>OY728164.1:706364106-707089106 GCA_963277665.1 Viscum album | reverse complement strand
TTATTGGGATTACATTTCACTACTATGATTTCTCCCATGTTATGATATTATGATCTCTTTTTCATGTTAAGATTTCCAAAATGCTAAGTTCTTATGAATATGATGTGATTGATATTTCTTTTGTTTACCCTTACTGAGCATTTGAGCTCACCCTTTTATGTTTTCTTTTCCCCAGGATATAAAGAAAGGTTTTAGGTATAAAAAAAAGAAGATCTTTGTGGTAGATGTTGAAGATCTTTCACCACGATTAGAAGATTACGTTCCATGTTTCCAAAGACACTAAACTATTATGGTCCTTGTGTGTCTTTTTTTGTTATGTATTAAGTATTACGCTAATGTAATGTAATGTCCATGTATGTTAAGCTTCAGGTCTCTACAGTTGGTATCAGAGGAAAGGTTTAGTCAACCTTTGGAAACTAGGATGTGAGAAGTTTAGTGATATCCCTAGAGATATTTCTATGGTATGTCTTGGGATGTCTCTAAGGTTAAATATACGTATGGGTTATAGTCCTAGAATTATGCTAATGATCTTAGAATTTAACCTAAGATGTTAGATATTGATGGTGCTCCCCCTTTATTATGTTGTTTTCCTTAGGGTGATTTTTGCCTCTCACACTATTCTTTTTGGGTTTTAGACGATGGTTGGAACCCGAAGGAACCGTGTTGATCAATGTAATGGACAATGCAATGATTGTCCTCCGGAACAAACAAATGTTATGGGACATGGAGTGAAAAATCTTAATGCTATACTTATACAAGATATGAATCATTCTGGACTTCCAAATAAGAAGAGAAGGGAACAATATTCTAATCAGTCCTTCATGAGGCAATGTCCACCTTCTTTCAGTGGGTCTTCTGATCCACTTGTTGCTTAACAATTGATCAGTACTACTGAAAATATATTTTCAGTTCTTCAATGTTCTGAACATGATAAAGTCATCTTAGTAGTGTATCGTTTGGAAGGTGATGCTGATCAATGATGGAATCTTATCAAGAATATGAGGCCAAGAGATGAAATTGAGTCCATGGAATGGGACGAGTTCAAGAACTTATTTTTCAATAAGTACTTCCCTCGTATTCTTTGAACAAATATGGAGAAGGAGTTTCTTGAACTAAACCAAAAGGATGATGAATCTGTTGGTATATACGAAGCGAATTTTACAAAGATTGCAAGGTATGCATCTGTATTTATCATCCTACCTGAATGTAAAGTTGATAGATTCTTCATTGGCTTAAAAAAAATCATCTAAGGGCATTAGCTATAAGAGACTTCAGTAGCTATGAAGAAATTGAGCATTGTGTTATCAAGGTAGAAATGGAAGTTGGTGTTACTTATCCATCTCATAGTTTTGAAAATAAATGAAAGATGGAGTTCAAGGAGAAATCTTAGAATAATGGTGAAAAGAAGATGGATGCCTCCTTATGCTCAAAGTGTGGAAAGAAGCATGGTGGAGATTGTCTTAAAGGGACAAGAAAATGTTTTAAGTGTTGAAAAGAAGGTCATCGAGCAGCTGAGTGTCGAAGTAATGGAGAAAGGGTTTCTAATGATAAAGAAAGGACTTTAGATAATGCACTACCAACACTTCAATGCTTCAAGTGCAATGAAATGGGGCATTATGCTAATAAATTCCCTAATCCAAGGGTTATTGATGATCGACATGAGCAACAACTTAAGGCAAATGACAAAGGGAAGTCACATGCGATCACTATTGGAGATGTTGAATATGACAACGATGTGGTGGAATGATTAAGTGTTTATGTAATGGGATTCCAAAATAATGTTGTATATAGTATCGTGGAATATTTTAATATTTATGTATTGGTCTATTGTGGTTTTCAATGGTACTGGTAACCATAGAATGTGATTGAGATATTTTTGGAAAAAAGGATGATATGTGTATAATGAAAGGAAAACGAGAAAATGAAATGCTTGACCGTATTCATGAGCTCATGAATGATATAAGGAGAAGGTTATATTATGGTTTCAGTATATAGAATTTTTGGATTTTGGTATGTGGAAAGAGTTAACTTTTGACTGCATTCATGTTTTCACTATGGTTCAATTAATGGGTATTCATTCTTCAAGAGAATACATGATTAAGGTATTCAAATGATTGTAATTTGACCAACAAGATATATCTTATGATATATGGGGGATAAATGATGGCATTCACGTGATTGTTATGTGACATTTCAAGTAATCATTTTCTTTATACTATGAGCCTAGACCGAAGTATTTTAAAAAAGCCTAAATATTGGAATGGATTATGTTGTACATAATCTAGGATAGAACTTTTTTTGATATTATTGATGGAATGTTATAGTAATATAGCTTTACAAAAAGGACAACCTGCAGGACGGGCGACAACCCATCGCGTCAGACAAGGCTGTGGGAATCGAACCCACAACCGAAGTGTGACCGGCCTTTATCACCTACCACTGGCCTACATGAAGTCCCTGGTTAGTAGAAACTAGTTTTATTTTATTAAGGGTTGTGATATATGAATTATAAGTTCATTTTTGGAACCATATACGATTAATCTAACCATAAGATGGACTTATAACTTTTGCTAACCTTTTGTTTGAAAGAGATGGAATGACCCATCATTCTATCACATGATCTGCTAACACACCATGAATAACAAATTCATCTTCATTTCATTAAGGGATGAAGTGGAAATTTCTCAATTCATGAAAAATGGTGAGACTGTACCAAAATCCCGAATGTATGTCTTCTATTTCCAATTTCATCAACTTTAGGGAAATGATATTGAAAACCAAAAATGTTGTCCTAGTGACCTTATATCTGATAAATCAGATGGTACCCTAGATCATCACAAATCTATGGCTTTGTGATTGTTGGCTTTTTCATAGCCATGTTCTCTACCACTCTCTATCAGAACATGATGGTTATATTTCTCTTCCATATCCATATTTTCACCTATGTTCTCCTACGTGGAAACCCAATGATGAGTTAATTTGGGTAACCGTTACATTTCATACATTAGTTTTTAAAGCCAAGTTTTTGTATTACTTTTTACGATGTGGGTTTCTATTAAAGAAAATCTCAAGTATAAAACCATTTATGACCCCGACGAATTTCGAGGGCGAAATTCATTTTAAGGGGGGTAGAATGTAACACCCCGAGATTTTATGAAAAATATTCTTTTTAATTTCATTAATGTATTGTGTTGTACGCTACACCAAAAGGAGCTTTCACAACATGCATCCCTGACTTTCCTTGCATTACACGCAATCACGACCTTCCTCGATAGCGTGTGTAGTATGCAATACCGAGTTTCACTAAATGAGATATTATTATAATATTATTATGAAGTAGCCGTTATGAATAGTAATACCCACTTTTTGAAATTTTATAAATTTTATCTTTGAAAATGGAATTCATTTTAGGATTCGGAATATCGAAATTAGCTTAGGGTGAAATTTTGGTACTTTTCGGATAACATTAATTTTCTGATGAATAGTGAAAATAGCTAAATTTTAATTGAAAACAACCTTTTTAATCGAAATAATTAATAGAGATAAATTATTAACTTTAGTGATTTTAAAGTATATTTAGAATATATGTTTACAATTTAATACAATTTTTGTCATTGGATGTAATTTCACATTTAAACCAAACATAAACAAGTGTCAATCTTTTAATAGTTATTATCTCTTAAGAACACGATATTTGTTTTGATGACGGGAATTAATTTTTAAATTAATTAATGAAACTGATATGTTTTGAATTTTGTAAAATAGTCATCATTTTTGAGTTCCTAATATCAAATATATCTTAGGCCTAATTTTTGGTATTTTTCTGGAAACATTCATTTTTTGATGAATAGTGAAACCACTAAGTGGTAGTTAAAAAAATGATTTTTTCATAAAACTTAATTTTACCGCTTTTGTGAATGTAATTTCAAAACTCCGAGAGAAACGGTTGATTTCGGTAAGTAAAATGTGGTTCAATGAGATGAAAATAATTTTCGGTGAATAGTACCTTTTTACTTTTTTTTACCACGGTTTAAAGTAAATAGGGTAATTAAGGGTAAAAATGATATTATTATTACCCTAAAACATGTCCTAATTCTATTGGATAAGATTAATTCGACCAAAAACAACCTTAGGAATAAAATATGACCATTTAGACCCACTTGGATTAGATTAGGACATTTATTATTATTTAATTCAAAGAAGAGTTAAAAGAGTTAAAATTAATGATTATGTACTAAAACATTTTTAATATAGGGTTATACATAAGATAAATTAGATTGTAAATATTAATTAGAAATTTAATAATATTTACTACATAATGATATTTTATTTATAATTTTTCGACATTAAATAAATTAATTTACTTATGACACAATGATGATGCAGTAATTACCATAATAGTGAAAAATTAGAATAATTGATATTATAAATACCCAAATAAATATAATTTGAGACATTTTTTGAATTCCACTAATTTTCTAGGTTAATATGAAATGTTAGTATTTATTGAGTTTAACCTTTTTCGAACTAATCATTCTGTTATGATTTTTACAAAAATCAATTACTAAATAGAGTCAAAATTGACATAAAATAGTTTTTAAAACAAATATTATATTATTAATTGTTATTTTATTCCTAAAAATCTACGGTCCAGACAAATGACTTATATAATGTTATATATATTAATAATAAACAACTTGGGGTTCGTTTGGCTGCTTATTGTATGTTTATTAACCTTATAGTATAAGAACACAAGAAGACACGGTAAAAGTAAAATTATTTAACTTAATGTTAAATATAAATAATAAGGTTAAAATAGGAACCTAAACTTGTCTAAATTATATTGGATGAGAGTATTTCGACCCATCCCTACCTTATCTTCGAAATAAATCAATTTGGAGCTATTTAAAACCGAATTTGGCTTTATAATAAAATAATATTTTTAGTTATTCCAAAGGTGCCCCTCTCCTCCTTTATAAAAGGGCACCTCCTCCGTCTCTTCCTCACACCACATTGAGCCTTCATGCTCGGCCAAACCCTGCCCAATTCGCTTCTCCACTTCCCTAGAAACATTCTAGAGGTTCTGGTCTTCCTCAAAGACCAATTTTAATGCCCTAAAAGGAGATCTCAAAGAGGCGCTTCAAAGACGAGGTAATGTCCGTTACCGATTTTTTCAACTTTATTTCTTCTTCCACTTATTCTTATTAGGTTGTTTCATTATGAAGTAATAACATCAGTATCACTAATATACTGATATGTTATTATAAGTATGAAACAACCCTATTTCACCATCTATCCATCCTATGGAAAACGAAATCACCGCGCGTGCGTACGTACGGAATACCGTCTCCACGCCGTGGTGAAATCTATTTTCCACCACCACCTTACTTGGATGGGTATAATGGTGTAAATAATAACTATATATGATTATTTTAAAGTGATATTGATTCTGAAATAGTATACATACACTCCAATACAGTCCCACGATCATGAGAACGATATCATCGCTCGTGCGTACGTACGGACTACCGTCTCCACGACGCGATGAGATTCATTCTCCACTTTAACCATTCATGAATGATTATAAAGTATATATAATAAGTAATCATGAAATATATATCATAATAATGATACTGGATTTATTTGTATAACATCTACTTAATTCCATTCAACTCAATAAGGAAACGAAAAAAGTGTTCATGCGTACGTACGACCTACCGTCTCCATGAACGGTGTATTTCTTTCCATTTACTAATCTATTATATATATGTATATTCTGAATATATATTATATATAAATAATGTTTTATATTCTGTAATTATGTAATCATGATCTATGTAATCATATGAATAATTACAAGTCAAAACACGGACGACAAATGAAACGATTTTACCCAAAACGCTCTTTAACATGGAATTTACAAAAGAACGGGTAAAATAAAGTCATAACTGAACCATATATGATATCATAACAATGAGTATGATTCTTGAATAAGTCAATGACATTATTTAAATCATTATACAGGAGTTTCAGACACTTACGAAGCAAATCGGACCTAAGGTAAGGGAAATATCACAATCTCATTTTTATCTGAGATTGTTTACACTTTGAAATTTTCTGGGGTGTATTTTATCATCCAAATCCATGTTTCCTAAATATGTAATATTATTTCCATCCACCTAAAATTGTTTAAATCCAATTTTACACTTCGGTGAGTTTTTAGTAAAAGATATGAAATGAATCTTTTGTCGTTTTTCATACGAGGTACTTTTTGACTTTTCCGACAAAAGTACAAGAAGAATGTTTTTTTAACTTATACGGAATGAATGTATTTTTAAACATTATTCCCAAGAAACATCCTTTACAAGTTTTCATGTTTATTTTTAATCAACTTATTTTAGTTTAAAATTGTATGACATGTTTTTAAAGGAAAATGTTTTTGAAGTAGAAAGGATATTTTCCTCAAGAATGGGGTTCAAGTGTTTTATCAAAATTATTTTACATCTTTGATAATATAGTGTTTTGTTTCTATCCCTATTATTAAATTGATTTTATTATGTTGTGATGGAATTATTTTTATGAATTCCTTTATCTTATATGAATTGTTTTATGATGTCACGATGTTTAAGAATCCAATTTTTATTACATGGGTTATGCAATGATGTATGATTTATGATTTTGTGGCACACATAAGAATGATATCATTATGAGATGGGTAGGACCTATATATCCCTCCAATGAATTAGGTAAAGATTTTATATTTCATGAGATAGACATGGCTGGAATGGTAGGTTATACCGGTTCGGTGAAACATGACTGAAATGAGGAGTGAACTCGGTTCAGAAATGGACTTTGTCCACTAAGATAGTCTTGGAAATGAGTCTTGACTACTAAGAAATGATTCTCTATGATTATGTGTGTATTCCACAAAGTTTCATGTTTCAAGTTATGATTATTGGGATTACATTTCACTACTATGATTTATCCCATGTTATGATATTATGATCTCTTTTGCAGGTTAATATTTCCCAAATGCTAAGTTCTTATGAATATGATGTGATTGATATTTCTTTTGTTTACCATTACTGAGCATTTCAGCTCACCCTTTTATGTTTTCTTTTCCCCAGTATATAAAGAAATGTTTATGTATAAAAAAAGGAAGATCTTTATGGGAGATGTTGAAGATATTTCACCACGATTAGAAGATTACGTTCCAAGTTTCCAAAGACACTAATCTATTACGGTCCTTGTGTGTCTGTTTTTGTTATGTATTAAGTATTCTGCTAAAGTAATGTAATGTCCATGTATGTTAAGCTTCGGGTCTCTACACTGATCATACCTCGAACAACATCCGGTCCCGCTGGAACTGCTGCCTCCGCGGTGTGCAACTGTCCATGCCCAGCTCCTCTGCCTCTTGGCTGTCAGCCACCTCCCCGACCATGCCCTGGTTGAGTTCCCTGAGGAGCGCCATGAGGTCTGCCTCCTCCTATAATGTCTTCCCTCGACTGATCAGCCAAGTCATCCTCTTGGGCCTCGATCACCCGTACAACTCGTGGTCATCTTCCGGGTGCCATATCTGCAAGGTAAACAAGGAATACATAAGCCCAATTAGTGCAGAACGTTGTTCTTAAATCTTCTTAAACTTATTATTTATTTCAATTTCCCAAAACACCCTAGAAACACATGAAAAAAAGTCATTATGATGCTTGTACCTTCTCTAAGGTCACTACCCTGCAGTCAACGTGGCCTCACTTGGTAGTTTGGTAGGTCCAGAGTCCTTGCATCAGATCACAGGGGCCCTAAAATCCTCTGTCCTATCTGGTCTTCCTTGGCCTAATTCATGCACCAAGGTAACCCAACACCATTTCCCTACCATCCCATTCAATACTCACTATGCCTAACTCCAGAATCCATCCTATCTCTCAACCTCTAGTTCTTATACCATTCTGTCATGACCCACCTTCACCAAAAAAGAGGGAAGGGTCAGCAGATTTCCAGGCCCTTCCTTCTTTAAGTTGAAGGAGTGATAATGACCCTTGAGTCTCGCCTTAAATAGGTCGTGGAGTGGAGACCAGCACCAAGGGTATAAATTCACACACTAAATGGAAGGAATTACCCCATTTTTTTAAATAGGATCGGGAGATAAGATAGTAAATCCCACAACACCAAAACTAAAAGTGAAAGTACGACTGAAAAATGAACCATTACCACATGCATGTTCAAAGTAAAGATACATGTCACAAAAATACAATGGTAAGAAGATATAAATTAAAAAAAAGGAAACAACAACAGCAACTGCCCCAAATATCCAAGCTAGTATGCTACAACAAAATCCCCGAAGTCCTCTTGGAATCCTCAAAGTAGTTTTATATACATAGGGTGAGCATACAAGTATACTCAGTAGGGAAAACCAAAGACTCTCGTGCACAATTGAGGAGGCATACTAATGACATGTGGAAAAGAGAAAAGTAAGCACCTAGAAAGGAAACTAACCACCCAACCCTCACCAAGGAACACTCCCTATAATGCAAGTCAAGTAATGTATAGTAATAACACATCAATGTTTGGGTACCCCAAGCCACTTTCCCACTGGTTATTTAAGACATACTATGCATCAGACCAATCCTTCCATTCTCACCGCAGTCCCACTACCACACCCCACCTGCACACACCTGGGCCACAACCTCATACAGTCCCACTGCCAACTCCACCCGCAAACACCTGGCCCAAAACCACTAACTGGCCTGCAGACACCTGGGCCACAACTGTCACACGTAACCATGCCTGAAAACACCTAGTCCAGAACAACCACTACTATACCCGAAGACACCTAGGCCTCATCCTGAAGATACTTGGGAAACCACCTGCCTGCACACACCTGGGCCAACTACCACACTACCCTGCCCGAAGATTCTTGGGCTAATAATGGACTTCATGCCATCACAGCATGCCCGAAGATACTTGGTCTATCAAGGAAAGGGAGAAGAAAGGATCTAATAACCAGCCACCAATAGAAGTGTTGGGGAAAATACCCTCCCCCATGAAATGGGTGTGTTCGACACTAAGTGCTCAACTTTTGTGGAGTGAAAATAAGAAACACAAAAACTTCAAGTATATGTATTGTTAACAAGCACTCACCCAAATCATGGTTTTTCTTCAGCCAGCCTAAAGAACACAACAACACCCAGGACCAAGTCCCAAATTACACCAAACCAAAACCCATTTGTTCCATCCCTGTTTCACATTCAGTAATAATGTTTAGATAAGTTTTTGCACTACTGGGCAACTAACATCATAATCACAAACCAATGGAAAATGTTACACCCAACAGAAATTCAAGCCTTCACACCTGGTTCTCTTGCTAAACCACAACAATAAAGGGATATGGAAGATATCTCGAATTACTGGAACCAAAGTAAACCCCAAGGTACATCCCCATATTCCAAAAATCCTGGAGTCAACTGTTTCTCAACAAAAGAGGATCCCACCCCAATTCGTGATATAATAAATGTAACCAACTTTCATCAAATTTACAACCAACTATATAATAACAACATGGGATCCCATCCCCTCCCACATCACCCAGCAATCGGCCCATGAATGAAAAACAAAAAAAACACTACCATCAACACAAAGCAGGCATATGCTGGTATTTTCAGATTTAAAAGATTTAACACCCTCCATAATTCCAATTCTGATGTGTACTTTAACCGGGGTGATCACAGAAAGGTTTGATCCTGGTGATTTCAATTTATTCATCCGAATATAATTAATTAACCAATTTCCTTTACATGACCAACACAAGAAGTAAGGGTTCATTAGTGCACAAGAAATCATCAATCAAGGATAAAAACAGAGCAGGATCATCGATCACACACCTCCCTTTTCATTTAGGGACCGTTTATTATCTTTATTAAAAGTTTGATTCATCCAATTCAATGAAAACAGTAGCGTATCCACCCCGTAAGATACACAAAAAAGAGAGATGAAGGTGAAACCCTACCTGATTGATCAACGATCGATGTTTTTCTCCAAGCCCTAGGAACAGGGGATGTGCGACTTGCAGGGCTCCAAAACAGGTGCACCGCTTGACTCAGTAACAAAGGACTTCAAACGCACAAGGAAAAGAGAGAAGTCATCCAAAAGGAAGAAGGGGGAAGAAGAAATTCTTCTGCGATATTTAGATAAAATCCCTTTTTTACAGAATAAGAAATTAAACGTCTTGGAAGTCGGATCGTGGTTATCCCACGCGGTTGGGTGGTTTCACATGACTGGATTAATTGTTATTTAATAGGGAGGTTTCTCAGGATTCTTAGATATTAATTATTTCTTAAAAATTCCTTGAAATAGTTCTAAAGTTAAAGGGGGCCTAAAAGTGGGGTTAAGGGGGAGGCTACAGGAGAAAACCCCGCCAAGGCTGGGTGACACCGATCGGTCTCGCCGATCGGTCGCACCGATTAGTCACACCGATACGTCTCACCGATCGATCGCGCCGATCGGTCACTCCGATCGCTCACACCAATAATGGGAAAAGGACAGGGTCAGGAGGGTATGGGTTATTACATACATCATAACGTATATTTTCTTGTTCATATACCAAAAAAGTGAATACCTTCATCATGTATTCTCTTTAAACATGGTAATAATCTGTATTAATGTAAATCCTAATTGAAAGCATGTATGTTTCTGTATTCCAATGTTCATTGGATGTATTATTTAAATAAAAATTTTATAAAATTCGTCAATTACATCATAGACCACTTTTAAATAATTCATTAATTAGTTCCAAGGAAATCAATACCATCTAATTTAATTATTCATGCCCAAAATATCTTCATCAAAACATCATTGTCTTAAAATAAGCATCATATTAGGGGTTTTCTTTCCCTACAACATGTATTTCCCATGAACATCCTCATCCCATTAAATAACTTTTCCTTGTCTTGAACAACATTCTAATTCCCCTTTTTCAATCCTTAATGAGAATATTATATGAAAAATACAAATATATTTCTTGATTGTTATAATAAAATCTATGAATTCCAAAACATATACACCCCAATAATCCAACTATATACATAAACCTTTATTCAGGCTTCATCATCTTATTCATTAATACCCCTTTCCTAGAATATGAAATATGAAAAATTTCTTAAGTTTTCTGAACCTCAATATAATCACGCTTCTTATATTTAATGTAAAAAAATATTATTATAACATCCCATAAGTTTCACTTGTCATTTATGATCCCCTTATCTTCACTATTATAACCAATACCCGTACCACCTTCCTCATTCTCTTTATGATATTTACACTTATAAAGTTTCTTTTCAAAAATTCCCATAATTTGCACTTTGGAAACATCCAATGTTAGCCACACTGATTTTAGTTTCATACATTGAGCAAAACTAGAAATCATACGGTTAGAAACACTAATCATAGAGAAAAACAACATAATCATGAAAAATTACTTTTAGGATGCCTAAATAATGACAACTACTTTTAAATCTGTGAAACCATAGGCTTATTCTTAGTGTCATCCCTAGAAATATACTGCGGAATATAACTACGGATCTCACTAATGTTTTGTCATCCTTTCTTCTAAAGGTTGAATAAAAATTTCCTTTGATATAAACTATAGAGACCTGGGATTAACATACATGTATATTACAACATTTTAGATGAATATTTAACACATTACCAAAATTCATTCTTTATGACTATAATAATTTACTATATTTGGAAACGTAAAAACATAATATTCTAACTTAGTGAATGGTATTCAGGAACCCCCTTAATGAGCTTCCCCTTTAATACAGCTACTTAAAACCTTTCTTCAAAACTTAAGGAAAGGGAACATAAGAAATGGGTGAGCTCAGATTCTCAGTAAGGGTAAAAAAAGGGAGATATATAAGCATAGCACGATCTTAAGGGTACGAGAACATGGTCTTTACTATATAATATAATAAACTATATATATATAATATCATAATAAAGAGTCATGGTATAAATATTAGTAGTTCATAATAAATAAATAATAAGTAAATAAAGAGTCAAATACATGAGAGAATAACATATGAATATGACATAGAATTTGTTGAATACACATAAGCCTAAAAAACATCATGTCCAAGTTACCTACCAAGACCTTTATAACATGTCATCCATGGGTAATCACCCATGCATCTTCTTCAGGATTGTGATAAAAATGCATGTAACATTTTTTTTAGGTTTATACCACATACTATGTACCATCTTGTTTTTGGGAACAGTTTACAACTCGTGTACCCTCTCCTTTTCAATTTTGGGATACTAGTTGTGTACCCTCTTCTTTCCAGTATAGGTCTAAAACCTACACACCCTCTTGTTTTTGGGATTGGGCTACAACCTGTGTATCAGATTATTTTTGGGTTTGGCCTACAACCCATGTACAATTTGAGCTCATAAACCATTTATCATTACCCAATTAATTATAGGGAGATATAGGTCGCACCAATCACCTAATTAAATCAAACATACATTTTCCTCAAGATAATTAATGATTGATCATATCATAACCCATAAAAAGATATAGTTTTCACAAACCTCAGATCATAACCCATGGAATGAAAATGGAATCATAAACATTTCATCATATAATAACCTATGGAAAAAATATAGGTTTCATAATAATTTCCTTGTAGAATAACTTTTGAAAGGAAGATGGTTTCAAAAGTGTTTTATCATCACAAACACTATGGTAATGAAATTAATTTCATAGAAAACATATCATTTTAAACGTAAAACATTAAAATAATGAATAATAATTATGTACTTGGATCATATCCCTTGTAAATAATCAAATAAATTATAGGATTTCATCTTTGGTGGAGAAGGATTTTGAAAGATCACTAAGAGCATTTTTTATGGAAAATAACCTTTCTTTAAAACCAATGTTCATTATACATAAATGATTTTCTAAATCAATTTCACCTAAAATACTTTCTAAACTTGAAATTTAGGATATAAATATTATTTAAAACATTTCAAGGGGAAAATATTTTCTGATTTAAAAAATTCTTTTTAAAACATAAAATATTTTGAAAAAATTTTCTTTGAAAATAACCAGAATGATTATAATGTAATGTTTTAAATACATTTTAAACACATTTATAAAACTTCATTAAAAAAAAATAATTTTCTCTAAATAATATATTAAAATATCATTTTATATATTTTTGAAAACATTTTTATAAAACACTATTTTTTTGAATAAAACAGATTTTTGATTAAAAGGAAATAAACTCGTATTTTTCTAAAAAAAATTTCTTAATTTTATTAAGTAAAAAAATGGTACCAATACATGAATATTTTGTAAATATCTACATTATAACAAAAAATGGTAATTATTTAGAGATGTATCAAAATATATCATCAATGGAAGCATAATTGCAAAAATTACTGACAAACGATAAGATTATAACAATATACTATTACCATTTTTTAATATTGAATCATAATAAACATGATAGAATGGCACTAAATTAAGCTTAATATTTCATTAAAATAAGTATATTTGGATAAAATTTTTCAATGTTAGTTTTAAACACCTTGTAGAAGAATATAGGTGCATAATATGTAATGTTTCTCAAAGAATGCAAATTGAGAAAAAATTACTTAACAGATTTGGTATCTTTTGAACCATAAGCCTCGTGAAATTGAGTCCATCAAATGGATATGAAACTAATGATAAATTTATGGATAATAATAATATTATTCATTCATGGGTATTATATACACCACACAAAAGTAATGAGTGGTTAATAGGCATATATCTCTCTAATATAAAAATTTTGAGATGAAATTCCCTTACTACATAAATAACAATTGAATCATGATACCTCCTAAAATAATAAAATAAATTGAATATATTAATATCATAATAGAAATTAAATCCATGATATAAAATTCTATAGGGAAGTATATGTTAATTAAATTATTTAATTATTCCATTTCCCAGTACTTTATGTTTTGGAAATCATAAACAATTTTTATTTATAACACTTTAAATCTATAAGAAAATTTATATAAATTTCCTTACTAGTTCTTTTTATCGATAAGGAAATCTATATGCATATTATTTAACCTTTTTATATCTAAGTATAACATTATTTTAATGGTTACTTGAATAAATTAGATCCTCAATAAAACTTGGAATCATTCACTTTCTCAATTCCGAATCATCCAGGAAGTTGAATCTGATTCATGTTTCTCAATTCTGATTCCTTCGTATTTATGAATATAATAATATTAAAATATTGATTCTAATTCGAGTTTCTCAAATCTGAATCAACCAGAAAATCTAATTTGATTCACTTACTTAATTCTGAATCGTCTAGAATCATGATTTTAATTCTATAAAAATTGTGATTCTGACACTACATTCTTCAATTTTGAATCATTAAGAAATTTGAATTAGATTCATTGCTCCTTAAAATACAATTCTCTCAAAAATGAAAATAAGATTTAAGGGATCTCAATTCAGATTCACACATATTTTTGAACCCAATTTACCATATTCCTTGATTCTGATTCTTAATTACTTCCAGATATGATTTTATATCATTATAAATGTTACTATATTTTCTTTAATATAATGTTTTCATTTATTCAGATTCATACTCACTTAATTTTTATCTTGATATTTTTTCAAACTAAATAGTGTCATCTAATCTATTTTTATATGAGCATTATAAGTGCCAACTATATAAGTCCCTCTAAATTTTTAGGAAAAATATGGTCATTGGAGGAAAAATCGATCATTGGAGATATCACTTTTGAATACCCAATCATTTGAACATGAACAATGGTATGAAATTTTGAGAGAATTGATACTCTTCAAGAGATCTTACAAAATTTCTTCTTGTGAAAGCCTTTAATAGTTTTTGTTCTAAACATCTTCATCCACATACTTAAATCTTCAATAATCATGGTTTTTCTTTGTAAGATTCCAATTGTTTCTATTTATGATATAGGGATTACATGGTAAATGAAGACATAGGTTCTGATTTCCCTCTTAATAGAGATCTTCCATGTTAATGGAAGATAGAGGTTCCTATCACCTTACAAATCAGGGACTTTCTAGGATAACAAGACAAACATTGATCATTCATAGATCAAGGGCTTACCCTGGTGTGGGTAAGACAACCATTCTTGAAAGTATAAATCAAGGGAACTTTATCCAAGGTGTTTTGTATTCCATACTCATTGGGTTAAAATAAATGTACTCTTTTATATGTACTTTTTATTTATGCTGTGTTTTGTAACAATAAAAAAGGTTTTCTAATACTTTCTCTCTTGTTGTAACTCTAATATAAGATTCAATATGCTTTAAGGTAGAATATTGTTTATGTATACCTATGTACTTATTTCATTGCACATATTTATTAAACCGAATGTGATTTTAATTAAAATTAAAAAAGAGGGTTTAGTGAATCAAATTTATTTAACTTTGTTAATAAAATATTTCATTAAGTTTAAAATTAAATTTTTATAAACATACAATTCATCACCCCTATTGTATCTATGTATCTACATAAATCTATGAATCCTAAAATTGGCAAAAGAGTAGGCCTTTGAGATACTTATACTTATAATTAGAATCATATTCATCATTTCAATAATCATTTTATTTACACTTTCTTTACTTATGAATGTTTTTTTATAATTTCATTTATTAACGTTTTGTTTATCAATACACACAACACAAAAGTGTGGAGGGGACATTTTTTTATTTGAATGATGGAATGAATGAATATAGGATCATTAGATAATCTAAACCCTATAAGACCATCTATATTTGATGAAAATTATTATGAATACTAGAGAGACATAATTAAGAAATTTCTTATAAATACTAGTATAGATAATTTATTTTATGATTACTAGAGATTACAAGATACTTAAAAATGAATTCATAAATCTTACCAATCTAGAAAATCAAGAATATCAGTTAAACTATAATGTACATAATACTTTTCTTTTTTCTATCACTAAGAATATATATAGCCATATATCTTCTTATAAAGAAGAAAACAACATATATATGAAACTATATGTTACATATTTTGGAACATCAAATATTATATAAACTAAAAGATTGATTCTGAGAGAAAATTACCATGGTTTTGTTTTTCCATATGGAGAAACAATTAATAAGTCTCAAAAGAAATTTATTACTATTGTGAACAGTCTATAGTTAAGCGTTGAAAAATTGATAGATGATGAAATGCTTGTTGATATAAATATTGACATCATGTGTAATGAATGGAAATTGAGAATAAATGATATTGATGATTCATGGAAAGTTACAAATGTTACTATTGATAAGTTATTTAGAAATCTCTTAAAACATCAGAATAGATTAAACGGATAATATGGGAATATAAAGAAGAAAAATGAGAGTGTAGATTTTACAACAACTTCAAATCATTTAAAATCCAAGACTCCTGAGAAAGTTTTAAAGTCAACAAAGTCTAAGAAAGTTTCTATTCAGTCAGACTCAAGAGAATTTGAATAGTCAGTGAATCAGGTTTCAAATATTGTTTAAAAGATGACCATGATTGTTGGAAAGATTAATTTTAAATACAGATATAAGAAAAAAGTATTAGAAGGATAAGAAGGATACAGCATATTTTTATGTCACATGTTATGATTGCAATAGAGAAGGAAATATCTGACCTAATTGTGCTAGGTTTAAAAGAAAATATGGGAAATATACACACTATTAGAAGAATCAGAAAATATATTACAAGCATAATGGAGAGAAAGACTTTAAGTCAAATGATTCATGGAGTTAATGTGGTGGAGACTTATCTGATGAATCTTTATATAATCAATATTCTGGAAATAATAATATAGGTACTTTTTCCAGAATACTCATTTAAAATCAATTTTTCAAGGAAAATATACACACTAATGAATCTTTACCCAATATGTATTTAAATTCTAGTTATACTAATGATAATAGATATATTTCTTCGGATGAATAATTTTCCTTAGTGGAAAATACCTTACCTTTTTTGAAGATGTATCTCAGTTTTCCATGTTTCATTAAAATGAACATATTTATATCAATAAGAAATTTGATAAGTCAAAATATATAATCACTATTTTAACAAGTGAAGTATTAGATTTTTCAAAAGATATTGATGAAAAACCTTTTGAAATTGTTTCTATTTTGAAAAACCCAAATGAAGTTAATTCTAAAACATATAAACTTTATAACATTATTGAAAAATTTATTTCTAAGAAAAAAATGTAGAGAAATATTTTTATTCTAAGACCAATGGCTATGTAGATAATAATTTATTCATTAAAGTAAAATTTTAGATATTTTACTTAACAAAAATCGTATCAATGTTTACATATGGTAAAGGGAATATTGATAAGATGTATTCAAAAATTAGTCCTCTTAAAAATAGATCAGGATCTAGTTACTCTCACTAAAAACCATTTTTCAGTCACAACTATTTTGTTCCTAAATGTTCCCCATTTTTCACTAAGTATCAAAGTGGTGGACACTGGAAGAAATATCTTTCTTTAACGAAAATTCAATCCTAGTATTTCATGAAGATAAATTTTTTACAAAAATGTGGATTCATAATATTTTTATTTCTAACACTTCCATATCCATGAATGTTTGGATTCTGAAGACCTAAGTATTTTTTCATGAAAATAAAGTAAGTAAAATAAATACATGGTACATGGATAGTGGTTTTTCTCAGCACATGACTGGTAAAAAAATATTCTTTGAAAATATAATTAAGATGAAAGGTAGAATAGTCACATTGAGAGATAATTCACAAGGAGAAATTATTGTTATAGGTAACATTTTTCTTCTTGAAAAATTACTTAATTTCAATGGTTTTATTTTTCAACGGTCTTATACATTAAATGAGATATTATTCTATAATTCATCAGAACACAAGAAAAACTTTCTGATATTCTCACAAATTCATTACCTTCTAAGATATTTTAATACATTAAATAAAATTATGAATAATAACTATAAGGATATCATTCATATCAATTTTATAAAATTATCCTAAAATTAAGATACTCCCTTTTATATAATGGGTACACTTAATTTTATTTAAAAATAAATTTTTAGAACATACAAAAATATTTTAGGAACCTAATGTTTAATAATATATAATAAGTTTCTAGAATATAATAATTATTTTTGGAATATCATATTTCTAAGAACAATCTTATCAAATACTAATAAATTTTCTGAAAAAACGTAAAGGTACATGTTCTCACTTGTTATTTATTATTTTCAATTCTGTTTGATGGTATTTTAATTTTTTTAAGAAAAACATTAACAAATTAATCTTTCCTTAAATTTGTTTATTTCGTTAAAACCTCAAATAGTCGAAATCAGTAAAACTATCTTCAGTTTAATATCATCCATAAAATTAGATTCATTTTCTTACAACTGATGGATTAATACTAGATTTTATAACATTGTTCTATGATATTATATAAAGGATGAACCACCTAATGTCCCTCATCGAACTCAAGATTTTTATTCCTGAGGTGTTGTCTCCCTTCAATGTCTTAGTTCCATTTTCCCGGTATCTTTTTTAACATAATAATTTCTCTCTCAACCTCCTATAAAACATCAATGTATATGAATAAGGACCAATAAGATTTTTCGACCTTCATAGAAAGGTTAGTCTCTAAGGATTTCATTCTTAATTATGATTCTTTAATAAGAATGATCATAAATTTTCAAGGATGGAAAATTATTTTCCTTTTGAAGAATAATGGAGAACAAGATACTATTCATGTAGACTTGGTAGTTGAATTCAATCAATCAGTTGATTTTTCCAATGATGGTGAAAAGGATAAGTCTTAGTTTAACAGTAATAAAAAATATATTATTTGTCTTATAAGATAGCAATAGATATCCTTGAGATACCATATGATAGTGAAGCTTATTATTTCCCTCCTAACTTACCAGGTTTAGAAGAATATTTTTATAGAAATAAAGATATTTATTACTTAGGTCTTGAGGAACTACTACAAGTATGGCATTTATTAGTGCTAGAAAAGGGCATTAATAGTGCTAAAAAGCATTTTTAATCGATGTGAAGATAGGGGGTCCCTTTTATCAGAACTCAATAAAGCGCTGATAAAGGCCCCTTTTATTAGTGATAAAGAAATTCCAAATAAAATGGGTCCTTTATCAGCCCTAAAAAAGTACGGATAAAAGTTATAATCCTTTAAAAAAAAGTTAAAAAGAAAATAGAATGCTCGGGGATATTTTAATAGCGCTTGACCCCCCTTTTATCCTCTCTAGGAAGATCACCACCCACTCACCCCAAACGCTACACTCATTGCGCATCCCCCTCCCACATTCCCCCACACGTGCCCTTGAACTCGAACCTGAGACCTCCCCATTCCACACTTGCACCTTTACCACTAAGCTATTTTGTTTTTTCTCCATTTAATGATATATATATATATATATATAGTAATATTTATTCTTATATTAATATAGATTCATCTTAATATAAATTTATTTAGTTATATTAATATATATATATTTATTAATATATATATATATATTAATTCATATATTAATGTATATATATATAGTTATATTATTTGTATGTCAATATAGATTCATAATAATTTAAATATATTTAGTTATATTAATACATATATATTTATTCATATATTAATATATATATATATCTTCGTATATTAATATATATTTATTTTTATTTTTATATAAATAGTTATATTTATTCGTATATTAATATTGATTCATACTAATAAAATTATATTTTTTAATATTAATACATATATATTTATTCATATGTTAGTTTATATATATATTTATTCATATATTAATATATATAAATTTATATATATATATATATAGTTATAATTATTTATCCGTATATTTATTTGTATATAAATATATATTTATAAGATTAGTTTTAAATTCATTTATAAAATATGTTTTGTAAGTGTGTTTATAAATAAATAAATACATGCATGCATACATATATACAACGCATGCACACACACAGACAGGTAGACACACACACACACACACATATATATATATATTTACGAATAAATACAAATATACGTGTATCTAAAAATCCATAGAATGTTAAAACAACCATAACTCCTAATACGAAGGTTCATTTCATCTCTAAAACTAGTCAAATAGAAGAAAATTAAACAATTTTCGATATGATATGTGGTACATGCCTAGAGGACATCCGGATCAAAAGTTATAACTATTTGAATGTTAAACAGTCGGGGTATTCTAACTAAAAACTCAGTTTTGTAGGGATTATGGGTATTTTTGGCCTCTAAAAATGTTATCGAAGGTCTCATTTCATCACTAGTGTGTAGGGATCATCACCAGCTTCGATTTGATATGCTCTATAGCTCAATCGGACACCTGGATAAAAATTTATGGCTGTTTGAATTTTGAGTCACATTTTCAACTTATTTTAGATCTTTTATTATTTTTTTTGACTTTTTGTGTCTTCAATGTTTTATTAAATGATTATTAATCAATGATAATTCAAAAAATTATTAATTAATAACATTTTTTAAAATATTTTAAAACCATTTTCAAGAAAATTCTTATATATTAAATGTAATAATCTATTTATACTTATCTAAAACATATTTAAAAAATATATATTATATTTATATCAATAGAAATATACTTATATAACAATAAATTTATTTTTTGTGATTTTTTTAAAAATAGACAATATCATCGCTAGTAAAAAGAGCTGATAAATCCCCCCTTTATCAGTGCTAATAAACAAAGCACTGATAAAGGGGACCCCTCTATCAATGCTATCAAAAGAGCTGATAAATGGGGGGGGGGGGGGGTGGGGGCTTTATCAGCACTAAGAAAAATCAGAAATAAAATGTCACATTTAACAATGATTTTTTAGCACTGTTAAAAGTGCCCATTATCAGCGCTTTTTTACCCTGATAAAGGCCCCCTTTATCAGTGCTTTGTTTTTAGCGGTTATAAAGGGTGACACTGCGGAAACCCAGTTTTGTGGTAGTGAGGGAGTAAAAAGGAATAAAAAATAAAACTATTTGGATAACTATATAATAATTGCATTATTAATGCAAGGTCTTTTAATACCATGAAATTTAGGAAATGACACCTTGAAAATTAAAGACATCTTCATGATGTATTTTATCATTAATCTAAGAAAGATAAGCCTAATGAAGTAAATATTTTTGAATATTAGTAAGATTAAGGATGAGAAAATAAAATATCAGATCTTTATGTATACATAACATTTTCAAATCTTATTATATGTTTTTTTGAAAGTGAAGTTCAACAAATTACCTCTGACGATGAAAGTGTTGAAGATCAAGATGATAATGGTGGAAATGATTAAAATATAGAAGATGATGGGGATTATGATGATGATAAGAACATTTATGTTTTTTATGAAATTGAAGTACTTTAAAAGTTGGACATATTGGAATCCAAGAAATATATAGGGATGATAGTAGATGTTGGCACATCTGAGCAAGCTGAATCAGATTTAGAAAGATCTTCCACTTCTATAGGTGAATATTTTGTTGTTCAGTCATTAATCAATTGGTAAAATCCTTCCACACATTCTGAACCATGAATCAAGATGTCAGATTATTCAAGCTTCCATAATTCAAAAATGGGAATTGGAAAACATTCTTATTGAAAAGATCTTAAATCATGAAGCTTATTTCAATTTTTTTTGTGTAGAATTATGATTCTCATAGGACGTCTTGTAGGGATATAATGAAGTGTTCAAATCAAATGAATAATGATATTAAATATTTTGATGATATATTTGATATGGTAAATGTTTCCTTCAATGAACTTGAATCCAAAATCAAAACTCTTTCATGAAACATCTCATGAAGGATTAAGGAAGAACAAGATATTCGATTGCAAGAAGATAAGGATTTATATAGGAAATTTAATTCTCATTCTCATGAGGTGAAAAGAGTAATAGATTATAGAGAAGAGGTGGATGAAAATAATAAGTCTCAGGATAGAAATATTAAGTCTCATGAAGAGAATATTCTAATCTAACATGAAAATATTTAAAACCTTTAGAAGAAGAGTCTAGATTAGGATGTTATTCTAGAAAAGTTTCAAGATGATCACAAGGAGCTCAAGATGATAAAGGCCATAGTCAAAACCATAATACCTAAGGAAAAATATTCTTTCTTTTATTTAAGATCTTTTTTTTTTGTAAAATAAATTTTAAACGAGAATAGATGTTTATTATTCTATGATTTATATTGTTTTTTTCTAAATTTTTATATACATTATAATTTTACCATTCATTTTTGAAAATAAAAATGGGGAGCAGATTTTTCTCAAAAGAGTTTTAGTTTAAGGACGAAAATGTATAGAGGAAAACTCTTAAAAAATACATCCTTACGTAAGGGAGATAAATTTCCATAAGAAAGGAAGAAAAATATATAAAGGCAAAATATGATCCTTAGGAGGTTTATTAACCTAAGGGGGAGTTAGTCATATTCATCTTGAGTTATAAACTAAGGGGGAGATAATTTTCTTTATTTTTAATGGTTAACAATTTTTGTATTAATATTCATTTCTTAAACAGATTATTTGTTCTTTCCAAAAAGGGGAAGCTTGTTAAGTCAAAATTTTCTTTATACCTTTTCTCTTTTATTTATGTTTTGGAAATCCTAATATTTTTTCTTTATAATATTTTTTATCTAGAAGAAAATTTATATGAATTTACTTACTAATTATTTCTATCTATAGGGAAATATATATGGATGTTCTTTAACATTTTTATAGATAAGTCTAATGTTATTTGAATAGTTACTAAAATAAATCAGACCCTTAATAAACTGTAGAATCCTTCATTTTCTCAATTATGAATCATACAGAAAGTTGAAACCGATTACTGTTTCCCAATTATAATTCCTTTAGATTTATGAATCCGATTCTCTTAAAATTTAGATTATGATTCTTGTTTCTCAAATCTAAATTGAAAAAAAAAATGAATCTAATTCACATCCTTAATTCTGAATCATCCCGAATTATTATTCTTATTCTCTTAGAATTGCAATTCCAAATATATGTTCCTCAGTTCCGAATCACTAGAAAAATCAAATCCAATTCACAGTTCATTAATATCTGATTCACTACAAAACAATAATCTGATTCATAGGTTCTCAATTCTTATTCACATAGATTTGTGAATCTGATTGACCATATTCTTCAATTTTTATTCTCAATTGTTTCCATATCTGATTTTCCAACATTCTTAAAGTTACTATATTTCCTTAATATAATGATTCCATTTATTCGGATTCACAAGTACTTAATGTTTCTCATGATATTTTTTTATACTGAACGATGTCGTCTAATCTATTATTATATGACCATTTTAAGTGCCAACTCTACAGGACCCTCTGATTATTTAGGAAAAATTCTACCATTGGAGGAAAATTTGATTGTTAGAGATATCACCTATAAATAGCATATCATATGAATGTGATCGATTGTGTGAACTTTTGGGAGAATTGATACTCTTTGAGAGCTCTACCTAACTTTCTTCCTACAAAAGCCATAAAGGGTTTAAGTTGTGAACAACTTGTTCTAAATACTTAAATATTCAGCAAGATTTGTTTTTATTTCTATGATTCAGATTTTTTTTGTTTACAATTGAGGGATTCTAAGAATAAGGAAGATATCTATTCTAATTACCGACTTAATCAAGGGCTTCCACGTTAAAGGAAGAAATAGGTGTCGATCACCATACAGATCGAGGGTTTACAGGGATAGCAAGACAAATACCGATCTTTCATGGATTTATGGCTTACCCAGGTGTGGGTAAGATAAAATTTCTTGAAATTATAAATCAATATAACTTTATCCAAGGTTTTTATGGATAACCTACTATTTTGGTCAAAATACTTGTATTCTTTTATATGTACTTTTTATTTTCACCATGTTTTGTAACAATAAGAATGTGTTTCTTATACTTTCTCTATTATTGAAAATCTAATATAAGATTCTATACACTAAAAGGTAGAATCATGTTTGATTATACATGTGTACTTATTTCATTATACTTCTGTATTAAACCTATTGTTATTTTTATTAACCTTACAAAAGAGGGTTTAGTGAATCAAATTATTTTATCATTATTCGATAAAGATTTCTTTAAATTTAAAAATGAATGTTTTTAAACATATAATTCATCCCTATTTTATCTAAGATTCTAAATACAAATTTCCAGCCTACATTATATAGCCCACAGAAAAAGAATAAGTTTTGAATATAACATATATCTCACAGAAATAAGAGTGAGATGAGAAAACCCTTACCTTAAGTCATGACTTTATTCATACATGATCAAAATTGCTATGTAATAAGTATATGTTTATTATATATACACCAAAAAAATATTACCATATATATATATATATAAGATTTTATTATGTTATATTACTATTTCACTAACAATTCCATGATAATGGAATGTTTTTGGTATTATCCTATTTGTTTTTTCATGTATGTTTTGACTTGTTATTCTTAATCCTCTTACTTAGATCATTATCAAATTTTTTAATGAATTTAAAACATGATTTAAATTTCTTATATATTTAGTACATAAATATTTTTAATAATCAATAAAATATAGAAATATGAAATGCAATACACCATTCATGGAGGTGGTAGGTCATACTTATGCATAAACGTTCTTTCCGTTTTATTTTTATATTGTAATAATTAATTAGAATGACATATACGTATATATGTATATATTATAATTAAGTAATAAATATTATTTCATATATATTTATCTTAAAATTTTTCTAAACTCATCTTTAATACATTCCACATAATGTGTGAATGAATCACATCGTTTTAAGGAGGTGGTAGTTTGCACATCCACAAATGATGTTATCATATTTACATAAAATGGAAATAAAGTAGGTATGATTTATGTAATAATTACAGAAGAATTAAAAAATCATAAAAATAATTTATATCATATAAAAATAGTATGTGAATCATAATCCCCAACCATGAGAGTTGGTAATGGAAAATTGAACGACATCATCTCGCGAGGCGATATTCCATCGTACACACATACGACAAGTTCATTACCCATTTGATAGAAGTGTGTGTAGGTATAGGTAAAAAACATAGATAAAAACAATCTTAGTATATTTACGATACTTAGTTTAATATATGAGCATTGAATTAGAAGAATTTAGGTGGTGGAGAATGAAAATAAAACAAAATATATTGTGGAAGGATGTTATATCTTCTTTGGGTAATTCCTTTTGGTTTGCACCGAAGGACTAACTTGGACTTATTTATAAATAAAGAGAGGATTATTAGTTGATAGGAGGGAAACATGGAACAAATTTTGGTCGGGTTTGGATTATCTAATGTGGCTTCAGAGGTGTGAGGAAGTGAGGGGGTTGAGTTCCCTTTTATAATGGAGGAGGAGTAAAATTATTATAAATATAAAAAGGAAACACTATTAAGAGGTATAACTTACATAATATGTCTCCAATAATTTTTCATTTTATATAAAAGGTAGAATATGGTCAAAATATGTCCATAAAGATACTTTTTAATATGTTTATAGGGTATTCCGACCCCTATGTTAGAGTTTATCCACTAAGTAAACTCGTTTTCACCTTAAGAAAAATAATTAATTTTAATTACTTTCACTAATTGTTTTGGTAAAAACAGAAATTTGACCATAATATATATTATAAATTATTCTGATTAAAAAAATGGAATATTCTTTTTTAAAAATTATATCAATTGAATAGTCAAAAATTAATTTAATATTAGTCCCAAAACCATGTCGTAGAAGTGGGTTTTAAATCGAAAATGTCTAATGGTATGATTTTTTTATTCAATTTCGATGTTAAATTGGTTCCAATGACATAAATTTTATTAATCGATGTATTTTTATATAATTATAATATAAAACGAAATTTATATCTAATTTATCTATAAAAATAAATTAGAGAAAAATGATATTTTGAATTAAAATTCTGTATTTTTATTATTCATCAAAAAATGAAACATCTCAGAAAAATAGAAAAAAGTAACCCAACCTAGATTTATAAATTAATATTAAAAAAATGAAGTTCATTTTTGAAAATAAAAAACTATAAAATTGACAAAATTTGAATTTAAAATCGATTCTCCATTAAAATATGGTAATATTATCTTTTAGAAAAATACATATTTTTATTTATAAAATTAGATTTATTCTTATCTTATCCCTATCAAATATATTGTATGAGTATAAAAAAATTTATTGAATATATAATATATATTTTTTATTTAAAAAATTAATCAAAATTTTTTTCTTTAATTTAATAAGATAAAATTGTTTTTTTACATAGAAATAGTTTTCCTAGAATGGTAATTTCTTTATTTCTAAATGGTTCATACATTCATTTCTATCTAATGGATAACAAAAGGATTAATTTTATATTCATAATATTTTCACAATTTAGTTAATATTATTTGAAAAATAAATTCCAATGGATAAGTGGAAACAATAATAATATTTTAATAACCTTAATAATAAGAAATTACAGTTCGGTAAAACTCATCCTTGTATGTTATGCATGCAATCGAGGGGACATTGTATTATGTGTCACACAAGCCAAACATAGTGAAGTGCATACCAAAAGGTAATATAAGTGTTCTGTGAAGTTTAATATTAACATGGTGTTTTGTATAATACAAGACAATCATAGTTCTTTCTTATAACAAAATAAATATTCAATGTTCTGTGAAATGAAAAATACAAAAAAGATTAAATTAATTAAAATCAATTTCAAAATATCTCGGGGTGTTGCCAGAAAAATCCAAAATGGTGGATTTAGTGTTATTTCACTATAATGATGAAAATATATAAGGTTACGAATGTTTATAGACGACAAAAATGGTAAATAAATTGTTATTTCAACATTTTCATTGAAATTATAAAATTTGGAAATTATTTTATACTCAGACTACAACATTAACATTGAAAAACTATATAAAAAGTTTTTTGATATTATTTATAACCCCTTCATCTATAAGTAAGAATTCCATTAACTTTACTTATATTTTTTATTTATAATTTTTTTGACTTACATCCCTAAGAAAATTCCAAAATCAATTTTTAACCCTACAAATCAATGTTGAAATTTCTAACTAATAATGATGGACTCATCTAATTGAAGAATATCATAGGGAAGTATGGATTTCCTTCATTTCTATATTTTTTAGGTTACTTTTTATTTATTTTTGGATATTTTATTTTATATATTGGTTTTGATAAAACACATAATTCTTTTAAATTAATCTTTGTGAATTTGTGACATATAGTTTTAATTGACATTTATACATTATAAATTTTTTTATGAAATACATAAATCGTTTATTGAAAGGAAAATAAAGTTATACCCAATATTTTATCTATATTCATTTGAAATTATTATTTATCACATACATTGAATGTATTTTGTAAATTTTATATTCATTTATACATCATTTTATTATCCAATCGTTGATTGTTTCAATTTCATTGCCTTATGAAATTAGTATGGGGTTTTTCCAAATTTTTTCTATATATCCCTAATATTTATCATTAATATGATATTAAATATCTCAATAAAACTCTATTATAATATTATTTATTTCCCTTTTATTGATTTATCACCATTCATCATTAATACTCAAAATTTATTTTTCATTTTCTTCTTAATAGAGAGTTGTTTAACCTATCACATTTGATTTGTCTTATTTCATTAGGGTTACTATTTGAAGATTTATACTCATTATAATGGATTTACATAAAATCATTTATGTTACATTCATGTCCTGGTTCTTGTACACCATACATTTTCATAAGTGGGCATAGCATTATATTGTCCTCAAATGTATTTTGTAAATAATTTATTCTCTAGGGAAATTATGTTGGGAATATCCTGGTAATCTTTCTCAATATTCTACTGAGTAAGTACATAATCCTTGAATATATTATTGTGATGTATGGAAATGTGTTATGGTTATCTTATTTTCTTCATGATTTCATATATTTTTATGAATAATACTATTTAAATTAAATCAAACTCAAGGTTTTATTTATGTGGGTTATGAGTTATTTCATGTTCACTCTTTGTTTACCCCTTTAAAAGGGTTATATTCTCAATTAAATTTTATAACTTATGAAGAACATAGCCTCCATAAATAATTATGATCATTTATGATGTTATATTTCATCTTTAAGGAGATTGGGCCATATAATAAATAAATGAATTTTTTTTGTTATATTTTTTCGGACGAAATGAATTTTTAGTGAATGTAAACAATGTTACATTAATAATATAAATTATAAAATGGGGTTTGCTATATAATTTTGAAGAAAATGAAAACCATATTTTGGATAAGTATTCTTAATTATACCCTAATTATACATGTATCATTAAAACCATAATTTTTAAGTTTTAGATATTTTAAATTATAAATGATATTGATTTATATACCTATTTATAGATTTTTTTTTCATTAAATTTTCACGAAAATGATTTGGAAATATTTTTGACAATAATATATTTTTATAATTTCATTTATTAATATTTCAATTATCATAACATATAGTTTCTCTTATTTGGAATCTATAGTCTTCCATGAAAATTACAATTGATAATTTTTAAATAATAATTAAATTTATTTCATTCCTAAAAATACTTAATTTTTTTAGAATAATAAATGAATAAATAAATCTAAAAAATGGATTAGTGTCTAGAAGTTAACACATATAGGAATTATACAGGAAAAAACCTTGAAATTAAATATTAATAAAAGAAAACATCTTGATGATTTATGAAATTTCTACTTAAACTAATTACGTGTGATTGTTTTTTATAATTAAAGAAAAAAATTTATTATATTCAAATGATTTAAGCATGAAGGATTCCTCCATAATAGGGATGAAAATGGATCAATTACTAGAAATATTTAAGGTAACCAAATCCTATATCATTTTTTTTTCAAAACTCAGAACCATTTATAAACCATTTTTTTTAAACATTTTACTATTCCCAAACTAGATTAAATAATAAAATTAAAATTTAACTATCATGATAAATTTAGATACTCATTTATAATATCAAATTCATAAAATTAATTTATAAATTTAAATTTAATGTATCTAAAATTAAAAATATATTTTATAATTTAATTATCAATTAGAAATAATAGTTAATGAGTTAAAAATAATTTATTTAATTAATTTTTTGTTGTTTAATGTTAACTAAAAAATTTAATATTAGATGAACTCAAAATATAAAATCATATTTTAAAATTTTATTATTATTTATATATTATTTTTAATAAATTAATAATAAAAAATTTATTATCTTCATATTTAAAATATCCATAAACTATTACACAAATTCTAAGAAAATATTAATCATTATTTTAATGAACTTCTTTAAACCTATAGAAAATAGACTAACATTTACGCTCACCGTAATTAAATATGTTGAGTACACAAATATATAAAAATATAAATAAGATGATAGTTTCCCTCAATATTTTTTATTAACATTGAGAATTATTCATCTTTGCTGGTGCTTTTATCGTGTATTATAAAACACAAAAATACACACACACACACACATTTAACACAGAGAAGGACTCTGCCTTGTATGTTCTTATTTCTAGTGGCGTGAAACACACTCACACGCTTACTTTTGTAAATTAAAATTATATTTAAATGTTTATATATACACATATATAAAATATTTAAATCACCAAAATCATATGTAATTAAAGTATTTTAATGACTATAAACAAATATTATTAATACAAAGAGTAATATGTTGATATAAATCATTTAAAAGTAAAAATATATAAATATATATATAACAAACATAATATATATATAAGATAAATTTATATATATTTTTAATTATATATATAACATATAATATATATTTTATGATTATAATACATATTCATTAGATAATCTTTATATAAACAAATGAATGAATATTTATATTTATATATACAGGATAAATTTATAAAATTTACATTTAACATAATATATTATTTTTATAGTGTATAAATAAATATATAAATTTCTCTATATATAATATATATATTAATATTTTACAATGTATATATAACATTAGTAAATATATATCTCTCTATAAATACATATACCTATACCTATACATATGCATATACATATACATATAGATATAAATATACCTATATATAAACATATACATATACGTATACATATACATATACATATACATGTACATATACATATACATATACATATACATATACATATACATATACCTATACATATACATATACATATACATATACATATACATATACATATACATATACATATACATATACATATACATATACATATACATATGCATATACATATACATATGCATATACATATACATATACATATACATATACATATACATATACATATACATATACATATACATATACATATACATATACATATACATATACATATACATATACATATACGTATACATATACATATACATATAAATATAAATATACATATACATATACATATACATATTCATATACATATACATATACATATACATATACATATACTTATAAATATAGATATACATATATATTTTTATGTCTATATAAAAACATTTCACTTTTTGGGTTATGAATTTCAGAATAAATTTAAAATGTTAATATTGGAGAGATTTTTAATTTGTGAAATGGTATTGATATCATAATTTCATGAGTTTTAACATTTCATGGATATATTTTTGAAATTATGAATAGGCTAGAGAGGTGTTCTTAGTGCTTAAGAAGGATACCGAGAAGAGTTGGGTGAATGTGCATCCGTTGAAGCTATAAATACACCACAATATGGTAGAAAAACTATAGTGGACCCCATGGTGTAGGCTAAATTTCCCATTCATTTGGAAACATTATACTTGGTGGGTGTGTTACTTAGGAGGCATTGTTTTGGGGACCAACTTGGGAGACCATGCCATTATGGCAGTCATGGTACCTTGATCGACGGCATTCATCAAGGGTGTTTGGGTTGTGTCTCATTGAGGCCAAAGCACCCAGTCATCTTATAATTTGGATGCCTATGTAGCCCTATATATTGTGGAGTATAGAAGGCCTCACCACTCCATAGTTTTTGAGATTCATGTGTTTTGGTGGGTGTTTTTCCAAAGAGGTTTCCCCCGTGGCACTACTATAGATGAGCCCCTTAGCAGAGATGGAAAATGGCTTTTTCAGTTAAAAAAATATATCTGAAAACATAAGGTATATTAAAAGTGCATGACCTTTATCATCTCCGGCAAAATAATAGAGAGAAGATACCTATATCAGTTCTTCATTTTCAGAATTTATAATGGGTACCTTCAATAGCATTTTTTTATATTAATAATGGAATAAATTTATCATTAATTTCAATCAAGAACTGACAAAGGTGGCCTTTATCAATTTTTTTCTAGCATTGATGAAGGCTATATCAGCTGTTATACATCTGAAACCCTTGAATAGACTTTCCACAAATTTATAAAAAAAAACCTCATTTAAACACATAAACAAGAATAAAAATATACCCAAAATCTAATTAAAATACAAATACTACATTATAGAATCATTTAAATTAAAAAAATCTATAAAACATTTTTACATTGAATCCATATTTACAATAAATCAAAAAATCTTACTACCCATATAGAAAAACCAAACTCTTAGAGAATACTTTTTCTAATGATCGACCTCAATATGAAAGATTTTCCCTACAAAAAACCAATTTGTTCTTAGTAAGAGTAAATAATATTTTTTAAATTATAATGTTATATAATCCAAATTAGATAAATTATATTCTTAATTACTATCTATATTAATGATATTATTATTTATACTATTAATTATACAGTTTTAATTTTAATTTTATATTGAAAACAAGAAACTTGATTCAAACTGACCACATCATGTGTTAGATTTAGGTACGATTGATTCCTATACATCCAATTTGAATTATAGATTATTTTTATAAAGTTTGAAAACAATTAGAGCTCGTTTTCTCAATTTTGTATATGTAACATGCATTTTAAACATAAATGACAATTCGATATTGAAAACATGCACTTCACATCTTACTGGACTCATCATGTGTCATATTGACATGCAATCAAGTCCAAAACATCACAAAATAATTTTGGATTATATTCTAAAACTTTCTAGAACAATAAAAGCTCGTTTTATCTATTTTGGATATGTGATGCATGTTTTGATCTAAAATGACTTTTTTATATTGGAAACTCACACTTCCAGTCATTATGACAACATTTTGTGTCATATTGAAATGATTTCAAGTCCTAAAAGTCAAAAATATATTTTGGATCGTGTTCCTAATGTTTAAAGACAATCCAAGATCATTTTCTAAATTTTGGAAAGTGACACACATTTTAAACTAAAATTAAACTTTTATATTGAAAAAACACACTCCAAGTAATACTGGATAAATTATGTTATAGATTGATGTGTGGTTATTTATAACATGTAGAATGTGAAATACGAATCATTTAAATAATGTTTTAAAACATTTTGAGATCATTTTTTTTGTTTTTTCTAGTGAAAAACATTTTAAACTAATTTGATACTTTTATATTAAAATCACACACATTGACTCATACCAGCCACATAATGAGTCGGATTGATGTACAATCAATTATTACAGTTTAAAAATAAATTTTGGATCGTTTTCTGAATTTTTGAAAACAATATAAACAATTTATCTAATTTTCTACTATGTGAAATGCGTTTTAAACTAAAATGGGAATTTTATACTGAAAACCTTTTCTTTGAGTCATACTGACCAAATCATGTGTCGGAATGATGTATAATAAATTCTTACACATAAAAATGAATTATGGATAGTTTTCCTAAATTTTTAAAATAATCCAAGATAAGTTTCTTGGTTTTGTCTATGTTCCCTTCATTTAATACTAAAATATAATTTCTATATTGAAAACATGTACTTCATGTCACACCCATCACATTTCATTACATATTTAAAAATTATCAACTACTACATGTAAAAAAATGAATTATAGATAATTTTCATAAATTAGTAAAAAAAAATTCAGCTCATTTTCTTAGATTTGGCTAGGTGATGTGTGTTTTAAACAAAAATGTAAGTATTATATTGTATACATGAACTATGATTCAAACTTAACACATCGCATGTTTTATTGATCTGTTGTCAACTCATATAAATCAAAAATGAATTTTTGATCATTTTAATAAATTTGTTATACAATATGAGCTTATTTTCTGATTTTTGGATATGTAAGGGATGTTTTAAACTAAAATGACACTTCTATATTGAAAATATTCACTTTAAGTCATACCGACCACAACATGTGCTAGATTGACTTGTGGTTGATTCCTCAAAAAAATTAACTATTGATCCTCTAAATAATGTTTTAAAATAATCCCAACTATTTTGATTGATTTTGGAAAGTGACATGTGTTTTAAACTAAACTGACTCATATATATTTAAAATACATAGTTTAAGTCCTGTAGTTCACATCATGAGTTGGATTAATGTGAAGTTGATTACATATAATAATGAATTGGGGATCATTTTCTTTTTTTTGAACAATTTGACCACGTTTGATCGGTTTTGGAGAGTAACATGAATTTTAAACTAAAATTACACTTTTATAATTAAATCATACACGTTGAGTCATTATAACCACATCATGTGTCTGAGTGATGTGCATTTTATTCTAACATCTCAAAAATTAATTATTGAGAATTTTCATATATTTTGAAAACAATCTAATCTTTTTTATCAATTTTGAATATGTGGAATTTATTTTTAAATAAAATGGTACTTTCACAATGAAAGTTCACACTTTGAGTCAAACTAAACACATCATATGTCAGATTGATGTGCAGTTTGTTCCTATGTATCCAAAAATAAATTACGAAATGTTTCCTTGTTTTTTGAAAATAATAAAAAGTCATTTTCTTAGTTTGTTTGAAACTAAAATGGAACTGCAATATTGAAAACACACACTTTTATTCATACCTACCACAACATGTGTCATATTGATGTGTGATAGATTTCAATATATAAAACATTAATCATGTAATATAGTCACAATGTTTAAAAACAATACATTACTCTTTTCTTAGTTTTGTCTAGTGATGCATGTTTTAAATATAAAATTGAATTTCTATACTGGAACCACACAATTCAACATACTCCGTCCACATCATGTGTGGATTGATTTGTGGTAGATTCCTACATTTTAAAAACTAATTATGGATTTTCTCCTTAAATTTTTAAAATAACACAGTATTATTTTCTTTTTTCTCGATATCTGACATGTGTTTTATACTAAAATGGTGCCTCTATATTGAAAATATGAATTTTGAGTCACATTTAACATACCAGGATTTTTATTTTTGTGAGCCTAATTCCTAAAATACAAAAATGAATTATGAATCTTTTTCTGAATGTTTGAAAAAAATTAAATATTTATTTCTTTTTTTTCTCTATGTAATGCATGTTTTTAACTAAAATCGAACACTTTAATTGAAAACACACACTTTGAATCATACTAAAAAATAGTTGGTCATATTTATGTGTGGTCGATTCTACTTGTCAAAAAATATTATGTGTTTTCGTACTAATTTCTTGCAACAATATAAACTCAAGTTCTCATTTTGGGTTGTTTTGAAACATGTATACAGAAAACATGAACTTTGTGTCATATCAGCCATGTCATGTTTTTAATTGATGTGTTTACAATTCATATATTTCTCAAATGAATTACGGATCATTTATTTTTTTTAAATAATCTAATCTCTCTTGTTGGGGTTTGGATATGTGATACATGTTTTAATGTAAAAACATACATTTTAGTGGATGATAGAAAATGAAAATGATAAGGATGTGAGCATGGAATTAAATTCCATAGAAATCAGAAATAAAATTTATATAATTTTGGGTATATGTATTCTTGAAACATTTAACTATCGCCATTATCTCAAGTTCATCCTATGTGTCCAATATCTAATGAGTGAAAGTAGCTTTATACCTATTACTAGAGATTTAAAAACCCATAGAGTGTAACCCTATATTACATATTTCCTAGAGAGATAGGTCAAAAACAACATATAAGTATTAGGATACTAATTATTCAAATATAAAATGTATATATAAAGTCAATGAATATACATGATCCCAAACATAATATGTAATAACCTCTACTTTATATTGACAAACATTCTAACACCATGTACTTTTTTCACTCATCTCTAAACAAATTTACTTATTCTTTTGAGTATATAGATTGTTGGAAATCTTGGTGGTAATACAAAATTATTAAAAAATAAACAATTAAATAGTATTTTTAATGGAATTCAAATTACCTTCAGAAAAAAAATTTAGGGATGCTGGTAATTTTTTAGTTTATGAGATATTTTATAAATTTTCAAAAAAAAAATATATTTATAATTATTTTCACTATTTTGATTTTGAAATTGTAGAAGCATTTACCAAAATATTTATTTTAATAAAATATGATTTGATAGTTAAATATTATTAAATATACCTATGAAATTTTATATTTAAATAAATCCACAATATTTTTAGGTCTAGTAACCTACCAAATAACATGATTTATCATATATTTATAGATTTCCCTAATATAATAAAATTCTCAGTGTGATATAAATTAAAACCTAAAATTTGATTTTTATCTATAAAAGTATTAATGCAATCCATCAAAAATTCATGATATATATCATTTTTGGTTGGTTTGATAGTAATTGATTCATTGGATCCAGAAAAATAAACATTTGGGGGTATCCAAATTGATTATGATGCACATACATTGATCACTAAGAAAACAAATAATTAATTAAAAAAATAAAAAAAATATTTTATATGATTATATTGTATATATTTACCCCAGAAGTGTATGCATAAAGCGGAATATATATTATTTCATTTTCTTATAAAAAACCATGATAGGGGAATCATTTTTATTTTTAATTTCTTTCAATTATAAAGAATAGTTTTTCATTTAAATGATAGAGGGGTTAATGAGTCAAAATATTTCCTCAGAGAGTTATCCATTTATAAAGAAGTAATATATATTCTTCTTAAAAATATGAATAGTTATTAACTATAATGAAAATATTAGATCATTTTTTTGATAGAATTATTCTGAAAATATACCGCTTGTATATATTCACAACTAAGACTCCCAGGCATTAAATTTTTATAATCTCATTTATATTTTCATACCAAAAACATATTTAATAAATTATCCAAATATTTATAATTCATATTCAAGAATGGTATATTCCATTAATTGAATATTGTATTTGTATTAAATTTTAAATTTAATATATATAGAAGTGGAATAGGTGGGGTGAAGGTACTTTCAGAAGGCCCTTTTGATTTCATGGTTGATCCACTGGATTTTCTTGATCTGACCTTTTGTTTCCTCATAATTTTGTTTTTCTAGAAAACCATGCCTCATTTTAGAAATTTTTTCATCAAATATTAAATATATTTCTTTTAGAAAATGTTTTTTTATGACATACCTTATGTGTCTTTATAAGCTTAAATGACCATACTATAAGAGTTCCAATAGTATTATCGACAGTGGTATCATCATTATCATCGTGAAGAATAGGAAACACAGTACTTAGCTTGTCAACTACTTCAATCCCAACTCCCATGAGATATTATGGGACTTTTTTATTGTGTATCTTAAATACTGATATATTTTAAACCATACATCACAAAAAATGTGTTTCTTGAGTGTTAATAGATATAATTCACATAAAGCATCAACCTATATAATTTTTGTAATATAGAGTTATCATATTTTTTTGATACAAATTTAGGAAAAATAGTAATGAAAAAAGTTATTACCTCAAGTATGGTAGTTGGTTGAAGGGAATGGATAGCCTCAATTCTAGTGGGGTCGTATGGATATTCGTGTACTGATTGTTATTCCATTAATAATTATATTTGATCCTTTTGTATATTTTGCTCTAGTGAACCTATCCATAAAATAATAGCATTAATAGAATATATCTATGCCTACTGGTATTTAATCAAATAATATGTATCTCTTTGTAGCTTTGTCTTCTCAAAATATGTTCATGGTGACACTTCAAAACCTATACCTCTAACATGGCCATATTATTTTGGTCGTTTCAATGTAACTGAAAGTAGTTCTTCTTTATGTATAATTTATGTCAATTATTATTTATAAACCATATAAAAAACATATACACATAAATATATATATTATTTTAATACTATTATAAAGATTAAAGAATTCCTATTATGTAATACTTAAACATGATTCCCATACTTTATGTGGATTTTAATCATTATTTTGCCCTATTAATTTAAATGTTTATCCTTTCATTTCATATGAAATGATATGGATAATGATTTAGATTTTGATTCTTCAATATGTATATATAAAAAGAAACACATGTTGTTTCATATAATAAAACTATTATTTAAATTTCAAATACATACCATTTTAATTTCAAGTGAAGTGTACCCCATCATTTATTTATGGTATGGATACATTGGTTTTCTGAATCATTTATTATTTTCAACAAACCGTTAATATTTCGTAAATTAAATATTTTGAATCATAGTGGATAAAATAAATAATGTAAAGTAAAATATAATCAACCAAAATGCACCTAAAATTATTTCTATTCATGACTAATAATGAAATATTTCCATGTTTTATGGTTTATATTATGTTCTTATATAATTGGTGGGTGGGGGTTTACTTTCCCATCAGCATCCATGATATGATACACTGTAAGAAGTTTCTAGAAGCCTCTACAAGTGTTTTTAGTTAGCATTAAAACACACTTCTTATAGACATCATCTAAAATAAACAAACTCTACAAGAGATAATGAAAATAAAATTAACATTTAATTATATAATATTTCAATAAAATATAGAATCTTTATTATAACATGACTATAAATCTTCCCAATGTATTTCCTTCACCATAAGAATGGAATTGTAAAATATATTCATATCAGTTGGATCATTTGTGATCCCAACAGAACTAATTAACATTGTCTTTTGGGGGTTTAATAAGTTGGTCATGTAGATTCCATCCAGCTCTAAATTTCATAAATTTCTTCTTTCCTTTAAATTTTAAGTTAAAATAGTGATGTTAAATCATTCTTAATTTTCATCAACATGTTTTTTATCTCATAAAAATTGCATATTTTGAGCCTCAACCATGTATTCTTCATGGGGATTGGTAACATCTTCATGTATAGAAGTCATTGTATACCTGTAAAACAATTAATTTATATTTTTTAAATATAGTATATAACACAAAATATTATCATGAAAAGTATATTATATTAAAACAAATTTTATCCAACTCATTAAACTATGTTTTTTTAAACATTGAAGGGATTTGGCTCCACTATTGAGTATAAAAATACCCTTTTTTGTTACCTTCTTACATAAAATATATCACCAATTTTGGGGCCGATATGTAACTCTTATACACTATTCACCCTGAGTCATTGAATTATTAAATAACATTGGCATTATCACAAGAGATCGTGTCTAGAAAGATCAATTAGTTTAGTAGCCTTGGAAGTACTAGATACATACATACGGTTTACATTACGTCATGAAATAAAAAAACAATGTTTACTCATTGAACACACTCATATCCTTTGGTCTATCCCTGTAGGTTAATCATAATATACATCTTCACATCATGGGAAAAATAAAACACAGAAAGGGGTGAGCTCTGATGCTCAATAAGGATAACAATATAGTGGAAACTTTCCTAAATAAGAATAAACATTTAATGCAATGTAAAAGACTAAAAATAACTTTCGATCTTAAACTTCAGCATAATATGGAAAATATAAATCAAATAATTCCACTTACTTATTCACAAGGATATTATACATGTTGAATAATCACATGTAATATCAATAGCTAATTTCTAAATGATGGAATGCATAATGTTGGACATTATAACCACATAGTCAAGGCCTCTTCCCAAGACTACAAATAATATTTTAACAAGGACTTAGGCCAAGAAACTAGTTTATCTCATGAGACCTACCAATGCATCAAGGAGCTATAGCAGGCTCCACCCATCACTTACTAAGTCCAATTCATTCCCCATTTGAAAATGATGAAACATAACATAATCATTTGTATTAAAACAATCATACAAAATGTCAATACTTTAACCATAAACCATGAATGGTATAAAAATATCACATCCATATTAAAACATATCACAAAACCTTCAGTACAATAATGAAGATTGTATCATAAAAAATCAATTTTAATCAAACATAAAATCCATCGAAGGATGTTCGCATATATGAAATCAAAACTATTTGAGAGAAATATCTCTTTATAATTTGAAATCATTTAAAAGTCACATAATTATAAAAGAAAACATTTATTTTGAAAATATTAATATATGTTTTTAAGGGAATATTCGAAGGTGTTATAATGGTGGAAAATAGCCACACCCACCTTATAAGTTTAAAAAAATATTCTTTTATTAATTTTTCAAAAAGGTCATAAAGTACCTTGTTTGGAAAGCGACGAAAAGATTCTTTTTAGACCATTTTATAAAATGTCAAACAAGGGTATAAATGAATTTAACCATATTTTAGTAAATAGTAATAATGTTTTGAAATAAATTTTAAAGAAACATGGACGTTTATGATAAAGAGGTCCCAATAGATACTCACGTATACATAACATCGGATAATAAAGAGATTGTAAAATTAACCATTACCTTATACTTTTCTTTAGCTGATGGTACATTTAGCCTATTATATAATGACCATATTATGTTATTAAATTATACCAGAACCATATTAATTTTGATGATATCATCTGTGATTCATTTATGACTTTATACTTCCCATTTAATATTAATTTCCATGTTAAAGTAACATTTCAGGTAATAATTGCTTATTTTATCGTATGTGTTTCAACTTGTAATTCATGATCATTTCACTTAGATCATTATTTAAATACATCAAGAATATAAAAAATGATTTATATATAATATATATTCATAGTCTAAATATTTCTAATAGATATATTTATGAAATGGAAAACACCATTTATGGAGACTGTAGGTCATACGTACGCATAAACATGGTTTCTAATTTTATATCGTATTGAATGGAAGTAAGTGGATTAGATATATGTAAATACACACACACACACACAAATATATATATATATATATATATATATTTCCAATAAAATTATTATGTCATATATTAAACACTTATTAATAATATATATTTTTATAATCATCATTGAATGGTGAATGTGAAAATGAATCTCATCGCGTCATGGAGACGGTAAGACGTACGTGTGCACGAGCGACAATATCAATATATTTATTATGAAATCATATATAATTGGATCTTATATTATATATAAATAATCATTAACATGTTATATTTATTATTTACATCAATTATACTCATTATTATACCAATCCAAATAATGAAGTGTTTATTAAAAACTACACCATGATTTGGAGACGGTAAGTCGTACGTACGTACGTATGGTGAAATTTTTATTAAAAGGATGGATAGAATAAATAATATGGTTGTAACATATTTATAATAACATATCAGTATGTAGAAGGTATTGGAGTTATTATTTTGGTATCGAAACAACAAAGAAGGAGGAAGTGGAAGAATAAAAGAACTTCGAATGAGGTGATGAAATAATTACCACTTCCTTGAGTTATTCCTTTTGATTTGAACAAAATGTATCCTTATGTTAGATTTAGGATAAATGTAAGGACTCTATGTTTATTTTAGTGTAGTTGGGAGGTGATTTGGGCAGTTTTTGGTCGAGCCAAATGGCTTTGGAGGTGTGAAATTAAGAGAAGGGGAAGTACCCTTTTATAAGAGAGCTGAGGGTCACTTTAGTAAAAGCCTCAAATATTATTTTATTATAAAATAATATTATATTTTTAATGCATCCAAATGGATTTATTTGTGGATAATCTGGGGATGGATCAAAATCCTCTCAACCAATGCGTTTTATAAAAGTTTAGGTCACCATATTAACCATATCATCTAGATTTAACCATTAGTTAAATAGTTTAACTTTTATTATGTCTTCTTTTATTATTATTAAGCATGGAAAAAAATTACTATAAAATGACAATAGAACCTCAAGTGGTTAATTAGAAACATATATATCATTATATAAGTCCTTTGGATAAACATTAGATTTTTAGGAACACTATATCTTTTAATAATATTGTATTTGTTTTAAAAACTCATTTATGCCAATTTTGACACTATTTAGTGATTGATTTTTGTTAACACAATAAAAAATTTATTAATTCTAAAAAAAAATTCTATGAATCGACTATTACATGCCATATTAACCTAAAAAAATCATGTAATGCATCAAAAGTCTCAATTTACATTTATTATAATATTTATAATATCAATTATTTTAATCTTTCATTAATAAGGTATTTTCTGCATCATCATTGTGTCCTAAATAAATTTAATTACATAATGTATAGAAAATATAAATGAAATACCATGATGTATGAAATCACTTTATAATTCTAATGAATATTTATAGTCAAAATTATCTTTTGTATAACCATGTGTGAAAAATGTTTAAGTCATTATAATTTGAATTTAACACATTTAAATCCTCTTTAAATGAAATAATAATAAATTTCCTAATCTAATCCAAGTGGATAAATAAGGATCATATTTTATTCCTAAGGTATAATTTTATCAAAATAAACTTATCCAATAGAAATAGGACATGTGTTAGTGTAATTATAATATAGTTAATACCTTTAATAACCCTATTTACTTTTAATTGTTGTAAAGAAATTCAAATTTTACTATTCACAAAAAATTATTTTCATCCTATTGAACCACAATTTTAATTACTGATGTTAACCATGTCTCTCGGATTTTTGAAATTAAATTCACAGAAGTAGTAAAATTATGTTTTTTGTAAAATTTTCAAATATGCCCAGAAGGTGAGTAAAAGTCATTAAAAAGTTCAATAAAACATTATAGATCTATTCTTGTTATAAAATGACTCCAACAAATTATATCGAACTAATATAGTATTATTTATATATTTTAAATTTAAAATAAAATTAAATAAAAATAATAATTATATAAATAAAATTTGGTTTTAAATAATAACATAGTATTTTTCACTATTCCTCAAAAATTGAAAGTTTTTCATAAAAATACCAAAAATTCACCCAAATATAATTTTGATATTCCAAATTCAAAAATTATTTCTATTTTACCAAATTACAATCATAAAATTAGCATTAATTAACTTAAAATTAATTCTCATTACCAAAACCAGAAAGAGGGTTTTTGAGAAGTAAAAAACTATCAAAAGATTGATATGTGTTTATATCCAATTTGAATGTAAAATTACTTGCAATGACCAAAATTGGATTAAATGATAAAAAATAATCTAATTATACTTCAAAACTATAAATATTTATAAATTTTCATTATAAATTTTTATAATTAAAAATGCGTTTTTCTATTAAAATTTAGCATTTATCACTATTCATCAAAATATGAAAGTTATCAGAAAATCACCAAAACATTATCCAAAATATATTTTTATGTGATGATTCAAAATAAATATTTTTTTTGTCAAATATATTATATAAAAGTGCAATATATTGGATTTAAAAAGGGTTCTCCATTAAAAAGGAGGTAAAATTGCATTTTTATGAAAAATACTTCTTTTATATAAAAAATTGAATTTGATATTATATTATGTTTAAGAAACACATAATATTGATGTTAGAAATATATGGAGTATATAATATTCAATATGTAGTTAATACTATTCATAACATCTTTTTGAATTGCCAGTTTGGTAAGTCATGGTTCCCTTGAACTCAGTGTTGCGTGTGGCGCAAGCTACATAATTAATTTAAAGAGATAACGTAGTATGAAATACTGGGGTGTTAAATTCACCTCTCGTTCAATAAATTTCTTACATAAAATTTTAAATTGTTATTTGAAAATAAAAGGTTGAAAGTAGAAAATACGTTTGTGGAAAACCCACATCATAAATAGTGTTACTAAAATTTAGTCTTAATAAGAGGGAAAGGGAAATGAAAGAGCCACCGCCAAATTAGGGTTTCAAATAGGATATCATGGTGGAAATTATATACACATAATTGGAGGAAAAACTTAAAAACTTATAGGGAGTGATTGATGTCATCAATAACAAACAAGTGAACAATAAATGGAAAATTGAGGGCCTCAAATCCATAAATCTATGATGATTTAAAATATCATCGGTTCAACGAAACATAAGGTATTAGGAAAAAAAATTTGGTTTTTAGTTCCTTTACTTAATGTTTAAGAATTAATTTATTCATAGAATAATAAAAAAGAATATTTGACAAGTAGAGTTCCATCATTTAACTAATTTCTACCATAATCTCAACTTTCACTCCAAAAGATAATAGAACTAAAAAATATTCTATTTATCCTAATCGTATAGGGTTAAAAAAATGAAATTATAATTCATCTATCATATCATTTAAAAAACTAAATTATACAAACCTGGACATCATATAGGCCAATGGTAGGTGATACACCGTAGTCGCCCTTCAGTTACAGGTTCAAGTCTCACGACCTTACAAGATGTGACGGGTTGTCTCATGACCTCCGGGTTTTATTTTTTATAACAATCCAAAAATAATATTAAGAAATGTTTTATCCTTTGAAAATAATATTTGATGTCTAGCATAATCCATTCCAACCTTTAGACTTATCCAAAATTATAAGGCCCCATGCCTTAAACATTACATAATCTTGAGTTATTACAAGATTACACATTGAGAATAATATCAGGTTTAGAGTTTTAGAGAATTAGATCATAAATCATCCATTACATTCCACATTTAAAAAATGTGGTTACATTAAAGACAATATTCACTTTTACCATCAAAGGAAACATATTTAAAACAAAACATGGATTCATTCACGATACTTCTTTGACATTATCATCATATCATGTACCTTTACCTTGACCTGTGAAAAACATTTCAAAAACTTGGGATGAGGATAAAAAGCTTAGTAAGGGATATAAAAGTATGAAATGAAAACATTAGTCTATGTATACATAATAATTAATTAAATAATAATTTACTCATAAAACATAAGAATCTTAACATACGTCATCAAATCATGAATAAATCATAGAAATCATAAGACATAAAGGTAGCTTGAGGAATTCATAACATTCTTACATAGGGAGTAACCATCATGGTTACGTTTGGAATACCCATCATAGTATATTACCTAAATCTCTTCAGAAAAACCTTAACGGTTAAGCCCTTCGCGTTACCCAATGCATTGGAGAGCTATATCGGGCTCACCCACCCTAAGTTTATCATGTAACCACCTGTCTTCATAGAAACTTCTCAAGAACCATAACATAATTGTATCACATAAAACAAGTATTAAATAAACATAACATTTACACATTTCAATCACACGATATCAAAAAAATTGATATAATAAAAACATTATCAAAACCATTTTCAACCCCAAAATAAAATAAAAGTAAAACATGGTATTTATTTTTCCTTAAAACAAGTTATGGCATGTAGAGGAAGCCAAAACTCTAATAATGGTCACGGCGGTGGAGAAGTCGTTGTCGCCGCATACGTATGACAAAAACATTCCCTTTATTCGTTTAGTAAAATTATTCGTATAAAAAAGATTCCATTTGAATAAAAGTAAAAGTCAATGGGGTTTATACACCGTATAAAAGAAATTTGTGTATAAAATAAAATATGCCTCAATGAAAGGAGATCGAGATAAAGTCTCATACCTCGTGTCTGACTTGACTCGATCATTCTTTAACCTCCTAAATAATATACTTGAGTTAATTTATACTTACTTAAGAACATTTTTCAAGTTCATTATTCATTTTATATCTCTTATTATCATGTTATTAACACTATGTAATTATTTAATTTAATAACAGTCATTTTGTCGATCATTGGTAATTGAGTCAAAAATAAACTCCTTATAATTACAAGTTGTTCATGTAGTAAAATATCCATTATATCCAGAATTATATTCATGATTTATAAATTATATATATCATATATATTAAGAATATACATGCATTTATAATATTATATAACATTTAGAGGTAAGAAATGAAATTCACTGTTCATGGAGACGGTAAGTCGTACGTACACATGAACACTACTTTCATTTATATTTTTGTATTTAATGTAATGAATTCATAATGATATATAGGTATATTATAATTATATTATAATATCATATATAATATCATTAAATCCATCATTTATACATCCCACATATGGAATTAACGAATCAAATCACTTTGAGGGGGCGGTAGTCCGCACTTCCTAAAATGAAGATACCACGTTTACCCATAATGGAAACCATAAAGGTATGCCATAAATGAGAAATACAGAAGCATAAAGAAAACATAAACATAATATATATCATATATAAATAGAGTGACATCTTAATGGACACCATGAAAGGTGTTTAAATAAGATTGAACAATCATCGTTTCGTCAGGCAGAAATTCAACATCCACAGAAACAATATATTCTTTAACCATTAGACGAATTTGGGTGTATGTGTAGCTCTAATACATCACATAAAAACCTCCTAGTATATTTAATATACTGGTTTTGTTACAAATAAAATCAACAAAAAGAGTTTAGGGGGTTGGAGGAGAAAAATAAAACAAAAGAACACAATTGAAGACATTACCTTTAAATCGGGTAACTCCTCTTGGTTTGAACCCAAAGGGATTCTTGAACAGATTTATGCCTAAGTTAATGCTTCTAGAATGAATAGAGGGTTGTGGAGAGATAAAAATAACAGGGATTGGCCGAGCCAATGGCTTTAGAGGTGTGGGTAAGGAGGTAGAGGTGGGGGCCTTTTATAAGAGGGAGGAGGGGCACTCTTGGAAAGTCAAGAAATGTTACGTTATATTAAAATAAGTTTCGGATTTTAAAGGTCCCACATTGATATATTTCTCGGATAAGGTGATAAGGGTTCGAAATATATTCATCCAATATGTTTTTAACAATTGTAAGTCTTAGATTTTACATTATCTTTTCATTTTATTTAAATCGTTCATTAATGAGGTAATTGCTACATCACCATGGTTCATAAAAAATTTAATTTATTTAGTGTCTAAAAATTATTAAAAATTACTATGATGTAGAAAATATCTCTATATTTAAAATTAATATTTATAGTCCAAAATATTATTTATATAGACAAAATTAAAATTGTTTTACATAGGTGTTACATACTTTGTTATATTTAACTTTCTTAAAAAATAATAAGATAAAAAGTCACTATCACACAAAAGTGATTCCATGGGGTCCCAAAGTTTGGCACAAGGTAACCCATGGTCTTCAATGACACAACCAGTAGAATTAGGACACATTTTGGGGTCCTTTTTTATTATTATTATATTATTTTATTACCCTTAACTACACAATTAGAAATTAATCACGATAATTAAAGATAATTACCGTCGTAACTATTCATAATGTCCAAAAACAAAAGAGTCTTTATTACATAATTTGGACCGTATGATTCTAAATATGGAATCCATTTTACCAAATTATAAAAACAGAAATTGCAATAATTAATTTAAAAATAAATCTGGTTGTCAAAACAAATAGCGGATTGTTATTAAACAATATCTATGGAATGTTTGGCACTTGTTTATGCCGAATTCCAAAGTGAAATCATTTGTAATGACCACCATTGGATTAAATGGTAAAAAAATATTCTAATTACACTTTAATTACAATTATAATGATAACATAACTATATAATTAAATTAGATGAAAAGCAATTTTGAAGTAAAATGCAGTATTTTAACTATTCATTAAAAAATGAACATTGTCAGAAAAATACCAAAAAATTATCCAAAGTAAATTTAAATGTACCAATTATAATGAATGAGTTTATTTTTACAAATAGAGCTTATAAAATTGTAAAAATTTTGATTTAAAAATGGTTTTCCATCAAAAGGTAGTAAAACGGTCTTTTAAAAATATTAGAGAATTGTATGCTTAAGATTGGATTTATTCTCATTTTAAGCCTCTTAAAACACTATCTAATTCATAAATAAACTTAGATAAGAAAATCCATAATTCCTTACTTACATAGGATGTTACATCCTTCCTCCCTTTAGAAAATATAATCCCTATAATTTATTTACTTATCGAATAAGTGGAGGTATTTATCCCTCATTGCATTTTCAGATTCCCATTTTCCCTCTTCAATCATGTGGTTTTTCCATGTAACCTTTACTTGATGAATAAATTATTCTGTAACACCATCTCCCTATGGTCAATAATCTAGAAAGTTTGTTCCTCGTAAGATAGGTTCTCTTCCAACTGAACTACCTCTGGACTCAAAACATGAGATGGATCTTCCATGTACTTCCTTAACATTGAAACATGAAAAACATTGTGTACCTGAGATAAACTCGGAGGTAAAGCCACTTGGTATGCAACTGATCAAACTCTCTCTAGAATTTCATATGGTCCAATGAACCTTGGGCTCAGCTTTCTTTTCTTACCAAATCACCTCACACTTTTCCATGGTGAATCTTCGAAGAAGACATAATCACCTACCTCAAAAGAGAGATCCTTCCTCCTGTTTTCTGCATTACTTTTCTATCTGCTATAAGCTGTTCGCATGGGTCTCTGTATCAGCTGAACTTTTTCTGCCAACTCTTCTACCAATTCTGCTCCCATCAACATCCTTTCACCCACTTCATCCCAAAAAAGGTGGAGTTCGACACCGCTTCCCATATAATGCATCTAATGGTGTCATCTGTATACTAGAATGAAAATTGGTATTATAAGAAAACTCAACAAAAGAATTATGTTGGTCCCAAATTCCCTGATAATCTATCGAACAAGCACATATAATGTCCTCAAAAGTCTGAATTTTTCGTTTTGACTTCCCATCTGATTGAGGATTAAAAGTTGTACTAAAATTTAATTCAGTACCCAACGACTTATGAAGACCTTTTCAAAAGTTAGAAGTAAACCTGAGATCATGATCAGATACAATGGAGAGGGGAACTCCATGTAACCTGACTGTCTCTTTAAGATACAAATGAGAAAGTTGACCTAGGGAAAAAGTATCTCGTATTGTAAGGAAATGAGAAGATTTAGTTAAGCAATCAACAATAACCCAGATTTCATTATTACCTTGAGGTGTCTTCAGAAAATCAAAAACAAAGTCCATGGATATATTCTCCCATTTCCACTCTGGTACTGGTGAAGGTTGAAGCATCCCTTTCAGTAACTACCACTCTTCTTTAACCTATTGACAAGTGAGTCACTTCACAGTAAAATCAGCAATATCTCTTTTCATTCCATCCCACCAGTAGTACTCCAAATTATCTCTATACATCTTAGTACTACCTGGATGAACTGAAAAAGGAGAACTATAAGCTTCACATAACAACTCTTCTTCAACTTTGAATCACACGGCACACAAAATATCTTCTCAAATCTCAAAACACAATCATTATCAATGTTGAATTCAGGCAACTTACCCTTCTGAACCAGCTCTACCTTTTTCTGCAACTCACTATCTTGCTTTTATGCTTGCTTAATTCTATCTGATAGAGAAGATTTCACTAATACCTGAAACAAAACAGAATAACATCCTGCACCAACAACATCTATGCCAAAGTTCATCAAATCCTTGACCAAAGGATCACGTTCAAAATGTAACATTGTTAATGAAGCATTACTTTTTCGACTCAAATCATCAACCACTTTATTTTCTTTTCCCATATGGTAATGAATTGTACAATCATACTCCTTGATTAATTCTAGCCATCTCCTCTGTCTCATGTTCAATTCTTTCTAAGTGAATATATACTTTAAACTTTTATGATCAGTATATATTCCACACTCTACACCATACAAATGGTGCCTCCAAATTTTTAAAGTGAAAATTACAGAAGATAATTCCAAATCATGTGTAGGGTAATTTACCTCCTGAGTTTTCAACTGATGTGAAGCATAAGAAATTATCTGATCATTATACATTAGGAAGAAACCAAGTCCATTTAAGGAAGCATCACTGTAGATAACGAACTCACCATTCCTAGAAGGTAGTGCCAAAACTGGAGCATTCACCAATGTTGTTTTCAACTCCTGAAAACTATCATCACATTCTTTTGTCCAAATAAACTTAACACCCTTCTGAGTTAGCTTAGTCATTGGACTAGATAATCGTGAAACATTTCTAACAAACATTCGGTAATAGCCTGAAAAACCATGGAAACTATGAATCTCAGTTACATTTTTGGGTCTTGGCCATTCTTTAACAACATTTGTTTTTTCAGGCTCTATAGTTATTCAATCTTTAGAAACAATGTGACCAAGGAAAGATATTTGCTGCAACCAAAACTCACACATGCTAAATTTCCCATACAATTTATTTTCTTTTAAGGTTTAAAAAATAACCCTTAAATGACTCTCATGATCATCTTTACTTTTAGAGAACACTAAAATATTATGAATGAAAAAAGCCACAAACTTATCCAAGAACTCATGGAAAATTCTATTCATAAGGTCCATGAATACCGCAGGTTCATTGGATAGCCCAAAAGGCATTACTACAAATTTATAATGGCCATATCTTATATAAAACATGGTCTCCAGAATATCTACTTCCTTTACCTTCAACTGATGGTACCTCGATCTCAGGTCAATCATTGAGAAATACTCATCCCCCTGGAGCTGATCAAACAAATCATCGATATGAGGAAAAGGATATTTGTTCTTAATAGTGATGTTATTCAAGGATCTATAATCAATGAAAAGTCTCATAGAACCATCTTTCTTTTTAACAAATAAGACAGTAGCACCTCATGGTGATGTGCTAGGTCGAATGAAACCCTTCTCTAATAAATCTTGCAATTGCTCCTTCAACTCTAAAAGTTCAATATGAGCCATTCGATAAGTAGGTTTTGAAATTGTCTTAGCATCAGTAACTAAGTCAATAGTAAATTAAACTTCTTGATCTGGTATTATTCCAGGCAACTCATCAAGAAAAACATTAGGATACTCATTTACCACTGGTGCATCATTAATATGAATGGTTCTTTTGTTTTCAACAATATGTTCAAGGTAACATTCATTTCCATCTTTTACAAGTTTCTCATCCTCTTGATATGTTATCAACAGTAAGGGTTCATTCATGTACATAAATTGAAAGTCTTTCTGAAAAGAAACTTCTTTATCTCTACAAACAATCTTATCATGGTAAACAAAGAGCCAATCCATACCCAGGATAACATCAAACTCTACTAGAGGTAAAACAATAAGGTTTGAAAGTAGGTTCTTTCCACAGATAAGGATATGAAGAATCTTATAAATTCTTTTTTCCCCAAAATTTCCCATAGGTGTTTTTACCACATGTTCAGGAGTCATTTCTTGAGATAGAATTTCTAATTTACTAGAAAAGTTTTCAGAGATGAAAGAATTTTTAGACCCCAAATCAAACAACACATTAGCATAATCTGAAAAAACAAACAAAGTACCTAATACCACTTTATTTGATGGCCCAACATCTGCTGAAGTAGTTGAAAAGGATTTCTCAACTCCTTTTTTCTTGTAGTCTGACTACTTCCCGTCATTTGTGCTCTTTTTCGAACACTCGTTTGTATAATGACTCATCTCATTGCACTTGAAACATTTCACTAACTATAAATCAAAATTGGTCTTACCATCACCCTGATCTTTTTCAGTGCAATCACGAGCCTTATGTCTCATCTTACCACTTCTGTAGCACTTTCTAGAATTTAGAAGACATTCCCTAGCATGCCTTTTACAACATTTATCACAAACTGGAAACTTAGTGTCCTTACTATCAGACCTTTTTAAAGAATTCTTCCCTTTTTACTGCCACCTCGTTCTCTTCTTCAGTTGGTTTTTATAGAACACTTTATCGTCGGCAAACTCCATTTCCTCCTTCTATGCACATCAGACAAGTTTTTCATAACTTTTGAACTCGAAAGAAGCTAAATCCCTTCGATATTTTGGCTTTAATCCAGAGTAAGAACAATTGATTTTACTATCAAGGTCTCAGATAAAATTTGGAGCATACCTTGCCAATCGAGTGAAACTTTCTTCATAAGCAGCCACTGAGTCGTCATCTTGCCTCAATTCCATGAATTTGTTTTCCATCCTAAGTCGAACAGCCTTAGGAAAATACTTCTCAAGAAACATACCTTTGAATTCAACCCACGAGAGAATCAATCCTATCAATGTCCCGAATATTTTTAACCATAGACCACCACTGATCTGCTTCACCCTCCAAACAGTAAATTGCAAGACTAACATTTTGATTGTCTGAACACCCCATTACATCGAAAATCTTCTCCAGTGCTTTAATCCACCCTTCAGCTAGAACAGGGTTAGATAATCCTCTGAATGATGGGGGATGTTGCCTCATGAAATGTTCCACCATTGACATGTTCCTCTACAGTTGATCTGGCCGAACTCCTGCATGGATACCACAACCATTTATCACTTGAGTCAATTGCGCCATTACTACAACAAACTATTCAGTTCCAATTCTGACCATCTAAGGATGCTGTTTCAGAAGGTCATTTCCTTCAATATGCCTTCCTAACACTGCTTCCCTATTTCCTCTGCAAAAACCCATTCTGAACAAACATGTCTTATATTAAGCAACATGGTAATCTTCAAATGCTATATCATTTCAATTTGACCATAAAAAAATATTATTGGATAATCATTTATTATAATTCTAACTCATAAAGTTATCTAAACTGACCTCTGATACCAACTATAAGGCCCCATGCCTTAAACATTACTTAATCTTGAGTTATTACAAGATTACACATTGGGGATCTTTTTAGGTTTAGAGTTTTAGAGAATTAGATCATAAATCATGCATTACATCCCACATTTAAACTAGGTGGTTACATTAAAGACAATATTCACTTTTCCCATCAAAGGAAACGTATTTAAAACAAAACATGGATTCTTTCACGACACTTCATTGAAACTATGAACACATCATTTACCTTTCCGTTGACCTGTGAAAAACATTTCAAAAACATGGGATGTGCATAAAAATCTCAGTAAGGGATATAAAAGTACAAAATGAAAACATTAGTCCATGTATACATAAGAATTAATGAAATAATACTTTACTCATAAAACATAAGAACATTAAAATACCTCCTCAAATCATGAATAAATCATAGAAATCATAAGACATAATGGTAACTTGAGGCATTCATAACATTCTTATGTAGGGAGTAACCCTCATGGTTACGTTTGGAATACCCATCACTGTATATTCCATAAATCTATTTGGAGAAACCTTAACTTTTAACACCTTCACGTTACCCAATGCATTGGAGAGCTATATCGGGCTCACCCGCCCTATGTTTATCACGGAACCACCCGTCTTTATAGACAATTCTCACGAACCATAACAAAATCGTATCACATAAAACATGCATAAAGGAAATATAACATTTCCACATTTCAATCACCAGATATCAAAAACACGTTGATATAATAAAAACATTATCAAAACCATTTTCAATACCAAAATAAAAGAAATGTAAAACATGGTATTTATTTTCCATTAAAAAAAGTTATGGCTTGTAGAGGAATACAAAACTCAAATAATGGTCACAACGATAGAGAATTCGTTGTCGCCACATACGTACGACAAAAACAGCACCTTTTGTCATTTAGTAAAATGATTCGTATAGAAAAGATTCTTTTTGAATAAACATAAATGTAAAAGGGGTTTATACACCGTATAAAATAAAGTTGTGTATAAAACAAAATATGCCTCAATGAAAGGAGATTGAGATGAAGTCCCATAACTCGTGTCTGACTTGACTCGATCGTTCTTTAACCTCCTGAATAATAAACATGAGTAAATTTCAATTTTCTTAAGAACATTTTTCAAGTTCATTATTCCTTTTATATCTCTTATTACCATGTTATGAACACTATGTAATTATTTAAGTTAATAGCAGCCATTTTGTCGATCATTGGTACTTGTGTCAAAAATAAACTCCTTATAATTACAAGTTGTTCATGTGGTAAAATATCCATTATATCCAGAATTATATTCATGATGTAGATATCATATATATCATATATATCTAGTATATACATGCATTTATAATATTACATAACATTTAGAGGTAAGAAATGAAATGCACCATTAATGGAGACGGTAAGCCGTACATATGCATGAACACTACTTTCATTTCTATTTAATATTTAATGGAATGAATTCATAATGATATAAAATTATATTATAATTCTAGTAAAATATCATATATAATATCATTAACTCCATCCTTTATACATCCTAAATATGGCATTAACAAATCAAATCACTTTGAGGCGGCGGTAGTCCGCACTTCCTAAAATAAAGATATCGCGTTTACCCATAATGGAAACCATTAAGGTATGCCATAAATGAAAAATACAGAAGCATAAGGAAAACATAAAAATAATATATTTCATATATAAATAGATTGAAATCTTAATGGCCACCATGAAAAGTGTTAAAAGATGATTGAACAATCATCATTTCGTGACGCAGAAATTCGCCATCCACAGAAATAGTATGTTTTTTAATCATTAGATGAAGGTTTGTGTATGTTTAGCTCGAATTATTCACATAAAAACATACTAGTATATTAAATATAATATTGTTTCTACAAAATAAAGGAATAAAAATATTTTATGGGGTTGGAGGAGCAAAATAAAACAAAATAACACAAGTGAAGACATTACCTTTAAATCGGGTTACTCCTCTTGGATTGAACCAAAAGGGTTTCTTGAAGAGTTTTCTGCCTATGTTAAGGCTTCTAGGATGAATAGAGGGATACAAAGAGATAAAATGAGCAGATCGTGGCTGAGAAAATGTCTTGAGAGGTGTGGGTAAGGAGGTAGAGGTGGGTGCCTTTTATTAGAGGGAGGAGGGGCACTCTTGGAAAGTAAAGAAATGTTACTTTATATTAAAATGTATTTCAGATTTTAAAGTTCCCGCATTGATATATTTTGAGTATAAGGTGATAAGGGTTTGAAATATACTCATACAATATGTTTTTTACAAGTTTAAGTCTTATATTTTACATTATATTTTCCTTTTATTTAAATCGTTCATTAATGAGGTAATCACTGCATCATCATGGTGTCATAAATAAATTAATTTATTTAATGTATAAAAATTATAAAAAAATACTACGATGTAGGAAATCTTTTTATCTTTTAAATGACTAATTATAATCCAAAATATCATTTATTTATACAAAATTAAAATTGTTTTACATAGGTGGTACATACTTTGTTATATTTAACTTTCTTTAAAAATAAAAAGATAAAAAGTCACTATCACACAAAAGTGATTCTAGGGGTCCCAAGGTTTAGCACAAGAAAACCCATGGTCAGCCTTGACACAACCAGTAGAATTAAGACTCATTTTGGGGTCATTTATTATTATTATGATATTATTTTATTACCCTTAACTACCCGATTACTAATTAATCACAATAAGTAAAGATAATTACCATTGTTAGTATTCATAATGTCCAAAAACAAAAGAGCATTAAGTACATAATTTGGACCTTCTGATTAAAAATATGGAATCCATTGTACCAAATTCCAAACACAGAAATTGTAATAGTTAATTTAAAAATAATTACCGTTGTCAAAACAAATAACGGGTTTTTATTTTGAAATAATATATATGAAAAGTTTGGCACTTGTTTATGCCCAATTCCAAAGTGAAATCAATTCTAATGACCACCATTGGGTTAAATGGTAAAAATAAATTCTAATTAAACTTTAATGCCAATTATAATGAAAATATAACCATATAATTAAATTAGATGAAAAAGCAATTTTGAAGTAAAATGTAGTATTTTTCACTATTCATTAAAAAAATGTACATTGTCAGAAAAATTCCAAAAATTTATCCAAAGTAAATATCAATGTACCAATTCTAATGAATAAGTTTATTTTGAAAAATAGAGATTATAAAATTTTAAACATTTTGATTTAAAAATGGTTTTGCATCAAAAGGTGGTAAAACAATCTTTTAATAATATTATAGAATTCTATGCTTATGATAGGATTTATTCACATTTTAAGCCTCTTAAAACACTATATAATTCATAAATAGACATAGATAAGAAAATCCACAATTTTTTACTTACTTGGGATGTTACAATAATACTTGTTTCCAAACTCACAGTCCAAAATTTATAAGTAAGGTCAACAAAACATAATGAAGATGTCTTTTTTCCACATAATAATATATGAGTACCTTCATCATGTAATCTATTAAAAAATGGAAACACCCTAAATTACCATAAAAAATTATTGATTAAATTCATTCTCTCTTTTTCCTTATATACTACAAGATATATTCCTTATATCCAAAAATTTTGAATACTACACCAATGATAAAATAAACAAACCATTAATCAGTTCCAAGGTAGTCAAGAATATCCAATATAATTTATCGAAATCAACCATATGATATTAAAAAATCTCTACCTCTATATCAGGACCATGTTAAGGTTTAATTCCCTTCAAAATAGTTATTTTCCAAAAAAAAATATGTTCCTGTTGTGTCACTTTTCTTAGTACCATATAATCTCAAATCCTAAATTAAATAGTATAACATTACAATCCATACTTATTTCCATAATTAATGTAACCAGTGCATCATTGATACAACACTCAAATGAAATAATTAATTAATAAAAATATAATAACACTAATTATTCATCTTAATATGTGGTAGTATCATAACTTTATTATTATCTAATAGCATTATTTGGTGTATACTCTGATGATTGGAACATTGATTCATGTAGTGTCCCAAATCCTTTAAGATGAAGAATTGTACATTTGAAACCATTTTCATACCCTTGAAATCACATAACGGTTTCTTTTTTCTCCAAAATTATAACAAACTCTCATTCCCTTCAATTGTTTACCAAGGCGATTCTTTCAAAAGTTATCACATATGGGAAAATCCTTCTCTCCCCTCTTCCCTTTATCTATATTTTTCTTTACCATCCTCTACTTCTCTGGCTTCCCTCCAAATCCATATGACTTAGAGAATCCTTTACTTATCTTATTAAGACACAATACTATTTCTTCATATGATTAGAATACATGGGAGATTGTTTCCCTTTTAAATTTTGGCTCAAGGCCATGAAAGACATGATCCTTATTACTCTTTGGATCATGCGTATTGTTGGAGTTCCAATACCTTCCACTAGGCGCCATTTCTAAATGACAACATACACTAGGTTAGATCATATCTTAATGTATAATCCAAAAACTATAAAATTATCAACATTAATTAACGAATAACACACATCTAATCTCATAATAATAATAGTGGTTTAATTGTTAACATATTTAATCATAAATACTTTATAATGGTTTGTAGAGAAAATGTGAATTATCTTAGCCATATCACCTAGGAGTGTCAAACCAAGAGTGTAGCAAGGCCTGTTGTCATGCACTAGTTCCCATTCGAGTCATGATCAAAGTGGTGTTTTCAAGTTTTACCCCTCGATACATCTCTACCAAAGAGTCCCCTAACTACTCATATCTAGACAGGGATATATTTCATAGAAAATTCACAAAATCACAACATTAACAAAATTCAAGGAAGTTCTTTTATACTAATCCTCAAAGAAAATCATAGTGTAATGTTTCCTAATTAGAGTTTATCTAAATATATTTCAAATGTTATTGCTAAACTTCCTCTGATACCAACTGTAATACCCTCTCCCTAGAATCTTGGAGTCAGTGTATTATTACATAACATTGGCACGATCACAAGAGAGAAAGTCTCGAATGATCAATTAGTTTAGTAGGCTTACAATTACTAGATACATATATAAGTTTTACATTAAATCATGAATAAAAAGAAAAAAAATTTCCCCTTTGAACACACTCATATCATTTTTCCAATCAATGTAGGATAATAATAATATATTTCTTCACATCCTAGGAAAAATAAAACATAGAAAGATGTGAGCTCATATGCTCAATAAGGATAATAATATATCCGAAACTTTCATAAATAAGATTAAATAAATGAGGAGACGAATAAGACCAAAACAAAAGCCTTTCAAACATAAACTTTAGCATAATATGGAAATATATAAATCAAATAATTCCATTTAATAATTCACATGGTTATTCTACTAGTCAAATGATAACATGTAATATCAATAGCTAATTTTATAATGATGGAATGCATAATGTCAGATATCATAACCACGTAGTCAAGGTCTCATGCCAAGACTAAAATATGATTTTGTCTAATCCTTATTCAAATACACTAGTTTGTCTCATGAGACCTATAGATTCATAGAGGAGCTATAGCGGGCTCCACTTGTCAATTACTAAGTCCAATGCATTCCTCATATGAAAAAGTTGAAACATAACATAATCATTCATATTAAAAGTAGCTTATGAAATGTCAATACATTAACTATAAACCATGAATGGTATAAAAATAGCACATCTATAGTCAAACATATAAACAAAATATCAATAAAATATGGAATATTGTATCATAACAAATCAATTTCAAACAAACGTAAAATCCATCAAAGTATGTTGGCGTAGATGAAATAAAAACTACTTGAGAGAAATATCTATTTCTACTTTGAAATCATTTTAACGTCACATAATTATAAAAGAAAAAATTTATTTTGAAAATATAATTATAATCTTATAAGGGATGATTTGAATGTGTTATAATAGTGGAAGCAGCCACACCAGCCATATAAGTTTAAAAAACATTCTTTCCATAAATTGTCGAAATGGTCAAAAAGTACCATGTTTCGGAAGCGACATAAAGATTCCTTTTAAACCATTTTATAAAAATTGAAACAAGGGTATAAATGAATTTAACCCATATTCTAGTAAATAGTGATAATGTTTTGAAATACATTTTTATGAAACATGAATGTGGATTATAAAGTGGTCCCAGTAGATACTCACTTATAAACAACCACAGATAATCAAGATATTTTAAAATTAACCCTTACCTTGAAATTTTCTTTAGTCGATGGTACGTTTAGCATCTTATATAATGACCATATTATGTTAATAAATTATATCATAACCATATTAATATTTATGATATCATATATGATTCATTTATGAATTTATACTACCCATTTAATAATAATTTCCTTATTAAGGTAACATTTGATGTAATAATCACTTTCCTTATTGTATGTGTTTTAACTTGTTATTCTTAATCGTATCACTTAGATAATTATTTACATAATTACAGAATATATAACATTATTTATATATCATATATATTCATATTATAAATATTTTTAACAGATACATTTATAAAATTGAAACTACCACATATGGAGATGGCAGGTTATATGTATGCATAAACGTTGTTTACAATTTCATATAGTATTGAATGAAAGTAAGTAAATGAGATACATGTAAATATAAATATATATATATATATATATATTTCCTGTAGCATTATTATGTCATATATTACAAACTTAATAATAATATATATTTTTATAATCATTGTTGAATAGTGAACGTGGAAATGAATCTCATCGGGTCGTGGAGAGGGTTAGTCATACGTACAAACGTATGGTGACTTTGTCATTCATAGGATGGATAGAATAATTAATATATTTTTACCATATTTATAATAACATCTAAGTATATATAATGTACTGGTGATATTTTTTTATGGAAAAAACAATGATAGAGAAAGTGGGAGTAGAAAACAACTTTGAATGAGGTGATGAAATAATTACCTATTCCCTTTTCATTTGAACTACAAGGATCTTTATGATGGATTTATGATCATTGTAATGACTCTAGGTTGAAGTGAGAGTATTTTAGAGGCTATTTTAGTAGGTTTTGGCAGAGCCAAATGGATTTGGAGGTGTCAAATTAAGAGAAGGGGAAGTACCCTTTTATAAGAGAGGTGATGGTCACTTTAGGAAAATATTGAAATATTATTTTATTATAAAATCATTTTCGGTATGTAATAGATAAAAATAGATTCATATCAAGGATAATGTAGGGATGGGTAGAAATTCTATCAACTAATAGGTTTTAGAAAAGTTTTGGTCACCATATTAACCATATCTTTTAGATTTAACCATTAGTTAAATAGTTTGACTTTTTCCATGTCTTCTTGTATTATTACAATACATGTTTAATAAACTTACTATAAAATGACAATAGAACCTAAAGTGGTTTATTAATAATATATATCATTATATAATTCATTTTTATGAATTTTTGTTTTTTAGGAATATTATATCATTTAATAATATAGTATTTGTTTTAAAAATTCATTTATGTAAATTTTGACACTATTTAGTAATTGATTTTTGTTAATGTAATAAAAACATAATTAATTCTAAAAAAATTCATTGAATCAACCATAAAATTTCATATTATCTTATAAAATTCTTTGAATGCATCAAAAGTTTCAATTTACATTTTTATATATATATATAATATTAATTAATTTAATCATTCATTAATAAGGTAATTACCGCATCATCATTGTGTCATAAATAGTGTTAACTATTTAATGTATAAAAATTAAAAACAAATATCCATGATATAGTAAATAATTTTAATTTCCGTTGAATTTATATAGTCTAAATTATCTTTTTCATATCCCTTTATAAAAAATGTTTTACTTATTAAAATTTCAATTTTACTCTTTTCTCTTTTGCTAAAAAATAATAATAAATGTCCTAATCTAATCCGAGTGGATAAAAAAGAAACATATTTTATTAATATGGTATATTTTAGTTTATATAAACTTATCAAATAGAATTAGGACATGTGTTATGGTAATTATATTATAATTGTTTCCTTTAATTACCCTATTTACATTTAACCGTGGTAAATAAAATTCAAAAGTTAATTTTCACCAAAAATTATATTCATCCTATTTAACAAAATTTTAATTACTGATTTTATACATGTCTCTAGGATTTTTAAAATTAAATTCACAGAACTCGTAAAATTATGTTTTATGCAAATTTGCAAATGTGCCTAGAAGGTGGGTAAAAGACGTTAAAAAGTGTAATAGAAATTTATATATCTAATATTTTTTTTAAATGACTCCAATGAATTAAATTAGACTAATTTAGGTATTATGTATCTATTTTTTCATTAAAATAAATTTAAATAAAAATAATAGTTATTTAAATAAAATTCGGTTTTAAACAACAATGCAATGTTTTTCACTAATCACCATAAATTGAAATTTTTTATAAAAATTCCCAAAATTCACTAAAAGATAATTTTGATATTCCAAATTCATAAATGATATCTATTTTACCAAATTAAAATAATGTATGTTGAATTAATAAGTTTAAAATTAATTCATGTTGCCGAAACCAGAATGTAGGTTTTTGAGAAGTAAAAACTATCAAAAGATTAATATGTGTTTGTATCTAATTTAAATGTAAAATTAATTATATTTACAAACATTGGGTTAAATTAATAAAGTATAATATAATCATACTTCAAAACCATTCAAATATATAATTTAACACTATAAATTATTTTTATTAAAAAATATGTTTTCAATTAAAATTAAATATTTTTCATTATTCATCAAAATATGAAAGTTATCAGAAAAACACAAAACAATTATCCAAAATAAAATTTTATTTCCTTATAAAGAATAAGATTCATATTTCAAATTGAATATTTAAAAGTGTAAAATATTGGATTTAAAATTGTTTCTGCATTAAAAGGCGGTAAAATAACATTTTTTGGAAAATACTTCTTTCATCTGAAAAATTGAATGTGTTTTTATATTATGTCTAAGAAACACGTAATATGGATGTCAAAATTATACGGAGTATATAAAATTAAATATTTAGTTTGTAATATTCATAACCATTTTTTGAATGGCCAGTTTCGTAAGTCGTGGTACGCTCGAACTCGGTGTGGCGTGTGGAACAAGATATTGAATTACATTAAAGAGACAACGTAGTATGAAATCCTAGGGTGTTTCACTATATGAAATGATTATGATCTCCCTATTAAAGGGTTATCCAATATTGAATTTTTATCCAAACCTATAGTTTTTTAACCACCGATAATAATATATAGAAATTAATATTTTTTGATATGAGACATAAAATACAAGCACTTCTTGTGATGACAGTGCGAATGGATCTTACTTATACCCTTCCATAATTAAATTCACATTAACGATGATAATATATTTGACTTTCATTGCCCTTTTGTTTTCAACCCATTTTCAATAAAAAATAAAAAATTGAAATATTGTATGATATAATTTTTTTACCAATTAAATGATGTCAAAATATGACATATTCGCATAAATTGGTCTCTATCATTGGAAAAAGAATATGTCTGTTGTTCTTACTAAAATCATAACTTCACTAATTTTCATCCAACTACGTTAATATTTTTTCCTATATAGAAAAAATATTTTTAATTACAAAACTGGTATAAGATATAACATTTATATTTGGTATATTGTCTATACATTGAAGTTATTCAATAATTGAATTTTAATTTTTAGGTAAATAATTATAAATATGATATTAGAATAATCTTATAAGTTGTAGATTTTATGTATTTGATATCCATATTTCATCCCCGAAATGATTAAATATTGTGAGAATTATACTGAGGGATTTAATATATGGAAAAATGTGTACACTAATTATATAAGATGTAATACCAATATTTCTCCCAGTTTGTGATAATAATTGTAACATCTCTTATGGAAATACATTCACCCATATGTTGTCCACTATGATAAGATTTTGGGAGACTGATTCTATCAACATCTAATAAGTAATCACTACCAAATTACATAACTTCTCCAATAAAAGTTTTTTTCAGTAAATCTTTCTAGAGGATTAGATTCTTTACATACCCAGTAAAAAAATTTTTATATTGTCCAATGAGTTACATCCATCTGTAATAGACATGACCACATAGTTGAACACATATAACCAAGTGGAAAATTATGTGGACTATTATGTGATAGAATAATAGTGGGAAGAACATCTCTATTTCATATAATATGAAAAAAATCTATTTATTAACGATTATAAACATTATCGAGTTTATAACTTTATTACACGTGGCTTTGAAAAATAATAATAGACTTGTTAATGCATGTTTTATATTGTTAGTTAGAATTCAATGTAAATAATCATAAATCAAATATCGCATCAAAATATGACATTCATGTGAAATTTGACCTTGAAACATGAAATTATTCATTAACATGAAATATTTTATATTTGATGAAGACCAGACAATAACAATTACACTATTAAGGAAATTAAAAAATTTAAAATTTACTTATAAATATTATGTGTAAGATACTAAAGGATGAAATTTCTTCCTTTCACCATACATTAGAGACAACTAACCCCTTATCCTTATGTCAATCATGTCTAACCTATACATAATGTCAACTTTTTCTTTGTCTAAAACATTTAGTAACATTCAAATGGCACTATAAAATATTTTTCTTCTATATGAATGAGATCAAGAAAATTTATGACGTATAAAAAATCCAAAAATTTTATTAAAAGAAAATTGATCTCTTTTTCGACATGATTTCATAAGGGATTTCAAAGTACATTTACCAAGAATAGTTTCAATATATATTAATTTATCAAAAAAGATTATCACCCATTCGTGGAGATTTTGTTGTACCATTTTCTATATTCCCATTGAATTATTTCTTCAATGATCGATATTTATTTTTTCGTGGTAAAAATTCCTGATGTCCTAAAATAATCTTCTAGGAATTTTTTAATTTAACGAATTTTTTGTATTCTTAAAAAATGGGTCACCCTAATATTCCTTTTAATGTTATAGCCTAAGAGTTTTTTTAAACAAAAATGTCATTTATCATTCCATACAATATGCCTCTCAATGTAATTCTTCACATATATAAGAATTATATAATGTAAAACCAATATACCACATCAATTTTATTCCTCAAAAAATATATACAACTACACATCAATATAATTACTACATTTTTGGTATATATATAAGTAGTTAAAACATAATTCATTTCTTCTTCATGCATAACCATTATGAAATATTAAAATTTACCCACATAATTGGTAATGTACTGTGATTACTACTTTGTATAGAAAAATGATTTATTTTATTTATAGATAATGCAAGACATAGGTCCATCAACACATTTCCAAATATAGGATATAAATAATCAAATTTCATCCACAAAGGAGAGTTTATCAGGAGACAATCTTATGATTATTAATTTATTTTATCTACATTACATGTCAATTTTAAGGCGTTTTCCTAAAATATATATATTCATAAAAACCTTGGATTGATAAGAAACATCCATGAATCTTTTAAAGTACACGACTAAATATTCTTGTATTTTTTCATCCCACACAATGTGTATTTTTGGAGTGATCTATATTCCTTACAAAAGAATATGTAATAATTTATTCAAAAATGTATTTTTTTAGAGAAAATTCACTTTGAACCTAACGTTAATATAGAATCATATAGTTAATAAAGATGATCATTGTATTTTAGTAATAAAACATTAATAAGACCAATTTGTTATGTAGAGCTGGTGTCATTCCATCTGTAGATGGATTTCAGATTATATAACATCAATATAGCTAATAATGGTACATGTTTAGTAAAATCAAAATAAAATGGTCCATTTACACCATATTTAACTTCTCAAATAACATTAAACAAGCATGAAGGTCATCTTCAATTTCCAATAAAATTTCTTCCATAGAATTTACATCATTATTTACACTATTATTCATATAAAATGATCCAATAGTCATAGTATCATCAAAATTAGTATTGATATTATGTTTCTTCCCATGTTTTTTCTAAAATTTACTGCTCTGATCTATTTCATGACAAAGTAAATATTTTTCTAACTCATCTGGATAAATTTTCCTCGAATAAAATAATGTCAGTAGAAGAAAAGTATTTGGAAATAGTTTTATGCATGTGTTTCCTAATTCCATGAAACATGTGTTCTAGTTTTGAGAATCACCATTTCCAAGAGATTTCCATTGGATTTATTTATAGAACCAGAAACCACTAATAGTTATTTATCCATAGGGGACCTACTTTCCAAAGGAAGGTATTAGATATGTTTGAAAATTATGATACTTTAGAATGTGCACTGTTTGAGAGGATGGGAGGTCGGAATCATCACACCCTTTTGGGGGGAATTATTGTCTACTCAAGGACTCTCTTGGTAAATTTGAGATATTATCATAAATCCTTATTAATTCAAAAATTATATCTAAGTATCCCTTGGAATTTACAATCACTTATTAACATGTGTAAAATTTAGAATCATTAGTATACATTCAAGGTTCTTTATTTCTGGAAACATTTGTGTGTATTTGATTTTTTCCATAAATTGTATCCTCTAATATATTGATACAAGATTCTTTTAATCATCGTTTGGGATGATACTAGTTTTTAAGTCACTCAGTGGGGCACTTTGGAATTTATTGTCATCTAGGGAGACAATGTTTTGTTTTGATATTGGTATCGTGCCCATAAAATGAGCTACATATCTATCCTTCTGAAAGGAATCGGAACCCTCATAGTTCAGTACTGCTTAATGGGACACTTCATACCTTTTAAGGTCATCTGATAAGGACCTCTAAGCGAAAGATGCTTGGTTAAAACTTAGTGTGGAAATTCTATTGAAGCAGTATGAGGAACATTGAAAGGATATGGGTTTCCAAGTAGGATTGGACCCTATTATGGAATATAGACCATGGATAACATGGTTTATTTGTAGTGTTGGGTTTGAGCCTCAGGGAGGATTCCTACATATCCCATAAAAATTGGACTAAAATCCCATGTAGTATGGTAAGTCTCAGAGGAGAGTATAGTACTTTGAGAGAGATGATTTTTTGCTTATATCCTAAAAATGATACCTTGATGATTTGGGGTTTAATTTAGGGCTTATTATTAAGGAGGATACCCAATATGCTTGGTCCTTGAGATGACATGCTATGTATCCTTGTTATAGTGGGAATCAGAGTACTCATAGTTCCTTCTAATGAGTGTTTATGCACATGTTGTAACAATCACATATCTCTAAGCCCACATGAGTCATGATCGATGTGAGAAAAAAGAGGATGTGAAAGAATCAACAATGACACTTCACACTTTTCCTCCTCCAAATATGGAAGAGGGCATGTCGACCAGGGAAGAGGGTGAGGTGGTGAGCCTTCCCTCTGTTCTATTTACATTGGAAAAGGGTCTAATATATGGAGGAAGGGATGAAGGTAAGGGGGCTTACACCAGGATGGCTACCCTAAAATAGATCCTGGTAGGAAAGGGAGACTTATCATTTGCTTGCGCGGAAATATAAGTGTGAATTGTACCTTCCCGACCAGAGAACTGATGTTACATGTCACTTCTCTGAGAAAGGAGAGTCGAAGACCCAAGCCTCCTCCAAACTAGGATCGTCTCAACACTATTTATAAGAGAAAGGTCCATGTGACTGTGAATATACCAAAATACAGACATTCCATGAATCCTAACCACATTATGAACCAAATGTGGTAATCCTATGAATATAGAAATGCAAACCCAAATAAAAGACACGTTGATGTGCCTTTCCCAAAGGTTTGATAAGTCGGGAGGTTTTGGTGGATGTCTCAATAGAATCCCTTTTAGACAAGGGTTCCAATGAAGAAAAGGTCTTTCCATGAATGGATAAGGAAGGATTAATGGCACGTGGAATGAAGATAGTGAAGAGAATAAGTGAATCAAAGAGGGGAGACCAAGTAGAGAATGGCACACATGTATGGTCGCGCAAGTCCACTTGGGAGACCTGATGATCACTTATGTGATGAACAACCTGTATGACAATACTTGAGTGATACCTTGCTCGAGCCATCAAAAGGGATCACAAGTGATCCAAGAATTGGGGTTCCCAAGTTCTTGTGAGAGGAATGGGAGGCATGCAAGTATTTATGACCAAGAGAGGTTGGGCGCTTTAGGTGAGCAAGTGTTATGGTTTTCAAACACTAAAAGGACTTAAGTCCAATGATCCACCCTCAAATCCTCCAATCAAGGTTTTGACGAACTACCTTGAATATTTTGGAAGACTGGGGTGAAGTACTAGGGTGACCAGAGAAACAATTGGGCTTTAAAAAAACATCCATAAAAATGGGGACCCCAAGGGTCTATTTATTGGAAAATAAATAACCTCGGGCGAAATGAGTTGGGCACGCATGTGACTTGCATGACAAATTGGGGCGCACAAGTACCTTGCATGCCGACAGTGTTTTGGCTATACTAGGGTAACACTTTTAGGACTTATCTAAAATCATCACTTCAATCTGCTTCAGCATGGTGGCACGCAAGGGTTTTCATGCAGGTACCTTAGGCTCCTCTTTAAGGACTTAGCCAAATAATTACTCCATACCACGGCGGATACACCCCCACAACCCTGCTTAGGATCAGTGTCAGCCTGCGGTGGAGGCCCTTCGGGCTGGTTCTTTTTCTACCATCACTGAACACCATGAAAAATGAAGAGTCACACCATGACTCTTTTTTACCCTGGTTGAGTACATTTTGTGGAGAAGTGCATGGAACAAATTTCATGGTGTCTTTAAAATCCCCCCTTAGAATTTGATTTGTTCAGAATGAAAATAATCTTATTCTAATGTAAAAGTAGGGCACATTGACACATTCCAACATCATTTGGTTAGATTTAGAGCTACATCATGTTTGGAAGGATGATCTAATTTTTGTGTAAGCCATGGGGCCTATAAAGCATAGTTTGAATGTTTCTAGGGTTGTGTGGATAACCCTAAAAATTCTTTTTTTCCTTTTGACATTTTATTTCTCAAACATTACCTAAATCATACAAAATGTACATTTAGTGAGTTGGGACTCGACTTTGGTTCATAGTTCCCTTTGTGGGTTCTTAATCTAGTGAGTACCATGCTTCTTATTCTTGGAAATTTAGAGTCATTCATATTGGACTATAAATTGATAGAATTTAAGGTCGAATATCTTTGACCATAAATTTTTTAATTAGATCCCAAATAAGACTATGTGGTAAAAAATTTGTTTAGTATTCTACAAATATTTCTAAGGGGAATCTTGAGTCATGATTTTTATGGTCACCAAATCTAAAACTTGTATCAACATAAGGGGAGTACTTCCAATAACAAAGTAACTATTCCATGAAAAACATGTTATGGGGCCTTTATTATGCAGGGAAACCTAAGGGAACATGCTGCATAGTCAGGAAAAAATTGTTCTTTGAAGTTTAACATTTTATTGTTGATAGATTGGGGAAAATAAGATTTTGGTAACTCAAAACCATAGTGAGTGGTTTTTACAAGGAAATATATTTAAAAAAAAGGGTTATTTATGCCGATATAAGTTAGTAATAGGAAAACCCTTTCTTTACACATTAAGTGCACGAGTAATGGTTCCAATCTAGTATAAAGGGGAATTTATGACATCATACTATGAAGTTTAAAGCCTTTCTGTGAGGATGTTGCACTGTGTAGTGTAATGTCTTTCAGTGAGGATGTTGTACTATGTTGTTTAAAGTCTTGTAGTGAGGTTGTTGTGTGGATTTAATTTATGGTCTTTAGCTTTGACCAATGGTATGTGAAAAATCCCCCAATTTCATGATAATTTGTTTGGAAACATACTATCATATTCAAGTATGGAAGGGAAAATTGTAAACTATGCTTTGGGAATTTCTGAAACTGGGGAATGACATGGGAAAAGGGATAAAAGAATTAGAGGAAGTCTTATCCCGTAACGAAGTAACCATTATTTTTAAAAAATTTATGGGGGATATGTTATGCAGGGCCAACTAGGGAATATGCTGCATACCAAATAGTGGAATCTTTTGATGGACATGCCTGTTATGTAGGAAACTTATGCAAGGCCTCCTAATGGCATGTGCAACATAGTTAGGTAAAAGAGATCCTAGAGGTTTAACGTTCTATTGCCAAAAGTTGAAGAAAGTTTTTGGAGATTCAGATTTTCCTAAGCATAGAGTTTGGTTTATGGAGAAAGGTACATGAATATGGAAAGGTTATTTTAAACTAATATTTTCAAAGTATAAGAGGAATAAGACTTTTAAGATGGTCTGACCTAAACATAAGAGATATGGTGTATGTAGTTTTAGTTCATACAACTAGGACAAAAAATAGAAATAATATATAATATGTTGCCAAGTTATTACAAGGTTATTTCATATTGTATTGAACACATGGTGAGAGAAATGTGTTAACCATAGTGATGAAGAAATTTAAATTGTGAGAAAGGTAATGGGACAAGTATACATGAATGATTGTTTTAAAATAAATATTCTCATATATTGTCATCAACGATTAAAGGGGGAAAAGATACAATCACCAATAAGGACGTTACCATTACTTGACAAACCCGTTACGGGGGATGTATTATGCAGGGCCAACTGGGGCATATACCGCATAGCCAAATGGTGACATCTTATGAGTTACAGGCATGTTATGTAGGAAACTTATGCAAGGACACCTAAGGGTGTGTGCTGCATAGTCAGGAAAAAGAGCTCTGACATATTACAAACCTTATTACCACAAACCATAAGAAAGATTATGAAGATCTAAAAATATTCAAGATTAAGAGTATGAAATCTGGAAAGGGTTTATGTTAAATGTGGATGAGAAATATTTGAACCAGTATTGGCCATTAGTTTGACATCCTTTACATAGATCTGACTCATGTGTATAATGGAGACCTTCTTTGTTTCCTCTGAATGAATATTAAGATGTGTAGTTTAAAGTCATGAAACGTGGACATTATACTATGCATTTTTATTTCATGTAGTGAAAACATTAATAATCCCATAATAAATTGAGACACATTATTTCTATAAAGAATCTATTTACCCAATTACTAACACCACCTGAGATATGCTCTCTCTGAGAAACAAGGAGCTGTAAAATTTTCTTTTACAGTGGAAAGGTGATGCAGTTGATGAATAGGGATGCAATATTTCCATGTAGTTTAATGACATTTTGTAAGGAAGAATATGATCTAATATGAAATGAAAAGATATATTGTAAATAGTTTAAGGGATAACACCCAAGTGTCACTATATGTCTTGTTGGGGAAAGGATCAAGTCATACATAATTCTTAAATCATTTCCTATGCAGATTTGATTCTTATACAATAAATAAAGGGTTATTTTATCATGGATGGGCCCAATATTGGAGATCTAGGCATTTATACATATCTTCAAATAGATGAGAATCAAGTCGTACATAATTTTCTAATGAATAATTCCTCATGCTAGTGGAGTTTGACATGAAGAATGGGGTATTTTTGACACGTTCTGCGAGAATGGTAAATCTTAAGACACAAAATGGTATAGGGACAAAATCATATATATTAAGGAAACACTCTATATAGATCTGATTCATATAAAAGAGTATAAAATAAAAATAAAAATATTTAGTGATTGTGGCTGTGGCCACAATTGGATATTTAAGCGCCTCTACATATCTCATAGAAAATGAGAATCAAGCCATATTTAGTTTTTGAAAAATGGTTTCTATGCAGATCTGACTGAGACATAGGAGAGAGAGGGACTCATGTACTACTAAGAAGTAATGATAATGTTAATGATGTTTTTTATAGAAGCATATAAATTCCAATGTATAAGACATTACTTTGACAAATGATGACATGTAATTTAACCTCATGTGATGAGGATGAAGATTGTATGCATTTTAACATCATTATGTATGGATGTTGACAGTTTTTATGCAGTTTAATGTATTGTAACTAGGACATGAGAGCTATGCAGTTTTAAGACTTGTAGCAAGGACATGGTACTATAAAATTTAAAGTCTTGCAGCAAGGACATGGTACTGTGCAGTTTAAAATCTTGCAGTGAGGAATATATGTACAAAACTACAAAAAGTATTTCTTAAAAACTCTCACATATTTTGGAGTTGTGATAAGCTCTCTGTTCATTGTGATTAAGACATAGGATCTATTTGAATAGAACTTATGTATGGAATAAGGTATTTCCTACATTGGTTCATGATTTGGAGGTTTCTTTCCTGATATCATTAGAGTCCTAAGGACAAATACCAATTCTCTTTGAAGGAATGAATGAATGCAAACATTCTTATTAAAAGATCGCACCATTCTATTCTAATAGGCTTCTAAATAATACAAAGTATGAAATATTTTTTTCATATAATCATTCCAACTCATTGAACTGTTTCTAATATCTTTCATCTATAGAAAATTGATAATAGATTGCAACTCTAAGTGAAGGAAATTGTATTTCAATTGGGAAAACTACTTTGGTTCCATATACCATTGAATAAGGAGTTTCTTGGGTAGTTGTATGGGTAGTTGTCCGATAATCCCATGAATCATTCAAAATTTTATCAAGACATGATTTATTATCATTTTCCACCATATTCTGGTGTATATTATATAGGGTCTTATTAAAGGCCTCTATCTATCCATTGGCCGTTGCATGATAGCGAGATGAATGGTTGGACTTGATATTATGTTCCTAATACAATTTTTTTTTACTTTAGCAGAACAAAAATCAGTGCCATTGTCTATCAAAATAGTATGAGGGACGCTAAATTTGGTGATGATATTAGTTTTGACAAAACTCACAATTCTTTTGGCTTCAATGTTTTTGAGAGGTATTTCCTCAGCACATTTAGATAAGAAGATAGTATTAGTGAGAATATATTTGAACTGATTAGTCGTGGCTTGATGATAAGGCCATACTACATCCATTCCCCATGTAGAAAATGGCCAAGAGTTTTTATTTGTATATAGAAACTATGGGGGTTGATGAATGAAGTTGGTATGTAATTGACAAGGATGATTTTTTTTGTGAAATCTGTACAATCATCCATCATTGAAGGAAAAAAGTATCCAAGCCTTCAGATATGATCAGATAGTCTATGCCCAGATTGGTGAGCACCACAAGATCCTAAATGTACTTCTTTCATGATAGCTGCATTCACTTCTCAATCAATACATCTGAATATAATTCCATCAAATCCTCACTTGTAAAGGATCTTTTGGAAATATGGACCATCATAAAGAGTAAAATTGGCCACTTTTCACCGAATCTATTCTTTCATTACCCAATCTGGTGGAAGTAACCCATTTTGAAGATATTCTATGATAGATGTTATCCATCCTATGGTATAACCATAAAGTTTAGAAATAGGTCAAATTTCATTAATTTCATCCATTCTGGTTTGAATGAAAGGTGATACCACACGAAGATGGGTTGTGCTGATAATTGTCTCATCCCAATTTGGATCTGCCAAGGCTGTATCCATGTTATCCAGTGCATCTACATTATAATTTTGTGATCAAGGGATATAATACAATGTTAGTCATGTGGGAAATATCGCTAGTAACCCTCTAACATAATCACACAAAGGAAATAATTTTTCTTTTCTGATATAATATTCCCCATTATTTTTTTATTACCAATTCTGTATCAACCTTTACCTTTAAATGATCCATTTTCACCTGAAGGGATAATTCAAAACCTGTGATGAGTGCTTGATATTCTGCATCATTGTTGTTACCACCTTATGATAATAGGAAATAACAAGGCAATACTATCTTTTTTGGGAAAATAAGGAAAATTCATAATCCAACCGTGTTGAGTTTAGGGTTTTCCATTCTCTTTCCTGCTGGACTTCTGGAAGCACCATCAAAATACATTTCCTACGTTTGGGAATTATCCTGAATAAAGATGACCTCTTCATCAGGTAGATCAGTATTAAATGATGTATCTTCCACAGATGGATTCTCAAGAAAGAATTCGACCAGAGCATGGCCTTTTATTTCCTTTTGAGGTACAAACTAGAAATCAAAATGTTGCAAAATAACCGCCCACCATTCCAGACATCTTGTAAGCATTGGAAGATATAGGATAAATTTGAGTGGATTATTACGAGACACTAATTGGACCTCATGATGTTGAATATAGTGCCTCAACTTTTTTAACTGCAATGATTAATGCTAGCAAGCACTTTTCAATAATTTAATACTGAGTTTCCACATCAACTGTAGTTTTAATGTGATAGTAAAGGTTTTTTTATTCCCAGAATCATTATTTTGGGTGAAGAAGGCACCTAGTGATCACTCTAAAGTTGTCACATTAAGAATAAGTGGTCTTAATTTAAAAGGTGGAATTAATACTGGTGGATTCAAGAGATATTTATTGAGAGTATTAAATGATTTTTGGAAATCTTTAGTCTATTGGTAGGTGGATCCATTCGTCGTTAATTTGCTGAAGGGTAAACACTTTCCTTCCAAATTGGCGATAAAGCACTGAATATAGGCCAAGTTTCCCTAGAGTCCTCTTAATTATTTAAAATTTATAGTAGGTGACATACCAAGTTTTGATTTTGTTTTCCCAGGATAAACTTAGAAACCACAATGGCATACAACAAAGCCTAATAATTTTCTTGATGTTACCACGAAAGCACATTTTAAGTGGTTCACCTTCAAACTGTGTTGCCAGTTTTTATTGAATATGGTTTCTAAATCAGCCAAGTTATTATAACATTGTTTGGATTTGACCACCAAATCATCCACATAACATTCAAAAAAATTTCCTATGAAGTGTTTAATGATATGGTGCAAGGCACATTGGAATGTTGCACTTGCATTCTTTAAGACAAAGGGAATTACCTGATAGAAAAACACACCTTTAGGGGCTCTAAATGATGTATTTTATTCATCCACTAGGTCCTTACATATTTTATTATACCCAAAATATCCATCCATGAAGGAAAGAGCATCATATCCAGCTGTTTCATCAATTGGAAGTTCTGTAATTGGGACTGGAAAATAATCTTTAAGACAAGGCCAGTTAAGATATCTGAAATCATTGTAGATTCTAATTTTCTCATTCTTATTTTTTACTAGGAAACTATTGGCCAGATATTTGGGATATTTAACTTCCATGAAAAAGTTAAGCTTCATAAGCATATCATCTTCGGCTACAGTTTTAGAGGCATGAGTTCGATTTTTTCTCCTTGGTGATTACTTAAATCCATGATGTTCTTCCTGAAAACCCAAATGATGGGTGGATATATCAGGATTAAGGCATGCAATTTCTGTATAATTCTAAGAAAACATATCTCGATGTTGCTTTAGAAATGAAGTATACTCCTCTTGCTCTTCATGGGTCATGGCCACACTAATTAGAGTGGGGTCTGGATCTTCTTCTGTACCCAGATTTATTTCTCTGAGTTCATCCATAGTGGTAGAGACACCTTATTCAAATGTTGTAGGATCATCCATGAGATCTTCCTATTCTTCTTAAATATTTATTAACTCTTCTATTTCCACTTTCATTGTACTTGGTGAGGAAAAACATCTGGTGTTAGGGGAGAAAACTGTATCTGAACATCCCAGAGAAAAGGCCACCAAATCTGATCCTACTAACGATGAAGGGTCTTCCTGTGGTAATAAAGAGGGATTGATGGTCTAAGAATCAACAACTTTTTTTCCTCCAGCATTAACACTATCTCTTCTACACAAGTTGAAGAAGAAGCGGCTTGTTGTAGTTCAACAAATGAGATGAAAACATATCTATTCAAGCTTTCATCATTTCTTGGTGTATCAATAATTTCTTCTATGTTGTCAGGCTCAATTACAGTAATTGAAATTATGGATGTTACAGGATTCGTTATAGGTTTGGCTTTACCCTTTCAATTTGTTTGATAGGTAACACATAATCTGTACTCAAAGGGATGAATGGGTTTTCTAGGATCTTTTCCAATCCATTTGGATCATTAAATCTGGTTATCTCTTTTGTCTTGGGCTTCTTTCCTTTTATGTGAAACAATTATACCTTAACGTATTAAGATTAACATGTTCTGAGTGGTGCCTTATCACCATACAATGTTCCAATTTTACCATTGAAATAGTATTTTTGACATTGGTGGTATGACGAACATATGGATGCATGTTGATGCAAACAAGACCTTCTAAACAGAATATTGTAGGATGTGTCCTCACAAACAACCATGAAATCTGAATTAGAAACAAGATCTCCAAACCGAGTTTTGAGTGTAATCTCACCCATACATTCTTGTTCATTCTTATCATATCCTTGAAAAATTAAATTTGAAGATGATAAGTTAGATTAGGTCAGGCCCAATCGATGAAGTGTACGAAAATGAATGAGGATGACCCTGGAGCCATTACCAATGAAGGTTCATTGGATATATATGTCATTTACCTCACCATAAAAATACAAAGGTATGATATTACAATGCACAACATTATCTTAATCTTCATCCATAAAAGATATGACTACATGAAATTCTGCAGGATCATTCTCTATACGGTAAACCACAGTAGCAAAAAATTTGGTTTCAAATTCTTGAGGACTTAACATGGCCTTAATGACTACTTCTCAAAGATCTTTTGATACAATAAAAGCATCCAAAATTGATAAATTGTCTAGTACTTTGGCCAATTGTTTCAAGACATCATACTTTTGGTCTAAAGGTCTGTGCTTCCCAGCATGGAGATGTGGTTTTGCAGGTGCTTTGGAAGTTGATGCTTTTGATGTATATGTACTTTATGTCGAAGTAGAAGCTAGAAATACAGGTATATTTGGTAAATTAGACTGACTAAGTCTATTAATTTTCTAAGAAGAAGATGATGTGGCTTCTAATCGGTCTTCCAAAATAACTATGTCAGAACCAGACCTATATTGACTTGAAGAAACTTCTTGTTCCAGTTGATCCTATTGATGTGATCTTTGACGAGTTTCTGTAGCATATATGGTTCGAGCAGGGGTAGAGTTAAAATGGCGGTTGCTGGAATTCCCATGTCTTCCCATGTATCCTCAACCATGGACCCTTCCTCTTTTTCCTCAATTAGGTACAAGTAATTCTGGAACACTATAATCAAAGTCATGATTGGTATAAGGATCCATTAAATGGATAACATTAACAGAACCAATGATTAATTCTTCATCTTATGAACATTCCTTTTCACAGGTAAATTCCGGTTGTACCGTTTAGCGGGGCGGTGCCTGTGATTTTGAAACAGATGGAATAAAATCTTCCAGTGTCAAGGAAAACATTGGCCTTGACAAGAGTCCATGTTCTTCTGACTAATATTCGTCCTTATGATCAATTTTCTTCATTAAGGAATGGCCTTTTGATGAATATTGTTTTGCAGGGGTAGGAGTGGTAGAAGACACAATTGGGTTTTTCAAATGTGTTCGAAAAATAGCATGAGACTGGTTGATCATTTTCATGATCATCCAATCATCATATTTTTGCACATTTTTACTTTTAACCACTTGAAATTCTCCCGCTTCCTCTAGATTGGTAGCAGTAACACATGCTTCATGAGATAATGAACTTTTCAATTTCACTTGTCTAGAGTCTACCATCTTTTGTAAAAGGTCTTTAAAAAAAGCACTCCTGAATAGGGTGTCTCAACCTCTTCGTAAAAGGAAAATAATTCCGATGATCTTATTCTCCATATTTATTTGGCTTTTTTGGCCTTGGCAACTGAACCAAATTGTTTTCTAAGGCTGAGTTGAAAAAACCACGAACTTTTTCATTCCTAAAAGAATAAACATTATTCATAAATTCATTAAATTGTTTACTCCTTTGATATATTTGATTATCTTGATGAGGATGTTGTTAATATTGATTCTCATGAGGTGGAGCCCTTTGGTATGATGAGAATTTGAAGTAGAAGCAGGTACAAGTGCTTGTTTGAGGGTGACTAAAGCAGCTTAATTCTTTCCTATCCTCCTCCCCATAGATGATGGAATTACAGAAGTTTTATCCTTAGTTTCTATAATAGAATATTATATCTGTTGAGCCATCGATGTAAGGCCTCGAAACCCTCCTGTGTATTTCACAAGGATCAATGGTGTGCATAATTTGTTAAGAATATTTTCCACATACATTGGAAGGAATTATTTTTGAGGGATTGCTAGACTTAATGAATATGTTAATCCTTTCCGTCATGCAATTAAATATGAAACTCTTTCATTCTTCCTTTGTTTACAATTAGTACGATCAAAAACTGTCATCTTTGTTAGGGTTGAGAAAAATTGGAGAATAATTTTCTCATAACGATATTGCCATCCCATAATTGATCGAGATTCCAAACATGTATACCAGAAAAATATGGTCCTTGTAATAACTAAACAAAGAAACTAAGATTAACTACTTCTTATTGTTGAGAAGTTCCCATCATAGGATCTCAAAGAGAAACAAAATGTGTTAGGTATTTTTCCAGATCTACCAAACAATTAATGATTGGGAATAGGATATTCACAAATTTTGGTGGAGGAGGAATTGCATCCACCCATTCCGAGAAAGCTCTCTTTTCTAGATAAATTTTTTTATGTCATTCCTCCATAGATTCCAATCGAGCTGTTAATGCCTCAATTGTGTTCATAATCATTTTGGGAATATCCGAATGAGCTGGAACCTATGCAGGTATAGCAACTAGAGCTTGAGCTGGTGTAACGACCAGTAAAACCACTGATAGTGGAGTTGATACCTGCCTTGGTTGTATACCCCATGGAGGGAATTAATTATCCACATCATTAGTTACTAAAAATCCTTTTTTCTGAGGAGATCCTGTAATATTTTCAAGTTGAGGACCTGCCTGGGGATACCATCTCACAGAAATACTATTTTAAGTAACTCTGTTTTGAGTCTTTTATACTCCTTCATTTTCACTTCTTGCTGTGAAAATCTCTTTTCATGTGAATGAGATTGACCTTCTCTAGTGGAAAAGTGAGATTCAATCTGACTTTTTCTTTTCCCCTTGTTAGATTTCTTTCGAATAGGTGGAGTTTGTTATTTGATGGCATAACTAAATTCTAGGTAAGCCTCAGATTTTGGGTACACACACCATCTTTATTTTCCTTGATATGTACCATATTATGGACAAGAACATCATTTTCTGATTCCTCTGAACTGGACATATTTTTTTGGAGGATCTTCTGCAATGGTGTTAATAAGATTCCCTGATTCACAATGCATTGATGGAATTCTGTTAGTGTTTCTACTAGATCGTATTCCTTTGTGTCTTTCACAAGACTTCGTTCTCCTATATGAAGAATTCCCTGGAACTATTTGGTGGATAGTAACCCAAAGGGAATCCTTGGATAGTTTACTTGTACACTTTTCTTATGGATTCTTCCTTAATTGGGAGAAAACTAAATTCAGTTGAGGAGGGGATTGCAGTTGTGAAAAAAGCCCCCAACCCTGTAGGTTGGGTATTTTCCTACTCTTCTTCTTCAAATCATTGAACGTTGTTTAATAAATTTGATGGATGAATTAAATGATCCCCCATCCTGGCAAGTTGTGCTAATTCTTGAACTACTATGGATGAAATTTTTGCAACTGCACTTCTGATTTTGGGGATTTTGTTTCAGACATTAGCTGGGTGCATCATCCAACAATCACATAAATCACATGTTTTTAGAATATTGTTGTGCTATTTCATACATTTTCATTATTTGGTGCCTAACATCCTCTAAACGGGATGCCTTTCAATATTCTTAGATGGTTGATGTAAAAATAACTCAACAACTTCTTTTCTTTGGGCCCGATTCTGAGGAGAACTGGTTTAGACAAGTTCTTGAGCAAACATTTAATTACATACTAACGTTTTGATTGTGGCCAACCGTGGGTAATAACATTGAATGCGACCACTTTTGTTGTAATTTTCTGATTTTGGAGTGTAGTGAAATGCAACGCTCTATATGCACCCCATCCTCTGATATAAACACTAGATGGGGAATCTTAAATTAACAAGAATAGCCTCTTTAGATCATTGATACGTGCATGTAGAATGGTTCTCTACTGTTTTCAACCTTTGGATGTTGAGAAACTGATAGAGATGCCAAGTCAATTTGGTGCTGCAACCCTTTTATTACCGTTACATGATTTTGATATTCATCATATGGTAAGTATTTGGTTTTCAAATGATGAAGTGTTTTCCATACCTTGAGACTATGGTCATGAGTGTAATCTTCTGTTATCAATGTTGGAATGTTATAGAGAGAATTTTACAAAGGCCAGAACATGACTGGGATTTCTCTTTTAGATAATAGTTTCCTCAGGTTTAACACATCTTCTTCATCGTTCATAAGAGGCGTCTCCACTTGGTCTGACCAGAGCGGATGCTATGTATTTGAAAAAAATGACCTAAAGGAGGTTTGGATAATGAATTTTCCCTTAATATTTCTTTTGGTTGAGGAAGTGTTTCACCCATAATTTACAAGGCATCAGACATGAATGGTTTTGTGTTTTCAAGTTCTTCGAGATAGGAGGTCTTTCTCATCGCTACATTCTCAATTATGGAATTTTCTTAACAATGTGAAATAGTACTATGGAGAGGACTTTCGTACCAAATTCCATCATGGTGAGGATCATCATGATGTATTACAGTAATGGATACGTCTTCTTTCTCCTCGGTCATATGGACGCATGGAGGGTTGTTGTGGCTCTCATCCAGAGATTAGAACTCTAGATTGAACAAATTTTCATGAAGAAAGTTTCATGAAGAAGTGTCTGATAAGGGATAAAAAAATTACAACAACCACTCCCATAATTTGGTAATGATCGGATATGATCTTGAGTAGAAAAAAATAAATTTATAAGGGCTTCATGAACTCCAGCATCAAGAGGATCCACGTCGCAAATTAACTCTTGATTTTCTAACAGTTTTTAGTGAGACTTTTTCTTGGATGTTCTCTTATACTTAGTTAGGGACATTGGCAGGGAAAAATGGTTATCACTAGTATGTATATGTTCCTAACTTGGAGTGGTTACCAAAATGAACCGATTACCTCCAATTGTAAAGGGTTTATGTTCTCGATCCTATTGTCCATATGATATGGGGGACTATGCCCCATGACCCTCCTGGACTGGAGCAGAGGTGTGTATCTTCTCTAGGATGGAATGACTATGTGTCATCCCATGTGTAGGGACAAATTTATGTGTCTGTTTCCCAGATATTACTGAAGTAGTTGTTAAAATATCCTGGCATGCTTCTAGAATATGGGCAGGGATATGCACCTTCCCTTTCACCATTGATAAGAAGTGTTTGGTGACTTCAGTTACCAGAATGAGAATATACGTCCATTTCGTATCTTGAGTAGGTGTATGTGCTTGCTCCAATCCTCCTTTTCCTATCAATGGATATTGACAGTACTCACGCATGGGGGTATAGTGTTGGGTCTTCCACAAATATATCATTGCAGCTTTCTGATTGACTTCTTCGGGTGGTACCAAACGAGACTATTGGCAAGCTTGAAGAACATTGGTAGGTGTATGTGCCTGCTGGCTATTTTCCATCATGTTTTGTTGATGGACTTCCTTCAATATTGGCAGATGAGACTACTGATGGTATTGGTGATTATAAACAGGTGTATGTCCCTGTTTATCAGTTTCCACCATATTAGATTGACTGACTTCTTTAAATGCAGTCAGATGAGCCTGCCGACTGGTTAATGACTTGTAAATAGGTGTATGTGCCTGTTCACAGTACTCCATTGGTTTTATTTGATGGGATTGGTGGGTTGAATTTAGATGAGTCTCCCGACAAACAAAATTAGCATGGATGGGTGTATGTGCCCTCTCGTTGTTGTACATCAAGTTAAGTTGATGGACTTATCTAGAAGAAGAATAGGTTAGAACATTCTCTCTATTGACCGAACGCCATCCCTGGTGGTTCATCTTGTTTTTCCAGGTCTGAGATACCTGGGAAAAACATCCAGAGGCAACACCCCCATCATGTTGGGGGTACAAAACTGCATGATTATGGCGGAGATTGCTGGTGGGATTAATAAGGAAGGACTCCAGCATACTTGAATTGAGGCCTTGAGTGACCTCTCGATCCACATACCTATAGTACGGGAGTAATTGATTATTTCATTTTAGGGATAAAGACTCGAAATTATTAGATATTGTGGTTGGCTCTATTTTCTTCTTGATAATTGGTCATCATTAGACAGATGATCATAGATTATTGTTGACCTAGAGGGCCTGATGAGCAGCCTCCAATGTCGGGATTGTACTGTGTTGGCGATATTCATTTACCATCACTTTAGAGACCCATCACTGAAGACGCTGGGTTAGTGATGATGTCCTTCCCCTGGATGGAGATCTAGCTTGAGCAGCAGTCGGGAAGTTCATAGATGTTGTCTTGAAAAAATCCATTCTTTTAATTGAAGGGAGTTTTGTGGAAAACATGAATACAACAACAAGATCTATTAGAACAATATCTTTTTTGATGAATACATGCTTGATTAATTCCTTTTTCTGGCCTTCCATTATCAAATGACAGGGTCCTAACTGGTGGGTAACATTATAAACATGGTTAAGGATTCACGTCAGGTTCACCATTTTTGTTTCTTAGTTCCTTGAAACATGTGATCTAGTTTTAAGAATCCCAATTTCCAATAAGTTTCCATTGGATTTATTTATGGAACTGGAAACTTCCAATATTCATTTATCCAGAAGGGAACCTTCTTTCCAAAGGGATGCATTCGTTCAGTTTGAACTTTATGATACTTAAGAACGTGCATTGATCGAGTGAATGGGAGGTCTGACTCATCACACCCTTTTGGTGGGAATTATTGTCTACTCCGGGTTTCTCTTTGTAAATTTGAGATATTTTCATGAATCCTTATTAATTAACCTAGTATATCAAAAGTATCCCTTGTAATTTAACACCAATAATTAATATGTGTAAAATTTATAGTCATCAGTATACATTAAAGGTTCTTCATTAATGGAAACATCCATGTGTATTCAAGACTTTACATCAATGGTATCATCTAATGTACTGATTAGAGATTCTTTTAATCACTGCTTGTGATGATATTGGTTTTTAATCCACTCAGTGGGGCACTCTGGAATTTATTTAAATCCAGGAAGATGAAGGTTTGTTGTGATCTTGGGATCGTTCCCATAAAATTAGCTACCTACGTATCCTTGTGAAAGGAATCAGAACCCTAGTAGATTGGTTCTGATTAATTGAAAACATCATACCTTTAAAGGTCATGTGATAAAGATCTCTAAGTGAAAGATTCTCAGTCAAAACATAGTGTGGGACTTATGCTAAAGAAGCACGATAAACATTGAAAAATATGGGTTTTCAAGTAGGATCAGACCCTTTTGGGAATATCGCACAAGGAGAACAGGGTGGATTTGATGTGTTGGGTTTGAACCACATGGAGACTTCCTACATATCCCATAAAAATGGGAATCAAAGCCCATGTAGTTCGATAAGTTTCATATGAGAAAATGGTCCTTTGAGATAGATGATTTTGGGCTTAATTTCTTAAAAGGATGCCTTGATTATTTGGGGTTTAATTTGGGGCTTATTCATAAGGAGAATTTCCAATGAGCTTAAGCCTTTAGACGGCTTCCAATGTATCGCGGTTATGGTGGGAATTAGAGTTCTCATAGTTCCTTCCAATGAGTGATTGTGAACTTGTTATAACCATTACATATCTCTAATCCCACTTGATTTATGATCAGTGTGAGAAACAAGAGGATGTTAATGATTCAACAATAACACTTAAAACTTTTCCTCCTCCGTAGATGGACGAGGGCGAATTGACCGTGGAAGAGGTAAAGGTGAAAAGCCTTCCCTCTGTTCTATTTACATTGTACAAGGGTCCAATGTAAGGAGGAATGGATGTAGGTGAGGGGGATTACACCAGGATGGCTTCCCTAAAATTGATCCTGGTAGGAAAGGGAGATTTCTCCTTTTCTTGCGCGGAAATATAAGTGTGAACTATACCTTCCCTACTAGAGACCTGAGGCTTCGGGTCACCTCTTTGAGAAAGGAGAGGCCAAGACCCAACCCTCCTCCAAACCAAGATCTTCACAATATTGTTTTTGGGATAATGGTTCATGTGACTATGGATATACAAACCCACAGAAATTCCATGAATCCAAACCCCATTGTGAAAAAAATGTGGGCGACCTCTGACTGTTGTAATTCGACCCCAAATAGGACACACGCTGATGTGCCATTCCCAAAGGTTTGATAAGTCAGAAGGTTTTGGTGGATGTCTCAACATGATCCCTTCCAGACAAGGGAGCCCATGAAGAATAATCCTTTCCATGAATGGATGAGGAAGTATTAATGGCTTATAGACTGAAGAGAGTGAATAGACTATGTTAATCAAAGAGGGGAACCCATGTAGAGAAGGGCGTGCATGTATGGTCGCGCAAGTACACTTGGGAGACCTGATTTTCACTTAAGCGATGAACAACCTGTATGGTAATACTAGGGAAAGACCTTTCTCAATCCTTAAAATGTATTAACAAGTGATCTAAGAAGTGGGGCACTCAAGTTCCTATGAGAGTAATGGGGGGAAAGCAAGTATTTCTAGCTTAGGGATGTTGGGTGCTTTAGGCACACAAGTGTTATGGTTTTTAAACACTAAAAGGACATAAGTAGAATGATCCTAACTTAAATCCTCCACTCATGTTGTTAAAGAACTTCCATGAATGTTTCTGAAGACTGTGGAAAAGTACTAGGGAGACCAGAGAAGCAATTGGGATTCATGGAAATTCGTCTGTACAAATGGGGACCCTATGGATCTATATATAGTCAAATAAATGATCTTGTGTTAAATGAGTTGGGCATGAAAGTACCTTGAAAGCCAAGGGTGTTATGGCTAGACTAGGGAGACACCTTTAGAACTTATCCATAGTCATCTCTTCAATCAGCTTCAGTATGGTGGCGTGCAAGTGTTTGCATGTAGGTATCTTGGTCGTCTCTCTAGGAACTTAGGAAAATAATTGCTCCATACCGCGGGGGTTGCGCCCCCGAACCCCTTCTTGGGATCAGTGATGGTATGCAGTCTTGGCCCTTTGGGATGGTGCCTTCGGTACCATCGTTGAACCCCGTGAAAAATACAGATCCCACCGCAAACTTTTTCACCTTGGTGGAAGAAATTTTACAGAGAAGTTCATGGAACACATTTCACGGTGTCCCCAACATGCTCAATTGAAAACACAACAAACGGTTTAACATAATCCTTATAATCAATGTTAATACAATTATTATACATCAATTTTTATTAATATCTATCCATTTAAGTTAAAAAATATATTCAATTTGGTACAAAAAATCCATAAATAGGAATAAGGTATTAATAATAAATGGGGAAAGATGCATATACTAATAATAAGGGAAAAACATTTTAATGTTATTGGTGATGATTATTGACAAATTATTGATTAACATAGGGGGGAAATGAAAAGAAATATACTTGGGAAAACGTATGTTTTTTGGTTGAGGATCCTAATTTTATGTTTTATGGGATAGTTGTGGTAATTAGAGGATGGTTCCTATAAATATTCTAGGTTGGATACAAAAAATATATAGATGTTTTTTTTTATTTCATCACTTGGTATGTGGTGGACTAGGTGTGGTTTTAGTGAGTGGTGCTCTGGAACCAAAGTTGAGGATATTTTATCAAATGATTAAAGAATCAAATTCAACACAAGTTGATAAGTGTGCCGATGATATTAATGGAAATAATAATCTCAAACTGATGATTAGAGTATAATCCCAACTACATGAGGCAATAATAAAATTTATAATTGACAAGGCATTAATAAGAAATTTAAATAATAATTTTATAATTGATGAGGCATTAATAAGAAATATAAGTAATAATTTTATAATTGATGAGGCATAAATAAAAATTATTATAAAAAAATAAGAAATATAAATAATAATTTTATAATAAACTTGGTTAGAAGATAATTAAACTCTAATATGGTCGTGTTGATGATATTTTAACCAAGAATTCAATGATTATCTAATAGAGTGTCGGATAATAACATAACTTAGTCCTACATACACACCTAAATGGAATAATGTGAGTGCAATGGGGAATCAAACCATATTAAATATTCTGAGATCAATAACAAGTCCTGAATGTCATACATTATCATTATGGGATATTCATTTCAATTAGTGGCCTTTAGAGTAAACCATAACTAACAAATATGGAAAATGGAATCCCTTATGATTTATATAATGTGAATAATCTTTTTTATCAAATATTCATGAATGGAGGTGATATATATATTTTAAGGATAATTCTATAAGAAAACTTTTTCTAATAGGCATGAAGTTCATCTTGGTACAGTTTTTTAAGAATTTAATAAGATATTACCTATAAAATTCATCAGATACAAATGTTATTGTCAAGTGGTTGATTATATTTATAGAAAGGGAGATCTTATCCAAAGGAGATATAGGAAAATAATATAAAACTAGACTAATTTATGGCTGATAAAGAAGATAAATTGATGTAAGAAAAAATGATGAAATTTCCTAGAGAAGAATTTTTTATGGAGACAAAATTACTAAATAAGTATAGTAAGAAATTTATAGAACTAAAGAGATTATTTATAATTATCACTAATAATAGTGACACATGATTCATTATGAAAACTGACCCCTATAAGACATTATGGAAAAACAAAACATATAAAATTCCAAATGAAAAGAAGTTATAGATTAGTAAATAGTGTTCATATATCAAAATAATGTTTTTAATTTTTTATAAACTATAATCAATGTCAATAATAATGGTTAAAAATATATATTAAAAATGACCATGAATGGTAATGTTATTACACATAAGGCACAAATGGTTACTATAGGTTTCAGGAAACACCAAAGCATAAAATATAAGATTTTTTTCCACTTTTTTATGAACAAATGCATTGGGACACTGGTTTTGATATCAATTTATCTTGATTATCAGATTTTTCATATGAATTTAAAAACCATGACGTTTTATGGAAATCCAGTGGAAGATGGAAATATGACACCATTAAAAGCGTTATTGGTACCAAATAAATCTATTAATAGATGAATGCTATTGAGATGCATTTATTAGTTGATAAAAGAATCCAAATCATGTAATTTATTTTGATGATGAAATAATAGAATCTTGTTGAATTAAAAATGAAAGTGATTAATGTATTTTTAAGTTTCTTAGTGGGAGTTACATGGTTTTATTAGTGATATATATTGATGACATATTATTCAATAAAAACTAGATATTAGTCTTAAAAATACTAAATAATTCGTTGAATAAATAATTTTAAATAAATAAATAATGTGAAAAAACCTTTAATATAGGGATCCAGATACACAATACTTTATTACAGAGGCTACTTATACTATGTCAATGTATATAAATAGATAATTTAATGAAAAGAAATAATATAAAACAATATAAGAGAATATTTCTACCTATTTCACATGGAATAAATATATCTTGGTATATATGCCCTTAAATAAAAGTTGTGATAAAAATAAAGTGTATAATTCCATATACTTTAATTATTAGATTTATCAAATAGTCCATGTTATATACTAAGATTGATGTTTCATACCCATTGAGTATGAAAAAAATATATAAGAAAGATCTAGGATACATGTATTGGGATGAATCAAAACTATCCTAAATTAACATAGAGATATAAAGGATATATTTATATTTTAGGGAGGAGATGAAAAGCTAGTATTATTGGGATATACATATACTATTTTTCATATAGATCAAAATGGTATAAAATTATTGTTAATGGTTACTAATTCTATCTCAGAATCCCAAAATGTTATATCTTATAATGTATTTAAATAGTAACATGGGTGTATTTTAGAAATATCATCAATTCAATTTATTAAATTGGTGAAGTAAAAATTAGTTGAGTAACCAAAATTTATAAAGTGATATATGTTTCAGATAAATAAATTTCTTATTTGTGTTCTATTTTGATAATGTGTCTAAAACAATTGGTCTTAGAGGCTCATCAGATATTGAAACATATTTTTAGAAATGGTTTCACTTGGTGATCTCTAAAAGAGGGTATCATGAAGTAAAACCTTTCAATTGGAACTCCACATGTTTGATGTTTCATTGGTCATCTATATATATGAGTGTGGGTTTTATTCATTATAATTGATATCATTGTTATTTTATATAATGAATTTCATAATTTAATACAAAATAAAATCCATGACACCTGTGTTACTTTTGAAGGAACTTGTGTTAGGGGAATCATGAATGAAATGTCATTAATTGAGTGATCAAGATAGAATTCATCCCTTCCAAGTTAAAAGGGATATATCTATGGATCTTTAATTGATAGTGAAGAATCTTAACAAATTTTCAGGCCATAGGTATTATATAAAAGTTTATTTTTTAAATAAAACAACGATTACTTTATCGGTGATGACATATCAATGCATCCTAATTGAGGAGATATCGATTGATGAAGGATTTACATTACACCATTGCATTTCAAGGGATTTTCCAACACTATAAATTTAAATTTCTCATTGGATCCCATAATGTGTTTCTTGATACCACTCTTGTTATGTTGTTTAAACCAACTTCCAATCAGATAAGGGACCACATTGTTCACACACTAAGTGTATCCTTAATAGTAGTAGATTAAATTAGATCTATGTTTTTTAACTAAATCATTCATACTTCCTAGATTATTATTATTTCAGTAATAGTTCTCATAATAGAATCACATATTTTTCAAGATCAGAATATATGAGTAATATTCTGTATATGATAATATTAATAATTTATCTTATGATGTATGAGTAAATATAAATTATTTTATCAAACAAACCCTGATAGTTTATGGTTTGAGTTAGATAAATTTTTAGGATAACTCTGGTCAATTAAATAATCCAAAGGACCTATTTATATCTCTTAAAATACCTAATTATTTATTTAAATAGGTGATTTGAGATTCCAATGTATTTTAAAATAAATAAATAAATAAATAAATAAATTATTTCAGGAAGATACATGGATTCTTAAAAGTAATTAAGATAATTAAAGGGATTTTTTAAAATAAATTAACTAAAACCCATTTAAAAAAATATAAATATGCCCCAAAATGTTTGTTTCACATTTTAATACTATTCTCATTGTATTTTGAAAAATTAATTTTTTAATAATAGAATATCCATTTTCTCTCAATAAATAAAGTTTAATTTCAGATAGGTAATCCAACATGACCGATCAAACATCATAAATCACATGATTTCTTCATGGTTCCACCCAAGAAACCAAGATTAATGTCCTCTTATTTATAAAAAAAACATGTGTATATCAGAAGAGGAACTATATTTTGAGTTCTTGAATCAATTAAGGCATCAGTTATATGGATGAATCAAATTAGAAAACAATCCATTAAGAAAATATTTATTTAAAAATTAATTATAAATTATTTTAGATGATATTGTTTAAGGATTGGGGTGTCACATATCCAAATTTCAAGTTTCATTATGAGATATAGTGTTAATTTTTTTAAACATTAATCCAGATCAGAAATTATCCCATGATTATGTTGTTTATAAATCAAATATTTAAATAAAAATTTATTATGAAAAATAATAAATCTAGAAATAAAAATTAAATTTTATAATATAATTATTACACGAATATCTATGAAATTTAATCCCAAATGATTTTCTATGAATAGAATTACAATGACCCATGATTGAAATACATGGATATTACATCATCTTAGATGAATATTCATCACATTAAAAAAATAAATTCTCAAAGACCACAATAGTTTATTTTCTTTATAATATTTGAAACATATTCTTCTAACTTGGTGAAAGATCTTCAACATCTCATTTAATGATATTCCCCTTAGTACCCATACTTAAAACATTTCTTCATAAATTGGGGAAAGGGAACTTAATATATGGGTGAGATTATATGCTCAGTAAGGGTAAACAAGGGAGATATGTATGTATAACATGAGAATACGGGTATGAGAACTTGTTATTAACATTATAAGATCATACATTGCATATAAAAGATCATAATCAAGAGTCATGGAATAAATATTGGTATTTCATAACTCATGAATTATAAAGAAATCAATAGCATAATTTATGAGAGAATAGAATAGGCATAAGACTTATAATTCATGGAATATATAGAAATATAGAAAAACTTATTCCAATGAAACCATCCAAGAATGTAATAAAAAAGTTAGGCTTGGGAAATCACCCACATATCTATTTTGGCCTTGGGCTAACAACCCATGTACCCCCTTGTTTTTTGGATTCTTTTATAACCCATATAGCCTATTGTTTTTGGGATTGGTCTATAACTTTTGTACCCTCTCACTTTCTAGTATTTCTTATAAACTATGTACCCTCTTTTTTTTGGCATGGACTACAACCCATATACCCTCTTGTTTTGGGCTTATTCTATAACCCATGCACCCTATTGTTTTTTGTCTTAGGCTATAACTCATGTAGCATTTGGGATCATGTACAATATATCATTACCCAATGCATTATAGGGAGATATAGGTCCTACTCCTAACATAATTAAATTAGGCATACATGTTCCATAAGATAATAAAAAATTCATCATATCATTAACCATAAAAAGAGATGGGTTTTATAAACATCATATTAGAACCCATGGAATCAAAAGGGAATCATAAAAATTTCATCATAACATGAACTATGGAAATTAGATGTGTTTCAAAATAATTTTAACAAAGAATAACCCAAGAAAATAAGTGGGTTTTGTAATAATTTTATCATTATAATGCCTATGGAAGGGAAATGGGTTTCACAGATAACTTTTTATCATAAACATAAACAATTAAAAGAAAGAATAAGAATGGTTTCATAGGATAATATCTCCAATATGTCATAAAGTATATCAATGGATGTTATCATAGATAGAGAATTATTTAACAGATCACATGGAGAATTTCATAAGGAAAATAACCTTCCATTGAAAATCAATTTTTTAGACATAATACATTTTCAAAATGCTTTTATTTTACAACCAATTTTAATATGTGTAATGTAAGATTTAAAAATCATTTAAAATGTTTCCTGACGAAAATATAAAATTTAATTTGACTTGAAAAAAATAAAATATTTTTAAAATCCTTTTAATTGATAATTAGCTTAATATATAATTTATTTCTTTTTTGAAAATGTGGTTTTTTTATGAAAATAGATTTCTGACAAAAGAGAAATAATGTCATATTTTCTTAATTTTTTTATTAATTTTCTGAAGCACCAAAAAACAATACCAATACATGAAGATATCATGAATAGATAGAGAAGAAGAAAATAATGATTATAATTGAGATATGTATCATAATATTTAAACAACAGAAACATTATCATTAACAATCCTAATAAATGGTGAGATTGTAGTAATAAATTGTCACCAATTTAGTAATTTAAATCATAATCCCCAAGAAATAATAACATTACATGTAGTTGAATATATCATTATAATAATTAGAGTCATGATATAACATGTTTAAGGGTAGTGTAAACACATCTTAGAATAATGTTTTATCAGTTCCTCTTTCTTCTCAGGAGTTCACAGACGCTTCAGCTCTTCTGGATCTCACCTTGGTTGCTCGATTCTGAAGGAATCACCCCCATGTTGATGCTTTAGACCGGTACGTGTCCTCCTCTTGGAATTCACAAGACCAAGTGATAGTGGGCCTTCTAGATGTGATACACATTCAGAACCACTTCTCAAATGATGAAGACTTGGTTAAGGCCTGGTCTTTCGCTCCGCGTTCTATGGAGGGGTCTAGGTTTTGTCTCTTCCGGGGGTCATTCTACTTCCACCTGTGGTGCGACCCTCCGACTATAGCAATCTAGATTTCCCTACCTGGTCTTCCATTTCCATTCTAGAACCCGAAGATCCTCCAGTTTTTTGGAAATATGTTAGGGCGGTACCTATGCTCTAATTCTCACACAAAGGGATTTTTCCATCCCGTTGTGCCAAGTATTTGTGTTGAAGCTGATTTATAGAAAGGACCTATGGGATCTATCACCATTGAGATTGAGGGAGAGCTCATCTACCATCAAACGGTGTGTTATGATTCTTGTTCTTCTTTCTGTTTTGGTTATCGTCATGTTGGTCGTGATGTATCCAAATGTCGAAGTCTCTATGGATGCACTCAGTCTGTGCTTCCCCATCTTATGGAGGTTGGCATGGAAGGTGTTTGTAAGTCCATTTCCATTATTCATCCAGGTAAGGGAGAGGATGGTGTTGAACCACAGAGTAATGCAGACAATAGTAAAGATGAAATGGGAGAGAATTAGGGGATTACAGTTCCATCAGTTACTATACCGAGTAAGGAGAGGAGGCCTAGTGGAAACCCAATGGTGGCAGATGTGGTTAACAGTTTAAAGCAGGACCTTGGCATACCATTGCAAGATCTGGGTTCTATGGAGAAAAACCTTGGACAGTCTGCTCCGATCTCAGTTAGTGTTCCAGTGGGAAAGGAGAAGATCACTCAAGGGTACCCTATAAGTGCTGTCAACAGGGTGGATGATAGTAGAGAGGACAAGAAACCTAGAACCATAGTGCAGGAGGTGTTTGTGCTTCCAGATATAGGGAATCAACATGGGGAATAAAGGCTAGTTGAGGTGCGTGTCATGGACCCTTTGGACCCAAATACGCTCCCAAAACCCTTATGCCATCTAAATGCTTCGACTGTGGGGAAGAGCAAGCGGAGTCCCCTCAAAAAAGGCCCAGGGTTGTGCTAGGCAACTGGTTAGAAGCTTTGAATGATCTTGAACCAACACTTCCTCACGAGGAGGACGATTCAGGTGATGATAGTTATAGACAATTCTCAATGAAAATCATAGAAAGAATTAAAGGGAAAGGTTTCCACAACCTTAGAAGGAAGAATGGGAAAAAAGTAATTTGAGACTCAGGGAAATGCACTCTGTACAAAGGGAAAAAGCCAAAGGAACACAAAGATTATTCACATTTTCCCAAACCAATGGATACTAGATCAGCTAAGAAGGGTGGATACAAGGAAAACAAAGTACCCCAGAAGGGGGAAGGTGAAGAATCTAGTAGGAATACTAGATACAAGCAAGAAGAGGTTGGGGAGTGCTTGAAACTCATCCTACACTCTATAGAAGAAATGTTAGAAAGAGAGGTCAGGCTCAATGTCTCAGAACCAGAGATTAAAAGAATAAATGAGAGAAGGTTTCAAGTTGAGGTCAATGAGGAGCTAGGAGAATAGATAGATAAACAAGACCAAATCTTGGCCCAGGGATTCAATCATAGCAAAATCAACTTGGAAAAACTTATTCAGAATATGGAGAGGTTTATTACTCCCCTTGAAGAGCTTATCAGCGAAGATCCAGATGTCCCGGTTAGTACGCTGCATTGGGAACTATATAGAGTAGCGAAACCCAGTAATCTTTTTCTTGTATTGGCCATTTTGTGAGCTCTTTCAGCATGTAGGGGTTTCTTTTGTGTACTATGGTTTCCCATTTTTCCTTAAAATGTATCATCTTAAAAATTTAAATTTGGATGGATGGATGTAAAAGAAGGTAAATTGAGACAAAATTATTTTATCGATTTGGTAACTCTTAAACAGTAAACCACATTAAATATATATATGATTAAATTGATATTTTAATAAATATATAATTATGGATAATGATCATATAATTAATTAATGGGAAGTATATACACCACAAAATAGTAATGAGTAGTGAATAAGGAAACTATCTCATAGATATAAAACGGTGAGATGCAATTGCCTTACTACTTGAGTAATTTTTGAATCATGATCCCCAAGAAATAATAATATAAATTTAAAATCATAATAACATTAAATAATATAAATACACTATATATCATTACATAGTGTATTATATACACCACACAACAATAATAAGTGGGGAATATATTATATGTCACACAAAAATAAAAACGAGACGAGAAAACCCTTATCTTAATTCTTGAATTTCATCACACACATTCAAACCTCCTGTATAATAAGTATAAGTTTATTATAAATATAAAAAATAAAAATATTACCATTTATCATAAAATATATGGTTTTTATTGAATTTATATTACCCTTTTATTAACAATTTCATGTTAAGGTTACGTTTGAAGTAATTCTCGCTTTGTTTTTCATATTTAATTTTGACTTGTTATTCCTGATCCTATTATCTAGATCATTATTCATTTATTTAAATTTTTTAAAAAATGATGTAAATATCATATAAATTAATTATATAAATATTTTTAATAAACAATAAATATAAATATATGAAATGGAATAAATCATTCATGGAGATAATAGGCCATACGTATGCATGAAAACTGTTTCAATTTTATTGTCCTGTTGAAAAAAATTATATAAATGACATATATGTATATATATATATTATCATTAAATTTGCATTAATAATTCATATATATCATATATAATTTCTAAAACCATCCTTAATACATTCCTTGTAATGTGTGAATGTATCATGTTTCTTTGAGTAGGCGGTAGTCCCCACATCCACAATCATTGTTATCAGATTTACATAAAAAATGGAATGCATGAAGGTATGATTTATTAAATAATTATAGAAGAAAAAATCCATACCAAATATAATATATATCATATAAAAATATTTTTTCCATTATAATTCAAATCAATGAGAGATTTTAAGGTAAAACCGAACGACATTGTTTCGCGTGGCAGTAGTCAGATATACAGATGAATTGTAAGTTAATTACCCATTTGATTGGTGTGTGGGTATTTATAAGACTAATACATATAAAACAAATATTATTATATTTTTTATACAATGGTTATAATATAATCATGTAATAATAATAATTTCAGGGGTGGAGAATAAAAATAAAACAAAATAGCTTATGGAGGGATGCTACCTCTTCTTTGGGTAATTCCTTTTGGTTTGAACCAAAAGACTTATGTGATTTTATTTAATGAAAAAGTTAGGATTCTTAGTTTAGAGGAGAAAATTTTTGAGATTATTTTATTCAGTTTTGGATGAGTCAAAGTGTCTTGATTTGTGTGAGGAAGTGATGGTGTTGAGTTCCCTTTTATAGTGGATGAGGAGTGACATTCAACTAAATCTAAATAGGTAAACACAATTGAGAGGTCTCTCTTAAATCATGTGTCTCCAATAATTTTCCATTTTTCAGAAAAGGGTTTATATGGTTAAAATATTTACATAAAATGGATTTTATATATTTTTATATGGTATTTGATCTTTTAAGTTAATGTTTAACCATTCAGTAAACTCATTTTTACCTTAATCATTGTAATTAATTATAATTAATTATACTAATATTTTCAGTAAAAAACTAACTCGACCATACAAGATATTATAAATTATTCTGATTAAAAATATTGAATCTACTTTTGGAAATTATAAGAACTGAATTTTCATAAAATAATATAAAATTATGCTTGTAAACGTGTCGTGAAAAAGGGTTTTTAGAGCGAAAATTTCAAAAAGATTGAAATGTTTTTATAATCAATTTTAATGTGAAATTGATTCCAATATATTATATTGGATTAATTAATATATAATTTATCTAATTATACTTTTAAACGAAATTAATATATAATTTTACTATATAAATAAATGAGATTAATTAATGGGCTTGAATTAAAATTTATTATTATTACTATTTGTCCAAAAATGAATCATCTCAGTAAAATACCAAAATTAATTCAAAGTAATTTTGTTATTCAAAATTCAAAAATTAAATATATATTTTCAAATAAAAATGATAAAAATATCAAAATTTATATTTAAATCATGTTAACCAGTAAAAGGTGATAAAACTACATTTTTAGAAAATACATCTCTTTTTCATAAAATTTTATTTATTCCTATATTTTACCTATAAAATACATTAGTTTAGTATTAAGTTTATTTAATGAATACATAATATATAAATTATAATTAAAAAATTCCTCAAAAGTGGTTTGTTTAATTAGATTTGATAAAATTGTGTTCATTCATAGAAAAAGAGTTTTCCTAGAAAAGTAAGTTCATTATTTAAAAATAGTTCTTACATTAATTTATAACTAATTTATAACCAAAGGATTCATTTTATATACATGGTTAAATAATATTTTCCCAATTCAGTTAATATTATTGATAAATTCCATTTTAACGGCTAGGTGGTAACTACAATAATATTTCAACAACAATACTAATAATATATTGAAGTTTAGTAAAAATCTGCCTTACAAGTAATAAAAGATATATAAGGGATTCAATATTGTATGTAACATAAGACAAACATAGTGTTCCATGTACCAGAAGATAATATTTGTGTTGTATGTAGTGAATGAGAAACTTTCTATTTCATATAACACAATCCAAACTTAGTTTTTCAGTATAACAATAGCTATATTCTGTGTTTCGTGAAATGAAAAATATTGAAAATATTAAATTAATTCAAAAAATCTTTCCAAAAATATAATGGTGTTACATTAACACCCCCCCTTAAAATGAATTTATCGCTAGAAATACATCTGGGTTATCTTGGGGTTAATATATAGAAATTCTATTCATAGAAACCGACATCATAAAAATAAATACTAAAACTTTATTTAAAATGGGAATGTTAGAAACATAATGATTACCCAAATTAAATCACAAGTAGTTTTCTACATAAGAGAACATATTTCGACAGTGAAAACACATGCATATAATAAAAGTGTAAATAATAATAGAGAATGATAATGATAACTCATAAAAATAAAGTGGCTGATCCAGATAATGTTAACAATAAAAAATATTATATAGATGAAGCATGAATGAGTTCATTGATATCATAAAAAATGATGATAATATGACATAATTTTTTTACAAGACCATTTTTTCTTAATGTTTATGAATATTTATAAGACTATAAACATAAATTATTTTAGTATAACCTCACTCTTTTTTGTGAATTGATCAATTTCCACTTCATCTTTTATTCTAAGAAATTATGATGAATATTCCATTCTGGAAGCAATAACAGATCACTAGACCCATAAATAGAATTATAAGTGATTCCATATGTCTTTGGTTATTATGAAAAATAGGTTATCACATGTTATCCAATATTTATAAATCCTCATTTGGTGAGATAATACATTAATCTATGAAACCTCTTCCAATGTTCAAGATAATCCATTCCATAAATGGTTAACCTTATAACCCTTTCAAAAGTTGGATGATCAAAAACATAGAAATAATGTTACTATGTTTCTCGAAAAAAATTTATAACTGATCCCATGTACATTGTCACGACCCAACTTCACCAAAAAGGTGGGAAGGGTCAGTAAATTGTTAGGCCCTTCATTATTTAAGTTGAATGATAGATAATGACCCCCGAAACCCACCTTCAATAGGTCCCGGAGTGGCGACCAGCACCAAGGGTATAAAGTCACACACTAAATGAAAGGCATTACCCCTTTTTTAAAATGGATTGAGAGATAAGATAGTAAATCCCACAACACAAAAACTAAAAGTGCAAGTACGACTATAAAATAAACTATTCTCACATGCATGTTCAAAGGTAAAGATACAAGTCACAAAAATCCAAAGGTAAGAAGATATCAAGTAAAAAAAGGAAACAACAACAGCAACTGCACCAAAGATCCAAGCTAGTATGGTCCAGCACAATCCCTAAAGTCCTCCTAGAAACCTAAATGCAGTCTTATATACATAGGGTGAGCATACAAGTATACTCAGTAGGGAAAACCAAAGACTCTCATGCACAAGTGGGGAGGCATACTAATGCCCTGTGGAAAATAGAAAACCAACAACCTAGAAAAGAAACTAACAACCCAAGCCTCACCAAGGCACACTCCCAAAATAACACAAGTTATGTTTTGTATAGTAATAGCACATCGATGTTTGGGTACCCCACGCCACTTTCCCACTGGTTATTTAAGACATCCTACGCATCAGACCAATCCCACCATTCTCACTACAGTGCCACTGCCACACCCCGACCGCACACACCCGGGCCACAAGCTCATGCAGTCCCCCTACCAACCCCACCCACAAACACTTGATCCACAACCACTAACCCGCCCACAGACACCTGGGCCACAACTGTCACACGTAACCTTTCCAAAAAACACCTAGGCCAAAACAACCACTACTAACATGCCCAAAGACATCTGGGCCTCATCCCAAAGATACTTGAGAACCCACCTGCCCGCACACACCTGGGCCAACCACCACACTACCTTTCCCGAAGATTCTTGGGCCAATAATGGACATCAGGCCATCACAGCCTGCCTAAAGATACTTGGGATATCCGAGAAAGGGAGAAAAAAGGAGCTAATAGCCAGCCACCGATATAAGTGTTGGGAAAAACACCCTCCCCCATGAAATGGGGGTGTTCGGGACTAGGTGCTCAACTTGGATGGGGCACGAATAAGAAACACAAAAACTACAAGTATATGTATAGGTAACAAGAACTCACCTAAATCTAGGTTTTTCTTTGGCCAGCCTAAAGAACACAACAGGACCCATAGCCAAGTCACAACTCACACCAAAACAAAACCCATTTGTCCCATCCTTGTTTAACATTCAGTAATAATTTTTAGATAAATTTCTACACTACGTGGAAACTAACAACATAAGTACAAACCCAGGGAAAAAGTTACACCCAATAGCAATTCAAGCCTTCACACCCAGTTCTCTTGCCAACCCTCAACAACAAAGGGATAAGGAATATCCCTCCAAGTACTGGAACCATAGTAAACCCCAAGGTACATCCCAATCTTCCCAAAATCCTAGAGTCAATAGTTTCTCAACAACAGAGGATCCCACCCAAATTCATGATATAATCAAGGTAACCACCTGGCCACAAATTTACAACCATCGATATCATAACAACAGGGTATCCCCTCCCCTCCCACATCACCCAGAAATTGGCCCGTGAATGAAGAAAACAAACCACTACCATCAACACAAAGCAGTCATATGAAGATATTTTCAGATATAAAATATTTAACACACTCCATGATTCCAATTGTGCTGTGTAATTTAATCGGGGTGATCACAGAAAGGTTTTAACCAGGTGATTTTAATTTATTCAGCCGAATATAATTAATTAACCAATTTCCTTTACACAACCAACACAAGAAGTAAGGGTTTATTAGTGCATAAGAAATCATCAATCATGGATAAAAACAGAGCAACATCATCGATCACACCCCTCCCTTTTCATTTAGGGTTGGTTTATTATCTTTATTAAACGTTTGGTTCATCCAATTCAATGAAAAAAGTAGCGTACTGACCCCAAAAGATACATAGAAAGGAGAGGCGAAGGTGAAACCCTACCTGATTGATAAACGATCGACGTTTTCCTCCTTGCCATAGGAACAGGGGATGTGCAACTTGCAGGGCTCCGGCATAGGTGCACCACTTTCATTAGTAATAAAGGACATCAAACGCAAAAGGAAGAAGAGAAAATTCGGCCAAAAGGAAGAAAGGGGAAGAAGAACTTCTTTTTCGAAATATTGATAAAATCCTGTTGTTACAGAATAAGAAATTGAACGTCTTGGAATTCAGATCATGGTTATCCCACACGGTTGGGTGGTTTCACACGACTGGATTAATTTTTATTTAATAGGGAGGTTTCTCAGGATTCATAGATATTAATTATGGCTTAGAAACCTCCATGAAATGGTTCTAAAGTTAAAAGGGCCCTAAAATATGGGTTACGAGGGAGGCTGTAGGAGAAAAACCTGCCAAGGCTGGGTGACACCGATCGGTCACGCCGACCGGTCACACCGATCGGTCACGCAGATCAGTCTCACCGATCAGTCACGCTGATTGGTCATGCCAATCAATCTCACTGATCGGTCACACCGATCGATTGCGTCGATCGGTCTCACCGATCGGTCGTGCCGATAATTGGAAAAGGATGGGTTCATGATGGTCTCGGTCATTACATCGGATACCTCTCAATCTATTCTCACCCTTGAGAATTAAAACCCACAAGGAAAGAGAGGGTCCCAACAACCACCTCATAAGATACCTCCCAGGAGCGAACCCCATTGTTAAATAAAAATACCTTCCTCTTAAGAACCAAGCAACATACCATCTCAAACTGCCCAGCCTGTGGGTTGGGAAGTCTCTTCCCCCATGTCAAGATACTATCCACTTTGGGAGTCACTAACTTGCCCGCATGGGTTTAATCACATCCACCTTAATACGTCTTGATTAGGGGTTTGGTCCTCCCCTCCCCATAGTCAGGACTTTTCACATGCATTCATAGATGAAGAAATACCACATATCCCATAGCCATCAAGGTAAAACACTCCACTAAAACAAGTATAAACAGAACAACAAAAAATCTCAAAACAACTTTGGGTACTGGGCGTGAATCTGTGCTTCCCTCTCCTACGTACTCCCATCAAGCCCACCATGTCTCCATAACACACGAACCAAGGGAATGGTTCACCCACGAAGAACCTTCTTCTCACGATCCTCTATCATCGCTTATCTTTCCGCAAAGTTCACATCGTCCTTAATGTCTAGCTCTCCCCAGTCGAGGATGTGTGAATCGTCGTACAGATAACGATGGAGCTGAGAAACATGAAATATGCCATGTATCCTCAGTAGAGGTGGTGGTAACACAAGCTGATAAGCCACTTCACCAACCCTCCACAACACTTTGAAGGGTCTGATGAACCTTGGGGAGAGCTTACTCCCCTTGCTGAACCTCCGTTGTCTACGCTGAGTGGAGACCTTCAGGAACACGTGGTCTCTAACCTCAAACTCCAAGGGCCTTATCATGGGGTCATTATATGACTTTTTCCTATCTTGGTCCACCTTCATCCTTTCTCTTATAAGCTGAACCTTCTCTGTCATGCTCGGCACCACTTCCAGGCCTAGGATTCCCGCCTCTCCGACTTCGGTCCGACACACAGGTGAGCAGCATGGCCTGTCGTACAAGGATTCAAACGGATCCATACCAATGGTAGAGTGATAGATATTATTGTAGGCAAACTCTACGAGAGGAAATTGTCTCACCCATGATTCTCCTGAGTCCAGAGCACATGCCTGCATCATATCCTCCAAGGTCTGGATGGTGCACTCTGTCTGTCAATTTGTCTGGGGATGGGAAGCAGTGCTAAGATGTAGTTGGGTTCCAAAAGCATGTTGTAATCATCTCTAGACTCGTGAGGTAAACTGTGCATCCCTATCCAAGATTATGGACCTAGGAACTCCATGCAACTGCACCACCTCATCCACGTACCTCCGTGCCAAATCATCTACCGCACTCGAATCCTTAATCGCTAGAAAGTGAGCTAATTTCGTCAATCGGTCCACTACTACCCATATGACACTGTATCCCCCTTAATCCTTGGGTAGTATAGTGACTAAATCCATCGAGATGTCCTCCCACTTCCACTCGTGGACATCCAGAGACTTCAGCAAGCCTCCTGGAACATGGTGTTCAGCCTTTACCTGATGACACACTAGGCACTTGGCCACAAACTCTTCCACTGCACGCTTTACTTCGGGCCACTAGTACTATCTCTTCAAACCCTAGTACATCTTCAAAACACCTGGGTGTACCGCTAGGGGTGAGTTGTGGAACTCACTAAGAACCTTTCCGCGCATCACCTCTAGAATAAACAACCTTTCCCAGAAAAGAATCCAGTTATGACCATCCTCCCTCCATCCTTCTGGAGCATTGCTCTGGTCAACTCGGTCTCGCATCACATCGCACTCTAGGTCTCCCCACTGAGACTCCTCCACCTGCTGCAACAGAGAGGACTGCACTGTCATCTGATACAGGAAACCTCTACCACTATCCATCCTCACATCCAGGTGCAAGGTAGCCAACTATTCCATTGCCTTCCAGGAGTCTGCCGATGCTCGAACCGCATCCTTCTGTAACCTCCTTCTTAAGGAATCGGCCACAACATTCCCTTTCCTTGAAGTGTAGGAAATATCGATGTTGTAATCCTGGAGGAACTCCATCCAACTCCGTTTCCACAAGTCTAGGTCCCACTGGGAGAAGACATACCTGAAGCTTTTGTGATCTGTGAAGACCACAATGCATTCTCCGATGAGGTAATGTAGCTTTAACTTCAGTGTGAAAACGACCGATGCAAGTTCCAGATCATGGGTTGCGTAATTACGCTCATGAGGGCGTAGCTTCCTAGACCCATAAGAGATCACCCCTTGTTACTACATCAACACACATCCGAGGCCTTTCCCTAAAGCATCACATAACACCTCATACACCACCCCTTCTTCTGGTAGTCTCAGCACTGGGGCACTAACCAACTTCTCCTTCAGATAGCTGAATGTTTCCTCGCACTGCTCACTCCACACGAAAACCTGGTCCTTCTTGTTCAAGGCCATCAAGGGGGATGCAACTCGGGAGAAGTTTTGTACGAACCATCGATAGTAACCCGCCAGCCCGAGGAAGCTGCAGACATTTGCCACATTCATGGGTTCTTCCCAAGAAACAGCTTCCTCATCCATTGATGGGTACACCGCTACCCCTGCTCGGACACTACGTTCCCAAGGAAGTTCATTTCTCGCATCCATAACATGCATTTCAATAACTTCCCATAGAGCTAGTGCTGTCGGAGGACCCCTAAAACCATCCTCAGATGTTATGTGTGGTCCTCTATGATCTTGAATAGATCAGGATGTCGTCGATGAATACGACTAAGAACCGATCCAGATACTCTGGGAAGACAGAGTTCATAAGTCCTATGAACAAAGTTGGGGCATTCGTAACACCAAAAGGCATGACCAAGAACACGAAGTGCCCATATCTGCACCTGAAGGCCATCTTTGAGATGTCTCCCTCCTTTACCTTCAACTGGTGATATCTAGACCATAGGTCGATCTTCGAGAACCATCCTGCCTCCTTCAGCTGGTCGAAAAGATTATATATCCTTAGAAGAGGGTAGGTATTCTTGATCGTTACCTAATTCAGCCTCCTGTAGTCTATGCACAACCTGATACAACCATCTACCTTTTTTGCGAACAAGACTGGATCACCCCACGGTGACGCACTTGTTCGAACATACCCCCTCTTCATCAGATCGTCAATCTGAATCCGAAAATCCCATAGCTCCAAAGGTGACATCTGGTAAGGAGCCATCAAAATCAGATAGGCACTGGGCTACAAGTCTATCCCAAACTCAATATCCCGTTGAGGGGGTAGATTCGTTACCTTCTCAGGAAAGACGTCCATAAACTCTCTGATGATTCCTAGAACCTCCACCATCTCAACATCTACCGACTCTACTGACAGCTCGGATAATAAGGAGGGTAGGGTTTCCTCTCACCTGCTTCCCTTATGATTGCTCTGCTTTTCGGTGAAAGTAACATGCCGGCCTCCCAAGTCTGAGCACACAACCCTTCCATAGAAGCAGTCGATGATGAAACCTACAGTGAACAACAAGTTGTTGCCTAGAATGACATCGTATGGCTGTATCAATAGAATTAGTAAATCCCTGACCAACAGATATGTCCCTATCATCAGTATGCATTCTCGAAAAACATATAACAAGTTAGTCTGACCTCCGACTGGTGTTCTCAGCACTAGGGGAACTGGAAGTCTCTCAGCATCTAGGCCCAGAGCATGAGCCAGACCGAGTGCAACAAAGGAGTGAAAATCTCTGGTATCGAACAAGGCATAAGAAAGGGTACTGGACAAACTGATCATACCTCGAACAACATCCATCCCGCTAGAACTGTTGCCTCTGCGGTGTGCAACTGTCCACGCCCAGCTCCTCTGCCTCTCGGCTGTCGGCCACCTCCCCGACCACGCCCTGGTTGAGGTCCCTGAGGAGCACCCTGAGGTCAACCTCCTCCTGCAATGTCTGCCCTCGACTAATCAGCCAAGTCATCCTCTTGGGATTCGATTTCCCATACAACTCGTGGTCATCTTCCGGGTGCCATAGCTGCAAGGTAAACAAGGAATTCATAAGCCCAAGTAGTGCAGAACGTTTTTCTTAAATCTTCTTAAACATCTTATTTATTTCAATTTCCCAAAACACCCCAGAAACATGAGAACACAAGTCATTATGATGCATGTACCTTCTCTAAGGTCGCTACCCCGCAATCAACATGGCCTCAATTGGTAGTTTGGTAGGTCTAGAGTCCTTGCATCGGATCACGGGGGCCCTAAAATCCTCCTTCCTAGCCGGTCTTCCTTGGCCTAATTCACGCACCAAGGTCACCCAACACTATTTCCCTACCATCCCATGCAATCCTCACTGTGCCTAACTCCGGACTCCATCCTATCTCTCAACCTCTGGTTTTTATACCATTCTGTCACGACCCACCTTCACCAAAAAACGAGGGAAGGGTCAGCAGATTTCCAGGCCCTTCCTTCTTTAAGTTGAAGGAGAGATAATGACCCTCAAATCCCACATTCAATAGGTCCTACAGTGGAGACCAGCACCAAGGGTATAAATTCACACACAAAATGGAAGGCATTAACCCATTTTTTTAAATAGGATCAGGAGATAAGATAGTAAATCCCACAACACCAAAACTAAAAGTGCAAGTATGGATGAAAAATAAACCATTCCCACAAGCATCTTCAAAGGTAAAGATACATGTCACAAAAATCCAAAGGTAAAAAGATATCAAATAAAAAAAGGAAACAACAACAGCAACTTCCCCAAAGATCCAAGCTAGTATGCCCTAACAAACTCCCCGACGTCCTCTTGGAAACCTGAAAGTAGTTTTATATACGTAGGGTGAGCATACAAGTATACTCAGTAGGGAAAACCAAAGACTCTCGTGCACAATTGAGGAGTCATACTAATGACCTGTGGAAAAGATAAAAGTAAGCACCTAGCAAGGAAACTAACCACCCAAGCCTCACCAAGGAACACTCCCCAAATAATGCAAGTCAAGTAATTTATAGAAATAGCACATCGTTGTTTGGGTACCCACGCCACTTTCCCACTGGTTATTTAAGACATACTATGCATCAGACCAATCCTTCCATTCTCACCGCAGTCCCACTACCACACCCCGCCCGCACACACCTGGGCCACGACCTCATGCAGTCCCACTGCCAACTCCACCCGCAAACACCTGGTCCAAAACCACTAACCGGCCCGCAGACACCTGGGCCACAACTGTCACACGTAACCATGCCTGCAAACACCTAGGCCAGAACAACCACTGCTATTCCCGAAGACACCTAGGCCTCATCCTGAAGATACTTGGGAAACCACCTGCCTGCACACACCTGGGCCAACTACCACACTACCATGCCCGAAGATTCTTGGGCTAATAATGGAATTCAGGCCATCACAGGATGCCCGAAGATACATGGTCTATCCAGGAAAGGGAGAAGAAAGGATCTAATAACCATCCACTAATATAAGTTTTGGGTAAAATACCCTCCCCCATGAAATGGGGGTGTTCGGAACTATGTGCTTAACTTTGGTGGAGTGCAAATAAGAATCACAAAAACTTCATGTATATGTATTGGTAACAAGCACTCACCCAAATCATGGTTTTTCTTCAGCTAGCCTAAAGAACACAATAACACCCATGACCAAGTCACAAATTACACAATACCAAAACCCATTTGTCCCATCCTTGTATCACATTGAGTAATAATGTTTAGATAAGTTTCTGCACTACTGGGCAACTAACAGCATAATCACAAAACAAGGGAAAAAGTTACACCCAACAGCAATTCAAGCCTTTACACCTGGTTCTCTTGCCAACCCACAATAGTAAAGGGATAAGAAAGATCTCTTCAAGTACTGGAACCAAAGTAAACCCCAAGGTATATCCCCATCTTCCAAAAATCCTGGAGGCAACTGTTTCTCAACAAAAGAGGATCCCACCCCAATTTGTGATATAATAAATGTAACCAACCGGCCTCAAATTTACAACTAGCGATATCATAATAATAGGGGATCCAATCCCCTCCCACATCACCCAACAATCGGCCCATGAATGAAAAAAAACCACTACCATCAACACAAAGCAGGCATATGCTGGTATTTTCAGATTTAAAAGATTTAACACCCTCCATAATTCCAATTCTACTGTGTATATTAACCGGGGTGATCACAGAAAGGTTTGATCCTGGTGATTTCAATTTATTCATCCGAATATAATTAATTAACCAATTTTTTTTACATGACCAACACAAGAAGTAAGGTTTCATTAGTGCACAAGAAATCATCAATCAAGGATAAAAACAGAGCAAGGTCATCGATCACACACCTCCCTTTTCATTTAGGTACCATTTATTATCTTTATTAAAAGTATGATTCATCCAATTCAATGAAAACAGTAATGTATCCACCCCGTAAGATACACAAAAAGGAGAGATGAAGGTGAAACCCTACCTGATTGATCAACGATCGATGTTTTTCTACACGCCCTAGGAACAGGGGATGTGCGACTTGCAGGGCTCCAGCATAGGTGAACTGCTTGCCTCAGTAACCAAGGACTTCAAACGCACAAGGAAAAGAGAGAAGTCAGCCAAATGGAAGAAGGGGGAAGAAGAATATCTTCTACGATATATAGATAAAATCCTGTTGTTATGGAATATGAAATTGAACGTCTTGGAAGTTGGATCGTGGTTATCCCACGCGGTTGGGTGGTTTCACACGACTGGATTAATTGTTATTTAATAGAGAGGTTTCTCAGGATTCTTAGATATTAATTATTGTTTAAAAAATTCCTTGAAACTGTTCTAAAGTTAAAAGGGGCCTAAAAGTGGGGTTACGAGGGAAGTTGCAGGAGAAATCCCCACCAAGGCTGGGTGACACTGATCGGTCTCGCCGATCGGTCGCACCGATCAGTCACACCGATACGTCTCACCGATCGGTCGTGCCGATCGGTCATGCCGATCGGTTGCGCCAATAATTGGAAAAGGACAGGGTCAGGAGGGTATGGGTTATTACATACATCATAGAGTATCTTTTCTTTTTCATATACCAAAAAAGTGAATACCTTCATCATGTATTCTCTTTAAACATTGTAATAATCTGTATTAATGTAAATCCTAATTGAAAGCATGTATGTTTCTATATTCCAATGTTCATTGGATTTATTATTTAAATAAAAATGTTATAAAATTCGTCAATTACATCATAGACCACTTTTAAATTATTCATTAATTAGTTCCAAGGAAATCAGTACCATCTAATTTAATTATTCATGCCCAAAATATCTTCATCAAAACATCATTTTCTTAAAATAAGCATCATATTAATGGTTTTCTTTCCCTTCATCATGTATTTCCCATGAACATCACTATCCCATTAAATAACTTTTCTTTGTCTTGATCAACATTCTAATTCCCCTTTTTCAATCCTTAATGAGAATATTATATGAAAAATACTAATATATTTCTTGATTATTATAACAAAATCTCTGAATTCAAAAACATATACACCCCAATAATCCAACTTTATACATAAACCTTTATTCAGGCTTCATCATCTTATTCACTAATACCCCTTTCCTAGAATATGAAATATGAAAAATTTCTTAAGTTTTCTCAACCTCAATATAATCACGCTTCTTATATTAAATGTAAAAAAAACTATTATAACATCCCATAACTTTCACTTTTCATTTATTATCCCTTTATCTTCACTATTATAACCAATACCCGTACCACCTTCCTCATTCTCTTTATGATATTTACACTTATAAAGTTTCTTTTTAAAAATGCCCATAATTTTCACTTTGGAAACATCCAATGTTAACCACATTGATTTTTGTTTCATAAATTGACGTAAACTAGAAATCATATAGTTAGAAACAATTATCATAGAGAAAAACAACATAATCAAGAAAAATTACTTTTAGGATGCCTAAATAATGACAACTACTTTGATATCTATGACTCCATAGGCTTATTCTTAGTGAAATCCCTAGAAATATACTGAGGAATATAACTACGGATCTCACTAATGTTTTCTCGTCATTTTTTCTAAAGGTTTAATAAAAATTCCCTTTGATATAAACTATAGAGACCTAGGATTAACATACATGTATATTACATCATTTTAGATGAATATTCATCACATTACCAAAATTCATGCTTAATGACTATTATAATTTACTATATTTGGAAACGTGAAAACATAATATTCTAACTTAGTGAATGGTATTCAGGAACCCCCTTAATGAGCTTCCCCTTTAATACAGCTACTTAAAACCTTTCTTCAAAACCTAATGAAATGGAACATAAGAAATGGGTGAGCTCAGATTCTCAGTAAGGGTAAAAAAGGGAGATATGTATGCATAGCATGATCTTAAGGGTACGAGAACATGATCTTTACAATATAAGACAATAAACTATATATAAAATATCATAATAAAGAGTCATGGCATAAATATTAGTAGTTCATAATAAATAAATAATATGTAAATAAAGAGACAAATACATTAGAGAATAACATAGAAATATGACATAGAATTTGTTGAATACACATAAGCCTAAAAAAATCATGTCCAGGATACCAACCAAGACCTTCATAACATGTCATCCATGGGTAATCACTCATTCATCTGCTTCAGGATTGTGATAAAAATGCAAGTAACATTTTTTTAGGTTTATACCACATACTATGTACCATCTTGTTTTTGGGAATAGTTTACAACCCGTGTACTCTCTTATTTTCAGGATTGGGATACTAGTTGTGTACCCTCTGCTTTCCGGTATAGGGCTAAATCCCGCACACCCTCTTGTTTGTGGGATTGGGCTATAACCCGTGTATCAGATAATTTTTGGGATTGGCCTACAACCCATGTACCATTTGAGCTCATAAACCATTTATCATTACCCAATTCATTAGATGGATATATAGGTCGCACCAATCACATAATTAAATCACACATACATGTTCCTCAAGATAATTAATGATTGATCATATCATAACCTATAAAAAGATATGGTTTTCACAAACATCAGATCATAACCCATGGAATGAAAATGGAATCATAAACATTTCATCATATAATAACCTATTGAAAAAAATATAGGTTTTATAATAATTTCCTTGTAGAATAACTTTTGAAAGGAAGATGGTTTCAAAAGTGTTTTATCATCATAAACACTATGGTAAAGAAATTAATTTCATAGAAAAAATATCATTTTAAATGTAAAACATTAAAATAACGAATAATAATGGTGTACTTGGATCATATCCCTTGTAAATCATCAAATAAATAAAAGGATTTCATCTTTGGTGGAGAAGGATTTTGAAAGATCGCTAAGAGCATTTTTTAAGGAAAATAACCTTTCTTTAAAACTAATGTTCATTATACATAAATGATTTTCTAAATCAATTTCACTTGAAATACTTTTTAAACATGAAATTTAGGATATAAATATTATTTAAAACATTTCAGGGGGAAAAATATTTTCTGATTTGAAAAATTCTTTTTAAAACATAAAATATTTTGAAAAACATTTCTCTAAAAATAACCAGAATTATTAAAATGTAATGTTTTAAAACCATTTTAAACACATTTATAAAACATCAATTTTTTAAAAAAATAATTTTCTATAAATAATAGATTAAAATATAATTTTATATATTTTTTAAAACATTTTTATAAAACACTATTTTTTTAGTAAAACAGATTTTTGACTAAAAGGAAATAGACTCGTATTTTTTAAAAAACATTTTCTTACTTTTATTAAGTAAAACAATGGTACCAATACATGAATATTTTATAAATATCTACATTATAATAGAAAAATGGGAATTATTTAGAGATGTATCAAAATATATCATCAATGGAAGCATAATTGCAAAAATTACTGACAAACAATAAGATTATAACAATATACTATTACTATTTTTTTAACATTTAATCATAATAAACATGAAATAATGGCATTAAATTAAGCTTAATATGTCATTAAAATAAGTATATTTGTGATAAAATTTGTCAAAATTAGTTTCAAGCACCTTTTAGAAGAATATAGGTGCATAATATGTCATGTTTCTCAAAGAATGCAAATTGAGAAAAAATTACTTAACCAATTTGGTAACTTTTGAACCGTAAACCTCATGAAAGAGAGTCCATAAAATGGATATGAAACTGATGATAAATTTAGGGATAATAATAATATTATTCATTCATGGGTAGTATATACACCACACAAAAGTAATGAGTGGTTAATAGGTATATATCTCTCTAATATAATAATTTGACATGAAATTCTATTACTATATAAATAACAATTGAATCATGATCCCTCCTAAAATAATAAAATAAATTGAATATTTTAATATTATAATATAAATTAAATCCATGATATAACATTCTATAATGATGTATATGTTAATTTAATTATTTAATTATTCCATTTCCTAGTATTTTATGTTTTGGAAATCATAAACAATTTTAATTTATAACACAATAAATCTATAAGAAATTTTATATGAATTTCTTTACTAGTTCTTTTTATCTATAAGGAAATCTACATGCATATTATTTAACATTTTTATATCTAAGTATAACATTATTTTAATGGTTACTTGAATAAATTAGATCCTCAATAAAACACGGAATCGTTCACTTTCTCCATTCTGAATCATCCAGGAAGTTGAATTTGATTCATGTTTCTCAATTCTGATTCCTTCGTATTTATGAATCTAATAATCTTAAAATATTGATTCCAATTCGAGTTTCTCAAATATGAATCAACCAGAAAATCTAATTTGATTCACTTTCTTAATTCTGAATTGTCTAGAATCATGATTTTAATTCTATAAAAATTGTGATTCTGACACTACATTCTTCAATTTTGAATCATTAAGAAATTTGAATTAGATTCATTCCTCCTTAAAATACAATTCTCTCAAAAATGAAAATAAGATTCATGGGTTTTCAATTCAGATTCACACATATTTTTGAATCCAATTTACCATATTCCTTGATTTTGATTCTTAATTACTTCTAGATATGATTTTATATCATTATTAATCTTACTATATTTTCTTTAATATAATGTCTTCATTTATTCAGATTCATAATCACTTAATTTTTCTCATGATATTTTGGCAAACTAAATAGTGTCATCTAATCTATTTTTATATGAGCATTATAAGTGCCAACTGTATAGGTCCCTCTAAATATTTAGGAAAAATATGGTCATTGGAGGAAAAATCGATCATTGGAGATATCAATTTTGAATACCCAATCATTTGAACATGAAAAATGGTGTGAAATTTTGACAGAATTGATACACTTCAAGAGATCTTCTAAAATTGCTTCTTGTGAAAGCCTTTAAGAGTTTATGTTCTGAACATCTTCTTCCACATACTTAAATCTTCAATAATCATGGTTTTTCTTTGTAAGTTTCCTATTGTTTCTATTTATGATATAGGGATTACATGGTAAAGGAAGACATAGGTTCTGATTTCCCTCTAAATATAGATTTTCCATGTTAATGGAAGATAGAGGTTCCTATCACCTTACAAATCAAGGGCATTCTTGGATAACAAGACAAACATTGATCATTCATTGATCAAGGGCTTACCCTGGTGTGGGTAAGACAACCATTCTTGAAAGTATAAATCAAGGGAACTTTATCCAAGGTGTTTTGTATTCTATACACATTGGGATAAAATAAATGTACTTTTTATATGTACTTTTTATTTATGTTTCTTTTTGTAACAATAAAAAAGGTTTTCTAAAACTTTCTCTCTTGTTGTAACTCTAATATAAGATTCAATATGCTTTAAGGTAGAATATTTTTTATGTATACCTATGTACTTATTTCATTGCACATATTTATTAAACCTAATGTGATTTTAATTAACATTAAAAAAGAGGGTTTAGTGAATCAAATTTATTTAACTTTGTTAATAAAATATTTCCTTAAGTTTAAAATTGATTTTTTATAAACATACAATTCATCACCCCTATTGTATCTATGTATCTATATAAATCTATGAATCCTAAAATTGGCAACAGAGTAGGCCTTTAAGATAATTATACTTATAATTAGAATCATAGCCATCATTTAAATAATCATTTTATTTACACTTTCTTTACTTATGCAAGTTTTTTTTATAATTTCTTTTATTAACGTTTTGTTTATCAATACACACAACACTAAAGTGTGGATCGAACATTTTTTTATTTGAATGATGACAGGAATGAATATCAGATCATTAGATAATCTAAACCCTATAAGACCATCTATATTTAATGAAAATTATTATGAATACTAGAGAGACATAATTAATAGATTTGTTATAAATACTAGTATAGATAACTTTTTTATGATTACTAGATATTACAAGATACTTAATATGAATTCATAAATCTTATCAATATAGAAAATCAATAATATCAGTTAAACTATAAGGTACATAATACTTTTCTTTTTTCTATCACTAAGAATATATATAGCCATATATCTTCTTATAAAGAAGAAAACAACATATGTATGAAACTATATGATACATATTTTGGAACTTCTAATGTTATATAAACTAGAAGGTTGATTCTGAGAGAAAATTACCATGGTTTTGTTTTTCCTTATGGAGAACCAAAAGATATTTCTCAAAAGAAATTTATTACTATTGTGAACAGTATATAGTTAAGCGTTGAAAAATGGATAGATGATGAGATTCTTGTTGATATAAATATTGACATCATGCGTAATGAATGGAAATTGAGGATAAATGATATTGATGAGTTATGGAAAGTTACAAATGTTTCTATTGATAAGTAATTTAGAACTCTCTTAAAACATCAGAATAGATTAAAAGGATAATATGGGAATATAAAGAAGAAAAATGAGAGTGTAGATTTTACAAAAACATCAAATCATATAATAGCCAAGACTCCTTAGAAAGTTGTTAAGTCAACAAAGTCTAAGAAAGTTTATATTCAGTGAGACTCAAGAGATTTTGAATAGTCAGTGAATCAGGTTTCCAATCATGTTCAAAAGATGACTAAGATTGTTGGAAAGATAAATTTCAAATACAGATATAAGAAAAAAGTATTATAAGGATAAGAAGGATACGAAATATTTATAGGTCGCATGTTATGAATGCAAGAGAGAAGGAAATATCTGACCTAATTGTGCTAGGTTTAAAAGAAAATATTGGAAATATATACACTCTTAGAAGAATCAGAAAATATATTACAAGAATAAAGGAAAGAAATACTTTAAGTCAAATGATTCATGGAGTGAATGTGTTGGAGACTTATCTGATGAATCTTTAGATAATCAATATTCTGTAAATAATAATATTGGTACTTTTTCCATAATACTCATTTAAAATCAAATTTTCAAGGAAAATGTACACACTAATGAATCCTTAACCAATATGTATTTAAATTCTAGTTATAATAATGATAATAGATATATTTCCTTGGATGAAGAATTTCCCTTAGTAGAAGATAACTTACCTTTTTTGAAGATGTATCTCGGTTTTCCAAGGTTCATTAAAATGAAAATATTTAGATCAATAAGAAATTTGATAAGTCAAAATATCGAATCACTATTTTAACAAGTGAAGTATTATATTTTTCAAAAGATGTTGATGAAAAACCTTTTGAAATTGTTTCTATTTGAAAAACCCAAATGAAGTTAATTCTAAAATAGATAAACTTTATAACATTATTGAAAAATTTATTTCTAAGAAAAAAATTTTAGAGAAATATTATAATTCTAAGACCAATGGCTATGTAGATAATAATTTATTCATTAAAGTAAAATTTTAGATATTTTACTTAACAAAAATCTTATCAAAATTTACATATGGTAAAGAGAATATTGATAAGATGTATTCACAAATTATTCCTCTTATAAATAGTTCCAGATCAAGTTATTCTCACTAAAAACCATTTTTCAGTCACAGCTATTTTGTTCCTAAATGTTCCCCACTTTTCACTAAGTGTCAAAGTGGTGGACACTGGCAGAAATTTCTTTCTTTAAAGAAAATTCAATCCTAGTATTTCATAAAGATAACTATTTTTACAAAAATGTGGATTCATAATATTTTTCTTTCTAACACTTCCATATCCATGAATGTTTAGATTCTGAAGACCTAAGTATTTTTTTTATGAAAACAAAGTATGTAAAAGAAATACATGGTACATGGATAGTGGTTTTTCTTAGCATATGACTAGAAAAAAATATTCTTGGAAAATATAATTAAGATGAAAGGTAGAATAGTCACATTTAGAGATAATTCCCAAGGAGAAATTATAGGTATAGTTAACATTGTTCTTCTTGAAAAAAAGACTTAATTTCAATAGTTTTATTTTTCAAAGGTCTTATAAATTAAATGATATATTATTCTATAATTCATCAGAACACAAGAAAAACTTTCTGATATTCTCACAAATTCATTACCTTCTAAGAGATTTGAATACATTAAACAAAATTAGGAATAATAACTATAAGGTTATCATTCATATCAATTTTATATAATTTTTCTAACATTAATATACTCCCTTTTATATAATGGGTACACTTAATTTTCATAAAAATAAATTTTTAGAACCTAAAAAAATCTTTTAGGAAACTAAAGTTTAATAATATATAAAAAGTTTCTAGAATATAATAATTATTTTTGGAATCTCATATTTCTAAGAACAATCTTATCAATTACTAATAAATTTTCTAAAAACACTGAAAGGTACATGTTCTCACTTGTTATTTATTAGTTTCAATTCTGTTTGATGGTATTTTAATATTTTTTTTAGGAAAAACATTAACAAATTAATCTTTCCTTAAATTTTTTTATTTCTTTAAAACCTCAAATAGTCGAAATTAGTAAAACTATCTTCAGTTTAATATCATCCATCAAATTAGATTCATTTTCTTACAACTGATGGATTAATACTAGAATTTATAACATTGTTCTGTGATATTACATAAAAGATGAACCACCTCATGTCCCTCATCAATCTCATGATTTTTATGCCTGAGGTGTTGTCGCCCATCAATGTCTTAGTTTCATTTTCCCGATATCTTTTTAACATGATAATTTCTCTATCAACCTCCTATAAAACATCAATGTATATGAATAAGGACCATTAAGATTTTCCGAGCTTCAAAGAAAGGTTAGTCTCTAAGGATTTCATTCTTAATTATGATTCTTTAATAAGAATGATCATAAAGTTTCAAGGAAGGAAAATTATTTTCCTTGTGAAGAATAATGGTGAACAAGATACTATTCATGTAGACTTGGTAGTTGAATTCAATCAATTGGTTGATTTTTTCAATGATGGTGAAAAGGATAAGTCTTAGTTTAACAGTTATAAAAAAATATATTATTTGTCTTATAAGAAAGCAATATATATCCTTGAGATACCATATGATAGTGAAGCTTATTATTTCCCTCCTAGCTTACCAGGTCCTGAAGAATATTTTTATAGAAATAAAGATATTTATTGCTTAGGTCTTGAGGAACTACTACAAATATGGAATTTATTAGTGCTAGAAAAGGGCATTAATAGTGCTCAAAATCATTTTTAATCAATGTGAAGATAGGGGGTCCCTTTTATCAGTACTCAATAAAGCTCTGATAAAGGCCCCTTTTATTAGTCTTAAAGAAATTCATAATAAAAGGGGTCCTTTATCAGCCCTAAAAAATGTTCGGATAAAAGTTATAATTTTTTAAAAAAAAGTTAAAAAGAAAATAGATTGCTCAGAGAGATTTTAATAGCTCTTAACCCCCCTTTTATCTGCTCTAGGAAGACCACCTCCCACTCACCCCAGATGCTACACTGATTGTGCATCCCCCTCCCACTTTCCCCCACACGTGCCCCGGAACTCGAACCTGAGACCTCCTAATTGCACGCTTGCACCTTTACCACTAAGATACTTTGTTTTTTCTCCATTTAAAGATATATATATAGTAATATTTATTCTTATATTAATATAGATTCGTCTTAATATAAATTTATTTAGTTATATTAATACATATATATTTATTAATATATATATATATTCATATATTAATATATATATATATATAGTTATATTTATTTTTATGTTAATATAGATTCATAATAATATAAATATATTTAGTTATATTAATACAAATATATTTATTCATATATTAATATATATATATATCTTCATATATTAATATATAATTTTTTTATTTTCATTTATATAGTTATATTTATTCGTATATTAATATAGATTCATACTAATAAAATTATATTTTGTAATATTAATACATATATATGTATTCATATGTTAGTGTATATATATATATTTATACATATATTAATATATATAAATTTATATATATATATATAGTTATAATTATTTATCCGTAAATTTATTTGTATATTAATATATATTTATAAGATTAGTTTTAAATTAATTTATAAAATATGTTTTTTAAGTGTGTTTATAAATAAATAAATGCACGCATGCATACATATATACAACGCATGCACACACACAGACAGGTAGACACACACACACACACACACATATATATATTTACGAATAAATAAAAATATATGTGTATCTAAAATCCATAGAATGTTAAAACAACCATAACGCCTAATCCATAGGTTCATTTCATCTCCAAAACTAGTCAAATATAAGAAAATGAAACAATTTTCAATATGATATGTGGTACATGACTAGAGTACATCTGGATCAAAAGTTATAACTATTTGAATGTTAAACAATCGGGGTATTCCGACTAAAAACTCAGTTTTGTAGGGATTATGGGTATTTTTGGCCTATAAAAATGTGATCAAAGGTCTCCTTTCATCACTAGTATGTAGAGATCGTCACCAGCTTCAATTTGATAAGCTCTATAGCTTAATCGGAAACCTGGATCAAAAGTTATGGCCGTTTGAATTTTGAGTCACATTTTCAACTTATTTTAGATCTTTTATTATTTTTTTTTGATTTTTTGTGTCTTCAATGTTTTATTAAATTATTATTAATCGATGATAATTCGAAAAATTATTAATTAATAACATTTTTCAAAATATTTTATAACCATTTTCACTAAAATTCTTATATATTAAATGTAATAATATATTTATACTTATCTAAAACATATTTAAAAAATATATATTATATTTATATCAATATAAATAAACTTATATGACAATAAATTGATTTTTTGTGATTTTTTTAAATATAGATAATATCATTGCTAGAAAAAAGAGCTGATAAATCCCCCCTTTATCAGTGATACTAAAAAAAGCACTGATAAGGGGTACCCCTCTATCAATTCTATCAAAAGCGTTGATAAAGGGGGGGGGGCTTTATCAGCGCTAAGAAAAATCAGTAATAAACTGTCACATTTAACAATTATTTTTTTAGCACTGTTAAAAGTGCCCATTATCAGCGCTTTTTTAGCCTTGATAAAGGCCCCCCTTTATCAGTGCTTTGTTTTTTGCGGTTATAAAGGGTGACACTGCAGAAACCCAGTTTTATGGTAGTGAGGGAGTAAAAAGGCATAAAAAATCAAACTATTTGGATAACTATATAATAATTGCATTATTAATTCATGGTCTTTTAATACCATGAAATTTAGGAAATGACACCATGAAAATTAAAGACATCTTCATGATGTATTTTCTCGTTAATCTAAGAATGATAAGCCTAATGAAGTAATTATTTTTGAATATTAGTAAGATTAAGGATGAGAAAATAAAATATCAGATCTTTATGTATCCATAACCTTTTAAAATCTTATTATATGTATTTTTGAATGTGAAGTTCAACAAATTACCTCTGAAGATGAAAGTGTTGAAGATCAAGATGATAATGGTGGAAATGATTAAAATATAGAAGATTATGGGGATGATGATGATGATAAGAACATTAAAGTTTCTAATTAAATTGAAGTACTTTCGAAGTTGGACATATTGGAATCCAAGAAATATATAGGGAATATAGCATATGTTGGCACATCTGAGAAAGCTGAATCAGATTTAGAAAGATTTTCGACTTCTGTAGGTGAAGATTTTGTTGCTCAGTCATTAATCAATTGGTAAAATCCTTCCACACATTTTGAACCATGAATCAAGATGTAATATTATTCAAGCTTCCATAAATCAAAAATGGGAATTGGAAAACATTTTTATTGAAATTCTCTTAAACCTTGAAACTTATTTCAAATATTTTGTGTAGAATTCTGATTCTCATATGACGTCTTGTAGAGATATAATGATGTTGTCAAATCAGATGAATAATGATATTAAATATTTTGATGATATGTTTGATATAGTAAATGTTTCCTTCAAAGAATCCGAATCCAAAATCAAAACTCTTTAATGAAACATCTCATGAAGGAATAAGGAAGAACAAGATATTCGATTGTAAGAATATAAGGATTTGTATAGGAAATTGAATTCTCTTTCTCATGAGGTGAAAAGAGTAAAAGATTATAGAGAAGAGGTGGATGAAAATAATAAGAATCAGGATGGAAATATTATGTCTCATGAAGAGAATATTCTCATCTAACATGAAAATTTTTATAACCTTGAGAAGAAGAGTCAGGATCAGGATGTTATTCTAGAAAAGTTTGAAGATGATCACAAGGAGCTCAAGATGATAAAGGTCATAGTCAAAACCATAATACCTAAGGATAATTATTCTTTCTTTTATTTAAGATATTTTTTTGTAAAATCCATTTTAAATGAGAATAGATGTTTATTATTCTTTGATTTATATAGTTTGTTTTCTAAATTTTTATATACATTATAATTTTACCATTCATTTTTGAAAATAAAAAAGGGGAGTAGATTTTTCTCAAAAGAGTTTTAGTTTAAGGACGAAAATGTATAGAGGAAAACTCTTAAAAAAATACATCCTTATGTAAGGGAGATAAATTTCCATAAGAAAGGAAGAAAAATATATAAAGGAAAAATATGATCCTTAAGAGGTTTCTTAACCTAAGGCATAGTTAGTCATATTCATCTTGAGTTATAAACTAAGGGGGAGATATATTTCTTTAATTTTAATTGTTAACTATTTTTGTCTTAATATTTATTTCTTAAACAGATTATTTGTTCTTTCCAAAAAGGGGGAGCTTGTTATGTCAAAATTTTCTTTATACCTTTTCTCATTTATTTATGTTTTGGAAATCATAATATTTTTTCTTTATAATATTTTTTATCTAAATAGAAATTTTATGAATTTACTTACTAGTTATTTCTATCTATAAGGAAATATATATGGATGTTCTTTAACATTTTTATAGATAAGTCTAATGTTATTTGAATAGTTACTAAAATAAATCATACCCTTAATAAAATGTAGAATCCTTCACTTTCTCAATTCTGAATCATACAGAAAGTTGAAACCGATTAATGTTTCCCAATTCTAATTCCTTCAGATTTATGAATCTGATTCTCATAAAATTTAGATCATGATTCTTGTTTCTCAAATCTAAATTGAAAAAAATGAATCTAATTCACATCCTTAATTCTGAATCATCCCGAATTATTATTCTGATTCTCATAGAATTTCAATTCCTAATATGTGTTCCTCAGTTCTGAATCATTAGAAAAATCAAATCCAATTCACAGTTCATTAAAATCTGATTCAATACAAAACAATAATCTGATTCATAGATTCTCAATTCTTATTCACAGATATTTCTGAATCTGATTGACCATATTCTTCAATTTTTATTCTCAATTGTTTCCATATCTGATTTTCCAACTTTCATAAAGTTAATATATTTCCTGAATATAATGTTTCCAATTATTCAGATTCACAAATACTTAATGTTTCTCATGATATTTTTTTATACTGAGCGATGTCATCTAATCTATTATTATATGACCATTTTAAGTGCCAACTCTACAGGTCCCTCTGATTTTTTAGGAAAAATACTACCATTGGAGGAAAATTTAATTGTTAGAGATATCACCTATAAATAGCCTATCATCTGAATGTGATCAATTGTGTGAACTTTTGGGAGAATTGATACTCTTTGAGGGCTCTACCAAAATTTCTTCCTACAAAAGCCTTAAAGGGTTTATGTTATGAACAACTTGTTCTAAATACTTAAATATTCAGCAATATTTGTTTGTATTTCTATGATTTGGATTTTTTTTTTTTACAATTAAGGGATTCTAAGAAGAAGGAAGATATGTTTTCTAATTACCAACTTAATCAAGGGCTTCCACGTTGAAGGAAGAAATAGGTGTCGATCACCGTACAGATCGAGGGTTTACAGGGATAGCAAGACAAATACCGATCTTTCATGGATTTATGGCTTACCTAGGTGTGGGTAAGATAAAATTTCTTGAAAGTATAAATCAATATAAATTTATCTAAGGTTTTTTGGATAACCTGCTATTTAGGTCAAAATACTTGTCTTCTTTTATATGTACTTTTTATTTTCACCGTGTTTTGTAACAATAAGAATGTGTTTCTTATAATTTATCTATTATTGAAACTCTCATATAAGATTCTATACACTAAAAGGTAGAATCATGTTTAATTATACATGTGTACTTATTTCATTATACTTCTGTATTAAACCTGTTGTTATTTTTATTAACCTTACAAAAGAGGGTTTAGTGAATCAAATTATTTTATCATTATTCGATAAAGATTTCTTTAAATTTAAAAAGTAAGGTTTTTAAACATACAATTCACCCCTATTTTATCTAAGATTCTAAATACAAATTTCTAACCTACATTTTATACCCCACAGAAAAAGAATAAGTTTTGAATATAACATATATCTCACAGAATTAAGAGTGAAATGACAAAACCCTTACCTTAAGTCATGACTTTATTCATACATGTTCATAATTGCTATGTAATAAGTATATGTTTATTATATATACACCAAAAAAATATTACCATATATATATATATATAAGATTTTATTATGTTATATTACTATTTCACTAACAATTCCATGATAATGGAATGTTTTTGGTAATATCCTATTTGTTTTTTCATGTATGTTTCGACTTGTTATTATTAATCCTCTTACTTAGATCATTATCAAATTTTTTAATGAATTTAAAACATGGTTTAAATATCTTATATATTTAGTACATAAATATTTTTAATAATCAATAAAATATAGAAATATGAAATTCAATACACTATTCATGGAGGTGGTAGGTCATACTTATTCATAAACGTTGTCTCCGTTTTATTTTTATATTGTAATAATTAATTAGAATGACATATACGTATATATGTAAATATTATAATTATGTAATTAAAATTATTTCATATATATATATCATATAATTTTAATAAACTCAACTTTAATACATTCCATGTAATGTGTGAATAAATCACATCATTTTAAGGAGGTGGTAGTTTGTACATCCACAAATGAAGTTATCATATTTACATAAAATGGAAATCAAGTAGGTATTATTTCTGTAATAATTACAGAAGAATTGAAAAATCATAAAAATCATTTATAACATATAAAAATAGTATGTGAATCATAATCCCCAACCATGAGAGTTGGTAATGGAAAATTGAACGACATCATTTCAAGAGGCGATATTCCATCGTACACACAGAAGACAAGTTCATTACCCATTTGATAGAAGTGTGTGTAGGTATAGGTAAAAACATAGATAAAAAATCATAGTATATTTACGATACTTAGTTTAATATATGATAATTGAATTAGAAGAATTTAAGTGGTGGAGAATGATAATAAAACAAAATATATTGTGGAAGGATGTTATATCTTCTTTGGGTAATTCCTTTTGGTTTGCACCGAAGGAATAACTTGGACTTATTTATAAATAAAGAGAGGATTATTAGTTGATAGGAGGGAAACATTGAACAAATTTTGGAAGGGTTTGGATTATCTAATGTGGCTTGGGAGGTGTGAGGAAGTGAGGGGGTTGAGTTTCCTTTTATAATGGAGGAGGTGTATCATTCTTATAAATATAAAAAGCCAACACTATTAAGAGGTATAACTTACATAATATGTCTCCAATAATTTTCCATTTTATATAAAAGGTAGAATATGGTCAAAATATGTCTATAAAGATACTTTTTAATAGTTTTATAGGGTATTCCGACCCCTATGATAGAGTTTATCCACTAAGTAAACTCGTCTTCACCTTAAGCACAATAATTAATTTTAATTACTTTCACTAATTGTTTTGTTAAAAATAGAAATTTGACCTTAATATATATTATAAATTATTCTGATTAAAAAAATGGAATATTCTTTTCTAAAAATTATATCAATTGAATGGTGAAAAATTAATTTAATATTAGTCCCACAACCATGTCGTAGAAGTGGGTTTTAAATCGAAAATGTCTAATGGTATGATTTTTTATCCAATTTTGATGTTAAATTGGATCCAATGACATAAATTTTATTAATCGATGTATTTTTGTCTAATTATAATATAAAACAAAATTTATATCTAATTTATCTATAAAAATATATAAGATAAAAAAGATATTTTGAATTAAAATTATGTATTTTTATTATTCATCAAAAAATGAAACGTCTCAGAAAAATAGAAAAAAGTAGCCCAACCTAGATTTTTAAATAAATATAAAAAAAATTAAGTTCATTTTTGAAAATAAAAAACTATAAAATTGACAAAATGTGAATTTAAAATTTATTCTCCATTAAAAGATGGTAATATTATCTTTTAGAAAAATACATATTTTTATTTATAAAATTAGATTTATTCTTTTCTTATACCTATCAAATATATTGTATGAGTATAAAAACATTTATTGAATATATAATATATTAATTTTATTTAAAACATTAATCAAAATTTTTTTCATTATTTTAATAAGATAAAATTGTTTTTTTACATAGAAATTGTTTTCCTAGAGAAGTAATTTCTTTATTTCTAAATGGTTCTTACATTCATTTCTATCTAATGGATAACAAAAGGATTAATTTTATATTCATAATATTTTCACAATTTAGTTAATATTATTTGAAAAATCAATTCCAATGGATAGGTGGAAACTATAATAATATTTTAATAACCTTAATAATAATAAATTAATGTTTGGTAAAACTCATCCTTGCATTTTATGCATGCTATTGAGGGGACTTTGTATTATGTGTCACACAAGCCAAACATCGTGAAGTGCATACCAAAAGGTAATATAAGTGTTCTGTGAAGTTTAATATTAACATGGTGTTTTGTATAATACAAGACAATCATAGTGCTTTCTTATAACTAAATAAATATTCAATGTTCTGTGAAATGAAAAATCCAAAAAAGATTAAATTAATTAAAAACAATATCAAAAAAATCTCGTGGTGTTGCAAGAAAAATCCAAAATGGTGGATTTAGTGTTATTTCACTATAATGACGAAAAATATATAAGGTTATGAATGTTTATGGTGGAAAAAAATGATGAATAAATTGTTATTTCAATATTTTAATTGAAATTATAATATTTGGAAATTATTTTATACTCAGACTACAACATTAACATTGAAAAACTATATAAAATGTGTTTTGATATTATTTATAACCCCTTCATCTATAAGTAAGAATTACATTAACATTACTTATATTTTTTATTTATAATTTTTTTTACTTACATCCCTTTGAAAATTCCCAAATAAATTTTTATCCCTACAAATCAATGTTGAAATTTCCAACTAATAATGATGGACTCATCAAATGGAATAATATCATAGGGAAGTATGGATTTCCTTTATTTATATCATTTTTAGGTTCCTTTTTATTTATTTTTGGATATTTTATTTTATATATTGTTGTTGAGAAAACAAATAATTCTTTTAAATTAATCTTTATTAATTTATGACATACAGTTTTAATTGACATTTATACATTATAAATTTTTTATGAAATACATAAATCTATTATTTAAAGGAAAATAATGACATACTCAATTTTTTTAGCTATATTCATTTGAAATTATTATTTATCACATACATTGAATGTATTTTGTCAATTTTATATTCATTTATACATCATTTTATTATCCAATTGTTGATTGTTTCAATTTCACTACCTTATGAAATTAGTATGGTGTTTTTCCAAAATTTTTCTATAGATACCTAATCTTTATCATTATTGTGATATAAAATATCTCAATAAAAATCTATGAGAATATTATTTATTTCCCTTTTATTGATTTATCACCCTTCATCATTAATACTCAAAATTTATTTTTCATTTTCTTCTTATTGGATAGTTGTTTAACCTATCACATTTGATTTGTTTTATTTCATTAGGGTTACTATTTGAAGATTTATACTCATTATAATGGATTTACATAAAATCATTTATGTTACATTCATGTCATGGTTCTTGTACACCATACATTTTTATAAGTGGGTATAGCATTATATTTTCCTCAAATTTATTTTGTAAATAATTTATTCTCTGGGGAAATTATGTTGGGAATATCCTGGTAAACATTCTCAATATTCTACTAAGTACATAATCCTTGAATATATTAATGTTATGTATGGAAATGTGTTATGGTAATCTTATTGTCTTCATGATTTCATATAGTTTTATGAATAATCATATTTAAATTAAAACAAACTCAAGGTTTTATTTATGTGGGTTATGAGTTATTTCATGTTCACTCTTTGTTTACCCCTTTAAAAGGCTTATATTCTCAATTAAATTTTATAACTTATGAAAAACCTAGCCTCCATGAATAATTATGATCATTTATGATGTTATATTTCATCCTTAAGGAGATTGGGCCATATAATAAATAAATGAATTTTTTTGTTATATTTTTTGGACGAAATGAATTTTTAGTGAATGTAAACAATGTTACATTAATAATATAACTTATAAGATGGGGTTTACTATATAATTTTGAAGAAAATGAAAATCATATTTTGGATAAGTTTTCTTAATTATACCCTAATTATACATGGAACATTAAAACCATAATTTTTAAGATGTAGATAATTTAAATTATAAATGATATTGATTGATATACCTATTTATAAATATTTTTTACATTAAATTTTCACGAAAATGATTTGTAAATATTTTTGAAAATAATATATTTTTATAATTTCATTTATAAATAGTTCAATTATCATAACATATAGTTTCTCTTATTTGGAATCTATAGATTTCCATGAAAATTACAGTTGATAATTTTTAAATAATAATTAAATTTAATTCTTTCATAAAAATAATTAATTATTTTAGAATAATAAATGAATAAATAATTCTAAAAATTGGATTAGTGTCTAGAAGTTAACACATATGGGAATTATACATGAAAAAAACATTGAAATTAAATATTAATAAAAGAAAACATCTTGATGATTTATGAAATTTCTACTTAAACTAATTACGTGTGATTGTTTTTTATAATTAAAGAAAAAAATTTATTATATACAAATGATTTAAGCATGAATTATCCCTCCATAATAGGGATGAAAATGGATCAATTAGTAGAAATATTTAAGGTAACCAAATCCTATATCATTTTTTTTTCAAAACTCAAAACCATTTATAAACCATTTTTTTTGAAACATTTTACTATTCCCAAACTAGATTAAATAATAAAATTAAAATTTAACTATCATAATAAATTTAGATACTCATTTATAATATAAAATTCTTAAAATTAATTTATAAATTTAAATTGAATGTATCTAAAATTAAAAATATATTTTATAATTTAATTATCAATTAGAAATATTAGTTAATGAGTTAAAAAAAATTATTTATTTAATTGTTTTTGTTTAATGTTAACTAAAAAATTTAATATTAGATGAACTCAAAATATAAAATTATATCCTAAAATTTTATTATTATTTATATATTATTTTTAATAAATTAATAATAAAAAATTTATTAGCTTTATATTTAAAATATCCCTAAACTATTACACAAATTCTAAGAAAATATTAATCATGTTTTTAATTAAATTCTTTAAACCTATAGAAAATAGACTAACATTAACGCTCACCTTAATTAAATATGTTGAGTACACAAATATATAAAAATATAAATAAGATGACAGTTTCTGTAGAGGCCCGAAGCTTATCGTACATGGACATTACATTACTTTTGCGGAATACTTAGTACATAACAAAAACACACACACAAGGATCGTAATAGTTTAGTGTCTTTGGAAACTCGGAACGTAATCTTCTAATCGTGGTGAAAGATCTTCAATATCTCCCATAAATATCTTCTTCTTTTTTCTACCTAAAACCTTTCTTTATATCCTGGGGAAAAGGAAACATAAAAGGGTGATCTCAAATGCTCAGTAAGGGTAAACAAAAGAAATATCAATCACATAATTTTCATAAGAACATAACATTTTTTGGAAATCTTAACCTGCAAAAGAGAGCATAATTTCATAATATGGGATAAATCATAGATGTGAAATGAAATCATAACTTAAAACATTACTCATTGTGGCATACACACATAATCATATAGAATCATTTCTTGTTAGTCAAGACTCATTGCCAAGACTATCTTAGTGGACAAAGTCCCTTTCTGAATCGAGTAATCCTCGTTTCAGTCCTGTTTCACTGAACCGGTATAACCTACCATTCCAGCCATGTCTATCTCATGAGATATAAAATCTTTACCCAATGCATTGGAGGGAGATATAGGTCCCACCCATCTCATAATGATACCATTCTTATGTGTGCCACAAAATCATAAATCATACATTATTTCATAACCCATGTCATAAAAATGGGATTCTTAAACAACATGACATCATAAAACCATTCATATATGATAAAGGAATTCATAAACATAATTCCATCACAACATAGTCAAATCAATGTAAAAATATGGATAGAAAGAGAACCCTTTATTATCTTAGATGGAAAATAATTTTGATAAAACACTTGAAATGAATTCTTGAGGAAAATATCCTTTCTTCTTCAAAATCAATTTCTTTTCACAAAACATCATGCAATTTTAAAAGAAAGAGATTTTATTAAAAATAGTCATGAAATATTTTGGAGTAACCTTCATGAAAATAAGGCTTTATAAAACCGTAAAAATCCGTTCATGCCGTTTAAGTTAAAAGAAAACATTCTTCGCACTTTTGTCGGAAAAGTCAAAAAGTACCTCGTACGAAAAACGACAAAATATTCCTTTCATATCTTTTACAAAAACTTACCGAAGGGTAAAATTGGATATAAACAATTGTAGGTGGATGGAAATAATATTACATATTGATGAAACATGGATGTGGATGATAAAATACACCCCAGTAAATACTAATGAATAAACAATCTCGGATAAAAATGAGATTGTGATATTTCCCTTACCTTAGGTCCGACTTGCTTTGTAAGTGTCCGAACCTCCTGTATAATGATTTAAATCATGTTATTGACTTATTACAGAATCATATTCATTGTTATGATATCATATATGGTTCACTTATGACATTATATTACCCGTTCTTTTGTAAATTCCATGTTAAAGAAGCGTTTTGGGTAAAATCGTTTCATTTATCGTAGGTGTTTTGACTTGTTGTTTTTGACATCATTATTACTTATATCATGATTTACTTACTTCCAGAATATAAAATATGATTTATATATATATTCAGTATATATATATATATAATAGGTAGATAAATAAAATGAAAAACACCGTTCATGGAGACGGTAGTCTGTACGTACGCATGAACGCTGTTTTCCTTTCCTTATTGTCTTGAAATGGAAGTAAGTAGATGACATACATAGGTATATATATACATAAATCCAGTAGCTTTATAATGTCATATATTTCATTATTATTTCTTATATATACATTATAATCATTCTTAAATGGTTAACATGGAGAATGAATCTCATCGCGTCGTGGAGACGGTATTCCGTACGTACGCACGAGCGATGATATCATTTCTATAAATATTGAATTGAATTGGAGTGGATTATACAATATATCAGAATCAATATGATGTTGTAATAACTATTTATAGTTATTCTTTACACCATTATACCCATCCATGTAAGGTGGTGGTGGAAAATAGATTACACCACGGCGTGGAGACGGTATTCCGTACGTACGCACGCGCGGTGATTTATTTTTCCGTAGGATGGATAGATGGTGAAATAGGGTTGTTTCATACTTATAATAAAATATCAGTATATGAGTGATACTGATGTTATTACTTCATAATGAAACAACCTAAGAAGAAGAAGTGGAAGAAGAAATAAAGATGAAAGAATTGGTAACGGTAATTACCTCTTCTTTGAAGTGCCTCTTTGAGACCTCCTCTTAGGGCACTAGAATTGGTCTTTGAGGAAGCCCAGAACCTCTAGGATGTTGCTAGGGAAGTGGAGAGGAGAAATGGGCAGGGGTTGGCCGAGCTTGAGTGCTCAAATTGGTGTGAGGAGGAGGGGGAGGAGGTGTCCTTTTATAGGGGAGGAGAGGGGCACCTTAGGAATATCTCAAAATATTATTTTATATTAAAGTCAAAATCGGTTTATAATGGTTCCAAAGGGTCTTATTTCGAAGCTAAAGTGGGGATGGGTCGAAATCCTATCAACCAATAGGATTTAGACAAGTTTCGGGTATTATTTTAACCTTATCAATTAGATTTAACTCTAAGTTAAATAATTTAACTTTTACCGTGTCTTTTTGTTTTCTTTCACTATATGGTTAATAAACTTACTATAACATGCCAAACGAACCCCAAATTTTATATTATTAATACATATATCCTTATCTAAGTCATTTGGCCGAACCTTAGATTTTTAGGAATAAAATAACAATTAATAATATAATATTTGATTTAAAAACTATTTTGTGTCAATTTTGACACTATTTGATATATGATTTTTGTGAAAGTCATAACAGAATTATATGTTCGAACCAAGTTGATTAAATCAACACTAATATATCATAGTAACCTAGAAAATTAGTGGAATTCATAAAAAGTCTTAAATTACATTTATTGTGGTATTTATATTATCAATTATGTCAATATTTCATTAATAAGATAATTACTGCATCATATTTGTGTCATAAATAAATTATATTATTTGATGTCTAAAAATTACAAATAAAATACCATCATGTAGGAAATCCTTTTAGATTTCTAATGAATATTTATAGTCGAATTTATCTTATGTATAACCCCATATTAAAAATTATTTACTTATTAAACTTTGATTTTAACTATTTTAACCCTTCTTTAAATAAATTAATAATAAATGTCCTAATCTAATCCAAGTGGGCCTAAATGGTCATATTTTATTCCTAAGTTTTTTTTTTGGTCGAATTACACTTGTCCAATAGAATTAGGACATGTGTTAGGGTAATATTAATATCATATTTACCCTTAGTTACCCTATTTACTATTAACCGTGGTAAAATAAAGTAAAAAGTTACTATTCACCAAAAAATTATTTTCATCTCATTGAACCACATTTTAGTCCTTGATATTAAACGTGTCTCTCGGATTTTCGAAATTCCATTCACATAAGCGGTAAAATTAAGTTTTATGCAAAATTCAGTTTTTAACCTACCACTTAGTAGTTTCACTATTCATCAAAAATTGATGTTTTTCAGAACAATGCCAAAATTTCATCCCAAGCTATATTTCATATTCCGAATTCAAAAATGAAGTCTATTTTACCAAATTCATAACATAAAAGTTGCATTAATTAATTTTATAATTAAATCCCGCTGTTAAAACAAATAGCGTGTTTTTAAGAAACAATATCTATCAAAAGATTGATACTTGTTTATTTCTAGTTTAAATGTGAAATTACATCCAATGACCAACATTGTATTAAATTGTAAAAATATATTCTAAATATACTTTAAAACCACTCAAATTAATGATTTATCACTATTAATTATTTCGATTAAAAAAGTTGTTTTTTAATTATAATTTAGTAATTTTCACTATTCATCAGAATATGAAAGTTATCCGAAAAGTACCAAAATTTCACCTTAGGCTAAATTCGATAATCCGAATCCAAAAATGAAGTTCATTTTGAAAAATAAGATTTACAGAATTTTAAAAAGTGGTTATTACTATTCATACCGGCTAGTTTTAATAATATTTTAATAGCATATCGTTGTTTAGTGAAACTCGGTATTGCGTATTACACACGCTATCGAGGAAGGTCGCGATTGCGTGTAATGCAAGGCAAGTCAAGGATGTGTGTTGTGCAAGCTCCTTTTGGTGTAGCGTACAACACAAGACTTTAATAAAATTAAAAAGAATATTTTTTTATAAAATCTTGGGCTGTTACATTCTACCCCCCTTAAAATGAATTTCGCCCTCGAAATTCGTCGGGGTTATAAATGGTTTACTATTTGAAAGTTTCTTTAATAGAAATCCACATCGTAAAAGGGAATACCAAAACTTGGCTTTAAAAACTAAAGTATGAAATGTAACGATTACCCAAATAAACTAATCACTGGGTTTCCACATAGGTGAAAATATGGATATGGAAGAGAAATCTAACCATCATGTTCTGATGGAGAGTGGTAGAGAACATGGCTATGGAAAATCCAGTAATCACAAATCCATAAATTTGTGACGATCTAAGGTACCATCTGATTCATCAGGTATAAGATCACTAGGACAACATTTTTGGTTTTCAAGATCATTTCCCTAATGTTGAAAATTTGAATTAGAATAAATACTTACTTTATTTTGATACAATATCACTATTGTTCGTGCCTTGAACAATTTCCACTTCATCTCTTAAATAAATGAAGTTGAATTTGTTATTCGTGAAGTGTTAGCAGATCATGTGATAGAATGACGGGTCATTCCATCTGTCTCAAACAAAAGGTAAGCAAAAGTTATTAAATATACATAAGTCATTCTATAGTGAGATTAATCATATATAGTTCCTAAAATGGACTTATACTTCATATATCATTCTGCTTAATATAATAAAACTAGTTTCTACTAAACAGGGACTTCCTGTAGGCCAGTGGTAGGCGATAAAGGCCAGTCGCACTTCGGTTGTGGGTTCGATTCCTACAGCCTTGTCCGAAGCGATGGGCTGTCGCCCGTCCTGCAGGTTGTCCTTTTTCTAAAACTACGTTACTATAACATCCCATCAATAATATCGAAAATCTTCTATCCTTAAACAATACTAACTTATGTCCAACATAATCCAGTCTAATCTTTAGGCTTATACATAATACTGCAGTCCACTCTCATAATATAGTGACAACGATTACCAGAGATTTAATACTGTCGTTGATCCCCACATATCATAAGATATGTCTTGTTGGTCACATTCCAAACATTCAAAGTCCTTAATCGTGTATTCTCTTGAATACCTTAGTGAAAACATGAGTGCAGTTAAAATATAACACTTTCCACATACCAAAATCCTCAAAATTCTATATACTCAAACCATGATATCACTTAGTCCTTATATGAGCTCATGAATACAATCAAACATCTCATTATCTTCTTATCCTTTCATTATGCACTTATCATCTACTTTCCAAAAGTATCTGAATAACCTTTCATGGTTACTGGTAACATTAATCAGACAACAATGTAACAATCCTTACATGTCTCTTTATTCCATAGTACCATGAGATTACTTATACAACATTACACATGATAAACATGTAATCATTCCACTACATTCTTAAACCATTAACCGAGCTTCAACAATTCTTTCATCTCACATATCATTTGTAGTCTCTTAATCGTCATCCACATAAATACTACCCATACGGCCATACTGATTCTCTTCATGAGTCTTTCCCTTAGGACATTGGTTTGCATAATGCCCATACATTCCACATTTAAAACACTTAACCATTTTTGATGTCGTAGCAATACCATTATCCTCATCCATGGTGTTAACTGAACCTTTTCCTTTGCACTTACTTGCTTTGTGTCCTTCTTTTCCACACCCAAAGCATCTTCCAGTTCCTTTGAAACATTCTCCTTGATGCCTCTTCCCACATGATTTACAATGGGGGAATTGAACTTTCTTTCCTCTATGATCATCATGAAACTCCATCTTTCTCTTATTAGCCGAGTCAGGAAACTTACCAAATTTTACTTTATTGATCATATTATGAGATTGCTGATTCGGCATAATAATGATCTTTGGACTTCCAAATCCCATTTCATTTGGTTGCTCATGAAGAATATCATTCCATTGTCCATCATATCCTCCATTATCGTGAATCATCTTGTTTCCAGCCATTTTCTAAAACCCAAACAGAATAGTGTTAGATGAAAAAATCGTAATAAAGGGGGAGTAACTTAAATATCTATCATATTTGGTTTAATCTAATATCGTTACCATAGTTCTAGAACTATATCCTATACGTATACTTATCCTTAGGGGAATCCCTAGACATACCTTAGAAATATCTCTAGGGATCTCACTAACGTTTTCGCATCCTAGTTTCCAAAGGTTGACTAAACCTTTCCTCTGATACCAACTGTAGAGGCCCGAAGCTTATCGTACATGGACATTACATTACTTTTGCGGAATACTTAGTACATAACAAAAACACACACACAAGGATCGTAATAGTTTAGTGTCTTTGGAAACTCGGAACGTAATCTTCTAATTGTGGTGAAAAATCTTCAATATCTCCCATAAAGATCTTCTTCTTTTTTCTACCTAAAACCTTTCTTTATATCCTGGGGAAAAGGAAACATAAAAGGGTGAGCTCAAATGCTCAGTAAGGGTAAACAAAAGAAATATCAATCACATAATTTTCATAAGAACATAACATTTTTTGGAAATCTTAACCTGCAAAAGAGAGCATAATTTCATAACATGGGATAAATCATAGAAGTGAAATGAAATCATAACTTAAAACATTACTCATTGTGGCATACACACATAATCATATAGAATCATTTCTTGTTAGTCAAGACTCATTGCCAAGACTATCTTAGTGGACAAAGTCCCTTTCTGAATCGAGTAATCCTCGTTTCAGTCCTGTTTCACTGAACCGGTATAACCTACCATTCCAGCCATGTCTATCTCATGAGATATAAAATCTTTACCCAATGCATTGGAGGGAGATATAGGTCCCACCCATCTCATAATGATACCATTCTTATGTGTGCCACAAAATCATAAATCATACATTATTTCATAACCCATGTCATAAAAATGGGATTCTTAAACAACATGACATCATAAAACCATTCATATATGATAAAGGAATTCATAAACATAATTCCATCACAACATAGTCAAATCAATGTAAAAATATGGATAGAAACAGAACCCTTTAATATCTTAGATGGAAAATAATTTTGATAAAACACTTGAAATGAATTCTTGAGGAAAATATCCTTTCTTCTTCGAAATCAATTTCTTTTCACAAAACATCATGCAATTTTAAAAGAAAGAGATTTTATTAAAAATAGTCATGAAATATTTTGGAGGAACCTTCATGAAAATAAGGCTTTATAAAACCGTAAAAATCCGTTCATGCCGTTTAAGTTAAAAGAAAAAATTCTTCGCACTTTTGTCGGAAAAGTCAAAAAGTACCTCGTACGAAAAACGACAAAATATTCCTTTCATATCTTTTACAAAAACTTACCGAAGGGTAAAATTGGATATAAACAATTGTAGGTGGATGGAAATAATATTACATATTGATGAAACATGGATGTGGATGATAAAATACACCCCAGTAAATACTTATGAATAAACAATCTCAGATAAAAATGAGAATGTGATATTTCCCTTACCTTAGGTCCGAATTGCTTTGTAAGTGTCTGAACCTCCTGTATAATGATTTAAATCATGTTATTGACTTATTACAGAATCGTATTCATTGTTATGATATCATATATGGTTCACTTATGACATTATATTACCCGTTCTTTTGTAAATTCCATGTTAAAGAAGCGTTTTGGGTAAAATCGTTTCATTTATCGTAGGTGTTTTGACATGTTGTTCTTGACATCATTATTACTTATATCATGATTTAATTACTTCCAGAATATAAAATATGATTTATATATATATTCAGTATATATATATATATAATAGGTAGATAAATAAAATGAAAAACACCGTTCATGGAGACGGTAGTCCGTACATACGCATGAACGCTGTTTTCCTTTCCTTATTGTCTTGAAATGGAAGTAAGTAGATGACATACATAGGTATATATATACATAAATCCAGTAGCTTTATAACGTCATATATTTCATTATTATTTCTTATATATACATTATAATCATTCTTAAATGGTTAACATGGAGAATGAATCTCATCGTGTCGTGGAGACGGTATTCCGTACGTACGCACGAGCGATGATATCATTTCTATAAATATTGAATTGAATTGGAGTGGATTATACAATATATCAGAATCAATATGATGTTGTAATAACTATTTATAGTTATTCTTTACACCATTATACCCATCCATGTAAGGTGGTGGTGGAAAATAGATTACACCACGGCGTGGAGACGGTATTCCGTACGTACGCACGCGCGGTGATTTCTTTTTCCGTAGGATGGATAGATGGTGAAATAGGGTTGTTTCATACTTATAATAACATATCAGTATATGAGTGATACTGATGTTATTACTTCATAATGAAACAACCTAAGAAGAAGAAGTGGAAGAAGAAATAAAGATGAAAGAATTGGTAACGGTAATTACCTCTTCTTTGAAGTGCCTCTTTGAGACCTCCTCTTAGGGCACTAGAATTGGTCTTTGAGGAAGACCAGAACCTCTAAGATGTTGCTAGGGAAGTGGAGAGGAGAAATGGGCAGGGGTTGGCCGAGCTTGAGTGCTCAAATTGGTGTGAGGAGGAGGGGGAGGAGGTGTCCTTTTATAGGGGAGGAGAGGGGCACCTTAGGAATATCTCAAAATATTATTTTATATTAAAGTCAAAATCGGTTTATAATGGTTCCAAAGGGTCTTATTTCGAAGCTAAAGTGGGGATGGGTAGAAATCCTATCAACCAATAGGATTTAGACAATTTTAGGGTATTATTTTAACCTTATCAATTAGATTTAACTCTAAGTTAAATAATTTAACTTTTACCGTGTCTTTTTGTTTTCTTTCACTATATGGTTAGTAAACTTACCATAACATGCCAAACGAACCCCAAATTGTATATTATTAATACATATATTCTTATCTAAGTCATTTGGCCGAACCTTAGATTTTTAGGAATAAAATAACAATTAATAATATAATATTTGATTTAAAAACTATTTTGTGTCAATTTTGACACTATTTGATATATGATTTTTGTGAAAGTCATAACAGAATTATATGTTCGAACCAAGTTGATTAAATCAACACTAATATATCATAGTAACCTATAAAATTAGTGGAATTCATAAAAAGTCTTAAATTACATTTATTTTGGTATTTATATTATCAATTATGTCAATATTTCATTAATAAGATAATTACTGCATCATCTTTGTGTCATAAATAAATTATATTATTTGATGTCTAAAAATTACAAATAAAATACCATCATGTAGGAAATCTTTTTAGCTTTCTAATGAATTTTTATAGTCGAATTTATCTTATGTATAACCCCATATTAAAAATTATTTACTTATTAAACTTTGATTTTAACTATTTTAACCCTTCTTTAAATAAATTAATAATAAATGTCCTAATCTAATCCAAGTGGGCCTAAATGGTCATATTTTATTCCTAAGTTTTTTTTTGGTCGAATTACACTTGTCCAATAGAATTAGGACATGTGTTAGGGTAATATTAATATCATATTTACCCTTAGTTACCCTATTTACTATTAACCGTGGTAAAAAAAAATAAAAAGTTACTATTCACCAAAAAATTATTTTCATCTCATTGAACCACATTTTAGTCCTTGATATTAACCGTCTCTCTCGGATTTTCGAAATTACATTCACAGAAGCGGTAAAATTAAGTTTTATGCAAAATTCAGTTTTTAACCTACCACTTAGTAGTTTCACTATTCATCAAAAATTGATGTTTTTCAGAACAATGCCAAAATTTCATCCCAAGCTATATTTCATATTCCGAATTCAAAAATGAAGTCTATTTTACCAAATTCATAACATAAAAGTTGCATTAATTAATTTTATAATTAAATCCCGCTGTTAAAACAAATAGCGTGTTTTTAAGAAACAATATCTATCAAAAGATTGATACTTGTTTATTTCTAGTTTAAATGTGAAATTACATCCAATGACCAAAATTGTATTAAATTGTAAAAATATATTCTAAATATACTTTAAAACCACTCAAATTAATGATTTATCACTATTAATTATTTCGATTAAAAAAGTTGTTTTTTAATTATAATTTAGTAATTTTCACTATTCATCAGAATATGAAAGTTATCCGAAAAGTACCAAAATTTCACCTTAGGCTAAATTCGATACTCCGAATCCAAAAATGAAGTTCATTTTGAAAAATAAGATTTACAGAATTTTAAAAAGTGGTTATTACTATTCATACCGGCTAGTTTTAATAATATTTTAATAGCATATCGTTGTTTAGTGAAACTCGGTATTGCGTATTACACACGCTATCGAGGAAGGTCGCGATTGCGTGTAATGCAAGGCAAGTCAAGGATGTGTGTTGTGCAAGCTCCTTTTGGTGTAGCGTACAACACAAGATTTTAATAAAATTAAAAAGAATATTTTTTTATCAAATCTTGGGCTGTTACAGTTTCCCTCAATATTTTTTATTAACATTGAGAATGATTCATCTTTGCTGGTGCTTTTATCATGTAATATAAAACACAAAAATACACACACACACACACAAAAATTTAACACAGAGAAGGACTCTTCCTTGTATGTTCTTATTTCTAGTGGGGAGAAACACACACACTTACTTTTGTAAATTAAAATTATATTTATATATTTATATATACACATATATAAAATATTTAAATCACCAAAATCATATGTAATTTAAGTATTTTAATGACTATAAACAAATATTATTAATAGAAAGAGTAATATGTTGATATAAATCATTTAAAAGTAAAAATATATAAATAAATATATATATATATATATAATAAACATAATATATATATAAGATAAATTTATATATATTTTTAATTATATATATAACATATAATATATATTTTATGATTGTAATACATATTCATTACATAATATTTATATAAATAAATGAATGAATATTTATATTTATTTATATAGGATAAATTTATAAAATTTACATTTAACATAATATATTATTTTTTAGTGTATAAATAAATATATAAATGTCTCTATATATAATATATATATTTAAATTTTACAATGTATATATAACATTAGTAAATATATATCTCTCTATAAATACATATACCTATACCTATACATATGCATATACATATACATATACCTATACATATACCTATATACATACATATACATATACGTATACATATACACATACATATACATATACATATACATACATATACATATACATATACATATACATATACATATACATATACATATACATATACATATACATATACAAATACAAATACATATACATATACATATACATATACATATACATATACATATACATATACATATACATATACATATACATATACATATACATATACATATACATATACATATACATATACATATACCTATACATATACATATACATATACATATACATATACATATACATATACATATACATATACATATACATATACATATACAGATACATATACATATACATATACATATACATATAAATATACATATACATATACATATACATATACATATTCATGTACATATACATATACAAATACATATACTTATAAACATAGATATACATATATATTTTTATGTCTATATAAAAACATTCCACTTTTTGGGTTATGAATTTCAGAATAAATTTAAAATTTTAATATTGGAGAGATTTTTAATTTGTGAAATGGTATTTATATCATAATTTCAGGAGTTTTAACATCTCATGGATATATTTTTGAAATTATGACTAGGATACTGAGGTGTTCGTAGTGCTCAAGAAGGATACCGAGAAGAGTTGGGTGAATGTGCATCCGTTGAAGCTAAAAATACACCACAATATCATAGAAAAAACTATAGTGGACCCCATGGTGTAGGCTAAATTTCCCATTCATTTGGGATCATTATACTTGGTGGGTGTGTTACCTAGGGGGCATTGTTTTGGGGAACAACTTGGGATACAATGCCATTATGGCAGTCATGGTACCTTGATCGACGACGTTCATCAAGGGTGTTTGGGTTGTGTCTCATGGAGGCCAAAACACCCAGTCATCTTATAATTTTGATGCCTATGGAGCCCTGTATGTTGTGGAGGATATAAAGCCTCACCACGCCATAGTTTTTGAGATTCATGTGTTTTAGTGGGTGTTTTTCCAAAGAGGTTTCCCCCGTGGCACTACTACGGATGAGCCCCTTAGTAGAGATAGAAAATGGCTTTTTCAATGAAAAAAATATATCTAAAAACATAAGGTATATTAAAAGTGCATGACCTTTATCATCTCCAGTAAAATAATAGAGAGAAGATACCTATATCAGTTCTTTATTTTTAGAATTTATAATGGGTACCTTCATTATCATTTTTTGTATTAATAATGGAATAAATTTACGAGTAATTTCATTCAAGAACTGACAAAGGTGGCCTTTATCAATTTTTTTCTAGCATTGATGAAGGCTATATCAGCTGTTATACATCTACAACCCTTGAATAGATGTGAAAAAAATATATAAAAAATAACCTCATTTGAACACATAAACAAGAATAAAAATATACCCAAAATCTAATTAAAATACAAATACTACATTAAAGAATCATTTAAATTAAAAAATTCTATATAAAATATTTACATTGAATCCATATTTACAATAAATAAAAAAAGATGACTACCCATATAGAAAATCCAAACTCTTAGAGAATACTTTTTCTAATGATTGACCTCAATATGAAAGATTTTCCCTACAAAAAAACCAATTTATTCTTAGTAAGAGTAAATAATATTTTTTAAATTTTAATGTTATATAATCCAAATTAGATAAATTATATTCTTAATTACTAACTATATTAATGATATTATTATTTATACTATTAATTATACAGTTTTAATTATAATTTTATATTGAAAACAAGATACTTGATTCAAACTGACCACATCAAGTGTTAGATTTTTGAGCGGTTGATTCCTATACATCCAATTTGAATTATAGATTGTTTTTATAAAGTTTGAAAATAATTAGAGATTGTTTTCTCGATTTTGTCTATGTAACATTCATTTTAAACATAAATGACAATTCCATATTGAAAACACGCACTTCACATCTTACTGGACTCATCATGTGTCATATTGACATGCAATCGAGTCCAAAACATCACAAAATAATTATGGATTATATTCTAAAACTTTTTAGAACAATACAAGCTCATTTTATCTATTTTGGATATGTGATGCATGTTTTGATCTAAAATGACTCTTTTATATTGGAAACTCACACTTCCAGTCATTATGACAACATTGTGTGTCATATTGAAATGATTTCATGTCCTAAAAGTCAAAAATATATGTTGGATCGTGTACCTAATGTTTAAAGACAATCCAAGATCATTTTATAAATTTTGGAAAGTGACACACATTTTAAACTAAAATTAAACATTATATTGAAAAAACACACTCTAAGTCATACTAGATACATTATGTTATAGATTGATGTGTGGTTATTTATATCATGTATAATGTGAAATACGAATTATTTAAATAATGTTTTAAAACATTTTGAGATTTTTTTTTTGTTTTTTCTAGTGAAAAACATTTTAAACTAATTTGAAACATTTATATTTAAATCACAGGCATTGACTCATACCAGCCACATAATGAGTCAGATTGATGTACAATCAATTATTACAATTTAAAAATAAATTATGGATAATTTTCTGAATTTTTGAAAACAATATAAACTATTTATCTAATTTTCTACTATGTGAAATGCGTTTTAAACTAAAATGGGAATTTTATACTGAAAACCTTTTCTTTGAGTCATACTGACCAAATTGTGTGTCAGAATGATGTATAATAAATTCTTACACATAAAAAATTAATTATGGATAGTTTTCCTAAATTTTTAAAATAACCCAAGATAATTATCTTGGTTTTGTCTATGTGCCCTTCATTTAAAACTAAAATATAATTTTGATATTGAAAACATGTACTTCATGTCACACCCATCACATTTCATTACATATTTAAAAATGATCAACTACTACATGTAAAAAAATGAATTATAGATAATTTTCATAAATTAGTAAAAAAAATTGAGCTCATTTTCATAGTTTTGGCTAGGTGATGTGTGTTTTAAACAAAAATGTAAGTATTATATTGAATACATGATCTTTGATTCAAACTAAACACATCGCATGTTTGATTGATCTGTTTTCAACTCATATAAATCAAAAATGAATTATTGATCATTTTAATAACTTTTGTATACAATATGAGCTTATTTTCTCATTTTTGGCTATGTAAGGGATGTTTTATACCAAAATGACACTTTTATATTGAAAACATTCACTTTAAGTCATACCGACCACAACATATGCTAGATTGACTTGTGGTTGATTCCTTAAAAAAATAACTATTGATCCTTTAAATAATGTTTTAAAATAATCCCAACTATTTTGATTGATTTTGGATAGTGACATGTGTTTTAAACTAAATTTACTCATATATATTTAAAATAAATAGTGCAAGTCCTGTAGTTCATTTCATGAGTTGGATTAATGTGCAGTTGATTCCATATAACACTGAATTAGGGATCATTTTCTTAATTTTTTTGAACAATTTGACCACGTTTGATCGGTTTTGGATAGTGACATGAATTTTAAACTAAATGACACTTTTATAATTAAATCATACACATTGAGTCATTCTAACCACATCATGTGTCTGAGTAATGTGCATTTTATTCTAACATCTCAAAAATTAATTATTGAGAATTTTCATATATTTTGAAAACAATCTAATCTTCTTTTATCAATTTTGAATATTTGGAATTCATTTTAAAATAAAATGGTCCTTTCACAATGAAAGTTCACACTTTGAGTCAAACCGAACACATCATGTGTCAGATTGATGTGCAGTTTATTCCTATGTATCCAAAAATAAATTACGTAATGTTTCCTTGTTTTTTGAAAATAATAAAAATTCATTTTCTTAGTTTGTTTGAAACTAAAATGGAACAACAATATTGAAAACACACACTTTTATTCATACCTACCACAACATGTGTCATATTGATGTGTGATAGATTTCCACACATAAAAAATTAATTATGTAATATTGTCACAATGTTCGAAAACAATACATTACTCCTTTCTTAGTTTTTTCTAGTGATGCATGTTTTAAAAATAATATTAAATTTCTATATTGGAAACACACACTTCAATTTACTCTGGCCACATCATGTGTTGGATTTATTTGTGGTAGATTCCTGCATTTTAAAAAAAATAATTATGGATTTGTTCCTTAAATCTTGAAAATAATACAGTATTATTTTCTATTTTTTCGATATCTGATATGTGTTTTATACTAAAATGGTTCCTCTATATTGAAAATATGAATTTTCAGCCATATTTAACATACCAGGGGTTTTATTTTTGTGAGCCTAATTCCTAAAATACAAAAATGAATTATGAATCTTTTTCTGAATGTTTGAAAACAATTAAATATTGATTTATTTGTTTTCTCTATGTAATGCATGTTTTAAACTAAAATGAAACTCTTTTATTGAAAACACACAATTTGACTCATACTAACAAAATAGTGGGTCCTATTGATGTATGGTCGATTCTACTTGTCAAAAAAAATTATGTGTTTTCGTACTAATTTCTTACAACATTATAAACTCAAGTTCTCATTTTAGTTTGTTTTGAAACATTTATACTGAAAACATGAACTTTGTGTCATATCATCCATGTCATGTTTTTAATTGATGTGTTTACAATTCATATATGTCACAAATGAATTATGGATCATTTATTTTTTTTAAATAATCTAATCTCTCTTTTGGGGTTTGGATATGTGATACATGTTTTAATGTAAAAACATACACTTTAGTGGATGATAGAAAATGAAAATGATAAGGCTGTGAGCATGGAAGTAAAATCCATAGAAATCAGTAATAAAATTTCTATAATTTTGGGTAGATGGATTTTGAAACATTTAATTATCACCATTATCTCAAGTTCATCCTATATGTCCAATATCTAATGAGTAAAAGAAGCTTTATACCTATTACTAGATATTTAAAAACCCATAGAGTGTAACCCTATATTACAGATATCCTAGAGATATAGGTCCAAAACAACATATAAATATTAGGAAACTAATTATTCAAATATAAAATGTATATATAAAGTCAATGAATATACATGATCCCAAACATAATATGTAATAACCTCTACTTGATATTGACAAACATTCTAACACTATGTACTTTTTCCACTCATCTCTAAACAAATTTACTTATTCTTTTGAGTATATAGATTTTTGTAAATCTTGGTAGTAATAAGAAATTATTAAAAAATAAACAATTAAATAGTATTTTTAATGAAATTCAAATTACCTTCAGAAATTAATATTTTAGGGATGCTGGTAATTTTTTAGTTTATGAGATATTTTATAAATTTTCAAAAAATATATATTTATAATTATTTTCACTATTTTGATTTTGAAATTGTAGAAGCATTTACCAAAATATGTTTTAATAGTTAAATATTATTAAATATACCTATGAAATTTTATATTTAAATAAATCCACAATATTTTTAGGTCTAGTAACCTACCTAATACCATGATTAATCATATATTTATAGATTTCCCTATTATAATAAAATTCTCAGTATGATATAAATTAAAACATAAAATCTGATTTTTATCTATAAAAGTATTAATGCAATCCATAAAAAATTCATGATATATATCATTTTTGGTTGGTTTGATAGGAATTGATTCATTGGATCCAAAAAATAAACATTTGGGGGTATCCAAATTGATTATGATACACATACATTGATCACTAAGAAAACAAATAATTAATTAAAAAAATTAAAAAAAAAATTTTATATGATTATATTGTATATCTTTACCCCAAAAGTGTGTGCATAAAGCGGAATATATATTATTTCATTTTCTTATGAAAAACCATGATAAGGGAATCTTTTTTATTTTTAATTTCTTTCAATTCCAATGAATATTTTTTCATTGAAATGATAGAGGGGTAAATGTGTCAAAATATTTCCTCAGAGAGTTCTCCCTTTATAAATAACTAATATATATTCTTCTTTAAAATATGAATAGTTATTAACTATAACGAAAATATTAGATCATTTTTTGGATAGAATTATTATGAAAATATACATCTTGTATATATTCACAACTGAGACTCCCAACCATTAAATATTTATAATATCATTTATATTTTCATACCAAAAACATATATAATAAATTATCCAAATATTTATTATTCATAATCAATGAATGGTATATTCCATTCTTTGAATATAGTATTTGTATTAAATTTTAAATTTAATATATATGGAAGTGGAACAGGTGGGGTGAAGGTACTTTCAGAAGGCCCTTTTGATTTCGTGGTTGATCCACTGGATTTTCTTGATCTGACCTTCTGTTTCTTCATAATTTTGTTTTTCTATAAAACCATGACTTATTTTATAAATTTTTTCATCAACTATAAAATATATTTCTTTTGAAAAATGTTTTTTTAGGACATACGTTATGTGTCTTTATAAGCTTAAATGACCATACTATAAGAGTTCCAATAGTATTATCGACAGTGGTATCATCATGATACTCATGAAGAATAGGAAACACAGTACTTGTCTTGTCAACTACATCAATCCCAACTCCCATGAGATATAATGGGACTTTTTTATTGTGTATCTTTTATCCTGAGATATTTTACACCATACATCACACAAAAATGTTTTGCTTGAGTGTTGATAGATATAATTCACATAAAACTTCAATCTATATAATTTTTGTAATATACAGTTATCAATTTTTTTGATTCAAATTTAGGGAAAATAGTAATGAAAAAATTTATTACCTCAAGTATGGTAGTTGGTTGAAGGGAATGGATTGCCTCAATTCTAGTGGGGTCGTATGGATATTCTTGCACTGATTGTCATTCCATTAATAATTATATTTGATCCCTTTTTATATTTTTCTCTAGTGAACCTATCTATAAAATAATAGCATTAAAAGAATATATCTATGTCTACTGGTATTTAATTATATAATATGTATCTCTTTGTAGCTTTGTCTTCTCAAAATATGTTCAAGGTGACACTTCAAAACCTATACCTCTAATATGGCCATATTATTTTGGTCGTTTCAATGTAACTGAAAGTAGTTCTTCTTTAGGTATAATTGATTTCAATTATTATTTCTAAACCATATAAAAACATATACACATATATATATATATATATTATTTTAATAATATTATAAAGATTAAAGAATTCCTATTATGTAATACTTAAACATGATTCCCATACTTCATGTGGATTTTAATAATTATTTTACCCTATTAATTTACATGTTCCTCCTTTCATTTCATATGACATGATATGGATAATGATTTAGATTTTGATTCTTCAATATGTATATATAAAAAGAAACACATGTTGTTTCATATAATAAAACTATTATTTTAGATTTAAAATACATACCATTTTCATTTCAAGTGAAGTGTACCCCATCATTTCTTTATGGTATGGATACATTGGTTCTCTGAATCATTTATTATTTTCAACACACCTTTAATATTTCGTAAATTAACTATTTTGAATCATAGTGGATAAAATAAATAATGTTAAATAAAATATAATCAACTAAAATGCACCTAAAATGATTTCTATTCATGACTAATAATGAAATATTTCCATCTTTTATGGTTTATATTATGTTCTTATATAATTGGTGGGTGGGGGTTTACTTTCCCATTAGCATCCATGATATGATACATTGTAAGAAGTTTCTAGAAGCCTCTACGAGCGTTTTTAGTTAGCATTAAGACACACTTCTTATAGAAATCATCTAAAATAAACAAACTCTACAAGGGATAATGAAAATAAAATTAACATTTAATTATATTAAATTTCAATAAAATATAGAATCTATATTATAACATGACTGTAAATCTTCCCAATGTTTTTCCTTCACTTTAAGAATGAAATTGTAAAATATATTCATATCAGTTGGATCATTTGTGATCCCTGCATAACTAATTAACATTGACTTTTTGGGGGTAAATAGGTTGGTCATGTTGATTCCATCCAGCTATAAATTTCATACCTTTTCTTTTTTCCTTGAAAATTTAAGTTAAAATAGTGATGTTACATCATTCTTAATTTTCATCAACATCTTTTTTATTACATAAAAATTCCATAGGTTGAGTATCAACCATGTATTCTTCATGGGGATGGGTAACATCTTCATGTATAGAAGTCATTGTATACCTATAAAACAACTAATTTATATTTTTTAAATATATTATATAACACAAAATATTATCGAGAAAATTATAGTATATTAAAACAAATTTTATCCAACTCATTGAACTATGTTTTTTTTAAACATTGAAGGGATTTGGCTCCACTATTGAGTATAAAAATCCCCTTTTTTGTTCCCTTCTTACATAAAATATATCACCAATTTTGGGGCCTATATGTAACTCCTATACACTATTCACCCTGAGTCATTGCATTATAAAATAACATTGGCATAATCACAAGATATCATGTCTGGAAAGGACAATTAGTTTAGTAGCCTTGGAAGTACTAGATACATACATACGGTTTACATTACCTCACGTAATAAAAAAATATTGTTTCCCCATTGAACACACTCATATCCTTTGGCCTATACCTATAGGTTATTCGTAATATACTTCTTAACATCATGGGAAAAATAAAACATAGAAAGGGGTGAGCTCTGATGCTCAATAAGGATAACAATATAGTGGAAACTTTCATAAATAAGAATAAACATTTAATGAAATGTAAAAGACTAAAAAAACGTTCGATCTTAAACTTCAGCATAATATGGAAAAGATAAATCAAATAATTCCACTTACTTATTCACAAGGATATTATACAAGTCGAATAATCACATGTAATATCAATAGCTAATTTCTGGAAGATTGAATGCATAATGTTGGACATCATAACCACATAGTCAAGGCCTCTTCCCAAGACTACAAATAATATTTTATCAAGGCCTTAGGCCAAGAAACTAGTTTGTCTCATGAGACCTATGAATTCCTCAAGGATCTATAGCAGGCTCCACCCATCACTTACTAAGTCCAATTCATTCCCCATTTGAAAATGATGAAACATAACATAATCATTTATATTAAAACAAGCATACAAAATTTCAATACTTTAACCATAAACCATGAATTGTATAAAAATATCACATCCATATTAAAACATATCACAAAACCATCAGTACAATATGAAATATTGTATCATAAAAAATCAATTTCAATCAAACATAAAATCCATCAAAAGATGTTGGCATAGATGAAATAAAAACTATTTGAGATAAATATCTCTTTATAATTTGAAATCATTTAAAAGTCACATAATTATAAAAGAAAAAATTTATTTTGAAAATATTAATATAAGTTTGTAAGGGAATAGTCTAAGATGTTATAATGGTGGAAAATAGCCACACCCACATTATAAGTTTAAAAAAATATTCTTTTCTTAATTTTTCAAAAAGGTCATAAAGTACCTTGTTTGGAAAGCGACAGAAAGATTCTTTTTAAACCATTTTATAAAATGTAAAACAAGGGTATAAATGAATTTAACCATATTTTAGAAAATAGTAATAATATTCTGAAATAAATTTTAAATAAACATGGATGTTTATGATAAAGAGGTCCCAATAGATACAGACGTATAAATAACCTCGGATAATAAAGAGATTGTAAAATTAACCATTACCTTATACTTTTTATTTAGCTGATGGTACGTTTAGCCTATTATATAATGACCATATTATGTTATTAAATTATACCAGAACCATATTAATTTTTATGATATCATCTGTGATTCATTTATGAATTTATACTTCCCATTTAAGATTTATTTCCATGTTAAAGTAACATTTCAGGTAATAATTGATTTCCTTATCGTATGTGTTTCAACTTTTAATTCATGATCATGTCACATAGATCATTATTTAAATACATAAAGAATATAAAAACTGATTTATATATAATATATATTCATAGTATAAATATTTTTAATAGATATATTTATGAAATGGAAAACACCATTTATGGAGACGGTAGGTCGTACGTACGCATAAACATGGTTTCTAATTTTATGTTGTATTGAATGGAAGTAAGTGGATTAGATACATGTAAATGCACACACACACACATAAATATATATATATTTCCAATCAAATTATAATGTCTTATATTAAACACTTATTAATAATATATATTTTTATAATCATCATTGAATTGTGAATGTGAAAATGAATCTCATCGCGTCATGAAGATGGTAAGACGTACGTGCACACGAGCGACAATATCATTATATTTATTATGAAATAATATATAGTTGGATCTTATATTATATATAAATAATCATTAACATGTTATATTTATTATTTACATCAATTATACTCATTATTATACCAATCCAATTAACGAAGTGTTTATTAAAAACTACACCACGATTTGGAGATGGTAAGTCGTACGTACGTACGTATGGTGAAATTTTTATTAAAAGGATGGATGGAATAAATAATATGGTAGTAACATATTTATAATAACATATCAGTATGTAGAAGGTACTGGAATTATTATTTTGGTATCGAAACAACAAAGAAGGAGGAAGTGGAAGAAGAAAAGAACTTCGAATGAGGTGATGAAATAATTACCACTTCCTTGAGTTATTTCTTTTGATTTGAACAAAATGTATCCTTATGTTAGATTTATGATCAATGTAAGGACTCTATGTTGATGTTAGTGTAGTTGGGAGGTGATTTGGGCAGTTTTTGGTCGAGCCAAATGGCTTTGGAGGTGTGAAATTAAGAGAAGGAGAAGTACCCTTTTATAAGAGAGGTGAAGGTCACTTTAGTAAAAGCCTCAAATATTATTTTATTATAAAATCATATTATATTTTTAATGCATCCAAATGGATTTATTTGTGGATAATCTGGGGATGGATCACAATCCTCTCAACCAATACGTTTTATAAATGTTTAGGTCACCATATTAACCATATCTTCTAGATCTAACCATTAGTTAAATAGTTTAACTTTTACTATGTCTTCTTTTATTATTATTACGCATGGTTAATAAAATTACTATAAAATTCCAATAGAAACTCAAGTGGTTCATTAGAAACATATATATCATTATATAAGTCCTTTGGATAAACATTAGATTTTTAGGAACACTATATCTTTTAATAATATAGTATTTGTTTTAAAAACTCATTTATGTTAATTTTGACACTATTTAGTAATTGATTTTTTTAACACAATAACAAATTTATTAATTCTAAAAAAATTCTATTAATCAACTATTACATGCCATATTAACCTACAAAAATAATTCAATGCATCAAAAGTCTCAACTTACATTTATTATAAAATTTAAAATATCAATTATTTTAATCTTTCATTAATAAGGTATTTTCTACATCATCATTGTGTCCTAAATAAATATAATTACATAATGTATAGAAAATATAAATGAAATACCATGATGTATGAAATCACTTTATCTTTAAAATGAATATTTATAGTCAAAATTACCTTTTGTATAACCCTGTGTGAAAATTTTTTAAGTTATTGTAATTTGAATTTAACACATTTAAATCCTCTTTAAATAAAATAATAATAAATGTCCTAATCTAATCCAAGTGGATAGATAAGGATCATATTTTATTACTATGGTATATTTTTGTCAAAATAAACTTATCCAATAGAATTAAGACATGTGTTAGTGTAATTATAATATAGTTTTTACCTTTAATAACCCTATTTACTTTTAATAGTGGTAAAGAAATTCAAAATTTACTATTAAAAAAAAAATATTTTCATCCTATTGAACCACAACTTTAATTACTGATGTTAACCATGTCTCTCGGATTTTTGAAATTAAATTCACAGAAGTAGTAAAATTAGGTTTTTCGCAAAATTTTCAAATATGCCTAGAAGGTGAGTAAAAGACATTAAAAAGTTCAATAAAACATTATATATCTAATCTTGTTGTAAAATGACTCCAATGAATTAAATCAGACTAATATAGTATTATTTATATATTTTTAATTTAAAATAAAATTAAATAATAATAATAATTATATAAATAAAATTCGGTTTTAAATAATAACATTGTATTTTTCACTATTCATCAAAAATTGATAGATTTTCAGAAAAATACCAAACATTCACCCAAAGATAATTTTGATATTACAAATTCGAAAATGATTTCTATTTTACCAAATTAAAATCATAAATTATCATTAATTAATTTAAAATTAATTCTCATTGCCAAAACCAGAAAGAGGGTTTTTGAGAAGTAAAAAAACTATCAAAAGATTGATATGTGTTTATATCCAATTTGAATGTAAAATTACTTACAATGACCAAAATTGGATTAAATGATAAAAAAATAATCTAATTATACATCAAAACTATTCATATTTATAAATTAACACTATAAATTTTTATGATTAAAAATGCTTTTTTCTATTAAAATTTAGCATTTCTCACTGTTCATCAAAATATGAAAGTTATCAGAAAATCACCAAAACATTATCCAAAATTTATTTTTATGTGCTAATTCTAAATAAATATTTTTTTGTCAAATTTAATATATAAAAGTGCAATATATTGGATTTCAAAAGGGTTCTCCATTAAAAGGAGGTAAAATTGCATTTTTATGAAAAATACTTCTTTTATATAAAAAATTGAATTTGATATTATATTATATTTAAGAAACACATAAAATTTAGTCTTAATAAGAGAGAAAGAGAAATTAAAGAGACACCGCCAAATTAGGGTTTCAAATAGGATATCATTGGTGGAAATTATATACACATAATTGGAGAAAAAACATAAAAATTTATAGGGAGTTATTGATGTCATCAATAACAAAAAAGTGAACAATAAATGGAAAATTGAGGGCCTAAAATCCATAAATCTATGATGATTTAAAATATCATCGGTTCATCAAAACATAAGGTATTAGGATAACAAATTTCTTTTTTTTTAGTTCCTTTCCTTAATGGTTAGGAATTAATTTATTCATAGAATAATAAAAAATAATATTTGACAAGTAGAGTTCCATAATTTAACTAATTTCTACCATAATCTCATCATTCACTCCAAAAGATAATAGAACTAAAAAATATTCTATTTATCTTAATCGTATAGGGTTAAAAAATGAAATTATAATTCATCTATCATATCATTTAAAGAACTACATTATACAAACCTGGACATCATAGAGTCCAATGGTATGTGATACACCGTAGTCGCCCTTCGGCTATAGGTTCAAGTCTCACGACCTTACCAGATGTGACGGGTTGTCTCCTGACCTCCGGGTTTTATTTTTTATAACAATCCAAAAATAATATTAAGAAGTGTTCTAACCTTATAAAATATTATTTAATGTCTAGCGTAATCCATTCCAACCTTTAGACTTATCCAAAATTATAAGGCCCCATGCCTTAAACATTACTTAATCGTGAGTTATTACAAGATTACACATTGAGAATATTATCATGTTTAGAGTTTTAGAGAATTAGATCATAAATCATGCATTATATTCCACATTTAAACAAGGTGGTTACATTAAAGACAATATTCACTTTTCCCATCAAAGGAAACATATTTAAAACAAAACATGGATTCTTTCATGATACTTCCTTGACATTATCATCACATCATGTACCTTTCCCTTGACCTATGAAAAACATTTCGAAAACTTGGGATGAGGATAAAAATATTAGTAAGGGATATAAAAGTATGAAATGAAAACATTAGTCCATGTATACATAAGAATTAATGAAATAATAATTTACTCACAAAACATAAGAACCTTAACATACCTCATCAAATAATGAATAAATCATAGAAATCATCAGAAATAAAGGTAACTTGAGGAATTCATAACATTCTTACATAGGGAGTAACCATCATGGTTACGTTTGGAATACCCATCATAGTATATTACGTAAATCTCTTCAGAGAAACCTTAACGTTTAACCCCTTCGCATTACCCAATGAACCCTACTTTCATTTATATTTCATATTTAATGTAATGAATTCATAATGATATATAGGTATATTATAATTACACTATAATATCATATATAATATCATTAACTCCATCCTTTATACGTCCCACATATGGCATTAACGAATCAAATCACTTTGAAAGGGCGGTAGTCCGCACTTCCTAAAATGAAGATATCACGTTTACCCATAATGGAAACCATATACGTATGCCATAAATGAGAAATAAAGAATCATAAGGAAAACATAAAAATAATATATATCATATATTAATAGAGTGACATCTTAATGGACACCATGAAAGGTGTTAAAAGAAGATTGAACAATCATCATTTCGTGAGGCAGAAATTCGACATCCACAGAAACAATATATTCTTTAACCATTAGGCGAAGTTGTCTGTATGTGTAGCTCAAATAAATCACATAAAAACATCCTAGTATATTGAAGATACTGTTTTTTTTACAAATGAAATGAATAAAAAGAGTTTAGGGGGTTGGAGGAGCAAAATAAATCAAAATAACACAAGTGAAGACATTACCTTTAAATCGGGTAACTCCTCTTGGTTTGAACCCAAAGGGTTTCTTGAAAAGATTTATGCCTAAGTTAATGCTTCTAGAATGAATAGAGGGATGTGGAGAGATAAAATTAGTAGGTCATGTCCGAGCCAATGGCTTTAGAGGTGTGGGTAAGGAGGTAGAGGTGGGGGCCTTTTATAAGAGGGAGGAGGGGCACTCTTGGAAAGTCAAGAAATGTTACTTTATATTAAAATGAGTTTCGGATTTTAAAGTTCCCACATTAATATATTTCTAGGATAAAGTGATAAGGGTTCGAAATATATTCATCCAATAGGTTTTTAACAAGTTTAATTCTTAGATTTTACATTATCCTTTCATTTTTTTAAATCATTCATTAATGAGGTAATTAATACATCATCATGGTGTCATAAAAAATTTAATTTATTTATTGTCTAAAAATTATTAAAAAATAATATAATGTAGGAAATATATTTAGATTTAAAATTAATAATTACTGTCTATAATATTATTTATGTAGACAAAATTAAAATTGTTTTACTTAGGTGTTACATACTTTGTTATATTTAACTTTCTTAAAAAATAAAAAGATAAAAAGTCACTATCACACAAAAGTGATTCCATGGGGTCCCAAAGTTTGCCACAAGGAAACCCATGGTCGTCTAGGACACAACCAGTATCATTAAGACACATGTTGGTGTCCTTTTTTATTATTATTATATTATTTTATTACCCTTAACTACCCGATTACTAATTAATCATGATAATTAAAGATAATTACCGTCGTTACTATTCATAATGTCCAATAACAAAAGATTCTTAATTACATAATTTGGAACTTATGATTATAAATATGGAATCCATTTTATCAAATTCTAAACACATAAATTGCAATAATTAATTTAAAAATAATTCTCGTTGTCAAAACAAATAGCAGGTTTTTTTAAACAATATTTATGAAAAGTTTGGAACTTGTTTATGCACAATTCCAAAGTGAAATAAATTATAATGACCACCATTGGATTAAATGGTAAAAAAATATTCTAATTACACTTTAATGCCAATTATAATGATAATCGAACCATATAATTAAATTAGATGAAAAGGCAGTTTTGAAGTAAAATGCAGTATTTTTTCAATATTCATTAAAAAATGAACATTGTCAGAAAAATACCAAAAAATTATCCAAAGTAAATTTAAATATACCAATTCTAATGAATAAGTTTATTTTTACAAATATAGATTATAAAATTGTAAAAATTTTGATTTAAAAATGGTTTTCAATCAAAAGGCAGTAAAACAGTCTTTCAAAAATATTAGAGACTTCTATGCTTAAGATTGGATTTATTCTAATTTTAAGCTTATTAAAACACTATCTAATTCATAAATAAAAATAGATAAGAAAATCCATAATTCCTTACTTACATGGAATGTTACATCCTTCCCCCTTTAGAAAATTGAGTCCCTACAATTTATTTACTTATCGAATAAGTGGAGGTATTTATCCCACATTGCATTTTCATATTCCCATTTTGCTGCTTCAATCATGTGGTTTTTTCACGAAACCATTACTTGATGAATCAATTATTCTGTAACACCTTCTCTCTATGGTCAATATTCTAGAAAGTTTTTTCCTCATAAGATAGGTTCTCTTCCAACTGAACTACCTCTGGACTCAAAACATGAGATAGATCTTGCATGTACTTCCTTACCATTGAAACATTAAAAACATTGTGTACCTTAGATAAACTCAGGGGTAAAGCCACTCGGTATGCAAATGATCCAACTCTCTCCAGAATTTCATATGGTCCAATAAAACTTGGGCTCAACTTTCTTTTCTTAAAAAATCACATCACACTTTTCCATGGTGAAACTTTGAAGAAGACATTATCACCTACCTCAAAAGAGAGATCCTTCCTCCTGTTGTCTGCATAACTTTTCTGTTTTCTCTGAGCTGTTCGCATGGGTCTATGTATCATCTGAACTTTTTCTGCCAACTCTTCTACCAATTATGGTCCCATCAACATCCTTTCACCCACTTCATCCCAAAAAGCTGGAGTTCGACACTGCTTCCCATATAATGCCTCAAATGGTGCCATCTGTATACTAGAATGAAAACTGTTCTAATAAGAAACCTCATCCAAAAAAATATTTTGGTCCCAACATCCCTGATAATCCATCGAACAAGTACGTAGCATGTCCTTGAAAGTCTGAATATGTTCGTTCTGACTGCCCATCTGATTGAGGATTAAATGTTGTACTAAAATTTAATTCAGTACCCAACGACTTATGAAGGCCTTTCCAAAAGTTAGAAGTAAACCTTGGATCATGATCAGATACAATGGAGAAGGTAACTCCATGTAACCTAACTATCTCTTTAAGATAGAAATGAGAAAGTTGACCTAGGGAAAAAGTATCTCATATAGTAAGGAAATGAGAAGATTTAGTTATGGGATCGGCAATAACCCAGATTTCATTATTACCTCGAGGTGTCTTTGGAAAATAAAAAACAAGGTCCATGGATATATTCTCCCATTTCCACTCTGGTACTGGTAATGGTTGAAGCATCCCTTTCGGTAACAACCGCTCTACTTTAACCTGTTGATAGGTCAATCACTTCACAGTAAAATCAGCAGTATCTCTTTTCATTCCATCCCACCAGTAGTACTCCAAAATATCTCTATACATCTTAGTACTTCCTAGATGAACTAAAAAAAGAGAACTATGAGCTTCACATAACAACTCTCTCTTCAACTGTGAATCACACGGCACACAAAATATCTTCGCAAATCTCAAAACACAATCATTATCAATGTTGAATTCAGGAAACTTACCCTTCTGAACCAGCTCTACCTTTTTCTTCAACTCACTATCTTGCTTCTGTGCTTGCTTAATTCTGTCTGATAGAGAAGATTTCACTGATACCTAAAACAAAACAGAATAACATCCTGCACCAACAACATCTATGCCAAAGTTCATCAAATCATTGACCAAAGGATCACGTTCAAAATGTAACATGGTTAATGAAGCATTACTTTTTCGACTCAAAGCATCAACCACATTATTTTCTTTTCCCAGATGATAATGAATTGTACAATCATACTCTTTGATTAATTCTAGCCATCTCCTCTGTCTCATGTACAATTCTTTCTAAGTTAATATATACTTTAAACTTTTGTGATCAGTATATATTCCACACTTTACACCATACAAATGATGCCTCCAAATTTTTTAAGCGAAAATAACAGAAGATAATTTGAAATCATGTGTAGGTTAATTTACCTCATGAGTTTTCAACTGACGTGAAGCATAAGCAATTATCTGATCATTATGCATTAGGAAGAAACCAAGTCCATTTAATGAAGCATCACTGTAGATAACAAACTCACCATTCCTATAAGGTAGTTCCAAAACTGGAGAATTCACCAATCATCTTTTCAACTCCTGAAAACAATCATCACATTGTTTTGTCCAAATAAACTTAACACCCTTCTGAGTTAGCTTAGTCATTGGACTTGATAACTGTGAAGAAATTCTAACAAACCTTCGGTAATATCCTTCCAAACCAATAAAACTACGAGTCTCAGTTACATGTTTGGGTCTTGGACATTCTTTAACAACATTTGTTTTTGCAGGCTCAACAGTTATTCCATCTTTAGAAACAATGTGACCAAGGAAAGATATTTTCTGCAACCAAAACTCTCACATGCTTAATTTCCCATACAATTTATTTTCTTTTAAGGTTTAAAAAATAACCCTTAAATGACTTTCATGATCCTCTTTACTTTTATAGAACACTAAAATATTATCAATGAAAACAACCACAAACATATCCAAGAACTCATGGAAAATTCTATTCATAAGGTCCATGAATACCGTGGGTGCATTGGTTAGCCCAAAAAGTATTACTAAAAATTCATAATGGCCATATCTTGTATGAAATGCGGTCTTCAGAATATCTACTTCCTTTACCTTCAACTGATGGTACCTCGATCTCAGGTCAATCTTTGAAAAATACTGATCCCCCTGGAGCTGATCAAAAAAATCATCAATATGACGAAAAGGATATTTGTTCCTAATAGTGATGTTATTCAAGGATATATAATCAATGCAAAGTATCATAGAACCATCTTTATATTTAACAAATACGATAGGATCACCTCATGGTGATGTTCTAGGTCGAATGAAACCCTTCTCTAATAAATCTTGCAATTGCTCCTTTAACTCTGAAAGTTCAATATGAGGAATTTAATAAGGGGGTTTTGAAATTGGATTAGCATTAGGAACTAAGTAAACAATGAATTCAACTTCTCGATCTGGTATTATTCCAGGCAACTCATCATTAAAAACATCAGGATACTTATTTACCACTGGCGCATCATTAATATGAATGATTCCTTTGTTTTCAACAATATGTGAAAGGAAACATTCATTTCTATCTTTTACAAGTTTCTCAGCCTCTAGATATGTTATCAACAGTAAGGGTTCATTCTTGTACATAAACTGAAAGTATTTCTGAAAAGAAACTTATTTAGCTCTACAACCAATCTTATCATGGTAAACAAAGATCCAATCCATACCCAGGATAACATCAAACTCTACTAGAGGTAAAACAATATGGTTTGCAAGTAGGTTCTTTCCATGGATAAGGATAGGAAGACCCTTATAAATTCTTTTTTCCCCAACATTTCCCCCAGGTGTTTTCACCACAAGTTTAGGAGTCATTTCTTGAGATAGAATTCTGAAATTTCTAGAAAATTTTTCAGAGATGAAAGAATGTGTAGACCCCAAATCAAACAACACATTAGCATAATCTGAAAAAACAAAAAAGTACCTAATACCACTTCATTTGATGGCCCAACATCTTCTGAAGTAGTTGCAAAGGATTTCTCCACTCCTTTTTGCTTTTAGTATGACTACTTCCCATCATTTGAGCTCTTTGTCGAACACTCGTTTGCATAATGACTCATCTCATTGCACTTGAAACATTTCACTAACTGTAAATCAAAATTAGTCTTACCATCACCCTGATCTTTTTCAGTGCAATCACGAGCCTTATGTCCCATCTTACCACTTTTGTAGAACTTTCCAAAATTTAGAAGACATTCCCCAGTAGGCCTTTACAACATTTATAACAAACTGGAAACTTAGTTTCCTTACTGTCATACCTTTTTAAAGAATTCTTCCCTTTTTCCTGCCACCACGTTCTCTTTTTCTATTGGTTGTTATTGAACACTTTATCATCAGAAAACTCCATTTCCTCCTTCTCAGCACATCAAACAAGTTTTTCATAATTTTTGAACTCGCGAGAAGCTAAAGACCTTCATTATTTTGGCTTTAATCCTGAGTAAAAACAATTGATTTTACTATCAAGGTCTCGGATAAAATTTGGAGAATACCTTGCCAATCGAGTGAAATTTTCTTCCTAAGTAGCCACTGAGTCATCCTCTTGCCTCACTTACAAAAATTGTTTTTCCATCCTAAGTCGAAAAGCCATAGGAAAATACTTATCAAGAAACATACCTTTGAATTCAACCCACGAGATCATCAATATCATCAGTGTCCCTAATATTTTTAACCATCGACCACCACTGATCTACTTCTCCCTCCAAACAGTAAATTGCAAGACTAACCTTTTGATTGTCTGAACACCCCATGACATCGAAAATCTTCTCCAGTTCTTCAATCCACCCTTCATCTAGCACAGGGTCAGATGATCCTCTGAATGATGGGGGATGTTGCATCATGAAATGTTCCACCACTGACATGTTCCTCTGCGGTTGATCTGGCTGATCTCGTGCATGGATACCACCACCATTTATCGCTTGAGTCAACTGCACCATTACTGCAAAAAACTGTTCAGTTCCAATCCTGACCATCTAAGGATGCAGATTCAGAAGGTCATTTCCTTCTGTATTCCTTCCTAACACTGCTTCCCTATTTCCTCTGCAAAAACCCATTCTGAACAAACATGTCTTAGATGAAGCAACATGGTAATCTTCAAATTCTATATCATTTCAATTTGACCATAAAAAATATTATTGGATAATCATTTATAATAATTATAACTCATAAAGTTATCTAAACCGACCTCTGATACCAACTATAAGGCCCCATGCCTTAAACATTACTTAATCTTGAGTTATTACAAGATTACATAGTGGGGGTCTTTTTAGGTTTAGTGTTTTAGAGAATTAGATCCTAAATCATGCATTACATCCCACATTTAAACTAGGTGGTTATATTAAAGACAATATTCACTTTTCCCATCAAAGGAATCTTATTTAAAACAAAACATGGATTCTTTCATGACACTTCATTGAAACTATCAACACATCATGTACCTTTCCGTTGACCTATGAAAAACATTTCAAAAACATGGGATGTGCATAAAAAGCTCAGTAAGGGATATAAAAGTACAAAATTAAAACATTAGTCCATGTATACATAAGAATTAATGAAATAATACTTTACTCATAAAACATAATAACATTAACATACCTCCTCAAATCATGAATAAATCATAGAAATCATAATACATAAAGGTAACATGAGGAATTCATAACATTCTTATGTAGGGAGCAACCCTCATGGTTACATTTGGAATACCCATCACAGTATATTCCATTTATATATTTGGAGACACCTTAGATATTAACCCCTTCACGTTACCCAATGAATTGGAGATCTATATCGGGCTCACCCGCCCTATTTTTATCACAGAACCACCCATCTTCATAGACAATTCCTAAGAACCATAACATAATTTTATCACATAAAACATGTATAAAGGAAACATAACATTTCCACATTTCAATCACCAGATATCAAAAACACATTGATATAATAAAAACATTATCAAAACCATTTTCAATACCAAAATAAAAGAAAATTAAAATATGGTATTTATTTTTCATTAAAAAAAATTATGGCTTGTAGAAGAATATGAAACTCAAATAATGGTCACGACGATAGAGAAGTCGTTGTCGCCGCATACGTACGACAAAAACATTCCCTTTTGTCATTTAGTAAAATGCTTCGTATAGAAAATATTATTTTTGAATAAACGTAAATTTCAAAGGGGTTTATACACTGTATAAATAAAAGTTGTGTATAAAACAAAATATGCCTCAATGAAAGGAGATTGATATGATGTCCCATAACTCGTGTCCGACTTGACTCGATCGTTCTTTAACCTCCTGAATAATAAACGTGAGTTAATTTATATTTTCTTAAGAACCTTTTTCAAGTTCATTATTCCTTTTATATCGATTATTACCATGTTATTAACACTATGTAATTATTTAAGATAATAATGGTCGTTTTGTCGATCATTGGTACTTGAGTCAAAGATAAACTCCTTATAATTACAATTTTTTAATGTTGTAAAATATCCATTATATCCAGAATTATATTAATGATTTAGATATCATATATATCGTATATATCTTATATATACATGCATTTATAATATTACATAACATTTAGAGGTAAGAAATGAAATGCACCATTCATGGAGACGATAAGCCCTACGTATGCATGAACGCTACTTTCATGTCTATTTCATATTTAATGGAATGAATTCATACTGATATAAAGGTATATTATAATTCTAGTATAATATAATATATAATATCATTAACCCCGTCTTTTATAAATCCTACATATGGAATTAACAAATCAAATCACTTTGAGGGGGTGGTAGTCCGCACTTCCTAAAATGAAGATATCGCGTTTACCCATAGTGGAAACCATTAAGGTATGCCATAAATGAAAAATACAGAATCATAAGGAAAACATAAAAATAATATATTTCATATATAAATAGAGTGAAATCTTAATGGCCACAATGAAAAGTGTTAAAATAAGATTGATCAATCATCATTTCGTGAGGCAGAAATTCGCCATCCACAGAAATAGTATGTTTTTTAACCATTAGACGAAGGTGTGTGTAAGTGTAGCTCAAATACTTCACATAAAAACATACTAGTATATTTGATATACTATTTTTGTTACAAAATAAAGGAATAAAAAGTGTTTATGGGATTGGAGGAGCAAAATAAAACAAAAGAACAAAAGTGAAGACATTACCTTTAAATCGGGTTACTCCTCTTGGTTTGAACCAAAAGGGTTTCTTGGAGAGTTTTCTGTCTAAGTTAAGGCTTCTAGGATGAATATAGGGATGCGGAGAGATAAAATGAGCAGATCTTGGCCGAGCCAATATCTTGAGAGGTGTGGTGAAGGAGGTAGAGGTGGGTGCCTTTTATAAGAGGGAGGAGGGGAACTCTTGGAAAGTTAAGAAATGTTTGTTTATATTAAAATGCGTTTCAGATTTTAAAGGTCCCGCATTGATATATTTCGAGTATAAGGTGATAAGGGTTCGAAATATACTCATACAATATGTTTTTTACAAGTTCAAGTCTTAGATTTTACATTATCTTTTCATTTTATTTAAATCGTTCATTAATGATGTCATCGCTGCATCATCATGGTGTCATAAAAAAATTAATTTATTTAATGTATAAAAATTATAAAAAAATACTATGATGTAGGAAATATTTTTAGATTTTCAATGACTATTTATAGTCCAAAAAATCATTTATTTATACCAAATTAAAATTGTTTTACTATGGTGTTACATACTTTGTTATATTTAACTTTCTTTAAAAATAAAAATATAAAAAGTCACTATTACACAAAAGTGATTCCAGGGGGTCCCAAAGTTTTGGCACAAGGCAAACCATGGTCGCCCATGACACAACCAGTACAATTAAGACTCATTTTGGGGTCAGTTATTATTATTATGACATTATTTTATTACCCTTAACTACCCGATTACTAATTAATCATGATAATTAAAGATAATTACCATTGTTACTATTCATAATGTACAAAAACAAAAGAGACTTAAGTAAATAATTTGGACCTTCTGATTAATAATATAGAATCCATTGTACCAAATTACAATCAAATAAATTGCAATAATTAATTTAAAAATAATTATCGTTGTCAAAACAAATAGAGGGTTTTTCTTTTGAAACAATATCTATGAAAAGTTTGGCACTTGTTTATGCCCATTTCCAAAGTGAAATCAATTATAATGACCACCATTGGGTTAAATGGTAAAAATAAATTCTAATTAAACTTTAATTCCAATTATAAATAAAATATAACCATATAATTAAATTAAATTAAAAGCAGTTTTGAAGTAAAATGTAGTATTTTTTCACTATTCATTAAAAAAATGAACATTGTCAGAAAAATTCCAAAAAATTATCCAAATTAAATTTCAATGTACCAATTATAATGAATAAGTTTATTTTGACAAATAGATCTTATAAAATTGTCAAAAGTTTGATTAAAAAATGGTTTTCCATCAAAAGGTTGTAAAATAATCTTTTAAAAATATTAGAGAATTCTATACTTAAGATAGGATTTATTCACATTTTAAGCCTCTTAAAACACTATATAATTCATAAATAGACATAGATAAGAAAATCCATAATTTTTTACTTACTTGGGATGTTACAATAATACTTGTTTCCAAACACACAGTCCAAAATTTATAAGTAAGGTCAACAAAACATAATGAAGATCTCTTTTTTCCACATAATAATATATGAGTACATTCATCATTTAATCTCTTAAAAAATGGCAACACCCTAAATTACCATAAAAACTTATTGATTAAATTCATTCTCTCTTATTCCTTATATACTACAAGATATATTCCTTATATCCAAAAATTTTTAATACTACACCAATGATATAATAAACAAACCATTAATCAGTTCCAAGGTAGTCAATAATATCCAATATAATTTATCGAAATCAACCATATAATATTAAAAAATCTCTACCCCTATATGAGGACCATGTTAAAGTTTAATTCCCTTTAAATAGGTATTTTCCAAAAAAATATGTTTCGGTTGTGTCACTTTGCTTAGTACCATATAATCTCAAATCCTAAATTAAATAGTACAACATTACAATCCTTACTTATTTCCATAGTTAATATAACCAGTGCATCATTGATACAACAATCAAATGAAATAATTCATTAATAAAAATATAATAACACTAATTATTCATCTTCATATGTGGTAGTATCATAACTTTATTATTATCTAATAGTATTATTTGGTGTATACTCTGATGATTTGAACATTGATTCATGTAGTGTCCCAAATCCTTTTAGAAGAAGCATTGTACATTTGAAACCATTTTCATACCCTTGAAATCACATAATTAGTGCCCTTTTTCTCCAAAATTATAACAAACTCTCATTCCCTTCAATTATTTACCAAGGCGATTCATTCAAAAGTTATCACATATGGGAAAATCCTTCTTTCCCCTCTTCCCTTTATCCATATTTTTCCTCTACCATCTTCTACTTCTCTGGCTTCCCTCCAAATCCATACGACTTAGAGAATCCTTTACTTATCTTATTAAGACACAATACTATTTATTCATATGATTAGAACACATGGGAGATTGTTTCCCTTTTAAATGTTGGCTCAAGACCATGAAAGACATGATCCTTATTACTATTTGGATCTTGCGTATTGTTGGAGTTCCAATACCTTCCACTATGCGCCATTTCTAAATGATGACATACACTAGGTTAGATCATATCTTAATGTATAATCCAAAAACAATAAAATTATCAACACTAATTAATGATTAACACACATATAATATCATAATCATAATATTGGTTTCATTGTTAACATATTTAATCATAAATCCTTTATAATGGTTTGTAGAGAAAATGTGAATTATCTTAGCCATATCCACTGGGAGTGTCAAACCAAGAGTGTAGCAAGGCCCGTTGTCATGCACTAGTTCCCGTTCGAGTCATGATCAAAGTGGTGTTTTCAAGTTTTACCCCTAGATACATCTCTACCAAAGAGTCCCCTACCTACTCATATCTAGTCAGGGATATATTTTATAGAAAATTCACAAAATCATAACATTAACAAAATTCTAGGAAGTTCTTTTATACTAATCCTCAAAGAAAATCTTAGTGTAATGTTTCCTAATCATAGTTTATCTAAATATATTTCCAAGGTTATTGCTAAACTTCCTCTGATACCAACTATAATGCCCTGACCCTAGAATCTTGGAGTCAGTGTATTATTACATAACATTGGCACGATCACAAGAGAGCAATTCCTGATTGACTGATTAGTTTAGTAGGCTTGGAATTACTAGATACATATATAAGTATTACATTAGATCATGAATAAAAAAACAAAATTTTCTCCCCTTTGAAAACACTCATATCCTTTGTCCAATCCATGTAGGATAATCATAATATACTTCTTCACATCCTAGGAAAAATAAAACATAGAAAGTGGTGAGCACAGATGCTCAATAAGGATAATAATATAGCCGAAACTTTCATAAATAAGCTTAAATAAATAAGGAAATGAATAAGACCAAAACAAAAGCCTTTCAAACTTAAAATTTAGCATAATATGGAAAATGTAAATCAATTAATTCCATTTAAAAATTCACATGGTTATTCTACTAGTCAAATAATCACATGTAATATCAATAGCTAATTTCATAATGATGGAATGCATAATGTCGGATATCATAACCACATAGTCATGTTCTCATGCCAAGACTAAAATAAGATTTTTTCTAAGACTTGTGCCAATACACTAGTTTGTCTCATGAGACCTATCGATGCATCGAGGAGCTATAGTGGGATCCACTTGTCAATTACTAAGTCTAATGCATTCCTCATATGAAAAAGTTAAAACATAACATAATCATTCATATTAAAACTAGCTTATGAAATGTCAATTCATTAACCATAAACCATGAATCGTATAAAAATAGCACATCTATAGTCAAACATATAAAAAACCATAAATAAAATATGGAAGATTGTATCATAACAAATCTATCTCAAACAAATGTAAAATCCATCAAAGGATGTTGGCGTAGATGAAATAAAAACTACTTGATAGAAATATCTATTTCAACTTTGAAATCATTTTAAGGTCACATAATTATAAAAAAAATTATTTTGAAAATATAATTATAATCTTGTAAAGGATGATTTGAATATGTTATAACTGTGGAAAACAGCCACACCAGCCATATAATTTAAAAAAAAATCTTTCCATAATTTGTCTAAATGGTCATAAAGAACCATGTTTCGAAAGCGACATAAAGATTCCTTTTAAACCATTTTATAAAAATTGAAACAAGGGTATATATGAATTTAACCCATATTCTAGTAAATAGTGATCATGTTTTGAAATACATTTTTATTAAACATGAATGTGGATGATAAAGTGCTCCCAGTAGATACTCACGTATAAACAACCACAGATAATAAAGATATTTTAAAATTAACCCTTACCTTGAAATTTTCTTTAGTCGATGGTACGTTTATAATCTTATATAATGACCATATTATGTTATTAAATTATATCATAACCATATTAAAATTTATGATATCATATATGATTCATTTATCAATTTATACAACCCATTTAATAATAATTTCCTTATTAAGGTAACATTTCATGTAATAATCACTTTCCTTATTGTATGTGTTTTAACTTGTTATTCTTGATCGTATCACTTAGATAATTATTTAAATAATTACAGAATATAAAACATTATTTATATATCATATATATTCATAATTTAAATATTTTTAATAGATAGATTTATGAAATCGAAAACACCATTTATGGAGATGGTAGGTCATACGTACGCATAAACGTTGTTTACATTTTCATATCGTATTGAATGAAAGTAAGTGAATAAGATACATGTATATATATATATATATATATATTTTGTAGCATTATTATGTCATATATTAAAAACTTATTAATAATATATATTTTTATAATCATTGTTGAATAGTGAACGTGGAAATGAATCTCATCGGGTCCAGGAGAGGGTTAGTCATACATACACACGTATGGTGACATTGTCATTCATAGGATGGATAGAATAATTAATATATTTTTACCATATTTATAATAACATCTAAGTATATATAATTTACTGGTGATATTTTTTTATGGAAAAAACAAAGAAAGAGAAAGTGGAAGTAGAAAACAACTTTGAATGAGGTGATGAAATAATTACCTCTTCTTCGGGATCTTCCTTTTGATTTGAACTTCATGGATATTTATGTTGGATTTCTGATCATTGTAATACCTCTAGGTTGAAGTGAGAGTATTTTGGAGGCTATTTGAGTAGGTTTTGGCAGAGCCAAATGGATTTGGAGGTGTCAAATTAAGAGAAGGGGAAGTACCCATTTATAAGAGAGGTGATGGTCACTTTAGGAAAATATTGAAATATTATTTTATTATAAAATCATTTTAGGTTTGTAATAGATAAAAATAGATTCATATAAAGGATAATGTAGGGATGGGTCTAAATTCTATCATCTAATAGGTTTTAGAAATGTTTAGGTCACCATATTAACCATATCTTTTAGATTTAACCATTAGTTAAATAGTTTAACGTTTTCCATGTCTTCTTGTATTGTTACAATACATGTTTAATAAACTTACTATAAAATGACAATAGAACCTAAAGTGGTTTATTAATAATATATATATCATTATATATATCATTTTTTTGAATTTTAGTTTTTTAGGAATATTATATCATTTAATAATATAGTATTTGTTTTAAAAATTCATTTATGTAAATTTTGACACTATTTAGTAATTCATTTTTGTTAAAGTCATAAAAACATTATTAATTCTAAAAAAATTCTTTGAATCAACCATAAAATTTCATATTAACTTATAAAATTCGTGGAATGCATCAAAAGTTTCAATTTACATTTTTATATATATATAATATTAATTATTTTAATCATTCATTAATAAGGTATTTACCGCATCATCATTATGTCATAAATAATGTTAACTATTTAATGTATAAAAATTAAAAACAAATATCCATGATATAGGAAATAATTTTATTTTCCATTGATTTTATATAGTCTAAATTATCTTTTGCATATCCCTTTATAAAAAATGTTTTACTTATTAAAATTTCAATTTTACTCTTTTCTCTCTTGCTAAAAAAAATAAACGTCCTAATCTAATCCAAGTGGATAAAAAAGGATCATATTTTATTCCTATGGCATATTTTAGTTTATATAAACTTATCCAATAGAATTAGGACAAGTGTTATGGTAATTATAATATAATTGTTTCCTTTAATTACCCTATTTACATTTAACCGTGGTAAATAATATTCAAAAGTTACTTTTCACCAAAAATTATATTCATCCTATTTAAAAAAATTTAATTACTGATGTTATACATGTCTCTAGAATTTTTAAAATTAAATTCACAGAAGTTGTAAAATTATGTTTTACGCAAATTTGCAAATGTTCCTAGAAGGTGGGTAAAAGACGTTAAAAAGTGTAATAGAAATCTATATATCTAATATTTTTTTAAAATGACTCCAATGAATTAAATTAGACTAATTTAGGTATTATGTATCTATTTTTTCGTTAAAATAAATTTAAATAAAAATAATAGTTATTTAAATAAAATTCGGTTTTAAAAAACAACGCAATGTTTTTCACTAATCACCAAAAATTGAATGTTTTTATAAAAATTCCCAAAATTCACTCAAAGATAATTTTGATATTACAAATTAAAAAATTAAATCTATTTTACCAAATTAAAATAATATAAGTCAAATTAATAAATTTAAAATTAATTCATGTTGCCGAAACCAGAATGTAGGTTTCTGAGAAGTAAAAACTATCAAAAGATTAATATGTGTTTGAATCTAATTTAAATGTAACATTACTTTTATTTAAAAAAATTGGGTTAAATGAATAAAGTATAATATAATTATACTTCAAAACCATTCAAATATATAATTTAACAATATAAATTATTTTTATTAAAAAAGATGTTTTCAATTAAAATTAAATATTTTTCACTATTCCTCAAAATATGAAAGTTATCAGAAAAACTCAAAAAATTTATCCAAAATAAAGTTTTATCTCCATATAAAGAATAAGATTTTTATTTCAAATTGAATATTTAAAAGTGTAAAATATTGGATTTAAAATGGTTTCTACATTAAAAGGCGGTAAAATAACATTTTTTGGAAAATACTTCTTTTATCTGAAAAATTGAATGTGTTTTTATATTATATCTAAGAAACAGATAATATGGATGTTAAAATTATACAGAATATTTTAAATTAAAAATGTAGTTATTACTATTCATAACCATTTTTTGAATGGCCAGTTTGGTAAGTCGTGGTACGCTCAAACTCAGTGTGGCGTGTGGAACAAGATATTGAATTACTTTAAAGAGACAACGTAGTATGAAATCCTAGGGTGTTTCACTATATAAAATGACTATATTCTCCCTATGAAAGGGTTATCAAATATTGAATTTTTATCTGAACCTATAGTTTTTTTAACCACCGATAATAATATAGAGAAATTAATATTTTTTGATATGAGACATAAAATACAAGCACTTCTTGTAATGACAGTGCGAATGGATCTTACTTATACCCTTCCATAATTAAATTCACATTAATGATGATAAATTATTTGACTTTCATTGCCCTTTTGTTTTCAACCCATTTTCAATAAAAAATAAAAATGTGAAATCTTGTATGATATAATTTTTTTACCAATTAAATGATGTCAAAATATGACATATTCACATAAATTGGTCTCTATCATTGGAAAACAAATATGTCTGTTGTTCTTACTAAAATCATAACTTCACTAATTTTCATCCAACTACTTTAATATTGTTTCCTATATAGAAAAAATATTTTTAATTACAAAACTGTTATATGATATAACATTTATATTTGGTATATTTTCTATACATTGAAGTCATTCAATAATTGAATTTTAATTTTTAGGTAAATAATTATTAATATGATATTAGATTCATCTTATAAGTTATAGATTATATGTATTTGATATCCATATTTCATCCCCGAAAGGATTAAAAAGTGTAAGAATTATATTGATGGATTTAATATATGGAAAAATGTGTACACTATTATATATGATGTAATACCAATATTTCTCCCAGTTTGTGATAATAATTGTAACAACGTCTCTTCTGAAAATACATTCACCCATAAGTTGTCCACTATGATAAGATTTTGGGAGATAGATTCTATCAACAACTAATAAGTAATCATTATAGAATTATATAACTTCTCCAATAATAGTTTGTTCTTCAATAAATCATTCTAGAGGATTAGATTCTTTACATACCCAGTCAAAATTTTTATATATTGTCCAATGAGTTACATCCATATGTAATAGACAAGACCACACAGTTGAACCCATATAACCAAGTGGACCATTATGTGTACTATTATGTGATAGAATAATAGTGGGAAGAACATTTCTATTTCATATAATATGAAAAAAAATCTATTTATTAATGATTATAAACATTATCGGGTCTATAACATTATTACACGTGGCTTTGAAAAATAATAATAGACTAGTTAATGCATGTTTTATGTTGTTAGGTAGAATTCAATGTAAATAATCATAAATCAAATATTGCATAAAAATATGACATTCATGTGATATTTGACCTTGAAACATGAAATTATTCATTAACATGAAATATTTTATATTTGATGAAGACCACATAATAACAATTATACTATAAAGGAAATTAAAAAATTTAAAATTTACTTATAAAGATTATGTGTAAGATACTAAACGATGATATTTCTTCCTTTCACCCTACATTAGAGACAACTAACCCCTTATCCTTATGTCAATCATGTCTAACCTATACATACTGTAACATTTTTCTTTGTCGAAAACATTTAGTAATATTCAAGTGACACTATAAAATATTTTTCTTCTATTTGAATGAGATCATGAAAATTTATGACATATAAAAAATTCCAAAAAGTTTATTAAAAGAAAATTGATCACTTTTTCGACCTGATTTCATAAGGGTTTTAAAAATAAATTTACCAAGAATAGTTTCAATATATATTAATTAATCAGAAAAGTTGATCACCCATTAGTGGAGATTGTGTTGTACCATTTTCTATATTCCCATTGAATGATTTCTTCAATGATCGATATTTATTTTTTCAGGGTAAAAATTCATGATGTCCTAAAATAATCTTCTACGAATGTTTTAATTTAACCAATTTTTTGTATTCTTAAAAAATGGGACACCCTAATATTCTTTTAATGTTATATCCTAAGAGTTTTTTAAAACAGAAATGCCATTTATCATCCCATACAATATGCCTCTCAATGTAATTCTTCACATCTATGAGAATTATATAATGTAAAACCTATATACCACATCAATTTTAATCCTCAAAAAATATAGACAACTACACATCAATATAATTACAACGTTTTTGGTATATATATAAGTAGTTAAAACATAATTCATTTCTTCTTCATGCATAACCATTATGAAATATTAAAATTTACCAACATAATTGGTAATGTACTGTGATTACTACTTTGTAGAGAAAAATGATTTATTCTATTTATAGATAATGCAAGACATAGGTCTCTCAACACATTTCCAAATATAGGATATAAATAATCAAATTTCATCCAAAAAGGAGAGTCTATCAAGAGACAATCTTCTGATTATTAATTTATTTTATCTACATTACATGTCAATTTTATAGTGTTTTCCTAAAATATATATATTCATACAAACCTTGGATTGGTAAAAAACTTCCATGAATCTTTTAAAGGACATGACTAAAAATTCTTGTATATTTTCATCCCACACATTATGTATTTTTTGAGTGATCTATATTCCTTACAAAAGAATATGTAATAATTTATACAAAAATTTATTTTTTGAGAGAAAATTAACTTTTAACCTAACATTAATATAGAATCATATATTTAATAAGGATGATCATTGTATTTTAGTAATACTACATTAATAAGACCAAGTAGTTCTGTAAAGCTGGTGTCATTCCATCTGTAGTTGGATTTCAGATTATATAACTTCAATATAGCTAATAATGGTACATGTTTAGTAAAAGAAAAATAAAATGCTCCATTTACACCATATTTAACTTCTCAAATAACATTAAACAAGCATGAAGGTCATCTTCAATTTCCAATAAAATTTCTTCCATACAATTTCCATCATTATTTACACTATTACTCATATCAAATGATCCAATAGTCATAGTATCATCCCAATTAGTATTGATATTAAGTTTCTTCCAATTTTTTGTCTAAGCTTTACTACTCTGATCTATATCATGACAAAGTAAATATTTTTCTAACTCATCTGGATAAATTTTCCTCAAATAAAATAATGTCAGTAAAAGAAAAGGATTTGGAAACAGTTTTATGCATGTGTTTCATAATTCCTTGAAACATGTGTTCTAGTTTTGAGAATCTCCATTTCCTAGCAATTTCCATTGGATTTATTTATATAACTAGAAACCACAAATAGTTATTTATCCATAGGGGTCCTGCTTTCCAAAGGATGGTATTAGTTATGTTTGAAAATCATGATACTTTAGAATGTGTACTATTCGAGAGGATGAGAGGTCGGACTCATCACACCCTTTTGGGGGGAATTATTGTCTACTCAAGGACTCTCTTTGTAAATTTGAGATATTTTCATAAATCCTTATTAATTCAAAAAATATATCAGAAGTATTCCTTGGAATTTACAATCACTTATTAACATGTGTAAAATTTAGAATCATTAGTATACATTCAAGGTTCTTTATTTCTGGAACCATCTGTGTGTATTTGAAGTTTTCCATCAATGGTATCCTCTAATATACAGATACAAGATTCTTTTAATCATCATTTGGGTGATACCTTGCTCAAGGCATCAAAAGGGATCACATGTTATCCAAGAAGTTGGGTTCCCAAGTTCTTGTGAGAGGAATGGGAGGCGTGCAAGTATTTATGACCTAGAGAGGTTGGGCGCTTTAGGTGCGCAAGTGTTATGGTTTTCAAACACTAAAAGGACTTAAGTCCAATGATCCACCCAAAAATCCTCCGATCACGATTTTGACGAACTACCTTGAATGTTTTTGAAGACTGGGGCGAAGTACTAGGGCGACCAGGGCAGCAGTTGGGCTTTAAAAAAACTCATCCATAAAAATGGGGCCCCAATGGTCCATTTATTGGGAAATAAATAACCTCGGACGAAATGAGTTGGGAACGCATGTGACTTACATGCCAAATTGGGGCGCACAAGTACCTTGCATGCCGATAGTGCTTTGGCTATACTAGGGTAACACTTTTAGGACTTAGCCAAAATCATCACTTCAATCTGCTTCAGCATGGTGGCACACACAGGTTTTCATGCAGGTACCCTAGGCTCCTCTTTGGGGACTTAGACAAATAATTACTCCATACCGCGGCAGATGCACCCCCACAACCCTGCTTAAGATCAGTGTTAGCCTACCGTCCTGGCCCTTCGAGCTAGTGCCTTTGCTGCCATCACTGAACACGATGAAAATTGAAGAGTCGCACCATGATATTTAGGACCACGGTTGAGTATATTTTGTGGAAAACTGCATAGAACACATTTCATGGTGTCTAAAAAAATCCCCCCTTAGAATTTGATTTGTTCAGAATGAAAATAATCTTATTCTAATGTTAAAGTAGGACAGATTGACACATTCCAACATCATTTGGTTAGTTTTAGAGCTACATCATGTTTGGGAGGATGCTCTAATTTTTGTGTAATCCATGGGGCCTAGAAAGCATAGTTTTAATGTTGCTAGGGTTGTGTGGATAACCCTATAAATTGTTTTTTCATTTTGAAATTTTATTTCTCAAACATTACCTAAATCATACAAAATGTACATTTAGTGAGTAGGGACTCGACTTTGGTTCATTGTTCCCTTTGTGAGTTCTCAATCTGGTGAGTACCATGCTTCTTATTCTTGGAAATTTAGAGTCATGCATATTGGAATATAAATTGATAGAATTTATGGTCGAATAGCTTTGACCATAATTTTTTTAATTAGATCCCAAATAAGACTATTTGGTAAATAATTGGTTTAGTGTTCTACAAATTTTTCTAAGGGGAATCTTGAGTCATGATTTTTATGGTCACCAAATCTAAAACTTGTATCAACATAAGGGGGGTCTCTTCCAATAACAAAGTAACTATTACATGAAAAACATGTTATGGGGACTTTATTATGCAGGGAAACCTAAGGGAACATGCTGCATAGTTAGGAAAAAATTGTTCTTTGAAGTTTAACATTTTATTGTTGATGGATTGGGGAAAATATGATTTGGGTAACTCAAGACCATAGTGAGTGGTTTTTCCAAGGAAATATATTTTATGAAAAAAGGGTTATTTAGACCAACATAAGTTAGTAATAGGAAAACCCTTTCTTTACACATTAAGTGAATGATTAATGGTTCCAATCTAGAATGAAGGGGAATTTATGACATCATACTATGAAGTTTAAAGCCTTGCTGTGAGGATGTTGTACCGTGTAGTTTAATGTCTTTCAGTGAGGACGTTGTACTATGTAGTTTAAAGTCTTGTAGTGAGGTTGTTGTGTGGATTTAATTTATGGTCTTTAGCTTTGACCAATGGTATGTGAAAACTCTCCCAATTTCATGATAATTTGTTTGGAAACATACTATCATATTCAAGTATGGAAGGGAAAATTGTAAAGTATGCTTTGGGAATTTCTGAAACTGAGGAATGACATGGGAAAAGGGATAAAAGAATTAGTGGAAGTCTTTTCCCATAATGAAGTAAAAATTATTTTAAAAACATGTAATGGGGGAATGTTATGCAGGTCCAACTAGGTCATATGCTGTATACTAAATAGTGGAATCTTTTGATGGACATGCCTGTTATGTAGGAAACTTATGCAAGGCCGCCTAATGGCACATGCAGCATAGTTAGGTAAAAGAGATCATAGAGGTTCAACGTTCTATTGCCAAAAGTTGAAGAAATTTTATGGAGATTCAGATTTTCCTAATCATAGAGTTTGGTTTATGGAGAAAGGTACCTGAATATGGAAAGGGTATTTTAAACCACAATTTTCAAAGTATAAGAGGAATAAAACTTTTAATAAGGTCTGACATAAAAATAAGATATATGGTGTATGTTGTTTTGGTTCATACAACTAGGACCAAAAATGGAAACAATATATAATATGTGGCCAAGTGATTACAAGGTTATTTCATATTGTATTGAACACATGGTGAGAGAAATGTGTTAACCATAGTAATGAAGAAATTTAAATTGTGAGAAAGGTAATGGGACAAGTATACTTGAATGATTGTTTAAAAATACATATTCTCATATATTATCATCAACGACTGAAGGAGGAAAAGATACTATCACCAATAATGACATTACCATTACTTGACAAACCCGTTATGGGGGATGTATTATACAGGGCCAACTGGGGCATATACCGCATAGCCAAATGGTGACATCTTATGACTGACATGCATGTTATGTAGGAAACATATGCAAGGCCATCTAAGGGTGCGAGCTGCATAGTAAGGAAAAAGAGCTCTGACATATTAGAAACCTTATTACCAGAAACCATACGAAAGATTATGAAGATCTAAAAATATTCAAGATTAAGAGTATGAAATATGGAAAGGGTTTTTGTTAAATGTATATGAGAAATATTTGAACCAGTATTGGCCATTAGTTTGACATCCTTTACATAGATCTGACTCATGTGTATAATGGAGACCTTCTTTTTTTCCTTTGAATGAATATTAACATGTGTAGTTTGAAGTCATGAAACGAGGACATTATACTATGCATTTTTATTTCATGTAGTGAAAACATTAATAATCCCATAATAAATTAAGACACATTATTTCTAAAAAGAATCTATTTACCCAATTACTAACACCATGTGAGATATGTTCTTTGTGAGAAACAAGGAGCCGTAGAAGTTTCTTTTACAGCGGAAAGGTGACGCAATTAAAGAATAGGGATGCTATATTTCCATGTAGCTTAATTTCATGTTGTAAGGAAGAAGATGATCTAATATGAAATGAAAAGATATATTGTAACTAGGTTAAGGGATAACACCCAAGTGTCACTATATGTCTTGCTGTGGAAAGGATCAAGGCATACATAATTCTTAAATCATTTTCTATGCAGATTTGATTCTTATACAATAAATAAAGGTTTCTTTTATCATGGATGGGCCCAAGAATGGAGATCTAGGCATCTATACATATCTTTAAATATATTAGAATCATGCTGTACATAATTCTCTAAACAATCATTCCTCATTCTAGTGGAGTTTGACATGATGAATGGGGGATTTTTGACACGTTCTGAGAGAATGGTAAATCTTAAGACATAAAATGGTATAGGGACCAATTCGTATATCTTAAGGAAACACTCTATATAGATCTGATTCATATAAAAGAGTATAAAATTAAAATAAAAATATTTAGTGATTGTGGTTGTGGCCACAATTGGATATTTAGGCACCTCTACATATCTCATAGAAAATGAGAATCAAGCCATATTTAGTTTTTGAAAAATGGTTTCTATGCAGATCTGATTGAGACATAGGAGAGAGAGGGACTCATGTACTACTAAGGAGTAATGATGATGTTAATGATGTTTTTTTATAGAATCTTATAAATTCAAATAGATAAGACATTACTTTTACAAATGATGTCATGTAATTTTACCTCATGTGATGAGGATGAAGATTGAATGGATTTTAACATCATGATGTATGGATGTTGACAATTTTTATGCAGTTAAATGTATTGTAACAAGGACATGAGAGCTATGTAGTTTTAAGTCGTGTAGCAAGGACATGGTACTATACAGTTTAAAGTCTTGCAGCAAGGACATGGTACTGTGCAGTTTAAAGTCTTGCAGTGAAGACTATATGTACAAAACTACAAAAAGTGTTTTTTAAAAAATATCACATTTGTTGGAGTTGTGATAAGCTCTCCATCCATTGTGATTAAGACATAGGCTCTATTTGAATAGAACTTATGTATGGAATATGGTATTTCCTAATTTGGTTCATGATTTGGAGGTTTCTTTCCTGATATCATTAGAGTCCTAAGGACAAATACCTATTCTCTTTGAAAGAATGAATGAATGTGAACATTCTTATTAAAAGCTCGCACCATTCTGTTCTAATAGGCTTCTAAATTATACAATGTATGAAATCCTTTTTTCATCTAATCATTCCAACTCATTTAACTGTTTCCAATATCTTTCATCTATAGAAAACTGATAATAGATTTCAACCCTAAGTGAAGGCAATTGTATTTCATTTGGGAAAACTACATTGGTTCTATATACCAGTGAATAAGGTGTTTATTGGGTAGTTGTATGGGTAGTTGTCCGATAATCCCATGAAGCATTCGAAATTTTATCAAGACATGATTTATTATCTTTTTCCACCAAATTCTGGTGTATATTATATAGGGTCTTATTAAAGGCCTCTATCTATCCATTGGCCCATGCATTATAGCGAGATGAATGGTTGGACTTGATATTATGTTCCCGATACAAATTTGTTACTTCAGCAGAACAAAAATCAGTGCCATTGTCTGTCAAAATAGTATGAGGGACGCTAAATTTGGTGATGATATTATTTTTGACAAAACTAACAATGGGTTTGGCTTCAAATTTTTTGAGAGGTATTTCCTCAACCCATTTAGATAAAAAGTTAGTAGCAGTGAGAATATTTTTGAACTGCTAAGTCGTGGCATGATGATAAGGCCCTACTACATCCATTCCCCATGTAGAAAATTGCCAAGAGTTTTTAGTTGTATATAGAAACTCTGGGGGTTGATGAATGTAGTTGGTATGAAATTGATAAGGATGAATTTTTTTTTTGAAATTTGTACAATCGTCTATTATTGAAGGACAAAAGTATCCAAGCCTTTAGATCTGATCAGATAGTCTGTGCCCAGATTGGTGAGCACCACAAGCTCCTGAATGTACTTATTTCATGATAGTTGCATTCACTTCTCCATCAATACATCTGAAGATAATTACATAAAATCCTCACTTGTAAAGGATCTTTTGGAAATCTGGACCATCATAAAGAGTAAAATTGGCCACTTGTCATCGAATCTATTCTTTCATTGCCCTATATGGGGGAAGTAACCCATTTTGAAGATATTATATGATGGATGTTATCCATCCTATGGTATAACCATATGGTTTAGAAATAGGTCAAATTTCATTAATTTCCTCAATTCTGGTTTGAATGAAAGGTGATACCACACGACGATGGGTTGTCCTCATAATTGTCTCATCCCAATTTGGATCTTCCAAGGCTGTAGCCATGGTATCCAGTGCATCTACATGAGAATTTTGTGATTGAGGGATATAATACAATGTTGGATCTGTGGGAAATATCTCTATTTACCCTCTAACATAATCACACAAAGGAAATAATTGTTCTTTTCTGATATAATATTCCCCATTATTTTTTTATTACCAATTCTGTATCAACTTTTACCTTTAAATGATCCATTTTCACCTGAAGGTATAATTCCAAACCTGTGATGAGTGCTTGATATTCTGCTTCATTGTTGTTACCACCTTCTGATAATAGGAAATAATGAGGCAATACTATCTTTTAGGGGAAAATAAGGACAATTCATAATCCAACCGTGTTGAGTTTAGGGTTTTCCATTATCTTTCCTGTTGTACTTCTGGAAGCACCATCAAAATACATTTCTTATGTTTAGGAATTATCCTGAATAGAGATGACCTCTTCATAAGGTAGATCAATATTAAATGATGTATCTTCGAAAGATGGATGCTCAGAAAAGAATTCGACCAGAGCATGGCCTTTTATTTCCTTTTGAGGTACAAACTAGAAATAAAAATGTTGCAAAATAACCTCCCACCATTCCAGACATCTTGTAAGCATTAGACAACAGAGGATAAATTTGAGTGGATCATTACTAGACACCAATTGGACCACGTGATGTTGAATGTAGTGCCTCAACTTTTTAACTGCAAAGATTAATTCCAGGAAGCACTTTTCAATACTTTAATACTGAGTTTCCACATCAACCTTAGTTTTAATGTGATAGTAAGGGTTTTTTTATTCCCAGAATCATTATTTTTGGTGTGTAAGGCACCTAGTGATCACTATAATGTTGTAACATTAAGAATAAGTGGTCTTCATTTAAAAGGTGGCATTAATACTGGTGGATTCAAGAGATATTTATTGAGGGTATTAAATTCTTTTTGGGAATCTTCAGTCTATTGGTAGGTGGATCCATTCATCGTTAATTTGCGGAAGGGTAAACACTTGCCTTCCAAATTGGCGATAAAGCACTGAATATAGGCCAAGTGTCCTTGGAGTCCTATTAATTCCTTAAAATTTATAGCAGCTGACATTCCAAGTATTGATTTTTTTCCCCATGATCAACTTAGAAACCACAATGGCATACAACAAACCCTAAGAATTTTCTTGATGTTACCACGAAAGCACATTTTATGTGGTTCACCTTCAAACTGTGTTGCCAAAGTTTATTGAATATGGTTTGTAATCAGCCAAGTTATTATAACATTGTCTGGATTTGACCACCAAATCATCCACATAACATTCAAAAAATTTCCATGTGAAGTGTTTAATGATATGGTGCAAGGCACTTTGGAATGTTTCACTTGAATTATTTAAGACAAAGGGAATTACCTAATAGAAAAACACACCTTGAGGGGCTCTAAATGATGTTTTTTCTTCATCCACAAGGTCCATACATATTTTATTATACCCAAAATATCCATCCATGAAGGAAAGAGATTCATATCCAGCTGTTGCATCAATTGGAAGTTCTGTAATTGGGACTGGAAAAACATCTTTAAGACAACTCCAGTTAAGATATCTGAAATCATTGTAGATTCTAATTTTCTCATTGTTATTTTTATCTAGGAAACTATTGGCCAGATATTTGGGATATTGAACTTCCATGAAAAAGTTAAGCATCATAAGCTTATCAACTTCAACTACAGTTTTAGAGGCATGAGTTGGATTTTTTATCCTTGTTGCTTACTTAAATCCAGGATGTTCTTCTAGAAAACCCAAATGCTGGGCGGATATATCAGGATTAAGACATGGAATTTCTGTATAATTCTAAGAAAATATATCTTGATGTTGCTTTAGAAATTAAGTATACTCCTCTTTCTCTTCAGGGGTCATGGCCACACTAATTAGAGTGGGGTCTGGATCTTCTTTTGTACCCAGAGTTATTTCTCTATGTTCATCCATAGTGGTAGAGACACCTTATTCAAATGTTTTGGGATCATCCATGAGATCTTCCTATTCTTCTTCATTATTTATTAACTCTTCTATTTAAACTTTCATTGTATATGGTGAGGAAAAACTTCCAGTGTTAGGGGAGAAAACTATATCTGAACATCCTAGAGAAAAGGCCACCAAATCTGATCCTACTAACGATGAATGGTCTTCCTGTGGTAATAAAGAGGGATTGATGGTCTAAGAATCAACAACTTTTTTCCTCTAGCATTAACACTATCTCTTCTATACTAGTTGAAGAAGAAGAGGCTTGTTGTAGTTCAACATATGAGATGAAAACATCTCTATTCAAGCTTTCATCATTGCTTGGTGTATCAATAATTTCTTCTATGTTGTCAGGCTCAATTACAGTAATTGAAATTATAGATGTTATGGGATTCGTTATAGGTTTGGCTTTACCCTTTCAATTTGATTGATAGGTAACACATAATCTATACTCAAATGGATGAATGGATTTGCTAGGATCTTTTCCAATCTATATGGAGCATCAAATCTAGTTAACTCTTTTGTCTTGGGCTTCATTCCTTTTTTTTGATACAATTATATCTTAATGTATTAAGATTCACATGTTATGAGTGGTTCCTTATCACCATACAATGTTCCAATTTGACCATTGAAATAGTATTTTTGACATTGGTGGTATGACGAACATATGGATGCATGATGATGCAACCAAGCCCTTCTAAGCTGAATATTGTAGGATGTGTCCTCACAAACAAACATGAAATCTAAATTAGAAACAAGATCTCCAAACCGAATTTTGAGTGTAATCTCACCCAGACATTCTTGTTCATTCTTATCATATCCTTGAAACATTAAATTTGAAGATGATAAGTTAGATTAGGTCAGGCCCAATCGACAAAGTGTACGAACATGAATGAGGATGACCCCGGAGCCATTACCAATGAAGGTTCATTGGATATATATGTCATTTACCTCACCAGAAAAATACAAAGGTGTGATATTACAACGCACAACATTATCTTCATCTTCATCCATAAAAGATATGACTACATGACATTCTTCAGGATCATTCTCTATACGGTAAACCTCAGTAGCAGCAAATTTGGTTTCAAATTCTTGAGGACTTAACAAGGCCTCAATGACTACTTCTCAAAGATCTTTTGATACAATAAAAGCATCCAAAATTGATAAATGTTTTAGTATTTTGGCCAATTGTTTCAAGACATCATACTTTTGTTCTAAAGGTCTGTGTTTCCCAGCATAGAGATATGGTTTTGCAGGGGCTTTGGAAGTTGATGCTTTTGATGTCTATGTACTCTATGTCGGAGTAGAAGCTAGAAATACAAGTCGATTTGGTAAATTAGACTGACTAAGTCTATTAATTTTCTAAGAAGAAGATGATGTGGATTCTAATCGGTCTTCCAAAAAAAATGTGTCAGAACCGGACCTATATTTCCTTGAAGGAACTTCTTGTTATTTTTGATCCTACTGATGGGATCTTTGATGTGTTTCTGCCGCATATATGGTTCGAGCAGTGGTATAGTTAAAATGGAGGTTGCTGGAATTCCCACGTCTTCCCCTGTATCCTCAACTATGGACCCTTCCTCTTTTTCCTCAATTAGGTACAAGTAATTCTGGAACACTATAATCAATGTCATGATTTGTATAAGGATCCGTTAAATGGATAACATTAACAGAACCAATGATTCAATCTTCATCTTATGAACATTCCTTTCGATATGTTAATTCTAGTTGTACAGTTTAGCGGGGTGGTGCCCGTGCTTTTGAAACAGATGGCATAAAATCTTCCAGGGTCAAGGAAAACATTGGCCTTGACAAGAGTCCATCTTCTTCTGACTACTATTTGTCCTTATGATCACTTTTCTTCTTTAAGGAATGGTCTTTTGATGAAGATGGTTTTGCAGTGGTAGGAGTGGTAGAAGACACAATTGGTTTTTTCAAATGTGTTCGGAAAATATCATGAGTCCGGTTGATCATTTTCATGATCATCCAATCATCATATTTTTTCATATTTTTACTTTTAACCACTTTAAATTCTCTCTCTTCCTCTGGATTGGTAGCAGTAACACATGCTTCATGAGCTGATGAAATTTTCAATTTCACTTGCCTAGAGTCTACCATCTTTTGTATAAGGTCTTTAAAAAAATCACCCCTGAATAGGGTGTCTCAAACTATTCATAAAGGTAAAATAATTCGGATGATCTTAATCTCCATATTTATTTGGCTTTTTTGGACTTGGCAATTGAACCAAATTTTTTTCTAAGGCTGAGTTGAAAAAACCACGAACATGTTCATTCCAAAAAGAATAAACTTTATTCATTAATTCTTCAAATTGTTGAGAAGTTCCCATCATAGGATCACAATGAGAAACAAAATGTGTTAGGTATTTTTCCAGATCTACAAAACCATTAATGATTGGGAATATGATATTCACAAATTTTGGTGGGGGAGGAATTACATCCACCCATTCCAGGAAAGCTCTCTTTTCCAGCTAAATTTGTTTATGTCATTCCTCCATAGCTTCCAATCGAGCTGTTAATGACTCAATTGTGTTCATAATCATTTTGGGAACATCCGAATGAGCTGGAACCTGTGCAGGTATAGCAACTGGAGCTTGAGATGGTGTAACGATCAGTAAAACCACAGATAGTGGTGCTGATACCGGCCTTGGTTGTATACCCAATGGAGGGAATTAATTATCCACATCATTAGTTACTAAAAATCCTTTTTGCTGAGGAGATCTTATAAGATTTTCAAGTTGAGGACCTGCCTGGGGATACCGTCTTGCAGAAATACTATTTGAAGTAACTCTCTGTTGAGTATTTTATAATCCTTCATTTTCACTTCTTGCTGTGAAAATCTCTTTTCATGTGAATGAAATTGACCTTATCCAGTGGAAAAGTGAGATTCAATCTGACTTTTTCTTTTCCCCTTGTTAGATTCCTTTCGAATAGGGGGAGTTGGTTATTTGATGGCATACCTAAATTCAAGGTAATCCTCATATTTTGGATACACCCACCATCTTTATTTTCATCGATATGTACCATATTATGGACAAGAACTTCATTTTTTGATTCCTCTGAACTTGACATATTTTTTGGAGGATCTTCTGTAATGGTGTTAATAAGATTCCTTGATTCAAAATGAAATAATGGAATTCTGTTAGTGTTTCTACTAGATCGTATTCCTTTGTGTCTTTTAAAAGACTTCATTATCCTATATGAAGAATTCCCTTGAAGTATTTAGTGGATAGTAACCCAAAGGGAATCCTTGGATAGTTTACTTGTACACTTTTCTTGTGGATTCTTCCCTAATCGGGAGAAAACTAAATTCAGTTGAGGAGGGGATTGAAGATTTGAAAAAAAAACCCTAGCCCTCTAGGTTGGGTATTTCCCTATTGTTCTTCTTCAAATCTTTGAACATTATTTAATAAATTTGATGGATGAATTAAATGATCCCCCATCCTGGAAAGTTGTGCTAATTCTTGAACTGCTATGGATGATATTTTTGCAACTGCACTTCTGATTTTGTGGATTTTGTTTCAGACATTAGCTGGGTTCATCATCCGACAATCACATAAATCACATGTTTTCCGAATATTGTTGTGCTATTTCATACATTTTCATTATTTGGTGCCTAACATCCTCTAAATGGGAAGCCTTTTCAATATTCTTAGATGGTTGATGTAAAAATAACTCAAAAACTTCTTTTCTTTGGGCCTAATTCGGAGGAGAACTAGTTTAGACATCTTCTTGAGAAAACATTTAATTACATACTAATGTTTTGATTGTGGCCAACCGTGGGCAATAACATTGCATGCGACCACTTTTGTTGGACTTTTCTGATTTTGGAGTGAAGTGAAATGCAACGCTCTTTATGCACTCCATCCTCTGATATAAACACTAGAAGGGGAATCTGAAATTAACAAGCATAGCCTCTTTAGATCATTGATACATGCATGTAGAATGGTTCTCTACTATTTGCAACCTTTGGATGTTGAGAAACTAAGAGAGATGCCAAGTCAATTTGGTGTTGCAACCGTTTTATTTCCTTTACATGATTTTGATACTCATCATATGGTATGTCTTTGGTTTTCAAATGATGAAGAGTTTTCCATATCTTGAGACTATGGTCATGAGTGTAATCTTCTGTTATTAATGCTGGAATGTTATAGAGAGAATTTTCCAAAGGCCGGAACATGAATGTGATATCTCTTTTTGATAATAGTTCCTCATGTTTAACACATATTCTTCATCTTTCACAAGAGATGTCTCCACTTGGTCTGACCAGATTGGATGCTATGTATTTGAAGAAAAATGACCTAAAGGAGGTTTGGAGAATGAATTTTCCCTTAAGATTTCTTTTGGTTGAGAAATTGTTTCACCCGTAAATTATAAGGCATCAGACATGACTGGTTTTGTGTTTTCAAGTTCTTCGAGATAGGAGGTCTTTCTCATCGATACATTGTCAATTATAGAATTTTCTTGACAATGTGAAATGCTACTATGGAGAGGACTTTCGTAGAAAATTCCATCATGGTGTGGATCACCATGATGTATTACAGTAATGGATACATCTTCTTGCTCCTCGGTCTTATGGCCGCATGGAGGGTTGTTGTGGCTCTCATCCAGAGATTAGAACTCTAGATTGAACACATTTTCATGAAGCAAGCCTTCATGAAGAAGTGTCTGACAAGGTATAAAAAAATTACAACAACCACTCCCATAATTTGGTAATGAGGGGATATGACCTTGAGTAGCAATAAATAAATGTCTAAGGGCTTCAAGAACTCCAACATTAAGAGGATCCACATCACAGATTAACTCTTGATTTTATAACAGTTTTTAGTGAGACATTTTCTTGGAAAATCTCTTATACTTAGTTAGGTACATTGGCAGAGAAAAATGGTTATCATTGGTATATATATGTGGCTACCTTGGAGTGGTTACCAAAATGAACCGATTACCTCCAATTGGAAGGGGTGTATGTTCTCGATCCTGTTGTCCATATGATATGGGGGACTATGCCCCATGACCCTCTTGGACTGAAGCAGAGGTGTGTATCTTCTCTAGGATGGCATGACTATGTGTCATCCAATGTGTAGGGAAAAATTTATGTGTCTGTTTCCCAGATAATACTGAAGTAGTTGTTAAAATATCCTGGCATGCTTCTAGAATATGGGCAGGGATATGCATCTTCCCTTTCACCATTGATAAGAAGTGTTTGGTGAATTCAGTTACTAGAATTAGAATATACGTCCATTTAGTATCTTGAGTAGGTGTATATGCCTACTCCTATCCTCTTTTTCCTATCAGTGGATATTGACAGTACTCACGCATGGGGGCAGAGAGTTGGGTCTTCCACAAATATATCATTAGAGATTTCTGATTGACTTCTCGGGGTGCTACCAAACAAGACCGTTGGAAAGCTTGATGAACATTGGTAGGTGTATGTGCCTGCTGGATATTTTCCATCATGTTTTGTTGATGGACTTCCTTCAATATTGGCAGACGAGACTGCTGATGGTATTGGTGATTATAAACAGGTGTATGTTCCTATTTATCAGTTTCCACCATATTAGATTGACAGACTTCTTTAAATGTGGTTAGATGAGCCTGTCGACTGGTTAATGACTTGTAAATAGGTGTATGTGCTTGTTCAAAGTGCTCCATTGGGTTTATTTGATGGGATTGGTGGGTTGAAATTAGATGAGTCTCCTGAGCAACAAAATTAGCATGGATGAGTGTATGTTCCCTCTCGTTGTTTTACATCAAGTTAAATTTATGGACTTCTCTGGAGGAAGAATAGGTTAGAACATACTCTCTATTGACCAGACGTCATCCCTGGTGGTTCATCTTGTTTTTCTAGTTCTGAGATACCTGGGCCAAACATCCAGAGGCAACACCCCCATCATGTTGGGGGTACACAACTTCATGATTATGGCGGAGATTGCTGGTGGGAGTACTATGGAAGGACTCCAGCATACTTGAATTGAGGCCTTGAGTGACCTCTCGATCCACATCCCTATAGTACAGGAGTAATTGATTATTTAATTTTAGGGGTAAAGACCTGAAATGATTAGAGATGTTGGTTGGCTCTGTTTGCTTCTTGATAATTAGTCATCATTAGACAAATGATCATAGATTATTGTTGACCTTGAGGGCCTGATGAGCAGCCTCTAATGTCGGGATTGTACTGTGTTGGAGATATTCATTTACCATCACATTAGAGACCCAGCACTGAAGACGTTGGGTTAGTGATGATGTCCTTCCCGTGGATGGAGATCCAGCTTGAGCAACAGTCGGGAAGTTCATAGATGTTGTCTTGGAAAAATCCATTCTTTTAATTGAAGTGAGTTTTGTGGAAAACATGAATTCAACAACAAGATCTATTAGAACAATATCTTTTTAGATAAATACATGCATGATTAATTCCTTTTTCTGGCCTTCCTTTATCAATTTACAGGGTCCTAACTGGTGGGTAACATTATTAACTTGGTTAAGGATTCTTGTCAGGTTCACCATTTTTGTTTCTTAGTTCCTTGAAACATTTGCTCTAGTTTTAAGAATCACAATTTCCAGGCAGTTTCCATTGGATTTATTTATGGAACTAGAAACTTCCAACAGTTCTTTATCTAGAAGGGAACCTGATTTCCAAAGGGATGCATTCTTTAAGTTTGAACTTTATGATACTTAAGAACGTGCATTGATTGAGTGAATGGGAGGTCTGACTCATCACACCCTTTTGGGGGGAATTATTGTCTACTCCGGGTTTCTCTTTGTAAATTTGAGATATTTTCATGAATCCTTATTAATTCACCTAGTATATCAAAAGTATCCATTGTAATTTAACATCAATTATTAATACGTGTAAAATTTATAGTCATCAGTATTCATTAAAGGTTCTTCATTAATGGAAACATCCATGTGTATTCAAGGTTTTACATCAATGGTATAATCTAATGTACTGATTAGATATTCTTTTAATCATTGCTTGTGATGATACTAGTTTTTAAGCCACTCAGAGGGGCACTCTGGAATTTATTTAAATCTAGGTAGATGAAGGTTTGTTGTGATCTTGGGATCATTCCCATAAAATTAGGTACCTACATATCCTTGTTAAAGGAATCAGAACCCTCGTAGTTTGGTTCTTAATAATTAAAAACATCATACCTTTAATGGTCATGTGATAAGGACCTCTAAGTGAAAGATTCTTAGTCAAAACATATTGTGGAACATATGCTAAAGAAGAACGAAAAACTTAGAAAAATATGGGTTTTCAATTAGGATCAGACCCTAATTGGAATATGGCACAAGGAGAACAGGGTGGATTTGAAGTGTTGGGTTTGAACCACAGGGAGACTTCCTATGTATCCCATAAAAATGGGAATCAAATCCCACATAGTTCGATAAGTCTCATATGAGACAATGGTCCTTTGAGATAGATGAGTTTGGGCTTACTTCCTGAAAATGATGCCTTGATGATTTGGGGTTTAATTTGGGGCTTATTCCTAAGGAGAATGTCCAATGATCTCAGGCCTTTAGACGGATTCCTCCGTATCTCAGTTATGGTGGGAATCAGAGTTCTCGTAGATCCTTCCAATGAGTGTTTGTGAACTTGTTGTAACCATCACATATCTCTAATCCCACGTGATCTATGACTAGTTTGAGAAACAAGAGGATTTGAAAGATTCAACAATAACACTTAACACTTTTCCTCCTCTGTAGATGGACGAGGGCGAGTTGGTCGTGGAAGAGGGCATGGTGAAAAGCCTTCCCTCTGTTCTATTTACATTGGACAAGGGTCCAATGTATGGAGGAATCGATGTAGGTGAGGGGGATTACACCAGGATGGCTTACCTATAATTGATCCCAGTAGGAAAGGGAGATTTCTCCTTTTCTTACACGGAAATATAAGTGTGAACTATACCTTCCCTACTAGAGACCTGAGGCTTCGGGTCCCCTCTTTGAGAAAGCAGAGGCCAAGACCAAACCCTCCTCCAAACCAAGATCTTCACAATATTGTTTTTAGGAGAATGGTCCATGTGACTATGGATATAAAAACCCACAGAAATTCCATGAATCCAAACCCCATTGTGAATCAAATGTGGGAGACCTCTGACTATTGTAATTTAACCCCAAATAGGACACACACTGATGTGCCATTCCCAAAGGTTTGATAAGTCAGGAGGTTTTGGTGGATGTCTCAACATGATCCCTTTCAGACAAGGGAGCCCATGAAGAAGAATCCTTTCCATGAATGGCTGAGGAAGTCTTAATGGCTTATAGTCTAAAGAGAGTGAAGAGAATATGTGAATCAAAGAGGGGAACCCATGTAGAGAAGGGCGTGCATGTATGGTCGTGCAAGTACACTTGGGCGACCTGATTTTCACTTAAGCAATGAACAACCTGTATGGTAATACTAGGGAAAGACCTTGATCAATCCTTCAAATGTATTAACAAGTGATCTAAGAAGTGGGGCACTCATGTTCCTATGAGAGGAATGGGGGGAGAGCAAGTATTTCTGGCCTAGGGAGGTTGGGTGCTTTAGGCACACAAGTGTTATGGTTTTTAAACACTAAAAGGACATAAGTCGAATGATCCTCCCTTAAATCCTCTAATCAAGTTGTTAAAGAACTACCATAAATGTTTTTTGAAGACTGTGGAAAAGTACTAGGGAGACCAGAGAAGCAATTGGGATTCATGGAAATTAGTCCGTACAAATGGGGACCCTAAGGATCTATTTATAGTCAAATAAATGATCTTGTGTTAAATGAGTTGGGCATGCAAGTACCTTGAATGCCAAGAGTGTTATGGATAGACTAGGGAGACACCTTTAGGACTTATCCAAAATCATCACTTCAATCAGCTTCAGTATGGTGGCGTGCAAGTGTTTTCATGCAGGTATCTTGGGCGTCTCTCTAGGAACTTAGGAAAATAATTGCTCCATACCGCGGGGGCTGCTCCCCCGCACCCCTTCTTGGGATCAATGATGGGATGCAGTCCTGGCCCTTTGGGCTGGTGCCTTCGGTACCATCGTTGAACCCCATGAAAAATACAGATCCCACCGCGAAATTTTTCACCTTGGTGGAAGAAATTTTGCAGATAAGTGCATGGAGCACATTTCACGGTGTCCCCAACATGCTCAATTGAAAACACAACAAACGGTTTAATAGCATCCTTATAATAAATGGTCATACAATTATTATCTATCAATTTTTATTAATATCTATCCATTTATGATAAAAAGTATATTCAATTTGGTACAAAAAATCCATAAATAGGCATAAGGTATTAATAATATATGGGGAAAGATGCATATAATAATAATAAGGGAAAAACATTTTAATGTTATTGGTGATGATTATTGACAAATTATTAATTAACATTGGGGGTAAATGAAAAGAAAAAGACTTGGTAAAAAATATTTTTTTTGGTTGAGGATCCCAATTTTATGTTTTATGGGAAATTTGTGGTAATTATAGGATGGTTCCTATAAATATTCTAGGTTGGATACAAAAAATATATAGATGTTTTTTTATTTCATCACTTGGTATGTGGTGGCCTAGGTGTGGTTTTAGTGACTAGTGATCTGGAACCAAAGTTTAGGATCTTTTATCAAATGATTAAAGAATCAAATTCAACACAAGTTGATAAGTGTGTCGATGATATCAATAGAAATAATCATCTCAAACTGATGATTAGATTATAATCCCAACTACATGAGATGACCTTAAAAAAACTCAACCTCAATGGAACCAACAAATAGAATCTACTATGGAAAAATTCTAGAGTAGAAACTAGGAGAGAGTTTTAAACTAGATGGATGAAGATATTGATGCTTGCAATTATATTTATGAAACTAGTCTAAATATTGAAGGTATTAATGAGTGAAAATTTAAATAGATTTCTGGTATTCCTCATATCAAAATAATGATGGTCATGATTCTAATTTTTTTCAGTGGATGTACTTATTCCCACACCTGAATCTTATTAAAGTCATCCGAATAATCATACCATTCTCGTTTAAATTACTCTCAAGGAGATTCTATAACATTTATAACTAATACTAAAAATGGATTGAGGAGAATATATTTATTTATTTCATTAACTTTTAGGTGGAATTCTAGGTGTTGTTTTAGTGAAATGATTTATAAGAGCCAAAGATGATCTTTTTTCAGATGATGAAAATGTTGAAAGAGCCCAATCACATGGTCTTGAGAACCCAATGCTTGAAGAAAATATTGAAATAAACTCCATTGAATATATATTATCATTATTGGTTTATAATGATATTGGAAGAATATAATAATAATATCATTTAGGTTTCATAAACTCTTCAAATTTATATAATTGTCACGGCTAAGACTAATCCTCAAAGAACAATAATAAAAAAGTTTATTGGGGATTGAAGGAAAAAATAAAATTCAAAAAAAGTTGAAGAAATGTCCCATTGGGATAAGAATAAAGTTTCTTCTCAAAGTAATTATTGGATTATATGTAGCACTATGATAATTTAAAGGAAAACATTATTTTTAATAGCGTAAAAGACAAGAAACATTGAGCTTAAACAACCTAGAAAATATATTATTTAAATATGATTGTAATAGCATAGATATTAAATTAGTAGGTATGAATATTATTAACTAATTTATTAAACATTTGTATATTTATTACTCAATAAAAACTTATTGATAAATTCTTTGTAAATAATCCCATTAAATTTAGTTGTCCTTTTATTATTAAAAAACATGTTTTCTTCAAAAATGATTTTTATTTATTTTTTAATTAATTTAATAAACTTTTATAAAATTTATTTGATAAAAATAAATTTGTTTATTAAAATAGAATATAAATATATCTTAGTCTTATTTTTTGCGATTTTACAAGAAAAATATATTTTTTAATGAATTGTGAAAATACCATTTTTATTAACACTACTTTTAAATGCATAATGTAATTACATTTCAATAAATTAAAAAAATATTTTATAATAAATAATTGAAATTATATTTATACAATATGTATGTATATATATATATATGAATTTAAATCTATATAATGATGATCACTAGTCATATAGTTAATGTAATATCATATAACCCTTGAAAAATGCATTACATGTAAAATCGTTTTCGACGCATTTTGTTGGTTTATTGTCAAATTAAATTATTCCACTTATATGAAATGAAATATATAAAAGTTATTATATATTTTGAATTAGAATATTTATTATTAGGTAATATGTTCATCTTAATGTTTGGTCATAATGAATAATAAAAATAGTAAAAACCTATTACTATTGTTGGGTAAAACAGGTATATGAGGGGATAATCTAAAGATACCAGAGTTAAAATGATGTTAAAACTTGTATAATTTATATTTTATAACCATATCTAGATCTTATAACATATAATTTCAATAAATATTCCCATTTGGATTCGTATGGCCATGATTATGACCTTTAGAGTAATTTAAAAAAGGAAAGGATAAATATCACTCCCTTAAAATTAAAAATATATTATGTGTTCACATAGAGATAAAAAAGAGTTATGTTTGGATATAAATATCTATATAAATAATAAATTTTTTATTTAAAATGGTGATTTATTTATAATTTTCAATAAGTAAATGATTAACGTAAATGATTACATAACTTAGAAGAAGTAAATTTTGAATTAAAATGGGAAAAAATAAATGATTTAAAAAATATTAAAATTAATATACATTGAATAAATTTTTTGTTCCATTTCATTCCAATAAGTATTAAATGTTATGTTAGTGTTAAAGTTATATATTCTAATTCCATGTATCTATTAAACTATTTAATATCAAATTAAATGACTAGTTTCAAAATTGACCTTAATGATATTTTATAAAAAAAATTATTTTATTAAGTGATTTGAAAAATTTAAAAATATTTATCATCCTTAAATTAAATGGTATATGGTTTATAATATAAACCATGTTCCAAATATGGTATGTTTTTCCATTTATAAGAACATTCCTGACCACTAAATGTTCAAAACATTATTTTCCCTATAATTGTCAAAAAGGAAAAATGGGTTAATAAGGATAAGGGTAAAAATGAGAAATAAAATTTTAAAAACATTATTGTATGAAATAATTTATACCAATAATTTATTCTACATATATCATTTTTAAACGTATTTTTTTATGATAAATAATTTATATAAATTTATTATTCTAAAAAATTCCAAAAGTGCCCCTCCCATCACTTATAAAAGGTAACCACCATTCCTATTTCTCTAAAACTAAAATATAATTTTTTATAAAATACATTACTAAATTCATTCATTACATCCCCCACCATTCCCTAGAGGCCTTTTTTTTATCATAAAACTAGTAAAGGTATTCTTTTGGTGTAAACCTTAAGAGGTTTTTTGTAGAATATGTATTCTTCTTAGTCAAGCATTTTTATTTTCATTATTCATAAAAATACTTGAAATTTCATTAAAATATGATGATATAATAAAATAAATATAACCATTATAATGATATGTTTTTATTTTAATAGAATACCCTATATTCATTTCCACTTCCACCAAATTGGAAATAAAACAGTCATTGGTGCATACAACAGACTATATCCTCGCAAACCGATGTAATTTGTTATCCATCACCACCTATTAAGTATGGTTTTAAAGTTTAATTTACCATATATATATATATATATCATATTTAGGTTAAATTTATCATAGATTTAATATATCATATATTATAATTTCTTACCTCTCCACAAATAGAAAAATGACAATGTCGTGCATTCTTACATGTGCATTACATCCCCCATAAAGCGAAATAGTTAGTTTCTCATAAGCACATCACATAAATACTTTATATAAGTGTATTTCATAAAATAATATTTTATTTATTATATAATTTTATTTTAATAAATTTAAAATAATTCTTAGTATCTTTCAATCATGAATGTTAAAAAATGAAAATGTTACTCATGCGTACGTTAGACTTACCACCTCCATGATTGTAAAATAGTTCTTATTTGAAAACCATACTTCAAGATTGTCCAAAAATTATAATATATTTCAAAATATTTGATAATTATTTCAGAACTATTATTATGGATATTATTTACCAACTACCTATTTTACTATAGTCAAACTACCAATGTCATTTCCGATATATGAGCCAATTATAATAAAAACAAGCAACATGAACATAGTTGATTAAGAAAATAATCATAACATTTTATGAAATAAATTAAAATTAATAATAAAATTTAAATATGTTATTAAGAAAGTAAATAACTAATATAATTTTATGATTCATGATGATGAATTGCATACATGATGAGTCGGACTTGAGGTAATTGATTCTTTATCAATTTTTTTTCATTGATAAATATTTTATTATTATGAACCAATTTATTTTATATAATTTATATATGTCCATCTGAAATTTTATATCATTAATAATTCAAAATTCATATTATTTTATTTTTTAATTCAAATTATTTCATACAAGGGGATTTTACAAAAAACATACTAATTAGAAAATGGTTTCACAAATCAACTTCTTTTCATTGGGTTATATAACAACTTCATTGTCATTGATATTATAAGATTATGAGTGTAATGATTTTTTTTTATTTTATGATGTTTTCTAATTGATTTATTTGTATTTAAATCTTATAACTATAATCAATCAATTGATTAATTTTCCCTTCAACATTATAATAGTTGTAAGAGGTTTTCATCTAAAATTGTCTTCTTTGGGACATATTCTATGTTATACACATATCTTTTTTATGAGCTGTATCTAGTGACCGTTTTATATTCTATATTATGAATGAAATAAAATTTATGAAATTTAATTCTTTAGTTGAAATTATTTATTTCATTGAGTAATGAATTGAATGTAACTAATGTGGATAGAGTTTATTTCATAATATTATCATTATTTAGGATTATTTATGTTTAGGTGTCCATTGGGTGAATTATATGATATTTCAATCTTATAACTCATATATTTTATTCTCCTGAAGATATTTTTAGAAATTATAATTTTTCTTTTAATTTTACACATTTATGTACTCAAAATATCAAAAAATATTTTTAAGAAAAATAGACCTTATTTCCCCTTTAGTTGGGATTTTTTCCATCCATGTATATCTCTTGTAAAAATGATTTCAAGAATGTTTTCAATATTCTAAAATTATTTATTAAATAAATTGTAATCAGTTTTTTCTTTTACCAATGGATATAAAATAAATATTCCAATAATTTTCTAAATGAGGTACGTTTTCACATTTCATGTCAAAATTTTCAAGGAATCTTTATTTTAACATACTCAGTAAGAACCTAATTTCCCACCATCATGAAAACCAAATATTTTAATTATTCCTTTAAAATTTTCCATTATACATTTCAAAGGAATTTAATTCCTAATATTATGAAAATTGTTATTTTTTAAAGTTGAATTAAAAATAATTTTTTTTATTTTCCTTGAAAAAGTTTCTAATGATCTGTTTATGGTATTGATATTAATCAATGATAAAAACCATTTTTTAATTTAATAAACTATTGATATGTTTTAATTATTCCATCATTTTCTTTCTTTTGATGGCCTATTGTTAAGTTGATTAAGGGAAATATTAACATCTCATGTGCCAATTTTTCAATTTGAATGTGTGTTGATTTTTTATAGAATTATTATCTCATCTTCCATATTATAAATACATTAGAATTTTTATATAATGGGAGGGGACCACTATACCCCCCTATGAATGAGTAGGTCTCATGGAATAAACAAGATTAGTCATTTGGTCAAGGATATACACATTTATGTATGATTTCATAGAGTGATTTTTTAATGTTATGTTTATGATGTCATAAATTATTCATTATATCATCATGAGATTAGTTATTGTTTTCTATATGATAATGTAAATCTTTATGAAATTCATGGATATGTTTAAAGCACACATGATATGTTATATATAATTACGTTATCATCATTTTTCTCACACATAGTTTTCTTTTTGATCATGTTATTGATTAAATTAAATGTGTTTTCAGTTATTTTACATTAAATATTGATTTTATAATATTTTAAAAAGAAAAAATCCATTATACATAACCCTTATTGGGAATCTTAGCTCACCTATTTTTTTATTTTCCCTAATATACAAAATAATTAATCCTTGAATAAGTTCAGGTTTTTTTTACTTTTAGTATTTTTTATTATTATATGTAATGTGAGATTGAAGTATGTATATAGTTTAACGAGACTAAAAAACTATTAAATCCTATGTGATGTGATCACTTGTATCTAGTTTCAATTTATTAAGGTGACCTATGGATCTTGGATATTCTATTTAGGGTATTTGAAATCGGTATTACAGAAAGATTAGTAGAAATAATGGGAACATGATTTAGTAAATCACAGATTAGGAAACATGACCCTATTAAAGACGTTGAGGAACTTCCCAAAATTAGATATGATTAGGATTCATATGAGGAGAGTTTTGGATTTTTAGGTATCATCATGGGTTAGCAAGTCTATTATTGAATATATATTTGAAAGAATAGACACATCTTATGAGAATTTATATTATAGGATCTTATCATGAAAAATGATATTTTGGGATAAATTTATTTTAATACAAAAATTTAGTTTAGTATATATATTAATGAGAATTTTATTCAAGGAATAAGGATTTTTATGGACATAATATTAATGTTACTAACAAACTATAGAGTTAATATTGTAATTGATGTTAATATAATAAGAGTTAATTAATATTATTTGATATTTTTAAGAAAAATAATTCACATAGAAAAGCATTATAGTAAAAATGTTGTTTGATGAATAATGTTATTTTTGATATTTTTTTTCGTATTTTCGGAAACATTATAAAAATTAAATTAATGTAGTTTTAGAAAAAGGAAAACCTGTATGGTGGGTGTCATCCTATCATATCTAAATTGTTTGTAGGGTTTGAACCCAAAACCAATGTGAAACGATGGTGATATTTCTACCATTGGCTTATGTGATATTATGGTTAGTATTAAATTGTATTTACTTAAAGGTTTTTACATATAAATATTTAGTTTATTTTAGTAAACATATCTTAGTATTAGATATGTTTTAATTTTTATTTTATTAGGGGATTAAAAAAATTTATGGTTGTATTTTATTTGGTTTTGTTATATATAACATTTGGTTTTAATGTAAAGGATTATTTGAGAAGAATAGTATTACTTTTTTGGAGGGGTAATATGAAGTGTACGATAAAGACATTGAGGTTAAAAAATCATTTATTTTTTAGGTTATCCATGTTATTTTGGATGTAGGGTTATATATTTAAGGAATGATCAATCTTAAAACATTGTTATCTTGTGGAATTGTAGAGATTAATGTATTATTTATTCATATGATGGTTTATCCAAATTAATAATTATATTACATTGTGATAAATTTTTGGTTTTATTAAAGAAATAAAGAATAACGTTTTATTCTTTTTTGGACTATATGATCCATTAAAATTTAATTTTATTGCTTTAGGAATGTAAATTTCATCTTAGATATTAATTTTATAGATTAACCGATGATGTGGAAATATATAGAAGCACCAGCAAAGGATAAAATTGTCTATAGGAAATGAAAATATATCAAGTAAGTATATTTTTTAGTGTTTTAAATCATAATAGTAAAAGTAAACCTCAACTCTACAGAAAGGGTCTACAAATAAAAATGTTATCCTAGTACCTTAATTTATTATGAATCAATGTTCTTTTTTCACATCTCTTAGGATTATGGTTTTGTGGACATTAACTTTCTGTTGATTATATTCTTTATTGTGATTAAGGATCTATGTCACTCTCAATAACTTTTTTTAAATTAAAATTTTCTTACATGTCTATATATTTACTTTTGAGAAATGTTTTCCTAAATAGAAACCATGTTACGTGTTATTCTAGTTGAATATCATATTTCCAATTCTCACTTATCTGGAGGATTTTTCTATTAACCCATTATATGATGTGGGATTTCAAAAAAGGTATTTTCATATGAAAAAACATTGATTTCCAAGATCATGATGCAATTAATAGGTTGAAATTTATTGAAGGTTTGGATCATGCAACACTCCATGATTTTAGAAGAACATTATCTTTGATAGTGTATACGATATACAACACCAAGATTAAACAACCTACAGAATAAATAATTTAAATTTTACCACACAAAAACTATCATTACATTGTTGGATATGAATAATATTAACACATTTATGAAATATATGTAATTTTAATATACTATATAAATTTACTTATAAATGTTTATCCAACAATCACTTTAATTTTAGTAATGTCGCATTATTATTCAAAAACCTATTTTCCTTAAAAATGATAGTTAATGTTTTTTAATTAATTTATAGAAATTTTATAAAATCTATTTTATAAAATGATGTTCATTTTGTAAATTATCATATGAATGTTATATTATTCGGAATTTTTGGGATTTGTCTGAAATGTTTGATTTTCAAATGAATAGTAAAAAATACTAGTTTTTTTAAAAAGTTTTTAAATGCATAGCCTAATTTTAATTTTATTCATTAAAATAATTTTTAATAATGAATAATTAAAATTAAAATTATATATTATATATATAAATATATGAATTTTATTCCATATAATGATGATCACTAGTTATGTAGTTAATGTAAGATCACCTTATGCTTGAAAAATGCATTCCTTGAAAAACTGTTTTGATATGTTTTTCTACATTATTTTTAAATTTAATTATATGGATTTAGATAATTGAATTTGATTTAATGGAATCTATATTATAATTAACTTAATTAATTTTAGGTAATATGGTCAACTTAAATATTGGTGATAATAAATAGAAAAAATATTAAATATTTGTTTCCATAATTAAGGATAAGACATGTCTATCGGGTGTTAAACTAAAATGATAAGGATTATAATGACATAAAAACTTGTATTATTTAAAATTTATATTCATATTTAACTCCTATATCATCTATGCTCTGGAAATTTCCCATTTTATATCTATATTTCAATGATTATAAACTTTATAATAATTTATGTATAGAAAAGGGAAAATGGCAGTCTCATACTTTTAAAAATATATTATGTGTTAACAATTGGTGGAAATAAAGTTATGTTTGTTTAATAATATTCATTTTAAGGAAAAATAATTTCTCTTTGTTATTGTAATTTATTTCTAGTTATTTGTAATGATATATTTACCTTAAATTCTTATGCAATGCCAATGTAGTAATTATTTAATTAAATGGAAAATAAAATACATGATTTTAAAAGTATTAAATATAATATAATTATAATAAAATTTTAAATTTCATTTTTTTGTATAATTATAACATTTTAGGTAATATTTAAAGTTATATATTCTAATTTCATATTTTTCTTGATTTTTTTTAAATCAAATTAAATGAATTATGTCACAATTGACACGAATTATATTTAATAGAAAACAATGTTTTATTAAATGATTCAAAATTAAAAAAAAAACTATTTTCCCTATCCAAGTAAATAGAATACAGTTTATATTATCTTCCAAGGTCTAATTATGGGTTGTTTTTTGATACGAACCTTTTTACCCATAAATTGTAAAAACTTTAATAATAAGGTAATTGTTAAAAAGGGATAAAGCAGGTTTAAACTAAAATATAAGGGTACCAAACAACTATAAAATTATCCAAATTTTATTGGATGATATTAATTAGACCAAAAACCATATTATATTTGAAATATATAATTTTGATCCAGTTTTTCATGAAAACAATTATATTAATTTAAGAATTTAAGAATTTTTAAAAGGTCCCCTCCCCTCACTTATAAAACGCCACATCTTATCTTCTTTTAATTACACATAAAGAGATTTTTGGTATAGAAAATAACATCCCATATAAATTCTTTACATACCTCCCCATGTTTTAGAGGCCTTTTAGATCTCAAAACCAACCTAGTAGCGCTTTTTTTGTAAACCATAAGAGGTTGTATAATGAAGAGGTATCGTTCTAAAATAAGCGTTTTTCTTTTATTTCTTATTAAACCACATTCAAATTTTATTAAAACATAATGATATAATAACAATAGTATCTAAAAACTATAAAGTTGTTTTTTAATGTAATTCTATCCATATCAAACACCAAAAAATATAAAACAAAACCGTCGTTCGTATGTATAGAGTACTATAACAAATAATTTCTTTCCATTCCATTCACTTAAAAATGAAAACCCCATTCATGCGTATTTGTGGATTACCACCTCTACGAAGCGATGTGACTCTGTTTTCACAACCAAATACCATGAATTCTATAAATAAGTGCATTTAAAGAATATATATATATTATAATTATAATTTTATAATGATAAAATGGTAATTATTTTATTTCCATCATGATCGTTGAAAAATGAAATCATTATTTATGCATACATATGACTTACTATATCCAAGATTGTAAAATAGTTCATTTTTCATAACCATATTACATGGTTGGTTGAAAAAGTGTAATTTATAGATAAAATATTAAAATTATATAATTATTACTATTTTTAATATAATGAAACAATGAACACTTCTACCATAGTCAAACTACCATTGTCATTTCAGACATTTGAACTGAATATCTTCGAAACATTCGGTGTGAGCATTACTGACTATGTAATTCAACATAATATAGTAATAAATAAATAAAAAAATAATAAAATTTCAAAAGGCTCTTAATCAAGTAAAAAATTAACATATATTTATTATCCAGAAAAATAAATGTTGTACGTGATGAGTCAGACCTAACTTAAGGGATTCTGTCTTAATTTACATTTATTGATGTATGTTTTAATTTTACGCACTAATTTATTTTATATGATCTTCATAATTAAATTTTACATGGTATATCATGAATAAATTATATTTTTTTTTTTTAATATGTCAATTCAAATTATTTTGACCAAGGGGATTTCACTTAATGGTTACCAAGTGGTAAGTTGTTTTATAATGTAACGCCCCGACCCCAGCTACCCAGAGTCGGTGCATTATTACATAACATTGGCATCATCACAAGAAAGATCAAATCTCGAAAGACCGATTGGTTTAGTAGCCTTGGAAACACTAGATATATTCATAAGTTTTACATTACATCATAAAATGAAAAACTACTACAACAACATAATGTCTCCATAATCCACACTACTATCCCCTCATAATATCCCTGCAGGTCATTCATAATTTACTTCTTCACATCCTGGGGAAAAATAAAACATGGAAAAGGGGTGAGCTCAAATGCCCAGTAAGGATAACAATATAGCGGAAACTTTCATAAATAAGAATAAACATTTAAGGCAATGCATTACTAAAACAAAAGCCTTTTAAAAATGAACTTCAACATGGTATGGCAAAAGTAAAATGAAATAATGCCATTTACTTATTCACATGGATATTCTACTAATCGAATAATCACATGAAAAAATCAATAACCACTTTCATAATGTTGGAATGCATAATGCCAGACTATCATAACCACATAGCCAAGGCCTCGTGCCAAGGCTACAAATAAGATTTTGTCAAGGCCTTGTGCCAAGACACTAGTTTGTCTCATGAGACCTACCGATGCATCGAGGAGCTATAGCGGGCTCCACCCGTCACTTATTAAGTCCAATGCATTCCCATATGAAAAGGTTTAAACATAACATAAACATTCGTATTAAAACTAGCATACGAAATGTCAATACTTTCACAATAAACTATGAATGGTATAAAAATAGCACATCCACGGTCAAACATATCACAAAACCTTCAATACAATATAGAAGTTTTGTATCATAATAAATCAACTTCAAATAATCTTAAAATCCATCAAAGGATGTTGACATAGATGAAATCAAAATTCTTTTAAAAGAAATATCTCCTTTTATTTTGAAATTATTTAAGATCCATATAAAATAAAACATTTTCTTTGAAAATATTCTTATAAGCTTTTATGGGAAGCTTCGACGATTTTATAACGGCGGAAAATAACCGCACCCGCCGTATAAGTTAAAAAAACATTCTTACCTCAATTCTGTCGAAAAGGTTAAAAAGGACCTTGTTTTGAAAATGACGGAAAGATTCCTTTATAAACCTCTTATAAAAAGTCAAACAAAGGTATAAATGACTTTAACCCATATTCTTGTAAATAGTAAAAATGTTTTGAAATACATTTCGAAGAAACATGGATGTGGATGATAAAGAGATCCCAGTAGATTATTACGTATAATACAACCTCGGATAATGAAGAGATTGTGAAATAACCCTTACCTTGTACTTTTCCTTGGTTGTGGTAGGTTAACCTCCTGTATAATGGTGAAATAATTGTTATTAAATTATACAAGAATCATATACATTAATATGATGTCATATATGATCTTTTAATATTGATTTGATAATAATATCTTAGTATTATCGTTGTTTCGGGTGTTAACTTACTTGTTTTCTTTCATATGTTTTGTTACGTAAGACATGTTTGTAAAGGATAGGTTGTATATTATTCATATCCAGAATGATATCAAGTCCTTAAACATCATTTTTAAATCATAAAAAGATAATTACGCTTTAATGGTTACGATGGAGAATGAATCTCATCGCGTTCGTGGAGACGGTAGTCCGTACGTACGCACGAGCGACAATATCATTCTTTTGATATTAAAATAATATATAAATGGATGGTATATCATATATACAGAATCATTAACATGTTATATTTATTATTTACATGAGTTACACATCATTATTATACCCATCCAAATAATATTATATTGAATAACAATTACACCACGACGTGGAGACGGTAAGCCGTACGTACGCACGTATGGTGACATGTTATTCAAAGGGTGGATATAATACTGAATATGATTGTACCATATTTATAATAACATCACAGTATATGTGAGATACTGGAGTTATTATTTCAGAATGGTAAGAACAAAGGAAGAAGAAGTGGAAGAAGAAATGAACTTAGAAAAGGGTGGTGAAATCATTACCTCTTCTTCGGGTTCTTCCTTTTGATTTGATCAAAAGGGCTCCTTAGGTTGGCTTTCTGATCAAACTAAGGCCTCTAGGTTGTAGTGAGGGATGTTGGGAGAGTATTTGGGCAGAGTTTGGCCGAACCAAAAGGCTTTGAAGGTGTGAAGAAATGAGAAGGAGGAGTTCCCTTTTATAAGAGGGGTGAGGGGCACCTTTGGAAAAGTTAGAAATATTAATTTATAATAAATTCATATTCGGTTTAAAAAGGCTCCAAAGTTGACTATTCAAAGGATGAGGTGGGGATAGGTCGAAAACAACTCATCCAATAGAATTTAGACAGGTTTGGGTACTTATATTAACCTTATCATTAAGTATTAACTCTAAGTTAATTAGTTTCACTTTTACAATGTCTCTTTGTATTTTTATATAATATGGTTAATAAACTTACTATATACATCCAAGCGACCCCCAAGTGGTCCATTAATGAGGAAACTATCATAATATAAGTCTCTTGGCCGAACCTTAGATTTTTAGGAATTTAATATCAATTAATAATATAATATTTGTTTTAAGAACTCTTTTATGTCAATTTTGACACTATTCAATAGTTGATTTTTGTGAAACTCTTAACAGATTGATTACTTCGAAAAAAGTTAATTAAATCAATCCTAATATATCATATTATCATAGAAAATTAGTTTAATTCATTAAAAGTTTCATATTATAATTATTTGGGTATTTATAAGATCAATTATTTTTATTTTTCACTATTTTAGTAATTACTGCATCATCATTGTGTCATAAATAAAATAAATTATTTAATGTCTAAAAATTATAAGTAAACTATCATTATGTAGGAAATCTTTTTAGCTTTCTAATGAATATTTATAATCGAAAATCCGACGTGTATAACCCTATGTAAAAATTGTTCTTCTAAAAGATGTAATCTTATGCCATTTTTATTTTTATTTTAACTTTATTAATATAATGTGTCATTATCACTTACAAGTGGATCCATGGGGTCCCAAAATAGACCCAAAGATGCCCATGGTCGACCATGTGTCAATCAATAGGGTTGAGACACGTTTTAGGGTAATTTAGTATTATTATAATATTATTTTGTTTAACCCTTATTTACCGGATTTACCCTTAACCATGGTAAATAAAATATTTACCGCAGTAATTATTCAAAATGTCTAAAAATAAAAGTTACCTATTTACACAATTTGAACATCCTGATTCCAAATATGGAATCCATTTTTCTAAATTCAAAACACAGAAGTGGCAGAAATTAATTTAAAATTAATTCCCGCTGTCAAAACAAAAAGCGTGTTTTTAAGAGATAATAACTATCAAAAGATTGACACTTGTTTATGTTCGGTTTAATTGTAAAATTATGTCCAATGACCAAAATTATATTAAATGGTAAAAATATATTCTAAATATACTTTAAAACCACTCAAATTCACAATTTATCACTATTAATTATTTTGATTAAAAAAGTTGTTTTTAATTAAAATTTAGTAATTTTCACTATTCATCAAAATATGAAAGTTATCCGAAATGTACCAAAATTTCACCCTAGGCTAATTTTGATATTCCGAATCCAAAAATGAAGTCCATTTTGAAATATAGAATATATATGATTTCAAAAAGTAGGTATTACTATTCACAACAGCTAGTTTAATTAGTTGTGGTGTGTGTTAGAACTCGAGGTTGCGTACAACACACGCTATCGCATTATTCGAAGGGAAACGTACCATAGAAGCTTGGGGTGTTACATTCTCCCCTCCTTCAAATAATTGCGTCCTCGCAATTTCTAGGGTATTACTGCATAAAAAGACTCGGGTGGTTCTTCATCATAAGTTCCTCGGGTTCCCACGTTGCCTCTTCCATCTTATGATTTCTCCACAAAACTTTTACCAGACGCGTCGTCCGGTTTCTCAGTACTTGTTCTCTTGTATCAAGAATCCTGACGGGCTCTTCACAATAAGACAGATCCGGTTCCAGTTCTAATTCCTCATAGGTGAGTACATGCGTTGGGTCAGGCATGTATTTTCTCAACAGAGATACGTGGAACACATCGTGAACTTTGGAGAGACTTGGCGGCATTGCCAATCGGTAAGCTACAGCCCCAATTCGTTCTAGAATTTCGAAAGGTCCGATGTACCTGGGACTCAATTTACCTTTCTTACCAAAACGTATGACTCCCTTCCACGGAGATACCTTCAGGAAAACATGATCACCGACTTGAAATTCCAAATCCTTCCTTCGATTATCGGCATAGCTCTTCTGCCTACTTTGAGCTGCTTTAATGTGATTTTGGATTACCTTCACCTTTTCCACCGTTTCCTCCACCAGTTCTGGGCCTACAAGTTTTCTTTCACCAACGTCATCCCAACAGGTTGGTGTACGACATCTCTTTCCGTATAACGCTTCATATGGTGCCATCTGAATACTCGAATGGAAGCTATTGTTATAGGAAAATTCTACTAGTGGTAAATATTGATCCCACATACCCTGAAAATCAAGTGAGCAAGATCTCAACATGTCTTCTAAGGTCTGAATAGTCCGTTCTGATTGTCCGTCTGTCTGAGGGTGGTAAGAAGTGCTCAAATGAAGTTCAGTATCCAGGGATTTCTGAAGACTTTTCCAAAATCTTGAAGTAAAACGGGGATCACGATCAGAAATAATCGATAGGGGTACTCCATGAAGTCTCACAACTTCATTAATGTATAGTCTTGCTAGACGTTCCAGGGGTAGATCTTCTCTTATAGCAAGAAAATGTGCTGACTTGGTAAGACGATCAACAATAACCCATATTGCATCGTTCCTTCTAGGAGTCTTTGGTAGCCCCATGACAAAGTCCATCGTAATATTGTCCCATTTCCACTCCGGTATGGGAAGAGGTTGCATGACTCCTCCAGGCTGTTGCCTTCCAGCTTTCACTTGTTGACAAACCATACATCTTGACACAAAATCAGCAATCTCCCTCTTCATGTTGTCCCACCAAAAATGTTCCTTCAAATCTCTATACATTTTGGTGCTCCCAGGGTGTATAGAGAAATTGGAACTATGAGCATCATCCAACAATTCCCTTTTCAGATCAGGTAAATCGGGAACACAAAGTCTCTTCCTGAATTTCAAAATTCCATCTTCATACACAAAGTCTCTCAATCTCCCATCATTCACAGCTTTAATCTTATTTTGGAATTCTTCATCATTGGTCTGAGAACTCTTAATCCTTTCTAGTAAAGATGGTTTGGCAACCATTTGAAAAAGCATTGATGTTTCACCTTCCCTGGTTATTCCCATGTCCATCTTCTCTAGATCCATGAAAATTGGATCCCTTTCAATTCTCATATTGTTCAAAACTCCATGGTCTTTTCTACTCAAAGCATCTGCCACCTTGTTTGCCTTCCCCGGGTGGTAGTGTATCGTACAATCATAATCCTTGAGTAATTCAAGCCATCTCCTTTGCCTCATGTTGAGTTCTTTTTGTGAGAAAATATACTTCAAACTCTTGTGATCAATATAAATCTCACATTTTTCACCATAGAGGTAGTGCCTCCATATCTTCAAAGCAAAGATCACTGCTGCTAACTCGAGATCATGAGTAGGATAGTTTTGTTCATGAATTTTCAACTGTCGTGATGCATAAGCAATAACTCTATTATTCTGCATAAGGACACAGCCAAGTCCTTTCTTTGATGCATCACTATAAATAACGAACCCATCATTCCCTGATGGTAGAGTCAATATAGGAGCATTGACTAATCTTCTCTTCAGTTCTTCGAAACATTCTTCACACTCTTTTGTCCAAACAAATTTAACCCCTTTACGTGTGAGTTTCGTTAATGGGTTTGCCAATCGGGCAAAATTCTGGACGAAACGTCGATAATAACCTGCCAAACCAATAAAACTACGTACCTCAGTTATACTCGTAGGTGCTGGCCATTCTTGGATTGCCTTGGTCATAGAAGGATCAACAGAGATTCCATCTTTAGAGACAATATGGCCAAGAAAAGAAATCTCCTGAAGCCAGAATTCACACTTGCTAAACTTTCCATATAATTCATGCCTCCTCAGAGTCTTCAAGATAATGCGCAAGTGATTTTCATGATCTTCATAGGTTTTGGAGTATACCAATATATCATCAATAAATACTACCACAAATTCAGTGAGATACTCCTTGAAAACTCTATTCATTAGATCCATGAATACAGAGGGTGCATTAGTCAATCCAAACGGCATTACAGTAAACTCGTAATGCCCGTACCTGGTTCGAAATGCTGTTTTCGGAATGTCTTCCTTCTTCACACACAACTGATGGTATCCAGATCGAAGGTCAATCTTTGAAAAGTATTGAGCTCCATGCAGTTGGTCAAATAAATCATCAATACGAGGTAGGGGATACTTGTTCTTTATCGTTATAGCATTGATCTCCCTGTAGTCAATACATAACCTCATAGATCCATCTTTCTTTTTAACAAAAAGAACAGGGGCTCCCCATGGAGAAACACTAGGGAGAATAAATCCCTTATTACTCAATTCCTCTAGTTGTTTCTTTAGTTCGACTAACTCTACAGTGGCCATTCTATAAGGGGTCTTCGATATAGGCCTTGATCCAGGAATCAAATCAATAGAAAACTCAACTTCTCGTTCTGGAGGATGTCCAGGTAAATCTTCCGGAAATACATCTACAAATTCTTTCACAACAGGTACATCCTCTATTTGAACATTCCTTTCCTCACCGATAGTTACTTCATTCTCTTCCTCCCCAATAATTGAATTAAGTTGAGCTACTGGGGGTGGGTCTAAATAAGAATTAGGTGGTGACGATTCTGCTCTAAAAATAAGGTGCTCCTTATCATTATCATCATGAATCGTAACCTCTTTCTTCTTACAATAAATCTTCGCATCATAGTCCGAAAGCCAGTCCATACCGAGGATTATATCAAACTCAATCATAGGTATGACGATGAAATCAGCAGATAAAGAAAATTTATGTGCTCTAATGGGGACTGATTCACAAAACTTTGTTGCAACGATACTTCCCTTAGGAGTTTTAACTGACAACTCCCTTATTAAATCAAATTGGAAATATCTAATTTTCTTAGCAAACTGGGAAGATATGAAACAATGCGATGATCCAGAATCAAATAATGCATTTGCTAAACTTGAGGAAACCATTAAATTACCTGCCACCACGTCTTTCGGAGTTTCTACCTCAGCAGTAGTGATAGCATAAGCCTGGCCTTGATCCCTTGGCCTTTTCTGAGGTAAGTTCTCCTGACGCTTAGGACATGCATTTGCATAATGCCCCATCTCCCTACAATTGTAGCACTGAACATTGGTAGCTTCCTTCTTCCCCTTGCAATCATGAGCTTGGTGGCCTTTTTCACCACACTTGTAACAGACTCCCATTCCCTTCAGGCAAGAACCGGGGTGTTTCTTCCCGCACTTACCACAAGATGGATATTCAACCTTTCCCTTCTTCCCCTTATTTCCATTCCCAGATTGATCAGCAGGTCTCTTCTTCTCTTGCTTTGCTTTAAAGTCATAAGACTTAGAGAATTCCTTTTCGGTCTTGATAGCACATGAGACAATGTCTTCGTACGATGAAAAGGATTGTGAGACTAATGCTCGACGGAGAAATGGTTTTAACCCATCAAAGAAACGATCAATCTTACTTCTTGGGTTGCGAATATAATCACCAGCGTACCTCGCTAACCTTGTAAAGTTAGCCTCATACTTTGTGACATTATCATCCTCCTTTTGTCTCAGACTCAGAAATTGCCTTTCCATATCTGCTCGATGGTCGCGAGGAAAGTATTTTTCTAAAAACAGATCTTTGAACTCCCTCCATTCCATGTTTGATACTTCATCATCTTCCTTCATGTTTTGAATCAATGACCACCATTGATCAGCATCTCCAGTGAGGCGGTAAACTGCCATGGTAACTTTTTCCCTTTCACTACTCCCCAAAGCCTGAAATATTTTCTCTAGGGAAAATATCCATTGCTCAGCTACTAAGGGATTTGTACTCCCATTGAACGTTGGTGGTTGTTGTCTCATGAATCGATCTAACATTGATCCTCCACGCTGCGGATCAGGGTTCTCCATACGGGTAAGGTTATTATTCATAACCTGAGTAAGTTGTCCCAGTATGGTGATTAGCTGATCGGCACCAGTTGCATCACCAGCCCCACTATAATTATCTTGAGCAGGAGGGCAATCCCTACATGGAGTGCGCGCATTGATACGGTTTCCATTTCTTCCACTAGGCGCCATTTCTAAACAATGGCATAAACTAGATCAGTTTATGAATCAAAATACATAATCCCATACTTATAAAACACTTAACATAAATTGAACTATTTATGGATATAATCCATAATCATAAAAATGTTTTTCTTTGAGGAAGTATATACTCATAAACCCTTCATAATGATTTGTAAAGATAATGAGAGTTATCCTAAGCATATCCCCCGGGAGTGTCGTAACCAAGAGTGCAGCAAGGCCCGTTGTCGTGCACCAGTTCCCGTTCGAGTCTAGCTCAAAGCGGTGTTTTCGGGTTTTACCCCTAGGTACATCTGTGCCAGAGCCGCCTCTACCTGCTCGTATCCAGACAGGGATGTATTGCTCGGAAAACTCACAAAATCTCTACAATACCAAAATTCTAGGAAGTTCTTCTATACTAATCCTCAAAGTTCATCTTAGGTCTACGTGCTCTAATCAGAGTTTATCTAAATCTAGCTTCCAAGGTTTGTACTAAACTTTCTCTGATACCAACTGTAACGCCCCGACCCCAGCTACCCAAAGTCGGTGCATTATTACATAACATTGGCATGATCACAAGAAAGATCAAATCTAGAAAGACCTATTGGTTTAGTAGCCTTGGAAACACTAGATATATTCATAAGTTTTACATTACATCATAAAATGAAAAACTACTACAACAACATAATGTCTCTATAATCCACACTACTATCCCCTCATAATATCCCTGCAGGTCATTCATAATTTACTTCTTCACATCCTGGGGAAAAATAAAACATGGAAAAGGGGTGAGCTCAAATGCCCAGTAAGGATAACAATATAGCGGAAACTTTCATAAATAAGAATAAACATTTAAGGCAATGCATTACTAAAACAAAAGCCTTTTAAAAATGAACTTCAACATGGTATGGCAAAAGTAAAATGAAATAATGCCATTTACTTATTCACATGGATATTCTACTAATCGAATAATCACATGCAAAAATCAATAACCACTTTCATAATGTTGGAATGCATAATGCCAGACTATCATAACCACATAGCCAAGGCCTCGTGCCAAGGCTACAAATAAGATTTTGTCAAGGCCTTGTGCCAAGACACTAGTTTGTCTCATGAGACCTACCGATGCATCGAGGAGCTATAGCGGGCTCCACCCGTCACTTATTAAGTCCAATGCATTCCCATATGAAAAGGTTTAAACATAACATAAACATTCGTATTAAAACTAGCATACGAAATGTCAATACTTTCACAATAAACTATGAATGGTATAAAAATAGCACATCCACAGTCAAACATATCACAAAACCTTCAATACAATATAGAAGTTTTGTATCATAATAAATCAACTTCAAATAATCTTAAAATCCATCAAAGGATGTTGACATAGATGAAATCAAAATTCTTTTAAAAGAAATATCTCCTTTTATTTTGAAATTATTTAAGATCCATATAAAATAAAACATTTTCTTTGAAAATATTCTTATAAGCTTGTATGGGAAGCTTCGACGATTTTATAACGGCGGAAAATAACCGCACCCGCCGTATAAGTTAAAAAAACATTCTTACCTCAATTCTGTCGAAAAGGTTAAAAAGGACCTTGTTTTGAAAATGACGGAAAGATTCCTTTATAAACCTCTTATAAAAAGTCAAACAAAGGTATAAATGACTTTAACCCATATTCTTGTAAATAGTAAAAATGTTTTGAAATACATTTCGAAGAAACATGGATGTGGATGATAAAGAGATCCCAGTAGATTATTACGTATAATACAACCTCGGATAATGAAGAGATTGTGAAATAACCCTTACCTTGTACTTTTCCTTGGTTGTGGTAGGTTAACCTCCTATATAATGGTGAAATAATTGTTATGAAATTATACAAGAATCATATACATTAATATGATGTCATATATGATCTTTTAATATTGATTTGATAATAATATCTTAGTATTATCGTTGTTTCGGGTGTTAACTTACTTGTTTTCTTTCATATGTTTTGTTACGTAAGACATGTTTGTAAAGGATAGGTTGTATATTATTCATATCCAGAATGATATCAAGTCCTTAAACATCATTTTTAAATCATAAAAAGATAATTACGCTTTAATGGTTACGATGGAGAATGAATCTCATCGCGTTCGTGGAGACGGTAGTCCGTACGTACGCACGAGCGACAATATCATTCTTTTGATATTAAAATAATATATAAATGGATGGTATATCATATATACAGAATCATTAACATGTTATATTTATTATTTACATGAGTTACATATCATTATTATACCCATCCAAATAATATTATATTGAATAACAATTACACCACGACGTGGAGACGGTAAGCCGTACGTACGCACGTATGGTGACATGTTATTCAAAGGGTGGATAGAATACTGAATATGATTGTACCATATTTATAATAACATCACAGTATATGTGAGATACTGGAGTTATTATTTCAGAATGGTAAGAACAAAGGAAGAAGAAGTGGAAGAAGAAATGAACTTAGAAAAGGGTGGTGAAATCATTACCTCTTCTTCGGGTTCTTCATTTTGATTTGATCAAAAGGGCTCCTTAGGTTGGCTTTCTGATCAAACTAAGGCCTCTAGGTTGTAGTGAGGGATGTTGGGAGAGTATTTGGGCAGAGTTTGGCCGAACCAAAAGGCTTTGAAGGTGTGAAGAAATGAGAAGGAGGAGTTCCCTTTTATAAGAGGGGTGAGGGGCACCTTTGGAAAAGTTAGAAATATTAATTTATAATAAATTCATATTCGGTTTACAAAGGCTCCAAAGTTGACTATTCAAAGGATGAGGTGGGGATAGGTCGAAAAAAACTCATCCAATAGAATTTAGACAGGTTTGGGTACTTATATTAACCTTATCTTTAAGTATTAACTCTAAGTTAATTAGTTTCACTTTTACAATGTCTCTTTGTATTTTTATATAATATGGTTAATAAAATTACTATATACATCCAAGCGACCCCCAAGTGGTCCATTAATGAGGAACCTATCATAATATAAGTCTCTTGGCCGAACCTTAGATTTTTAGGAATTTAATATCAATTAATAATATAATATTTGTTTTAAGAACTCTTTTATGTCAATTTTGACACTATTCAATAGTTGATTTTTGTGAAACTCCTAACAGATTGATTACTTCGAAAAAAGTCAATTACATCAATCCTAATATATCATATTATCATATAAAATTAGTTTAATTCATTAAAAGTTTCATATTATAATTATTTGGGTATTTATAAGATCAATTATTTTTATTTTTCACTATTTTAGTAATTACTGCATCATCATTGTGTCATAAATAAAATAAATTATTTAATGTCTAAAAATTATATGTAAAATATCATTATGTAGGAAATCTTTTTATATTTCTAATTAATATTTATAATCGAAAATCCGACATGTATAACCCTATGTAAAAATTGTTCTTCTAAAAGATGTAATCTTATGCCATTTTTATTTTTATTTTAACTTTATTAATATAATGTGTCATTATCACTTACAAGTGGATCCATGGGGTCCCAAAATAGACCCAAAGATGCCCATGGTCGACCATGTATCAATAAATAGGGTTGAGACACGTTTTAGGGTAATTTAGTATTATTATAATATTATTTTGTTTAACCCTTATTTACCGGATTTACCCTTAACCATGGTAAATAAAATATTTACCGCAGTAATTATTCAAAATGTCTAAAAATAAAAGTTACCTATTTACACAATTTGAACATCCTGATTCCAAATATGGAATCCATTTTTCTAAATTCAAAACACAGAAGTGGCAGAAATTAATTTAAAATTAATTCCCGCTGTCAAAACAAAAAGCGTGTTTTTAAGAGATAATAACTATCAAAAGATTGACACTTGTTTATGTTCGGTTTAATTGTAAAATTATGTCCAATGACCAAAATTATATTAAATGGTAAAAATATATTCTAAATATACTTTTAAACCACTCAAATTCACAATTTATCACTATTAATTATTTTGATTAAAAAAGTTGTATTTAATTAAAATTTAGTAATTTTCACTATTCATCAAAATATGAAAGTTATCCGAAATGTACCAAAATTTCACCCTAGGCTAATTTTGATATTCCGAATCCAAAAATGAAGTCCATTTTGAAATATAGAATATATATGATTTCAAAAAGTAGGTATTACTATTCACAACAGCTAGTTTAATTAGTTGTGGTGTGTGTTAGAACTCGAGGTTGCGTACAACACACGCTATCGCATTATTCGAAGGGAAACGTACCATAGAAGCTTGGGGTGTTACATATAACTCCATTTATTTTCATTAGGTTGTGTTGCAAATTCATTGTATTCAATATTATAAAATAATGTGTGTAATTACTTTTTTATTTTTTTATATTGTGTTTCCCATTTTTTAATTACAATTTAAATTCTATACACAAAATCAATTCATTGGTTAATTTTCAATCCAACATTATGATCATTATAAGGGTTCTTCGTCTAAAATTGTCTTCTTTGGGGGATTGTTTATTTCATACAACTATTTTTTATGAGGAGTTTCTAACATCCATTTTATATTTTATATTACGGATATCATAAAAATCATTGTATTTAATTTTTAATTTTGATGTTATTTATATAACGTGGGTTATGATTCTAATGTTATGAAAGTGGTAAGGGTTTATTTTACATTCTTATCATTATTCAAGGTTGTTTATGTTATCCTCCACTGAGGTAGTTATATAATATTACCATATTAAAAGAAATTTATTTTATTCGTAAATGGTTATTTTTGAAAACCATAATTTTTCCTTTCATTTCACTCGTTTATGTATTGGGAATATAAAAAAAATGCTTTAAACAAAATAGACTTTATTTTCTCTTTAGTTAATAATTTATCCTTCCATTTATATGTTTAGTAAAAGTGATATCAACATTGTTTTTAATATTCTACAGTATTTTATTAAAGATATTTTTCCCATATTTAAATTTTTCAAAATTTGTTTAAAATGAATATTTCTGTCATTTTTTGAATGAGGTACTTTTTAACAATTCATACAAAAATGGGTAAGAAATCATTGTTCTACCACACATTTTATGAGTGGAATTATTCACCATTATAAAAACTACTTATTTTAATATTCCTTTAAATGTTTCCATGATTATTTTTAATGTTTTCCCCAAATATTCTATAAATTCTTTATTTTTAAAAGTAGACTTTAAAATGAAAAGGGTATTTCACTCAATATTTTTTATGGATATTTATATGGTATTTATATTCATAAATGATAAAAACCAATATTTTAATTACTTTTCACTGGGTGTACATTTTAATTATTAAACCATAATCTTTATTTTTATATTTTTTTAATTAGATAGATTGAGGAAATATTAACATATATTAAGCTAGTTTTTCGATATGAATTTTTTTATTTATCTTGTATTGAATTTTTATTTTATCCTTCTATATGATGAATAGATTTGAATTTTTATAGTATTATAAGGCCCCCCCATATCACCTCTAGGAATCAGTTGGTCCCATGAACTAAACTAGCTTGGGTATTTGGTCACGTATTTACCCATTTATGTATGATTTCTTGTCATGATGCTTTAAAATTATGTTTATAGTGTATGATATTATGAATTCCACCATTATAATATTATTTATTGATTTCCATGTAATTATTTAAATAGTTTCGATATCCATTTATAAGTTTCACGATCACAAAATTAGTTATATTTTATTATTTAATCAATGTTTATTCCTGCCACATTATTCTCTATGCTCATGTTGTTTGATTAAATAACATGTGTTTTTAGTTATTTACCTTTCCATATTGATTATACCGTATTTACTAATAATAGATTACACTGTACATATTGTTTACTGAGAATTTGATTTCACCCATTATTTTTTATTTTCCCTAATATATGAATAATAAGTATTTAAATAAGTTCAAGGATTTATAATTTTTTACTTTCACAATGTTGTTTTTAATATGAAATGTGATATTAAAGTATGTATATAGTTTATAAAAACTAATAAAATGTTAACTTCATTATGATGAACTCACTTATACCATGTAACAATCTTATAAAGTAACAACAAAATATGGGCTTCTGGTGTTAGGGTCTTTATAGTTAGGATCAGATAAAGTTTAGTAAAATCATTGGGGAGCGAATTTGGTAATACATAATTTTTGGAGCATAACCCTAAAAAAATTTGTGGATATTCCCCAAAGACAAAAAGTTTATAAGTCATATGAGTATTACTTATTATTTATAAGTAAAATCTTTGGTTAACAATTATAATTATGATTTTAAATTTGAAGGAAGAGATACCAATTTTGAGGATTAGTGTGATGGGGTTTTAACATGATTAATGAAATTTTGGGAGACATTTATTTGAATAAAACACATTGGTATAGTATATGTTTTTTTAAAATATAATTTGAGGAATTAATTTTTTTTCTAAATAAGTTAAATTTTATTAATAACCTATAGGGTTAATATGATCATTTATGTCAAGGTAATAGAAGTTAATTAATATTATTTTATTTTTATGTGAAAAAATAATACTTACATATATCCTCTGTGTACAAAGAGTTGTTTGATGACTAATTTATTTTTTTAAGGATTTTTATAATATCATTTGAAATTTTATTCAAATTATATTAATATAGTTTTATAAAATCGAAAAACTGAATGTCATGTGTCAACCTATAACATCTGAAAATGGAGTGGGGTTTGGACCCACAACCGAAGAGTGACAAGGGTGAAATTCCTAACCTTGACCAACATCATATACTAGTTATTATGAAATTTTATTTACATAAATGGGTTGATGGATAAATATTATGATTATTTTTGAAAAAATCTTATAGAATCTAATATTAATAGATTTTCATGTTTTTGAGATGATTAAAGCTATTTTAGGAGACATTTTATTAGGTTGAGGTATATATAACCATTAGGTTTAATGAAAAAGATTATTTGGGAATAATGATATTATGTTTTTGGAGGTGTAATATGATGGGTATAGGAAAAACATTTAGGTTAAAAAATTTCTTAATGGTTTGGTTGTTTGAGTTTTTTGGGATATAGGTTTATTTATTTAAGGATTGATCTATGTTTAAAAAAATTTCTATGGAATTTTGTATATTAATGTGTTATTTCTTTATAAGAATATTTATCCACCTCAGGTGTTCTCTTATATTGTGTGAACAATTTTTTATTTACTAGTGAAAAAAAGAATAACTTGTTATTATTTTTTGGACTATATAATCTGTTAAAAGTTAATTTTAGTGCTTCATTCATAGAAATCCCATCTTAGATATTCATTTATCGGAGTGAGAATTGTAGTAGAAATTTATTAAAGTAGAATGAAAGGATTAAATTGGGTATTTGAAACCTGTATATATCAAGTAAGTATATTTTATGTTTATGTCCATATTAATATTAAAATACTAAAAGGATATTGAAATAAATTTTTTATCATAATACATTCATTTTTTATGAATCAATGGTATTTTCACCATTCTTTGGTTTTGGTTTTTGGGTTCATTAACTCTCTCATGGATATTTACTTTCTTATGATCAATGATATCTATCACTCTATCATTATTTTAGAATTATTAATTTCTTACATGTCAATATTTTCACATCCCACTAATTATTTCCTACATGGAAACCAAATTACGTGTTACTCTTTATGAACATCATATTTCCCTTACACTCCTGTTAAGAAGAGGATTTTTTAACATTTGTATAATATTGGATTTCAAAAAAGGTATTTTTAGATGGTAAACCATTGATTACCCTGATTAATTTGAAATTGAGAGGTTAAAATTTATTGATTGTGAGTTAGAATGTAACACCACAATATTTTATAATAAGAAAATTTTATTGATAGTGTATTCAATACACAACACAAAGCTTAAACAGCCAACATAATATATAATTTATATATGACCATGATTACATAATCATTAAATTGTAAGGTAAGAATATGATTAAAATATTTATGAAATATATACAAAGTTCATACATGATATAAATGTATTTATAAATGTTTGGTAAATAATCAGCAATATTTTTGTAAATTCACTTAATTCATCAAAACAGGTTCTTTTCAAAAGTGATTTTTTTATTTTTTAAATATTTTTTAGAGATATAATAAAATTTATTTTATAAAATTAACTTAATTTATATAATCATTATAAAAAAAATATTATTGATAATTTTTCAGATTTGGAAAAAATATTTTCAAATGAATAGTGAAAAATATTGTTTTTTATTGAAAATAGGTTTAACTTCATAATGGCTTTTATTTTTAATTAATTAAAATAATATGTAATAATGAATAATTCAAATGATATGTATAGATTATATTTATAACTATAATAATCTCAATTAATATAATGATGAACACTAGTTACATTGTTTTTGTAAGATCATCTTATTCATGAAACAATTCATTCCTTGAAAAAATGTTTTTTGACACATTTCACATGTTTATTTTTAAATTAAATTACACTAATTTTGCGAATTTTATTTGATAAAATAGTTATCATAATTAATATCTGATAAAAAGGAAAACATAATTTTTGGTCCCAATGAATATTAGAAGAGTAAAAATTTGTTACCATAGTTAAGGGAAAAACATACTTTCCAAGAGTTAAAATAAAGTTATATGGGTTATAATGAACAAAAACATGTCTTATTTCTATTTTATGCCTATAGATAAACCTTATATCATATTGTATTCTAAATTTTTCCATGGTAGATTCATATGGTGATGATTATGACCATTATAATAAATTAACCAAAGAAAAGGACCAATGTTTTTGTCTCTTACTTTTACAAAAATATTTTATTTTCACGTTGGGATAAAATGGTGGTATCTTTGGTTATAAATTTTACTTTTATGTGAAATATTTTTTGATCATGGAAATTTTATTATAGTTTTTATTAATGAAAAAAATATATTAATTCCTTACACAATTCTAATGGATTAATTATTTAATTAATAGGAAAATAAAATAAATGATTTTCAAAATTTTAAATGATACTTTATTTGATCAAATATTTATGTTATAAAAATTGTGTAGATAATTATAACATTTTAGAAAAGTTTTAAAATGGGACTATTATAATTTCTTCTTTATTTGGATGTTTTAAAAATAAAAATAATTGAACTGTGTCACAATTGTCATTAATGATATTTTATAATGAAAAATGTATTATTAAATGATTTATAATTATTCAAAAAAGTATCTTCATACTATTAAATGGTATTTTCTTTATAATATCAAGCATGGTATGATTATATACAATTTCAACTTTTACAATAACTTTCTTGACCCCTAAAGTGTAAATACATTAATATCATGATTATTATTAAAAAAGGGTTAAACAAGGTTCAAACAAAAATATAAGCGTATAAACATAATATAAAATTGTATCAAATTTTATTTGATGATAGTAATCAGAACCTTATTTATTGGTTCTTATAAATGCATCATTATATATCCATTTCTACATGAGAAATCATTTATATTATTTTAATACTTTTATGAAATTTCAAAAGTTTCCCTCCCATCACTTATATAAAGGAACATCCTATCATATTTTCATCCCACTTTAATATATTTTATGGTTTTGAAAATAACTGTAAAAATAATTTTTTATATTCCTCCCCATGTTTTAGAGGCATTGTATTGATTAGAAAACCAACCAAATAATGCTTTTGGTGTAATCCTTAAAAGGTTTTTTTTGAAGAAGTGGTATAGTTTTTAATCAAGAGTCTTTTTTCTTTCTTTTCCCACCTCCTTAAACTTTAATTTGATCATGATTATATATTAAAATAAGTATCTAAAATATACTTGTATATTATTATTTTATTGGAATATGTCACGACCAAACCTAGAGAGGTCTATGTTGTGACTACCCCAAGCTCGCCTCTAATAGACTAGGGGATGGTGACTAGAACTGAGTAGGAATATCCTAAAAATGAGAGGCATTAACATAAAATACCTATAAAACACAAATATATCCAATCCAAAAAATTATGAAATGTAAAGCTACTGAAATAAAGCATTCATACATCTATGATCCCACAACAGAGTATGATAGTGAAAGCACTATAAACATAAAAGGGGCAAAAAACAAACCCCACTAAACTGTAAAGAGTCTTACCTACTCCAAGGGAAATGACTAAGTATGAAGTAAGTTATTATAAACAATTTTTCATCCCATATCCAGCTATGCTCCACCTACTACATTCAATCCTAAGACACCATTAAAAGGGCCACTGTCTGTACAAAACATGACACGTGCAGGCAAAACCCGTGCATGGGTGAGTATAACAATACTCAGTAGGACACCCTGAAAATACTAAACAAAATGAAATAAATATAGTTATCTCAATAGAAGATTAAAAGTGTATCAATGATAAAATAAGTAAAAAAGAATTTAGATATACTCAGGAGAGACACCACGGCATCAGTCATTCATAACCAACTGCTAGCCACATGATTCTGCTCGAAGAATCGCTTATTATGGAAGATCTCACTCCATGATCCATGCTATCATCAAAGACACTTGATTAATATGTCTTACTAATTTGGTCCCCACCAAAATTAAATGCATTGGTATAAGAAGAGTATGATACATGAATAAGGGGTCATGCTCAGGACTATTAGGGGCACCACGAACCCGATATTGATCAACCTTGATACATATATTGTGGGTCAAACTCATAACCAAAAGGGGAAGCCAAAAACTAATCTGAATTAACCAGCTACATAGGGGATAATATGATAATGATTCCTGAAATCCTACCAATGAGGCCCACTAGATAGTAGATCAACACTTGACTTAGGGAGGTTATGCTGTTTCTAAAAACTACACTATGGATGATATATGATCACACACCAGTATCATGGAGGGAAACCAAAACTCTCTATGAGACTCGAACTTTAGAGGGGAATAAAGTCAACTGATGTGGATGTAATTTCTCACTGTGACCTCAAAGAAAGGTCCAATAAAACACGCTCAACCTATAGTAGTCCAATCTATGAAAATGAAGATCTCAAGCACTATTTAGGGGAGTACACGGTGTGTCTTAGGGGTTAGAAGACATGTTCTTGTATACCATTCTTTTACCATGTGAAAAAACTCACATGCCATGTAGTCTAAAAATACATGGCATATAGGATGGGCACAATATGTGTTGAAACACAAGGTTCCCTACCTGTGTTTTCTAGCCATGTCTGTGTACCGGCTAGTGTACGCCAATATGTGTCCATGTCTAAGTACACAACATTCCATCTATACATTTACCATTATCCATTTCTGTGTACTCTCTAGAGTACATGCTGATTCATCGAAGGAGGGTCACATGTTGCATGATAGGGGTCACAAGTTGTGTTATACATAACTTTGGGAAAACCCTATAACTATATCCATGGTTCCCTCAACACATGTAATCTTGTAATAAACACCATGCTTTGGGAGATTTTCCAAAAATATCACACTTCCTCTACATGTACCTGCCACTACTATGACCTTCAATTCAGTTGTCACGTTGTTGTGAAACTGATGATCCGATGTTGCCTTCACATTCCATCACCAAACTGACACGTTTCATCACCATATCTTCTCTCCAAAGAGAAAAAATCATCTTTTTTAGTTCTATTCCAAAGAATGAAAAAGAACACAAAATCAAGAATCATATATCATCTGATTCATTACTACGACCATTATCTCACTTTAGTCTCATCATGCCAATCTCATATCTGCAATATCGGATCTTTCCGCTAAGAAATGGGTGCACAATGATCAATTGATCGAGAGGTGTCAAACCCATGTACAATGAAGAACTCCAATGGTGAAACACAAAATTGGGGCAAAATTAAAATCAATCAAGTGGAAAAAACATTAATTAATGGTTAGGTTATTCTTGGGTTTTTTCCATTATAATAATAATCAAATCCATCATTAATAAAATCAAATTAACTTCCCACATTAAATCCCTGAAAAATAAATCCCATCCGAAAAGGTGACCAATCATTAAATCAATCTTATTTTCAATTGATTTGTGTTCATAAAAATAATAATGAATGGGGAATAATCCACATAAAATAAAATAAAACTACCTGGATTCAGTTTTATTATTGATGAGGAATGATGTTTCATTGTGATCATTGGAATGATCCATCTAATATGATGTTTTATTGATCAATCAATCCATTATCCATCATCTTTCCATAGAGAGGATTCTCCAAAGCTATATCCAAAAATTCTCAAGGGGTTACCTAGTTATATAGCTAAACCTATAATTCTGACATAATGATCTATTTGTAAATACACTAAATTTCACCTCAATGATACTTATAAAAATAATTTTCTCAAATAATTTTAGTTTTTTAATTCCCGTTGAAACATTTTTTTTAAAACTCCCCATGACGAACAATGTTTGGTTGTGCCTAAGATAAAACTAAATTTTGGATTCAATGGTGCCCATATATTTCTTTTCTAGGATCATGTTTATGATTTCTTCCTATTTTTTAGAAAAATAACATGTGCATGATATTAAATATTTAATATTTTGAAAACTTTTTTTTGAGCAATGTGGGATTCTGAATCGCACATCTTCTTAGTGCCGGGACTTGAAAAATATATATATAATATCTAAAAATTAAACAACCCACCTTGGGGATGTATGTCACTGAAAAAAATAAGGGATAATATAATAGATGAGGGTACTAAGCATTAATCTGAGCCTCTAGATTCTATGTACTCTCTAAGATATTTTTGTGCTACCACTAGACACACAATCTAGGAAACAAAAAACAAGAAATATCCTCTCCTAATAATCCTCAATATCAACTATGATCTTAGAAAAATTCACTCTATCCTTATTGTCCATCTCTCCCAACTGACCATGTGCGATGGGTCATGCATGTACCTCATCAGTTGTGACACATGGAAAATGTCGTGTACCTGATCTAACTATAAATGTAGAGCTAAGTGGTACACCACCTCTCTAACTCTACGCAGTATATGAAAAGGGATAGTGAAACTCAATGGTAGCTTACCACCCTGGGTAAATCTCTGTAATTCCTTTTTAGGTGAAACCCAAAATAAGACACAGTCTCATTCCTCAAAATACAAAGGCCTCCACCACCTATCGACAAAATACTTATGATGGATTTGTGTACTTGTTGTCTGATTCTAGATGATCTTCACCTTATCTATTGTCACACACAAAAACTTCAGGATCATAAGTACAGATTCTCCTAGGTTACTCCAACAATGTGTTGACCTATAGGGTCTATTATACAAAGATTTAAGTTGCACCATACTGATGGTGTAATGGTAAATATTTTTGTATGAAAACTCCACCAATAGTAGATTATCTTTCAAACTACCACCAATATCTATCATGAAGTCCCACTATATTTCCTCTAGAACCTGAATAGTCTACTCAGTCTGGCCATCTGTTTGTGGGTGAAATGCTATGCTCATGTGTAACTAGTTTCCAAATACATCATGTAATCACTTCCACAACTGGGATGTAAAGAGAGCATCGCAATATAAAACTATCATCGATGGAACTTGTAACGCCCTGACCCCAGCTACCCAGAGTCGGTGCATTATTACATAACATTGGCATGATCACAAGAAAGATCAAATCTCGAAAGACCGATTGGTTTATTAGCCTTGGAAACACTAGATATAATCATAAAGTTTTACATTACATTTCAAAGTGAAAAACTACTACAACAACAAAGTCTTCATATCCACACTATTAACCCCTCATAATATCCCTGCAAGTCATTCATAATTTACTTCTTCACTACCTGGGAAAAATAAAACATAGAAAAGGGGTGAGCTCAAATGCCCAGTAAGGATAACAGTATAGCGGAACATTCAAAATAAGCATAAACATTTAAGGCAATGTATAACTAAAACAAAAGCCTTTTAAACATGAACTTTCAACATGGTATGGCATAAATAAAATTAAATAATTCCATTTACTTATTCACATGGATATTCTACTAATCGAATAATCACATGCAAAAATCAATAACCACTTTCATAATGTTGGAATGCATAATGCCAGACTATCATAACCACATAGCCAAGGCCTCGTGCCAAGACTACAAATAAGATTTTGTCAAGGCCTTGTGCCAAGACACTAGTTTGTCTCATGAGACCTACCGATGCATCGAGGAGCTATAGCGGGCTCCACCCGCCACTTATTAAGTCCAATGCATTCCCATATGAAAAGGTTTAAACATAACATAAACATTCGTATTAAAACTAGCATACGAAATGTCAATACTTTCACAATAAACTATGAATGGTATAAAAATAGCACATCCACAGTCAAACATATCACAAAACCTTCAATACAATATAGAAGTTTTGTATCATAATAAATCAACTTCAAATAATCTTAAAATCCATCAAAGGATGTTGACATAGATGAAATCAAAATTCTTTTTAAAGAAATATCTCCTTTTATTTTGAAATCATTTAAGATCCATATAAAATAAAACATTTTCTTTGAAAATATTCTTATAAGCTTGTAAGGAAAGCTTTGAAGATTTTATAACGGCGTAAAATAACCGCACCCGCCGTATAAGTTAAAAAAACATTCTTACCTCAATTCTGTCGAAAAGGTTAAAAAGGACCTTGTTTTGAAAACGACGGAAAGATTCCTTTATAAACCTCTTATAAAAAGTCAAAAAAAGGTATAAATGACTTTAACCCATATTCTTGTAAATAGTAAAAATGTTTTGAAATACATTTTTAAGAAAACATGGATGTGGATGATAAAGAGATCCCAGTAGATTATTACGTATATACAACCTCGGATAATGAAGAGATTGTGAAATAACCCTTACCTTGTACTTTTCCTTGGTTGGGGTAGATTAACCTCCTGTATAATGGTGAAATAGTTGTTATTAAATTATACAAGAATCATATATATTAATATGATATCATATATGATCTTTTAACATTGATTTGTTAATAATATCTTAGAATTATCGTCGTTTCGGGAGTTAACTTACTCATTTTCTTTTATATGTTTTGTTACATAAGCCATGGTTGTTGTATCTTATTCATATCCAGAATGATATACAGTCCTTAAACATCATTTTTAAATCATCAAATGATAATTATACTTGAATGGATACGATGGAGAATGAATCTCATCGCGTTCGTGGAGACGGTAGTCCGTACGTACGCACGAGCAACAATATCATTCTTTTGATATTAAAATAATATATAAATGGATGGTATATCATATATACATAATCATTAACATGTTATATTTATTATTTACATGAGTTACACATCATTATTATACCCATCCAAATAATATTATATTGAATAACAATTACACCACGACGTGGAGACGGTAAGTCGTACGTACGCACGTATGGTGACATGTTATTCAAAGGGTGGATAGAATACTGAATATGATTGTACCATATTTATAATAACATCACAGTATATGTGAGATACTGGATTTATTATTTCAGAATGGTAAGAACAAAGGAAGAAGAAGTGGAAGAAGAAATGAACTTAGAAAAGGGTGGTGAAATCATTACCTCTTCTTCGGGTTCTTCCTTTTGATTTGATCAAAAGGGCTCCTTAGGTTGGCTTTCTGATCAAACTAAGGCCTCTAGGTTGTAGTGAGGGATGTTGGGAGAGTATTTGGGCAGAGTTTGGCCGAACCAAAAGACTTTGAAGGTGTGACGAAATGAGAAGGAGGAGTGCCCTTTTATAAGAGGGGTGAGGGGCACCTTTGGAAAAGTTAGAAATATTAATTTATAATAAATTCATATTCGGTTTCTAATGGCTCCAAAGCTTATTATTCAAAGTTTAAGGTGGGGATAGGTCGAAAACCACTCAACCAATAGAATTTAGACAGGTTTGGGTACTTATATTAACCTTATCTTTAAGTATTAACTCTAAGTTAATTAGTTTCACTTTTACAATGTCTCTTTGTATTTTTATATAATATGGTTAATAAACTTACTATATACATCCAAGCGACCCCCAAGTGGTACATTAATGATGAACCTATCATGATATAAGTCTCTTGGCCGAACCTTAGATTTTTAGGAATTTAATATCAATTAATAATATAATATTTGTTTTAAGAACTCTTTTATGTCAATTTTGACACTATTCAATAGTTGATTTTTTTGAAACTCATAACAGATTGATTAATTCGAACAAAGTCAATTAAATCAATCCTAATATATCATATTATCCTAGAAAATTAGTTTAATTCATTAAAAGTTTCATATTATATTTATTTGGGTATTTATAATATCAATTATTTTAATTTTTCACTATTATAGTAATTACTGCATCATCATTGTGTCATATATAAAATAAATTATTTAATGTCTAAAAATTATAAATAAAATATCATTATGTAGGAAATCTTTTTATCTTTATAATGAATATTTATAATCTAAAATCCAACTTATATAACTCTATGTAACAATTGTTTTGCTAAAAGATATATGCTTGTGTCATTTTTGTATTCATTTTGACTTAATTAAAATAAAGTGTCATTATCACTTACAAGTGGATCCATGGGGTCCCAAAATTGACACAAAGATGCCCATGGTCGACCATGTATCAACCAATAGGGTTAAGACACGTTTTAGGGTAATTTAGTATTATTATAATATTATTTTTTTAACCCTTATTTACCGGATTTACCCTTTAACCATGGTAAATAAAATATTTACCGCAGTAATTATTCAAAATGTGTAAAAATAAAAGTTACCTATTTACACAATTTGAACATCCTGATTCCAAATATGGAATCCATTTTCCTAAATTCAAAACACAGAAGTGGCAGAAATTAATTTAAAATTAATTCCCGCTGTCAAAACAAAAAGCGTGTTTTTAAGAGATAATAACTATCAAAAGATTGACACTTGTTTATGTTCGGTTTAATTGTAAAATTATGTCCAATGATAAACATTAAATTGAATGGTAAAAATATATTCTAAATATACTTTAAAACCACTCAAATTCATAATTTATCACTATTAATTATTTTGATTAAAAAAGTTGTTTTTAATTAAAATTTTGAAATTTTCACTATTCATCAAAATATGAAAGTTATCCGAAATGTACCAAAATTTCACCCTAGGCTAATTTTGATATTCCGAATCCAAAAATGAATTCCATTTTAAAATATAAAATATATATAACTTCAAAAAGTAGGTATTACTATTCATAACAGCTAGTTTGATTGGTTACGGTGTGTTAGAACTTGAAGTTGCGTACAACACACGCTACTGTTTTATTCAAAGGAAAGCGTACCGTGGAAGCTTGGGATGTTTCATTTTAAATTTTTTGATGTCTCCATTTAGTCAAAAAGTTTAAAATATTGTATTTAAAAAGGTTTCACTATCAAAAGTTGATAAAAGTGCAATACTGAAAATGAATCTGTTCTTGCATTATGACTAAGAAACTCATAATATGGATTCTAAAATTATAAGGATTATATAAAGTTTAAAATTTAGTTAATACTATTAATGACCTCTTTTAATGGATTTTTTTTTGGTAAGTCATGGTGCAATTGAACTCGGTGTTGCGTGTAGTGCAAGTTATTAAATTAGTTTGAAGAAATAACACACTATGAAATCTTGGGGTGTTACATTCTCCCCTCCTTCAATAAATTGTGTCCTCGCAATTTGAAATTGTTCTTCGAAAATAAAAGGTTGAAAATAGATAATATATTTGTGGGAAAACCCACATCGGAAATTGGGTTACTAAAATTTAGTCTTAATATGAGGAAAAGAGAAATGAAAGGGTCACCACCAAATTATGATCTTGATTAGGAGAACATTGGTGGTAATTAGAGACATATAATCGGAGGAAAAACGTAAATATTTATAGGTAGTGATTGAGGTCATCAATCACAAACAAGTGTATAATTGAGGTCCTTAAATTCATCAATCTATGATGAATTGAAATACCATCGGTTCAACAAAACATAGGGTATTAGGATAACACATTTTTGACGTTTCAAAATATATTAGTTGAAATCCCACATTGAAAAATTAATTAATGAGGCCTCTATTTTAAATAAAGAGTGGAAAGTATAAAGATTACCGAAAATAACACATACTAGGGTTCCATGTAAGAAAATATGGATATGGAAGAAAAATCTAGCCATCAATTATCTGATGGAGAGTGGTAGAGAACATGGCTATGAAAAGGCCAACAATCCCAAAGCCATAAATTAGTGATGATTTAAGGTACCATCTAGGACAACGTTTTTGTTCTATGTTCCTTTTCTTAATGATGAGGAATTTATTTATGAGATTGGCTAAGATCATAAGGAGATATACTTACTTTATAATTAGAGTTTTATCCATTAATAAATTTCTACCAAAAACTCATCATTCACTCGTAAAAAAAATCGAATTTATAATTCATCTACCTGATCTTTTAAAAAAACTACTTTATTTAATCCAGGACATCTCGTGGGATAGTGGTAGGTGATACACCCTTGTCGCCCTTCGGTTTCGGGTTCAAGTCTTGCGGCCTTGCCGGACGCGACGGGTTGCCGCCTACCTCCGGGTTGTCCTTTTATGGCAATCCAAAATAATCCAAACTAGAACTATCCAAAATACTTCTGTCCAAACTCACAGTCCAACATTCATAAGGAATGTAAACATAATATAGATCCTTTTTACCCCGTAATAGCATATGCATACCTTCATCATGTATTACCATATTCCTTATTGATTACATTCATGCTCCCTTATTCCATATAGAATGCTGGATATACTTCATTAATCCAAAAATGTTTTAAACCCCAACAATGATGGAATATACAAATCATTAATCAGTTCCAAGGTAGTAAAGAATATCCAATTTATCCAAAACAATCACATATTATTCCAAAATCACTACCTCAGTATCAGAACTATATTATGATTTATCATTCTCTCAACCATATATTTTCCAAAAATTTATCCTGCTATTGAGTCACTTTTCTTTGTTCCACACAATCTCAAGTCCTTAATGAAATAGTACTGCAGTACAATCCTTATATACTCCATGATTATTGTAACAAGTACATTGTTGATACAACACTCAATTGACATAATCAACATAAGAACTCTAATCATTCCTCTTCATCTGTGGTAGTATCATAACTTGATTATTATCCAATAACATCATTTGTGTCATAGACTGATGACTGGGACATAGGTTCGCTTAGTGTCCAAACTCCTTGCAAATGAAGCATTGTACATTTGAAACCATTTTCTTACCCTTGCAGTCACGTACTTTGTGCCCTTTTCCTCCACACTTATAACAAACTCTCATTCCTTTCAGGCAAGTTCCGGGGTGTTTCTTTCCACAGTTACCACATATGGGAAAATTCTTCTTTTCCCTCTTCCCTTTATCCATCTTTCTCTCTTTCATCCTTTTCTTCTCTTGCTTCCCTTTAAAGCCATAGGACTCAGTTAACTCTTTACTTATCTTATCAACACATGATATTATTTCTTCATATTATGATAATACATGGGAGACTATTTCTCTTATAAATTCTAGCTTAAGACCATGGAATATATGATCCTTCCTTCTCTTTGGATCATGTGCATTTCTGGAGTTCTCATTCCTTCTACTGGGCGTCATTTCTAAACAATGGCATAAACTAGATCAGTTTATGAATCAAAATACATAATCCCATACTTATAAAACACTTAACATAAATTGAACTATTTATGGATATAATCCATAATCATAAAAATGTTTTCTTTGAGGAAGTATATACTCATAAACCCTTCATAATGATTTGTAAAGATAATGAGAGTTATCCTAAGCATATCCCCCGGGAGTGTCGTAACCAAGAGTGCAGCAAGGCCCGTTGTCGTGCACCAGTTCCCGTTCGAGTCTAGATCAAAGCGGTGTTTTCGGGTTTTACCCCTAGGTACATCTGTGCCAGAGCCGCCTCTACCTGCTCGTATCCAGACAGGGATTTATTGCTCGGAAAACTCACAAAATCTCTACAATACCAAAATTCTAGGAAGTTCTTCTATACTAATCCTCAAAGTTCATCTTAGGTCTACGTGCTCTAATCAGAGTTTATCTAAATCTAGCTTCCAAGGTTTGTACTAAACTTCCTCTGATACCAACTGTAACGCCCCGACCCCAGCTACCCAGAGTCGGTTCATTATTACATAACATTGGCATGATCACAAGAAAGATCAAATCTCGAAAGACCGATTGGTTTAGTAGCCTTGGAAACACTAGATATAATCATAAAGTTTTACATTACATTTCATAGTGAAAAACTACTACAACAACAAAGTCTTCATATCCACACTATTAACCCCTCATAATATCCCTGCAAGTCATTCATAATTTACTTCTTCACTACCTGGGAAAAATAAAACATAGAAAAGGGGTGAGCTCAAATGCCCAGTAAGGATAACAGTATAGCGGAACATTCAAAATAAGCATAAACATTTAAGGCAATGTATAACTAAAACAAAAGCCTTTTAAACATGAACTTTCAACATGGTATGGCATAAATAAAATTAAATAATTCCATTTACTTATTCACATGGATATTCTACTAATCGAATAATCACATGCAAAAATCAATAACCACTTTCATAATGTTGGAATGCATAATGCCAGACTATCATAACCACATAGCCAAGGCCTCGTGCCAAGACTACAAATAAGATTTTGTCAAGGCCTTGTGCCAAGACACTAGTTTGTCTCATGAGACCTACCGATGCATCGAGGAGCTATAGCGGGCTCCACCCGTCACTTATTAAGTCCAATGCATTCCCATATGAAAAGGTTTAAACATAACATAAACATTCGTATTAAAACTAGCATACGAAATGTCAATACTTTCACAATAAACTATGAATGGTATAAAAATAGCACATCCACAGTCAAACATATCACAAAACCTTCAATACAATATAGAAGTTTTGTATCATAATAAATCAACTTCAAATAATCTTAAAATCCATCAAAGGATGTTGACATAGATGAAATCAAAATTCTTTTTAAAGAAATATCTCATTTTATTTTGAAATCATTTAAGATCCATATAAAATAAAACATTTTCTTTGAAAATATTCTTATAAGCTTGTAAGGAAAGCTTTGAAGATTTTATAACGGCGTAAAATAACCGCACCCGCCGTATAAGTTAAAAAAAACATTCTTACCTCAATTCTGTCGAAAAGGTTAAAAAGGACCTTGTTTTGAAAACGACGGAAAGATTCCTTTATAAACCTCTTATAAAAATTCAAAAAAAGGTATAAATGACTTTAACCCATATTCTTGTAAATAGTAAAAATGTTTTGAAATACATTTTTAAGAAAACATGGATGTGGATGATAAAGAGATCCCAGTAGATTATTACGTATATACAACCTCGGATAATGAAGAGATTGTGAAATAACCCTTACCTTGTACTTTTCCTTGGTTGGGGTAGATTAACCTCCTGTATAATGGTGAAATAGTTGTTATTAAATTATACAAGAATCATATATATTAATATGATATCATATATGATCTTTTAACATTGATTTGTTAATAATATCTTAGAATTATCGTCGTTTCGGAAGTTAACTTACTCATTTTCTTTTATATGTTTTGTTACATAAGCCATGGTTGTTGTATCTTATTCATATCCAGAATGATATACAGTCCTTAAACATCATTTTTAAATCATCAAATGATAATTATACTTGAATGGATACGATGGAGAATGAATCTCATCGCGTTCGTGGAGACGGTAGTCCGTACGTACGCACGAGCAACAATATCATTCTTTTGATATTAAAATAATATATAAATGGATGGTATATCATATATACAGAATCATTAACATGTTATATTTATTATTTACATGAGTTACACATCATTATTATACCCATCCAAATAATATTATATTGAATAACAATTACACCACGACGTGGAGACGGTAAGCCGTACGTACGCACGTATGGTGACATGTTATTCAAAGGGTGGATAGAATACTGAATATGATTGTACCATATTAATAATAACATCACAGTATATGTGAGATACTGGATTTATTATTTCAGAATGGTAAGAACAAAGTAAGAAGAAGTGGAAGAAGAAATGAACTTAGAAAAGGGTGGTGAAATCATTACCTCTTCTTCGGGTTCTTCCTTTTGATTTGATCAAAAGGGATCCTTAGGTTGGCTTTCTGATCAAACTAAGGCCTCTAGGTTGTAGTGAGGGATGTTGGGAGAGTATTTGGGCAGAGTTTGGCCGAACCAAAAGGCTTTGAAGGTGTGAAGAAATGAGAAGGAGGAGTGCCCTTTTATAAGAGGGGTGAGGGGCACCTTTGGAAAAGTTAGAAATATTAATTTATAATAAATTCATATTCGGTTTCTAATGGCTCCAAAGCTTATTATTCAAAGTTTAAGGTGGGGATAGGTCTAAAACCACTCAACCAATAGAATTTAGACAGGTTTGGGTACTTATATTAACCTTATCTTTAAGTATTAATACTAAGTTAATTAGTTTCACTTTTACAATGTCTCTTTGTATTTTTATATAATATGGTTAATAAACTTACTATATACATCCAAGAGACCCCCAAGTGGTACATTAATGATGAACCTATCATTATATAAGTCTCTTGGCCGAACCTTAGATTTTTAGGAATTTAATATCAATTAATAATATAATATTTGTTTTAAGAACTCTTTTATGTCAATTTTGACACTATTCAATAGTTGATTTTTTTGAAACTCATAACAGATTGATTAATTCGAAAAAAGTCAATTAAATCAATCCTAATATATCATATTATCCTAGAAAATTAGTTTAATTCATTAAAAGTTTCATATTATATTTATTTGGGTATTTATAATATCAATTATTTTAATTTTTCACTATTATAGTAATTACTGCATCATCATTGTGTCATATATAAAATAAATTATTTAATGTCTAAAAATTATAAATAAAATATCATTATGTAGGAAATCTTTTTATCTTTCTAATGAATATTTATAATCTAAAATAAAACTTATATAACTCTATGTAACAATTGTTTTGCTAAAAGATATATGCTTGTGTCATTTTTGTATTCATTTTGACTTAATTAAAATAAAGTGTCATTATCACTTACAAGTGGATCCATGGGGTCCCAAAATTGACACAAAGATGCCCATGGTCGACCATGTATCAACCAATAGGGTTAAGACACGTTTTAGGGTAATTTAGTATTATTATAATATTATTTTATTAACCCTTATTTACCGGATTTACCCTTTAACCATGGTAAATAAAATATTTACCGCAGTAATTATTCAAAATGTGTAAAAATAAAAGTTACCTATTTACACAATTTGAACATCCTGATTCCAAATATGTAATCCATTTTCCTAAATTCAAAACACAGAAGTGGAAGAAATTAATTTAAAATTAATTCCCGCTGTCAAAACAAAAAGCGTGTTTTTAAGAGATAATAACTATCAAAAGATTGACACTTGTTTATGTTCGGTTTAATTGTAAAATTATGTCCAATGATAAACATTAAATTGAATGGTAAAAATATATTCTAAATATACTTTAAAACCACTCAAATTCATAATTTATCACTATTAATTATTTTGATTAAAAAAGTTGTTTTTAATTAAAATTTAGAAATTTTCACTATTCATCAAAATATGAAAGTTATCCGAAATGTACCAAAATTTCACCCTAGGCTAATTTTGATATTCCGAATCCAAAAATGAAGTCAATTTTAAAATATAAAATATATATAACTTCAAAAAGTAGGTATTACTATTCATAACAGCTAGTTTGATTGGTTACGGTGTGTTAGAACTTGAAGTTGCGTACAACACACGCTACTGTTTTATTCAAAGGAAAGTGTACCGTGGAAGCTTGGGATGTTTCATTTTAAATTTTTTGATGTCTCCATTTAGTCAAAAAGTTTAAAATATTGTATTTAAAAAGGTTTCACTATCAAAAGTTGATAAAAGTGCAATACTGAAAATGAATCTGTTCTTGCATTATGACTAAGAAACTCATAATATGGATTCTAAAATTATAAGGATTATATAAAGTTTAAAATTTAGTTAATACTATTCATGACCTCTTTTAATGGATTTTTTTTTGGTAAGTCATGGTGCAATTGAACTCGGTGTTGCGTGTAGTGCAAGTTATTAAATTAGTTTGAAGAAATAACACACTATGAAATCTTGGGGTGTTACAGAACTCCAAGGAGTTGAACTATCTTTTTCACATAGAGGTGTCCCTATATCTTTACTGAACTTTTCTCTTAGATAGCTAGCAATTGGGTCAACTTAGTGAGTCAACTAATGATCACCCAGATGGCATTGTGTCCCTTGGATATACATGGTAAACCCATCAAAAATTCCATCGATACTCCATCACAATTCAATTCTATCACCTCAAGGGGTTGAGATAAACCTGTTGGAACTTGTTTATCACCCATAACTTACTGAAATATATGGTATCAAGATATAAACTTTATAACTCTATTTATCCCTATCCACCAAAAATGACATCGAAGGTCCTGGGACAAATTTTCCACACCCGGATGTACCACCAAATTGGATGTATGAATCTACCTCATAACCTCCTCCTATAATTCCCTTGGTATTACTTTTCATCCTCTGAAAAGAATAACAAGCTCCTCACCTTTCAAATATCTATTAGGAGCATGCCTTGAAAACATCTGAGCACATAGAGTCTCACAGTTGGTATCACCAAGCCGTGACTACCTAACTTTTTGTAAGAGTGTAGGGGTGACAACCATATACTAGAGGTAAGCTTATTCATATCCATCCATAAAAGATAACTACCACTAGGACAGTTTCTTTGATTCCTTGTTCAAAAATTTTGAACAAGATCTCTTTCTAAAATCATCTGCCACCATGTTCCCCTTACAAGGAGTATAGACAATCAGGAAGTCATAGTTCTAGAGAAAATATAGCTTTCATATATATCTCATCTGCATACCCTTCTGAGATAATATATACTTTATACTGTTGTGGTTACTGTAGAAGACAAATATCTAGACCATCAGGTAGTGTCTCTATGTATTCAAATCAAATACTACCGCCGGTAACTCAATATCATGGGTTGCGTAATTTTTTTCCATGTGGTCTCATTTGGAATGAACCATAGGCAATCTCTATTTTCCTCTACATCAAGACACAACCAAGCCCGATTCTTGATGCATCACAAAGTACCACCTACTCAACACCTTCCTCAAGTAAACTCAATATTGGAGCACTCATCAACCTTGACCTCATCTCTTGAAAGTAATGATGACACTTTTACATCAACACAAAAAGTATCCCCTTTCATATCAAATATATCATGGGGGATTCCACTCTAGATAAGTTGATGAAAAATAACTAATTGAACCCATACAATCCATGGAAACTACAGACCACAATAACACTCTTCGAGGGATCCCAAGAAAGAACTACCTCAAACTTCACTGGATAAAATACATCTCCAGCCTCTTAGATGATGTGTCCTAGAAAATGGATCTCTCAAATCCCAAATTGACACTTAGAGACATTTCCACAAAGAAAGTTCTCTTAGATATTGTCTAGAAGTGTCCTAAAGTGTCTCACGTTCTTCTCTATGGATTCCAAATACACAAGGATGTCATCAATGAAGACTTCTAGGAACCGGTCGATGAAAGGTTGAAATATTCAGTTACATAGACCGAAGAATACTACGTGGGAGTTCATAATTCCAAACAATATCAAAAAGTACTCATGGTAATCATAATAAAATATGATGTCAATATTCAATATATTTTCCTCCCGTACTCGTAGCTGGTGATAGCCTGATTTGAGGTCAATATTTCAGATCCATCGGGCCACTTTCAACTAATCAACGAGGTCATCGATCCTCGTTAAGGGATTCTTTTTCTTCATGAGAACTTAATTTAAATACCATAAATCCACATATAATCTCAAAATCCTATCTACCTTCTTGAAAAAAATTGTGGTTTCCCAGGGTGAAACACTAGGTCTCATATAGGATCCATCGAATATGCAAGTGTAGATATCGTTTCCATCTCTGGATATAGATCAATGAAGAATTCTATCTACCTATATGGAGTTGAACTTGGATCATCTTCAAGAAAGACATCCTCAAACTCTGCCACCGCTATAGGAAACTATGGACTCATAACATCTTCTACACCAAGGGTCAGGATAGCCAATAGATGCGTAATCAATTACTCTGTCCTATGTGTGAGTCCATCCTATGCTGCTAGGATTTCATTTTCAACAATAAAAGAAAACATGTTCTCATAATGTCAAACACACTGGACCCTTCTCATAAAATAATTGATATGAGCATGAACTATTGATAACCAATCTGTACCAAGAATAATGTCATAAGTCCTTGACACCACTATTATGATATTTGAACTAAAACTCTCACCTGCAAGAGTCAGTTCACACTTTCATCACCATTCTGTTTTCAATGAGTCTCCTCCCGTAGAATTCTCCATTCATAAGGTTAAAGTTAATGGTTCAACTGGAATCTTTGAGTGAAAACCAAGATTCCTTGAAGGAAAATATTGACTAGATCGTGTGCCTATAAAAGTAAAGGTAAGGTGGAAATACATATATCATACCTCATATTATCCTAATAACCTTAGATTCAAATGCCACTATAGACTACATATGGCATTGTCCCTATCCACCCGCACCTTGAGCATAGCGTGGACCACTTGTGGGTGGTGGTGGTAATAGGAAAAACCTCCAACTACAACCTACTTCCCTGCCTACCCCTCTGCCACATTATCCACCCTACAGACCACCCTACCTCTGTTTCTATCTTGAAGGTCCCTTTACTATCCTCAAATTAGTTTTACAATTTTCATATCAATCTCATGTTTGATGTCCTTGATTGTCATAAGATAAACACAACTTACCACTTGGCTGATTCGATCCACCCTGAGATCCATGCACCATTATCCCTGTGTCATGGGTATAGTGACATGTTCCTTACATACATTGATATCACTTCAGAATTGAATTATATTTATTAAAACATATAACAAAACCATGAAAGGATCGTATAGGTATAGTTTCATTAGAAACTAGGAAACGTAAACAACTGGTTCATAGAAAATATACATTTTCTCTCATTTTTTTCATCATAACTAGACTCATTTTTAAAATATCATACTTAATACCCTTCTTCATGTCCTCAAAAATCATATAAATTGGTGTGTTCAAATGCTTAGTAAGGGTAAAAAATGAAATAACAATCATATCATATTAATAAAAACATAACATTTAAAAATGTTTTCCTGCATATAAAAGATCACAATATCATGTCATGGGATTGATCATAAAAGTGAAATGTAATCCAAATAGTCATAACATAAGACATGAAAATTTGTGGAACACACAAATAATCATAGATAATCATTTCATATTAGTCAAGGCTCATTTCCATGACAATTAAACCAGAAAAAGTCTATTACTGAACTGATTTCTCTCCTCGTTCCAGCCCTATATCACTAAACTAGATTAACATGTCATTCCAAACATATCCATCTCATGAGATATAAATCATTACTCAATTAATTGGATGGAGCTATAGGTCCCTTCCATCTCATAATGAGACCATTCTTATGTGTGCCATAAAAACACAAATCTTTCATCATTGCATAACCCTTGTAATAAAATGAGATTTGTAAACATAATGACATCAAAAAATAATTCATATAAGTTAAATAGAAATCATAAAAATAATTTTATATTAAAAATAATAAAATCAAATTAATAATTGGGATATAATCATAACCCTATGTCATCTAATATAGAAAATAATTTTGATAATATACTTGAACTTAATTCCTAAGAAAAATATCCTTTCTTTTTCAAAAATGTTTACTTTTAACAAACTGTCGTTCAATTTTAATAGAAAATAATTTATTTTAAAATACACTTCTAAATGTATAGAGTAATATTTATTTAAATATGGTTTTATGAAGATGTAAAAGCTCGTTCATGCCATATAAGTTAAATAACATTCTTCACGTACTTTTGTCAGAAAAGTCAATAGTACTCGTATGGTAAACAAAAGAAAGATTCCTTCCAAACCACGTAGAAAAATTCAAAACGGGGTAAAAATGAGCTCAAATATACATATAATAATATTAAACAATTTATTAACTTTTTTATAAAACATGGACATGGATGATAAATATATCACCAGTAAACACTTACGAATAAAGAATCTCAGATAAAAACGAGATTGGAAAATTTATCCCTTACCTTATGTCCAATATCCATAGTATTTATATAAACCTCATGTATGATGATTTTAATAATATTACTTATTGATTCCAGAATCATAATAATTTTTATTGAAACATTTATAATCATGTTTTTATCTTTGTGTTAGTAACTTTTCATATTTAGTCATAATTCAGGTATTAACTGCTTTATGTTCTTTGTTATGTTTGGTAGTATCAGTTATTATTCCAATTTTTATGTTATAGTTATATAAATTATATAATGGTGACATATATATTTATTTAATTCATTTATATAATCTTCGTTTAATCAATATTATGTAGAATGAATCACATCGCACTGTGGAGACAGTAAGTCGTACGTACGCACGAATGAAAATATCGTTCCCATAATTGTTGACTGGCATTGAAGTGGATTGTGTATAGAATCTCATAATTAGTATAATGTAATTATAATCACATATAGTTATTATTTAAACCAATGTACCCATCCATGTAAGGTGGTGGTGAAAAACAGTTTACACCACAGCATGGAGACGGCAAGTTGTATATACGCACGTGAGGTGATTTCATTTTTCTTAGGATGGATATAAGGTGAATTAGAGTTGTTTCATATTGATAATAACATATTGGTATATTATTGATACTTATGTAATTAATTTATAATGGAACAACTAAATAATACTAAATAGAAGAAGAAATAAATTTGAAAGAATCGGTAGAAGAGATTACCTCTTTGTCGACGTGCCGCATTTAAATTCCCTCTTGGGGCACTAGAGTTGATCTTTGGAGAAGACCAGCACATCTAGAATGTAACTAGAGAATTTGGGAAGAGAAATAGGTAGGGTTTTTTGAGATTTAAGGCTCAAAATCGATTGAATAGGAGAGGGAGGTGGTGCCCTTTTATAATAGAGGAGAGGGGCACTTTAGGAAACTCTCAAAATATTAATTCATTATAAATTGAATTTTGACTGAAAATGGTTGAAAACTAATTTAATTAAAAAATAAGATTATTTTTGGTTATAATACACATCATAAAATAATATTTAGATAAGTTTATAATATATATTTATCCCGATCTTTTCGGTTTAACCCTTATTTAACCCTTTTTAATCTTACTGTGATATCATGTTATTTACACAGTGTAGGTTAATGTAATTACCATATAATGTCAAAAAAACCCAAATAATTTATTTATGACATATTGGGACTTATATTAACTATTTTTATTAATCTAAGATTTTTTGGAATTTAATATCATTTAATAAAATATTTTGTGTTTTAAATTATAAACTCTTTCAATTGTAGACATTGTTCATAATTGATTTTTTTTAGAAAATTCATATCAACCTGATTACATAGAATATAAGGAACTAAATCAATGATAATATGTCAATATCATCCATAAAAGTTTTTTATGACCTCAAAATAACCAAATTAAATTTGTTTTAATATTTATAAATTAATTTACTTAAATCTTTCATTAACAAGGTAATCACTACATCATAATTGTGTCATAGATAAATATATTTTTCTATGGTCTAAAAATTATAAATAAAATACCATAATGTAGGAAATTGTTTTATCTTTAGAATGAATATTTTTATACATGGATATCAGTTATATAACACTATATTTAAATCAATTTAATAAAATATTCTTGTTTATGTTATAATTATATTTACCTTAAATTAATTCTTATAAAATGTCATTTTCAAATCCATGTGAACCCATGAGGTCCTAAAATCAGACAATGGATGCACATGGTTGAAATTATCTCATAAAATAAGATTAGAACATGTTTTAAGGTAGTTTTATATTTTTAAATTATTATTTTTTTACCCTTATTTACTAGATTTACCCTTTATCCATGGTAAATAAAATAATTACTAAAGTTACTATTCATAACATTCAAAAATAAAAGGTACCTATTCACACAATTTGAAACTTATGATTCCAAATATGGAATCCATTTTTCCATATTCAAAACTGAAAAGTTACAGTAATTAATTTAAAATTAATCCTCTTGTTGAAATGAGAAAATAAGGTTTAAAATATCAAACATCGCAAAAGATTGAAATGTTTTTACCTATGATTTAAATGGAAAATAATGCTAATGGAATGAATTATATTAAATGGAAAAAATATTTTTTATTTATACTTTAAAAATATTAAATATTATAATTTAACCATATAAATTGTCTCATTGGAAAAAGTTTCTTTTAGTAAAAAAAATTCATATTTTTACTATTCACCAAAACATGAAAGTTATCATAAATTTATCAGAAATTTATCCAAATTAGATTTTTATATCATGATTAAAAATTACATGTATATTTTTTCATATAGAAATTACTCTTGTGTCAAAATCATAATTTAAAATGGGGTCTCCATTCATAGGTGTGGAATGATACTTTTTAAAAAATAGGATCTTATACCTAAAAAAGGGTTTTATTCATACCCTCTGACTAAAATATCCATTGGATGAATATAAAAAATATTTTATTAAGTATATAACACTTATATCTCTTTAATTTCATTACCGAATGTAATTCACTCAAAAATACCAATATCTAATTGATTTATATTTTTCATAAGTAATTAATAACGAGTTAATTCATAATTAATTTTCATAAGTTAGTTATAATTTCTCTTGTTAACCTAATAGATAGGATATAATGGTAATTTTATATAAAGGTAATCTTGTGGTTTGTTTAAAATCATGATTTTTTACAAAGAAATCTACTGAAGAATAAAAATTATTTAAAGAAAATATTTCATAAAAATATCTAGGTGTTACATTCTACCCCCTTAAACAGAAATTTGCCCTCAAAATTCATCAATTGGAAATAAAAAGATGAGGATACCTCTCCCTCATCATATCCTCAAGATACCATGTTGCTTTTTCAAATTTGTGGTTCCTCCATAATACTTTACCCAAGTGATTGGTCTTGTTTTGTAGAACTTTTTCACTACGATCATGAATCTCTATCACCTGTTTTTTATAAGAAAGATCATGCTTTAATAGTATGACATCTAGGTTTAGTACATGTGATTGATCAGGTTTGTACTTTCTCATGAAAGATACATGGAACACATCATGATCATGAGAGAGATTTAGTTGAAGTTCCTATTGGTAAACTGTGTTCCCAACATGATCCAATATTTTAAAAGGACTGACATACCTAGTGATCAGCTTTCCCTTCTTAAAAAATCTCATTACTCTCTTCTAGAGAGATATTTGTAAGAACACCTTATCGCCCATGTCAAAATCTATGTTTTTTCTTTGATAGTTATCATAACTTTCTTGTCAATTCTAAGCTTCTCTTATGTGTCGTTGAATAGATATAACATTTTCTACCATTTTTTCAACAAGATCAGGTCTTAAAAGCTTTCTTTCCCCAACTTCATCCTATAAAGTTGGATTTATACACTTTTTTCTATGGAGAGATTCTTAAAAAGCCATCAAAATATAGGAGTGAAAGCTACTATTGAAAAAAAATTCCATCAATGGTAGGTGTTGATACCAACCACCTTTGAAATCTGCAGAGCAATCTCTCAACATGTCTTCCAAAGTTTGAATTGTTCTCTCAGAATGACCGCCTGTCTGAGGATGATAAGTAATGTTGAGACATAACTCTATATTCAATGAATGTTGAAGACTTATCCAGAACATCAAGGTAATCCTTATATCTCAACCATATATAATAGAAAGTGGTACTCAATGAAATATTACCACTTCAATGTCATATATCCTGGAAAGATGATCAAGAGGGAAATCCACTCTAATGGAAATGAAGTGTGAAGACTTCATAAAATGATCAACTATAAACCAGATAGCATTATTTCCTTTGGATGTTTTGGGAAGTCCGATGAAAAATTCCATAGTGATGTTTTCCATTTCTATTCTGGTATAGGTAATTGTTGTAACATCCCCATAGAATTTTGTCTCTCAGCCTTATCTTGCTAAAAAACCAAGCACCGAAAGACATATTCAATGACATCTATTTTCATGCCATCCCACCAGAAGTACTCTTTCAGGTCCCTGTACATTTTTGTGCTTTAAGGGTGAATAGATAATGAAGAACTATGAGACTCGTCCAATATATCCTTCTTTGATTATGTTTTGGGAGGAATAAAAATAAGATTCCTAAAACTTATTATTTCATCATTATCAAGGTTGAATTCAGAAACATTTCTCACCATATTTTTTAAATCTACATCTTCCTTCTATTCCACAATATTCTTCATATGTATAGATGGCTGAACATTTATTTGAGAAAGATAATATTTCTCCCATTATATTAAATTTTCAAGATCCATCATTTATAAATCCATAAATATTAGATCTCTCGTGATCCTCATCATGGTTAAGCTAGCATGGTCTTTTTAACTCAAAGCATCTACCACCTTGTTCGCTTTCTAGGGTGGTAATGTATTGACCGGTCTTAATCTATAATCAACTCCAACCATTTTTTTGGAACATATCTATCTCCCTTTGTGTGAAAATATACAATAAACGTTTATGATCTATATAAATATCACACCCTTCACCATAAATATGATGCCTCCATATTTTTAATTCCATGATTACCACAACTAATTCTAAATCATGATTTGGGTAATTTTTCTCATATATTTTCAAATGTCATTAGGCGTAAGCTATCACCATATCATTTTTCCTGATAAAACACCCTAACCCCTTCCGGATACATCATTATAGATCAAAAACCTTTCTCCACTACATGGCAGTGTGAGCACAAGTGCACTGGCTAAACTTATTATCAGATCTTTGTAATTATCTTCACATTTCTCTATCCAAATGAACATAACTACTTTTCGAGTCAACTTGTTGAGTGAACTTGATAATTGTGAAAAATATTTCACAAAAAATTGTTAATATCCATCCAAACAAAGAAAACTTCCTATCACATTTGATGTTTTTGGTCTTCACAATATTTTAATAACATTTGTTTTTATGGATCTACAGATATCCTCCCTCTTGATATTATGTGACCAAAAAATAAAACTTTTTTACTACAAAATTCACACTTGGAAAATTTGGCATAAATATTCTCCTTTCTCAGGGTCATAAGTACAATTCTCAAGTAATCTTAATGCTCTTCCATCCACTTTGAATAGACATGAATTTTATCAATAAAGTCAACCAAAAACTGATTAATATAGTCTCTAATGACTCTATTCACTAGATCCATGAAGATAGTAGGGTAATTAGTAATACCAAAAGGAATCACTGTAAATTCATATTCTTCAAACCTTGTACGGAATGTCGTCTTTTGTATTTCCTCATTTTTGACCCTTAATTGTTTATATCCTAAATGAAGTTAAATCTTGGAAAAGTAATGAGCTTCGTGTAGTTGGTCAAATAATTCATCAATGCACAACAGAGGGTATTTGTTATTAATAATGATCTTGTTATGTTCTCGATAATCAATAGAGCGTTTCAATGATTATTCTTTCTTCATAACAACAAACATAGCTGATCCCCAAGGTGACACACTTGGGAATATGAATCCCTTATAAATATTTTCTTGGAGGGGATTATTTAATTCCTTCAACTCAATTGGGGACATTTTATAAGGTGTCTTTGAAATAGGCATAACACCTGGTATGAGTTTTACTAAAAACTCATCTTCACGATTTGGTGGAAGACCTAGAAATTCCTCCAGAAAAACATATTCAAACCCCCATACAATGAGAGTATTCTTAATTACGAATTTATCCCTAACCATTTGAAATAAATAACCTTCATTTTTTGGATTCAATACCCATAAAATGGATGAAATTTCTACTGGAAGGTTATATTGATCCTTGCATTGATACATTATCATAGATTTATTTGGAATATGAAATGTTACATCGATTCATGGGAAATGGATATAAGATCAATATAAAGAAAGCCACTCCATGAAAAGAGTCACACCCAATTCCACTATAGGAAGGATCACAGGATTTGTAAGAATCACTTTCCCACAAACTAAGCAACTAATTATTGAGGTAATAAGGTGATAAATTAAAAAAAATTAATTATAAATAAAAGAGTGGGTGGATTTTGAATCAAATAAAAAAAATCTATTTTAGATTATATGGTAAGTGTATGTCATGACCCGTCCTCTGGGGCTCGTGCCATGACTACCCCAAGCCCACCTTCCATAGACCAGGGGCTGGAAACTAGTACTGAAAGGGTTATTCCATGGAACCAGGAAGGCACTAACTTCTTAACTTGTAAACTCACATAACTAAGCATAATGAAAGTTACAAACACAGGTAAATTTTAATGTAAAAAAAGAGTGTGTACAGTAAGTAAAAGGGGCCAGAATACAAGCCCAACAGGAAAGTACAAGAAAAACTGAAAAGTATAAGTAAAACATGGAAGTACAAGTAAACTGAAACAGATCATGTGATCACCCACCAATGATCCTACCTGATGGGTAAGTACAGCTCGTAAACAGTTGTCTCTTTAGAATGCCTAATCTAAGATCCATCTCTGAGCTACCTCCAGTCCTGGTACTCTCATCCTCGGTCAGTGTTGTCCATAATATACACCAAATACAACAAGGTGCGGTCATAGTACGTGCAGGGGTGAGAATAATGATACTCAATAGGGTCCCTGAGACCCTCTAATGTCTCACAAAATCCAAAAAGGATACACCACATAGAATGAAAACAACTATCAACCCTAATTAGGTATTTTCTCATACATATACCTAAGCTATCGAGTCTACCCATCTCAATCATTAAGAAATACAAGGACCATCTCAAAAGCCCAAAGATCAACTGTTCCATGAAGGGAAAAATACCACAAAGGTGAAGACTTAGCTCCGATCTGGTATAACAAAGGTATGGTAGTAAAGATGATTAGATTTAACTACTGAATCTTCTTACTATGTTGAGAGGCAAACCCATGTAGGGTTCTAAATCATCTCACCCACATAGGATCCTAGTATAGAATACCCACGTAGGATCCTAGTGTAGTCCCACATGGATTTCTAGAGTAGATCCATGTGGTATCATGGAACATAGACCCACGTAGGATCCCAAAGCATAAAACCACATAGGATCCCTTTCTATTGTTATAGCCAGCCATAGTGTTACCGCACTGAGCTCGCTTGATTCTGGGGGGGCCCGCTCCTTAAGACACAAGTTGATACTCCAACTGTCTTGAATTCCCAATAATAAATATCTCAAAGGAATTCCATGTAAATGGGGTCAAAATGTAATAGACAGTGCATCAATCAGATGTCTGGTCTCTAAGTTATTGTCCTTTTAGTCCCGTGGGCCCGGTTGGATTCGTGTTTGATCCAACCCGGCTACACCCCAACTTTATCCAAAATCATGTGGGGTATACCAAAAGTACAGTCGCGATCCAAGGATTTTGGTGTTGTAATGGTTCTTCAAATGGATGCATGTAGTTCATGTTATGGTCAAAAGAGCGGAAAGGGGACGAAGTTGGTCTGAGTCCGGTCCAACCCAGCCTGACCCGACCTGGGCCGACCTGACTGTAACAACCTGAGATTTTATAAGATATACTCTTTTTAATTTCTTTCATATCTTCTGTTGTACACTACAAAATGATTATCTTTTTCTATACGCAACACCATATTAGCTTGCAGTATATCAACACTAATCTTGGATCGTGTTACACACAATTTCAAGTTTGTTTGATAGTAGTAATTCTACGCAACATTGAGTGTGTGTATATATATATATATATATATATTCAATGTATAAATGAAATAGTGTTGGATTTTGTTATACACAACAACAATTGAGTCTTACACTACACGCAACCCTGACTTTGCTTGGATTTCACGCAATCGCAGCCTTCCTTGATAGCGTGTGTAGTACGCAATATCGGGTTTCACTAAACAATGATATATTGTTATAATATTATTATGGACTAGCCGTTATGAATATTATAAACTAAATTTTTAATTTCATAACATTATTATTCATCTTACATATTTTCTAGAACATGGTATGAAAATAAAATAATCTTTTTGGGTAAAATATGTATTTTTCAAAAAATACAGTTTTGCCGCCTTTTGATAGCACACCCACTTTAAATCTAGTTTTTGACCTGATTTTAAGTTCAATATGACAGAATAAAATTCCTCCTTGGAATCAAGATATAAAAATTTAATTTGCATAAATTTTTCATATTATTCTGATAACTTTCATATTTTGATGAATAGTAAAAACATGCTATATTTTAATTAAAAACAACTTTTTTCATATCAATAATTTATATGGTTAGATTATTTTTTAAGTGGTTTTAAAGTGTAATTAGAATATTTTTTTACCATTTAATACAATTTTGGTCATTGGAATTAATTTCACATTGAAATAGGACATAAACAAGTGATGATCTTTTGACAGTTATTGTTTCTTAAAAACACGCTATTTGTATTGAGAAGGGGAATTAATTTTAAAATTAATTAATTTCACGTCTATGTTTTGAATTTCTCAAAATGGACATCATTTTTGAATTCATAATATCAAATATATCTTAGGCTGAATTTTTGGTATTTTTCTGAAAAACATCAATTTTTGATGAATACTGAAACCACTTAGTGGTAGTTAAAAAACTGAATCTTTCATTTAAATAAATTTTTACCACTTCTGTGAATTTAATTTCAAAAATATGACATACATTGTCTTTATCAAGAAGTAAAATGAAGTTCAATAAGATGAAAATAATTTTTGGTGAATAATAACTTTTGACTTTTATTTACTGCGGTTAAAGGTAAATTGGGTAATTCAAGGTTAAAAGAATATTATAATAATTTAAAATTAGCTTAAGACTTGTAGAAACCTTATTTTATGAGAAATGGACGACCATGGGCATCCTTGAGTCGATTTTGGGACCCCATGGAGCCACTTATGAAAGAAAATGACACATTGGATTAATTAATTTAATATAAAGACAAAATTGACATTAACAAAAATATTTTAGTAATTAATTTTTATAAGGGGATATATACATTATCTTTTCGACTATAAATATTAATTGGAAAGATAGAAATATTTCTTACATCGTGGTATTTTTTTCATAATTTTTAGACATCAAATGAAATAAATTAGTTATGAGACAATAATGATGCAGTGTTTACATCATTAATAAATGATTTAAATAAATAAGATTCTAATGATTAAAATATTATCCTAAACATGTCCAATTATGATTGGATGATTATATTTCGACCATGAGTCATCTTATATTAGACTATAATGATTTTTGGACCATTAGAAAGCGAATATCATTATATTATAACATAATATTTTCACTCTTTCCTAAAGAACCCCTCCTCCCCCTTATAATAAGAAACCATTTATATCCAATTAATCACACCTCTCAAGAAATTTGGATCGTCCAAACTCTACCCAAATATTCTCTCTACATCCCTCTAATCCCCCTAGAATCCTTACATTAGTTAGAAGGCACTTCAATAATTCCTTTTGGTTCAAACCAAAGGAAGTTACCCAAATTAAAGGTAACAGTTTCTCTTAAGTTTTTTTCATTTATTATACTTCACCAACCCCTAAACTCTTTTTAATCCTTTATTTTGTAGCAACAAAAGTATCCTAAATATACTAGGATGTTTTTATGAGAATTATCCTAACTACACTTACACACACCTCCATCTAATGGATAAAGAACATAATGTTTCCGTGGATGGCAAACTAACGCCTCACAAAATGATGATTGTTCGATTTTCTCCTACCGCCTCTCATGGTGGCCATTATGATGGAACTGTATTTATATATAATACATATTATGTTTATTATTTCCTTATTCTTATTTAATTCCCAATTATATCAAGCTTTTATGGTTTCCATAGTGGGTAAATACGATAATCTCATTTGAGGAAGTGCGGAATACGGCCCCCTCAAAGTGATGTGATTCGTTAATGCCTTATGTGGGATGTATAAAGGATGTAGTTAATAATATTATATATGATATTATACTAGAATTATAATATATCTATGTATCTATATTTTTTAATTCCATTAAAATAAGAAATAGAAATTATAGTATCGTTCATGTGTACGTAGGCTTACCGTCTCCATGAATGGTGCATTTCATTTCTTACCTCCATATGTTATGAAATATTATAAATACAGGTGTATTATGGATATATATGATATATATGATATATAAATCATGAATATAACTCTGGATATAATGAACCTTTGGCCACATGAACAACGTGTAATTATAAGAGGTCCATTTTTTACTCAACTATCAAATATCGACAAAACAAACATATTTAACATAAATGGGTACATAATGTTTATAACATGGTAATGAGTAATATAAAAGGAATAATAAATTTGAAAAGGTTTTTTAAGAAAGTATAAATTAACTTTGGTTTATTATTCAAGAGATTAAAGAACGATCGAGTCAAGTCGGACACGAGGTAAGGGAACATCTTAACCCAATTTCCGTTCTTTGGGTTGATCTTCTCTTTCTTGTTTATGTCGTTCTTTGATTATGTGAGAAATGAATTTTTATATCTAACCATGAATTTATACTTTCTTTATGTGACCTTATAGGGAATACACATAAGTTATCTATTTTATTTTCAAAAAGATCTTTGTAAGGGATAATGTTGAAATCTCAATTGTTTTCTATCCGAGATTGAATATACATAAGTATTTACTGGGGTTATATTTATCATCCATGTCCAAGTTTTATAAAAAAGATTCATGTATGTTTAAAGTCCTTTTCCCCATTTTTTACTTTTACTACATGGTATGTAAGGAATCTTTTTTTACCATACGAGGTAATTTTTGACTTTTTTGGAAAAAGTACGTGAAAAATGTTTTTTTACTTATACGGAATGAACCGATTTTTACGGTTTAATAATGCCTTATTTTCATGAAGATTACTATACAAGATTTCATGACTATTTTTTAAAAAATCATTTTCTTTTAAAATTGAATGGCATTTTGGGAAAATAAAATGATTTTCAAGAATAAAGGATATTTTCCTCAAGAATTCATTTCCAGTGCTTTATCAAAACCATTTTCCATATAAGATGACATTAATTCATATGTGTGTGTTTCAAGTATAATGTCTCTATGATTTTAATGATTTCACTTTTCTTATGATGAAATGATATCCATTTTCTTTATATGGATTATGTTATGATGGGATGATGTTTGTGAAACCCACATTATTCTTTGGGTTATGATGAATTATTTATGTTTATGTTGTGGCACATGTAAGAATGATTTAATTATGAGATTGGTGGGACCTATATCTCCCTCCAAGGAATTAGGTAAAGATTTATATCTCATGTGATAGACATGGATGGAACGGTAAGTTAATATGGTTCAGTAATACAGGACTGGAACGAGGAGTGAACTCAATTCAGAAAGGGACTTTTTCCACTAAGATGGTCTTGGCATCAATGCCTTGGCTACTATGGAAATCATATCATGTGCTTAATGGTTTCCACAATCACATGTTTTATTCCCATGCTATTTTATCAGGATTAATGTTTCTTTATGATCTATGCCTTATGTATTGCAAGTTTTTTTTTTCATTTCTCAAGATCTTGATGTTTAAACATTGTCTTCATGTTTTTAAGTTCAAATGTATATGGTTTGTTTTATATTATCCATGCTTACATTTACTGAGGATTTGAGCTCACCCTTAATATGTTTTCCTTTCCCCAGGATATAAAGAAATTTTTTTAGGTAAGAAAACTAAAAGAGGATGATCTTTATGGGAGATTTTGAAGATCTTTCACCATGATTAGAAGATTATGTTTCGAGTTTCCAAAGACACTAAACTATTACAGTACTTGTGTGTATTTTTTTATGTATTAAGTATTCCGAAAAAGTAATGTAATTTCCATGTACGTCAATATTTGGGTCTCTACAGTTGGTATCAGTGGAAAGGTTTAGTCAACCTTTAGAAACTAGGATGCGAGAACTGTAGTGAGATCCCTAGAGATATTTCTAAGGTATGTCTAGGGATGTCCCTAAGTATAAGTATAAGTTTAGGTTATAGCCCTAGAATTATGGTAACGATATTATAATTAAACCTAGGATGTTAGATATGGAAGTTACTCCACTTTTATTATGTTGTATTCCCTATCATGATGTTTTCCACACACTATTCTTTTTTGGTTTTAGACGATGGCTGGAACCCAAAGGAACCATGTTGATCAATGTGATGGACGATGCAATGATTTTCCTCATGAACAAACCAATTTTATGGGAGATTTAGTACACAATCTTATTTATATACTTACACAAGCTATGAATCATTATGTACTTACAAATGAGCAGGGAAAAGAGAAACATTCTGTTGAATCCTTCATGAGGCAGTGTCCACCTTCATTCAACCGGTCTTCTGATCCATTAGTTGTTGAACAATGGATCAGTACCACTGGAATGATATTTTTAGTTCTACAATGTTCTGAGTATGATAAATTCAACTTAACAGTATATCGTTTGGAAGGTGATGCAGATCAATGGTGGAATGTTATGAAGAATACGAGGCAAAGAGATGAAATTGAGTCCATGGAATGGGACGAGTTCAAGAACTTATTTTTTAATAAGTAATTCCCTTGTATTCTTCTAACAAAAATGGAGAATGAGTTTCTTGAACTTAAGAAGAAGGATGATGAATCTGTTGGTATGTACGAGGAGAATTTTACAAGGCTTGCAAGGTATGCATCTGGATTTATCATCCAACCTGAAAGTAAATTTGATCAATTTTTCAGTGTCTTAAAACCAAGTCTTCGAAGGGAATTAGCTATAAGAGACTTCAGTAACTATGAAGAAATTGTGTGTTGTGCTATCAATGTAGAACTAGAAGTTAGTGTAACATATTCATCTCATGGTTTTGAAATGAAATAAATGATGGAGTTCAAGGAGAATTTTCAGAATAATGGTGAAAACAAGATGAGTGTTTCTTTATGATCAATGTGTGGAAAGAAGCATGGTGGATATTGTCTTAAAGGGACTAGAAAATGTTTTAATTGTGGAAAAGAAGGTCATCGAGTATCTGAGTGTCGAAGTAATGTAAAAACGATTTCTAAGGATGTGAATAAAGAAAATATTGCCGAGAACACACCACCAACACTTCAATGCTTTAAGTGCAAGGAAATGGGGCATTATTCTAATCAGTGCCCTAATCTAAGGGTTAATGATGATCAACATGAGAAACCACTTAAGGTAAAGGATAAAGGGAAGTCACATGTGATCACTATTTGTGATGTTGAGTATGAAAATGATGTTTTGTAATGATTAAGTGTTTATGTAATGGGACAGTGGAATCTCATTTATGGTATCATGGAATTTTGGAATATCTATGTATTGGTTTTCAATAATTATATGGTACAGGTAACCATGAAAAGGGATTGTAATATTTTTGGAAAGTAGATGATATGTTCATAATGAAGGGATAATGAGATAATGAGATGTTTGATAGTATTATTGATCTCATGACTGATGTAAGGACAATTTGATATCATGGTTTCAGTATATAGAATTTTTGGGATTTTGGTATGTGGAAGGAGGTAACTTTTGATAGGAATCATGTTTTCACTAAGGTTATATGGTAATCTATGCTTCATGAGAATACCTGATTAAGGTATTCACATGTTTGGAATGTGACTAACAAGATATATCGTATGATATACAGGGGATAAATGATGGTATTCACATGATCAGTAGATGACATTTCTAGTAATTGTTTTCTTTATACTATGAGATTGGACATAAGTATATTAGATAAGCCTAAAGATTGGAATGATTTATGTTGGAAATAAGTTATTATTGTTTAAGGGTATATTTTTTTGATATTAATGATGGAATGTTATAATAGTGTAGTTTAAGAAAAGGGACAACATACAGAACGGGAGACAACCCATCGCCTCGGACAAGGATGTGGGAATCGAAACAACAACCGAATTGTGACAGGCCTTTATCGCCTACCACTGGCCTATATTAATTCCATGGTTATTAGAAACCAGTTTTATTTTATTAAGCAGTATGATAGATGAATTATAAGTCCATTTTTAGAATCATATATGATCAACCTCACCATACGTGAACTTATGTATTCGATAACTTTTTCTAACCTTTTCTTTTAGACAGATGGAATGACCCATCATTCTATCACATGATCTGTTAACACTTCAAGAATGACAAATTCAACTTCATTTATTTAAGAGATGAAGTGGAAATTGTTCAAGGCACAAACACCAGTGAGAATGTAACGAAATAAAGTAAGTATTTCTTCTAATCCAAATTCTTCAACTTTAGGAAATGATATTGAAACAAAAATGCTGCCCTAGTGCTCTTATATCAGATGAATCAGATGGTACCTTAGATCATCACAAATTTATGGCTTTTTGATTGGTGTATTATTCATAGCCATGTTCTCTTCCACTCTCAATCAGAACTTGATGGTTAGATTTTTCTTCCATATCCATATTCTCACCTATATTCTCCTATGTGGAAACCCAATGATTAATTAATTTGGGTAACTATTACATTTCATACTTTAGTTTTTAAAGATAGGTTTTGGTATTCCCTTTTTAAGATGTGGGTTTCTATTAAATAAACTTTCGAGTATTAAACCATTTATAACCCTGATGTATTTCGAGGGCGAAATTTATTTTAAGGGGGATAGAATGTAACAACCTGAGATTTTATAAGATATTTTCTTTTTAATTTCTTGCATATATTCTGTTGTACTCTACACGAAGATTATCTTGCATTATACTCAACACCTTATTATCTTACAGTATACGCAACACTAATCTTGGATCGTGTTACACTCATTTTCATGTTTGTTTGATAGTAGTTATTCTACGCAACATTGAGTGTGTATATATATATATATATATATTAAATGTATAAATGAAATATGTTTGGAGTTTTTTATACGCAACAAAAAATGAGTCTTACACTACACGTAACCCTGACTTGGCTAGCATTACTTGCAATCACAACCTTCCTCGATAGTGTGTGTAGTACGCGATATCGGGTTTGACTAAACAACGATATATTGTTATAATATTATTATGGACTAGCCGTTATGAATAGTATTCACTAAATTTTAAATTTTATAACATTAGTATTCATCTTACGTATTTTCTAGAACATGGTATGAGAATAAAATAAATTTTTCGAGTAAAATAAGTATTTTTAAAAAAATGTAGTTTTGTCACCTTTTGATGGTGCACCCACATTAAATCTAGTTTTTGACATGTTTATAAGTTCAATATGAAAAAATAAAATTCTTCCTTTGAATCAATATATAAAAATTTAATTTGGATAAATTTTTCATATTATTCTGATAACTTTCATATTTTGATGAATAGTAAAAACATTCTATATTTTAATTAAAAACATCTTTTTTCATCACAATAATTTATATGGTTAGATAATATTTTTAATTGGTTTTAAAGTGTAATTATAATATATTTTTACCATTTAATCCAATGTTGGTCATTGGAATTAATTTCACAATGAAATTGGACATAAACAAGTGATGATCTTTTGATAGTTATTGTTTCCTAAAAACACTCTATTTGTTTTGATAAAGGGAATTAATATTAAAATTAATTAATGTCACTTATATGTTTTGAATTTGGAAAAATGGAAATAATTTTTGAATACAGAATATAAAATATATCTTTGGCTGAATTTTTGGTATTTTTCTGGAAAACATCAATTTTTGATGAATAGTGAAACCACTTAGTGGTAGTTAAAAAACTGAATCTTTCATTTAAATGAAATTTTACCACTTCTCTGAATTGAATTTCAAAAATACGACATACATGGTTGTTATCAAGAAGTTAAATGTGGTTCAATAAGATGAAAATAATTTTTGGTGAATAGTAACTTTTGTCTATTATTTACTACGGTTAAAGGTAAATAGGGTAATTCAAGGTTAAAAGAATATTATAATAATTCAAAAATTACCTTAACACTTGTAATAAACTTGTTTTATGAGTAATGTTCGACCATGGGCATCCTTGGGTCGATATTGGGACCCCATTGAGCCACTTATTAAATAAAATGACACATTAAATTAATTAATTTAATGTAAAGACAAAATTGACATTAACAAACATATTTTAGTAATTAATTTTTATAAGGGGATATATAAATTATATTTTTGACTATAAATATTCATTGGAAAGCTAAAAGGATTTCATACATAATGGTATTTGTTTCCTAATTTTTAGACATCAAATGAATTAAATTATTTCTGACACAATAATGATGCAGTGTTTACCTCATAAATAAATGATTCAAATTAATAAGATTATAATGATTAAAATATTATCCTAAACATGTCAAATTATGATTGGATGATTATATTTCTACCATGAGTCATCCTATCTTCGACAATAATGATTTTTGGACCATTATAAACCGAATATCATTATTTTATAAAATAATATTTTCACTCCTTCCTAAAGAGCCCCTCCTCCCCCTTATTAAAGGAAACCATTTCTGTCCAATTCCTCACACCTCTGAAGCCATTTTTCTCATCCAACCTCTGCCCAATTAAGCTATCTACATCCAACTCCTCCCCCTAGAAGCCTCACATTAGGCATAATGCACTTCAAGAAGTCCTTTTGGTTCAAACCAAAGAAAGTTACCCAAATTAAAGGTAATAGTTTCACTTAAGTTGTTTTCTTTTATTCTACTTCTCCAACCCCGAAACTCTTTTCAATACTTTCTCTGTAGAAACACTAGTATCCTAAATATACTACTATGTTTTTATGATAAGGATTCAAACTACACTTACTCACACCTCCATCTAATGGATGAAGAACATAATGTTTCTGTGGATGGAAAACTAACGCCTCATGAAATGATGATTGTTCGATTTTCCCCTACCGCCTCTCATGGTGGCCATTATGATGGAAATGTATTTATATATAATACATATTATGTTTATTATTTCCTTATTATTATTAAATTCCTAATTATATCAATCCATTATGGTTTCCATAGTAGGTAAATACAATAATCTCAGTTGAGGAAGTGTGGACTACCACCCGCTCAAAGTGATGTGATTCATTAATGTCTTATGTGGGATGTATAAAGGATGTTGTTAGTGATATTATATATGATATTATACTGGAATTATAACATACCTATGTATCATTATATTTTCATTCCATTAAAATAAGAAATAGAAATGAAAGTAGCATTCATGTGTACGTACGGCTTACAGTCTCCATGAACGGTGCATTTCATTTCTTACCTCAATATGTTATGTAATATTATAAATAAATTTATATACTGGATATATATGATATATATGATTTATAAATCATGAATATCACTCAAGATATAATTAACCTTTGACCACATGAACAACATGTAATTATAAGAAGTCCATTTTTGACTCAAGTACCAAATATTGACAAAACGAACATTATTAACATAAATGGTTACATAATGTTTATAACATGATAATAAGTGATATAAAAGGAATAATAAATTTGAAAAATGTTCTTATTAAAGTATAAGTTAACTTTGATTTATTATTCAGGATATTAAAGAACGATCGAGTCAAGTCGGACACGAGGTAAGGGAACATCTTAACCAAATTTCTGTTCTTTGGGTTGATCTTCTCTTTCTTGTTTATGTCGTTATTTGATTATGTGAGAAATGAATTTTTATATCTTATCATGATATTATAATTTATTTATGTGGCCTTAAAGTGAATACACATAAGGGATCTATTTTATTTTCAAAAAGATCTTTGTATGGGATAATGTTGCAATCTCAATTGTTTTCTATCCAAGATTTCATATACATAAGTATTTACTGGGGTTATATTTGTCATCCATGTCCAAGTTTTATAAAAATGTTTTCATATATGTTTAAAGTCCTTTTTACCAATTTTGACTTTTACTACATGGTATGTAAGGAATATTTTTTTTACCATACGCGGTACTTTTTGACTTTTCCAGCAAAAGTACGAGAGGAATGTTTTTTTAACTTATATGGCATGAACCGATTTTTATGGTTTCATAACGCCTTATTTTCATGAATCTTACTCTACATTATTTCATGACTACTTTCAAAAAAATCATTTTCTTTTAAAATTGAATGGCATTTTGTGAAAAAAAATGATTTTTATGAAGAAAGGATATTTTCCTCAAGAATTCATTTCAAGTGCTTTATCAAAAACATTTTCCATCTCAGATGACATTAATTCATATGTGTATGTTTAAAGTATAATGTCTCTAAAATTTATATGGTTTCACTTTTCTTATGATGAAATGATATCCATTTAATTTATATGGATTATTTTTTGATGGGTTGTTGTTTGTGAAACCCACTTTATTCTTTGGGTTATGATGAATGATTTGTGTTTATGTTGTGGAACACGTAAGAATGATTTCATTATGAGATGGGTGGGACCTATATCTCCCTCCAATGAATTGGGTAATGATTTATATCTCATGATATAGACATGGCTAGAATGGTAAGTTAATCTGGTTCAGTTATACAGGACTGGAATGAGGACTGAACTCGATTCAGAAAGGGACTTTGTCCACTAAGATGGTCTTGGCAGCAATTCCTTGGATACTATAGAAATAATATCACGTCCTTAATGGTTTCCACAATAACATGGTTTATTCACATTATATTTTATCATGATTAATGTTTCTTTATGATCTATGCCGCACATATTGCCATTTTTTATGTCATTGCTCAAGATCTTGATGTTTAAACACTGTGTTCAAATGTATATGATTTGTTTTATTTTATCCATGCTTACCCTTACAGAGCATTTGAGATAACCCTTTATATGTTTTCTTTTCCCCAGGATATAATGAATGGTTTTTATGTAAGAAAAAAAGGGGAAGATCTTTATAGGAGATGATGAAGATCTTTCACCATGATTAGAAGATTATGTTTCAAGTTTCCAAAGAAACTAAACTATTATGGTCCTTGTGTGTATATTTTTTTATGTATTAAGTATTCTGTAAAGGTAATGTAATGTCCATGTACATCAAGCTTTGGGTCTCTACACCGACCCAGTTCAGGTCGCCCCAGTCCGACACGGCCAATGAGATCCAGCCTAGTCAGCTGGGTCTTGCCCGCCCCGGTGGTTCCAGCTTGACCCACTGGGTGGCCCATAGGAGGCATGTGGTTTGGTGGACCCATGGTGGGGACAGCCCTAATAGCCACCCAAGGGGGAGGTTCCAACTGGGTACCCCGAACGGCCTACCTGTTCGGGTTGGGTGTCTGACCGGTCGGCGGTACGTGGCGATGATAGCTGGCATGTGGGACCTGGGGTCCCGATCGGCTCTCCAACTAGCTAGACGGCCAGCCCACCTGCATGGCATGGTCACACATCATGCCACCATTGGTGAATTGAAGAGAGCTTGCCACCCCTCCTTTGATACTACGACCTCGTTCTGCGGCCCCTAATTTCCCAGAAGCGCGAACGCGCGCTGCCTCCCCCTGCACATGGCCGATCATGCGCGGGCCTCCGCCCTTTCTCCGCCGCGGTCGACAGGCTGCAGCCCTCCCCTAGTGGTGCGGTCGCGCCGCTGCCGTTATCACAGCTGACCATAGTGCCCGCTTCCACTTTTAAGCCCTACTGACGCCTTTAGCTGGCATCGTTCGCTGGCAACGTTCCTCGGTTCATCGAGCACACCCCGGTAGCCCATTCTTTATTCGAGAGATACCCGCACTCTTCTCTAGGCATCACCAAAAATTTGAGACAGCCATGGTCGGGATTCGATCCACCTGAAAACAAGCTGTGATGAACACCAAAATCCACAAAGGTTGCAGAGGGGTCATGTCTTGTTCGTTTTGGCCCGCACCCCCCGCGTTAGAATAGTAGAAAGCAGCATAGTTGTTCTTTAATCTAGAAGAAACAAAATAATGGGGTAAGGGGTATACAAAATCAAAAATCACTACCTCGAAGATTCATTGTTTTTGGTGAGGAGAGGTAGAGATGAATTTGGTTCATTTTCATTGAAGATGTTCCTCATTGTAGATCCTTCGATGGAGTTCTTCATTGGGGAAAATTTCATCAAAGGAGAAGAGTTCTTCAAAGCTCTCCCTCAATTCATTCTCTGCCAACACATTACCCAAACTAATGAAAATGAGGAACCAACATATAAAATTAATTTTATTAAATTAATTACAGTTGGAAAAATAATTAATTTGATGTTGGCATAATTAATTTGGAGGAAGTGCATGGGTTAAATCTGCATTAAATAGGGAGTTCAAGGGGTTGGGTGGTCCCCACCAAAAAATGTAAAAAATGAGCTTTCAAGCTCCGGCGGTCCCCACCAAATTTTTTTTTGGGAGGATTAAAATTCAAAAATAAATTAAAGCTAGTTGATTTAATTTTTTTTCAAACAAAAATTCTGAATACTGAAAACCACCTTTGACCTACTGCGTTCAAGGTGAAGGTCTCCTTAAGAGAATATCAGCGCTGCGAGTTCAATGGTTCCCTCATATTTCAATTAAAATCACCGGTTCAAGAGTTAAAAAAACCTAGTCACACGCTTTCTAAAAGTACATAAGAAACATTAGAAGAACATACCCGACTCTCCAGGCCTCAGAATAATGTACCATCAGAAAATGTAGAATAAAATATTTCCATATAATTAAAAATAAAATTTACACTGAAATTATGGGTCTTTAAATTATCACCACCTCTAGGATTTTCATCCCTGAAAGCCATATCAAAAAAATTAGGAAAACAAGAAGGGGTACTGAGAATGAATCTATGCTTCCCACTCCCATGTTCTCTCCTTGAGCTTCCAGTGCTTCCAATGTATACACATCAAAGGTATTTTTCACCCATGAAAGAATCTCTCCGATTGATCCTCAATCTCCACTGGATCCTCCGAAAATGTCTCCCCATCATCGAAGTTAAGCTCTCCCCAGTCAAAGATGTGAGTAAGATCATGCACATATCTCCTCAAATGGGATATGTGAAAAAAATCATGCACCCAATACAAATTAGGGGGAAGTTCTAGGTGGTATGCCACCTTGACAAATCTACTGAGGACCTGAAAGGGTCCGATGATCCTTGGACATAACTTGTCACCCCATCCAAATTGCTGAAAACCTAGTCGGGATGAGACCCATAGAAAGACATGGTCACCATTCTCAAAATTCAAAGGTCTCCATCTACTATCATCATAGGAATTATTTATGCCCTGTGTAGTCTTCATCCACTCTTGGATGATCTACACCATTTAAATGGTAACCCGTACCATCTCTGGTTCAATGAGTGATTACTGCCCTGGGTCAGTCCAAAACAAAGGCGATCTATAAGGTCGGCCATACAGAGCCTCGAAAGGTTACATCCCAATGGTGGAGTGATAGTTTTTGTTGTATGAAATCTCAACCCAGGGCATGTCATCCTCCAAGTTGTGACCAAAGTCAATGACGCAAGAATGAAACATGTCTTCAAGGGTATGAATGGTCCGCTCAGTCTGGCCATCTGTCTTATGATGGAAGGTGGTGCTCAAATGAAGCTACATCCTAAAATCCTCCTGCAACCCCTTCCATAGTCGGGAAGTGAAATTTGCATTATGATCAGAGAAAATCATTGAGGGTACTCGCTAAAGACGCACAATCTCTTACACATGGATTCATCCCAAGTAATCTTTGGAACCATGATCTCTGATCGGTGGGAAGTGGGATAACTTGTTGAGTTGGTCGACGATCACCCAGATAGAATCATGACCCCTGAATTTACATGGAAGTCATATCACTAATTCTATTGATATCCTGTCCTAATTCCACTCTGGGAAATCTAAAGGCTGAACTAATCCTGCTGGTACCTGATGCTCCACCTTCACTTGCTGACAAGTGAGGAACCGAGTGAAAAACTATGGTACTGCTTTCTTCATTCCCAGCCACCAGTGCTGTCTTCAGAGTTCCTGGTACATCTTCACCACTCATGGATGTACCGCTAGAGGGGATGTGTGGAACTCCCTCAACACTTCCTCTAAAAGAGACATTGGTACCATTGTACTTCCTCTGAAACGGATTATGTGCTCCACACCATCAAAAAATCTATCAGGTACTTGTCCTGTGGATATCTGAGCACGCAGAGCCTTGCAGTCAGTGTCCCCATGATGCACCTCCTTGATTTTCTGAAGAAGTGGGAGAGAGACTATAGGAGACTGATGAAAATATTCTCCATCTTGTTTCACAAAGGATATCTGCAAAGTAGTCAGCTGCTCCCTCGCCTCACCTAGTAGCTGTATACAAGATCTCCTACTAAGTGCATCTGCTACAATGTTCCCCTTCCCAAGAATATAGACTATCTCTAATTCATAGTTCTAGTGGAACTCAAGCAAATGTTATTGTCTCGGGTTCATGTCCTTTTTCGAGAAGATATACCTGAGACTCAAGTGATCAGAGTAGAATGTAAAATGCTCACCCATCAGGTAGTGTCACCATATCTTCAAGACGAAGAACACTCCTTCTAACTAAAGGTCATGGGTAGCATATTTCTACTCATGATTTCTTAGCTATCTTGAAAAATATGAGATAAGTTCTCACTCCTGCCTCAGGACACATCTGAGCCCGGTCCATGATGTGTATCAGTAGACTATGTACCAAACACCCTCCTCTAGTAGCCTCAATATGGGTCACTATCTAGCCTCTGCCTTAACTCTTGAAAACTCTGTTGGCATCTCTCTGACCACATGAAGGGTTTCACAATCTTCATAGAAACTAATAAAGGTGTTGTAACTCTGGAAAAGTTTGGAACAAATCACTGATAGTATCCGGCCAAACCCAGGAAGCTCCGTACCTCTATCACACTCCTAGGTGGATCCCAAGCATGTACTACCTCAATCATCACTATATCCATTGCAACTCTAGCCTAGGAGATGACATGTCCAAGAAAGTGTACCTCTCAGATCCAGAACAGGAACATCAAGAGCTTACCATAAAGCTAGTGTTCTCTGAGTGTGTCTAGAACTACTTTCAAATGATAGGCATGCTCCTCCTTGGTAGCCGAGTAGAGCAGAATGTTGTCGATGAAGACAACTATAAAGAGATCAAGTTATGGCTGAAAGATCATGTTTGTAGGTCCCATGAACACAGTTGGAGTGTTTCTCATGCCAAATGGCATAAACAAGAACTCTTAGTGGCCATACCGACATCTGAAAGTTGTCTTCTACACATCCTCGTCTCGTACTCTAAGTTGGTGATAACCTAATCTAAGGTCTATCTTCAAAAACCATTGTGATCCCTTCAGATGATCAAAGAGGTCTTTAATCCTTGGGAGTGAGTAATTTTTCTTCATGGTCACCTGGTTCCGACGTCTATAGTCAACAAAATGTCTCAAGCTCCCATCCGCCTTCGGGGTGATCAAAATCTGGGCTGCCCAAGGAGAAACACTAGGCTGGATGAACCCCTTCCCCTGTAAGTCCTCCAGCTGTACCGGCAGCTCACGAAGCTCCACAAGAGTTATTCAATACACTAGTGTAGTTACCAGCACTGTCCTAGGGTACAAGTAAATGTAAAAGTCCACCTCTCTATGAGAAGGTAGACCCATAACATCATTATGGAAGATATCCAAGTATGGGTCCACCACTATAGGATAGCTTAGACTCTCCACATCAACCGCTCTGAGGGTAAGGCTAGAAAACTGATGAATGATCGGCTGCAATCTCCTTCGGGCAAGTACATATTGTTCTATAAAGTCTCCCTTATTTCCGGTGAAGGTACACCTAGTACCATCTGTGCAGACACACCACACTTTTTTACTAATACAGTCAATCTGAGCATAGACTGTAGATAAGTAGTCCATACCCAAGATGGCATCATAAGGCCTCGACATTGCTACTAGAAGAACCCAGTTGAAGCTCTCGTCTCGTAGAGTAAGATCATACTACCGAAAATAGTGTTTAATCATCTAATACTCTCATGTAGAAGTCTCTAACCATTCGGATTGAGCCAATGGATCCACCAGAATATCTGAGCTCTAAACAGGGGTAATGGAAATAAAATAATGATAGACACATGTGTCTATAAGTACTGTAGCTAAGGTCGAGTAGACATAGATCATACCTAATATCATATCTGGTGAATCGTGGTCATATGACTCAACTGCCTGAAGCTGAACTCGTCCTTGTCCACCCACTCCATGTGGTCGGGTTAGACCACCTAGTGGTGGTGGCGATAACCCCTCGAATCGTCGCCCATCGCCAGCTACACGACCAGCTCCTCCATGACGTCCACCTAATCCCTGTGGACCTCCTCATTTGAACCTCTGTCTCTAATAGCGCAGTCCTTAGACCATCTGTTGATCATCTGTACGGACAGTCGGGCAGTCATGAGCCATGTGACCCTGCCCGCCGCATGCATAACACTACCTACTCCTTGCATGACTGGCTCTGTCTCAGGTGCCCCGCACAATCGACCCTGAATCATTCAATCGTCCACTGGTAGGTCTGGTCTATCTGGACCTCTATGACATCTATTTGCTACCACCTACAGAAGACTCCACTACGTGATGCCCAGTGGTGGGTCTCACTACCAGTGACTACTCATAAAGAAATCTCTCCACTAAGAGGGCTCGCTATAACACCCCCACCTACGTTGGGATGCAGAAAGAAGAAATTGAAGCCGTGATCTCCCGTATGAGTCCCTACTCAAAGGTATGAGCCCTAAAGAATGGGTCCCACAACATATCAGTGGAGTTTCGTAGAGGGGGTGAACCTTGCTGAGTTCTGAGCCATAGTCATGCTGCCCTACTGGAGATGAAGAATCTCTAATATGCACATTTCTTGAAGTTTTATTGGGAAAAACTCTACCTAAAACAGGCACTCAAAGTCTACCTAGGTAAGTGTCACCTCGTCGGGAACCTAGAGCATCATGCTCCATATGTTTCCTTCTTCTTCCAATAGAGGACATGCGGTAAGGATCACCATGAGATCATATCATGTCCCTGCCAATCGGAAGACTCTCACCGTGGCCTCCATCCAATCCTTAGCCGCCAGTGGGTCCGTCTCACCCCTGAACTTAGGTGGCCTATGGCATAGAAACTCATGTAACATGCTCAAGATGCATGTACTCTCGGCTGCTGGGGCTGGTAGAATCAGTGGCCCAAGAGGTAACGGTACTGTTGGTACCTCCGCTGATTCCTCTACTGAAAAAGGGCCATGCACCGAAGCCGCGTCGCTCGATGGACTATCATGATACGCTTTACCCGGAACATTTTCTAGCTATCTATGTGGAGGAATCCTGAAATGAAATAGGTGCTCCATAGTCAATATGTTATACCTGGTGAGCTGACTCAAATATATCATAAAGAAAACTTTTAAAACACACACACAATCAGTGTTTTCATGCATTGAGTCAGAAATCAGAAGTCGGGGTTCTGGTGTTTGGATACGTCAGCCGCTGCACCATCACTGGATTCCCTAAACTGATTTCCACACTCATAACACGTAACACAATTGCTGTTAAAAAATTAGAGTCAATTTTCTATGGTAGAACCAACTCCTCTAATACCATTTTTTCATGAAACCTCCCTTAGGGCCCGTGCCGTGACTACCCCAATCCCACCTTCCAATGGCTTGGGGCTGGCGACTTGCACTGAAAAGTGTATTCCCTAGAATCAGGAAGGCATTGAATTTTTATATTCTAACTCATAGAAATAAGCACAAAGAAAGATTGAAACCCAAGTAAATAGTAAAGTAAAAAGTGTGTGTACAGTGGGTAAAAGGGACCAGACTACAAGCCCAATAGGAAAGTACAAGGAAAACTAAAAAGTACAGGTAAAACTTGGAAATAAAAGTAAACTAAAATAGTTAAAGTTATCACTCACAAAGGATACTACCTGAATGTTATGGATAGCTATCGAATGGTCATCTCTGAAGTACGCCTCATCTAAGATCTACCTCTTAGCTACCTCTAGTCCTGGTACTCTCATCCTCAGTCAGCGATGTCTGTCGTCTCCACCAGACACAATAATGTGGGGGCATATCCCTTGCATGAGTGAGTATAACAATACTCATTAGGGTCCCTGAGACACCAGAAGGTCTCAAATAATCCACTAAGGATAAACCACAAAGCATGAAAAAAAATTCAACCCTACTTAGGTATATGCCCATACATAAACCTATGTTGTCGAGTATACCCATCTCAATCATGAGGAAACACAAGGCCCAAATAAAAATCACAAATCTCAAATGTTCCATGATGGAAAGAATACCACAAAGGTAAATACTCTACTCACAACATGTATAAATTAGGTATGGTAGTAAAGATGATTAGATATAACTACTGAATCATCTTATTCTGTTGAGAGGCAGACCCACGAAGGATCCTAAATCATCAGACCCATGTTGGATCCTAGTACCGTAGACCCACATAGGATCCTAGAGTAGTCCCAGGTGGATTCCGAGAGCGGATCCATGTGGGATCCTGGAACACAGACCCACATAGAATCCCAAAGGTAAATCCAACATAAGATCCGATTCTGATGATACATCCAGCCACGGGGTTCTCGTACTAGGCTCTCTTGATTATGGAAGGGTTCTATCCTCAATCCATAGTTCAATACTCCAATTGTCATGAAGTCACATGAAGAAGTATCACACTGGACTTCCATGTAATGAGGGGTCTCAACGCAACAGACATTGCGTCAATCAGATGCACGGTCTGTAAGTTATTGGCCTCTTAGTCCTAAGGGTCCGGTTGGGTTCGCATTAGATACAACCTGTCTGTACCCCAAATTTTTCCAAAACTCAAGTGGGGTATACCAAAAATATAGTCGTGATCCATGGTTTCCAGCACCATAGAAGTCTTTTCAAACGTATGCACATATCTCATGTTATGTCCAAAAGAGAAAAAAGGGTTTGATGTTGGTTCGACCCAGCCTGGGTGGACCCGGCCTGACCCGGCCATACCCAGGTCCGGCCCTGTGTCTGACCTAGGCCATAGGATTTTACCCAGCCCACTGGGTCCGGCCAGGCCCGTCGGTGTTACCTAGCCCACCGGCGCGGCCCATGGTGGGCGGCCCATAGGAGGCCCGTGACTGAGTGGCCCCATGGTGGAGTCCACCCTATCCTCCACCCAAGGGGGAGGAACCCCCTGGGTACCCCGAACGGCCCAACCATTTGGGTTGGGTGGCCGATTGACTGGCACCATGTGCCGCAGGTAACTGGCACGTAGGACACGGGCCCCCACTCGGCTCCCCGGCTGGCCGGACGACCAGCCCTCATGCGTGGTGTGGTTGTGTGCCGCGCCACTGCCAGCGCTTGGCATTGAGTCGACCACCCCTCCTTCGCCGTTGTGGCCTCATGTCGTGGCCCCTGCACGCTCGACGGTGCGGATGTGCGCCCCCCCCCCCCCCCATCATGTGGACAACAATATTCCGGCCACCACCATTGCTCTGTCATAGCCCTCCCCTGGTAGAGTGGTCACGCCGCCAAAGTTATCACGGCCAAACAGTGTGCTGGTCGCTACTCCCGAGCCCTAATGGCACCAAAAGCTGGCACCGATCACCAACGATGTTCCTCGGGCCACTGGGCGCGCCCCGGTGGCCCGATCTTTATTCTTAAGACTCTCACACCCATCTCGGGATGTCTCCATCGATTCGAGACTACCACAGTTAAGATTTTCTCAACCCGAAAACAAGCCTCGAAGAACACCAAAATCCACAAAGGTTGCAGAGGGGTTAGGCTGTGTTCATTTTTCCCCGCACCCCCTGCGTTAGAATGATAGCAAGAAGCATAGTTTTTTTTAATCAGGAAGAACGACAAGACTGTGGAAAGGGGTATACAAAAGAAACAATCCCTACCTCGAAGATTCCATGATGTCAGTGAGTAGAGGGAGAGACAGAGTTGGTTCATTATCATTGAAGACATTCTTCATTGGAGATCCTTTGACGAAGTTATTCATTGGAGAAAAGTTTGTCAGAGGAGAAGAGTTCCTCAAATCTCTCCCCTAATTCTCCTTTTTCCAATAAATTCCCCAAACTCTTAAAAATGATGATCCAACATATTAAATTTATTTTATTAATCTAATTAGAGTTGGAACATTAATTAAGTTGATGTTGGCATAATAAATTTTGAGAAATTCCCTAGGTTAACTCCTCATTAAAGAGGGAGTTCAAGGGGTTGGGTGGCCCCCACCACAAAATTTAAAAAGGGAGTTTTCAAGATTGGGTGGTCCCCACCACCAAAAAATTTTTTGGGAGGATTAATATTCAATAATAAAATAAAGATATTTTGTTTTGTTTTTTTCCCATGAAATTTCCAAAAACTAAAAAGCACCTTTGACATACTATGGTTGAGGTAAAGGACTCCTTAAGAGAATATCGGTGTTGTGAGTTCAACGTTGCCCTCAGATTTTAATTCTTATCACCGGTTCAAAAGTTACCAAAACCCGCTCACACGCTTACTGAAAGTACAAAAGTAGTTTAAAAAACATTACGGTCTCTTCAGTCCTTGGAATCAAGTACCATCAGAAACAACAGACTTGAATATTTCCATATAGTTAAAAAACTATTACATGGAATTTTTGTGTATTTACAGTGTACCTTTCAACACTTTATTATTATTATTCACGTCACCAATAGAAATTGTATGTGACTTTCCATTGTCTTTGGACTTAAGAGTTTATTAGCATTGATCATCATCAATATCCCTTGGATTAGGGAATTGATTGGAATAATGCCCCATTTCCTAGAACTTTTAACATTAATGTTTAGGAGGTATAGTATGTGTATAATTTTCTTTTTTCATATAATTAGAAATATTTATCCCATCACTTCAGCATTCAATTTCCCAAAGACCTTCCTTTACACACTTAAAAATTTTACTATACCCTTTATAAAAATTTCCACTTTATTTCTTTACACACTTTGAGAATTAGGGAAAACTCGTCTTCTTTTTAGTGAGGTCTTTATATTTTCCATTGAATTACATTTTTCCCTTCATTCTAAACCCATATGACTAATGGGTTACTCAAATATCCATCTCAACCTTGAGAGAACATTGAACAATTTCCTCATAACTATTGAAGTCCTTTGTGGCAGATGCCCTTTGGAGAATTAGTTTTAAGCCACTGAAGAGTCGATCAATCTTACTCTCAGGTTGGATAATAATTCCAGAAGTGTTCCAAGAAAGTATTATAAAATTTTCTTTGCAAGTACCAATGGATTAATAATCATTTTTTTATGTTCAAGAAACTATTTTTCCATCTTTATTTGAAGAATACAAGAAATGTAATTATTCAAAAATAAGTTCTTCATGACGTCCCATTCCATAGACTCAATTTCATATATTTGCCTTTTATTCTTGATGATATTCCACCATTGACCAGCTTCTTCTTCCAAATGATATACTTCTAAGATGAAATTATCTTGTTTAAAACATTGTAGAATTAAAAATATATTTTCAGTGGTACTGATCCATTGTTCAGCCACTAATGGATCAGAAGACCCACTGAATGAAGGTGGGCACTGCCTCAAGAAGGATTCAACAGAATTTTACTCTCTCATTTATTCATTTGGAAGTCTGGAATGATTCATATCTTGAGAAAGTTGAGTGATCATGGATATAAGAATCTTCATTATAGCTTTCCATAACATTTGGTTTCCCATCACATTTATCATTAACGTGGTTCCATCAGGTTCTAACCATTGGCTAAAACCATGAAACATAGTGTGGGAAAAAATGATCACAATAGGAAAACCACATAATCAAGAATAAAATTTCAATTTAGGAAACTTTAGGTTTTATCCTAGGTTATTCATGGTCATTTATAAAACACTATGATTGTATCCTATATTTAGACATATCCTTAAGGATTTCTCAACCTAGTTTCTAAAGGTTAACAATACCGTTACTCTCATACCAACTAAAACGACCCGTTTTTTACATAAATTGATATCACTTATGATTTGAAGTATATTTTTTACAAAATAAAAAAAACTAGGATTAGACTATGGTACAGTGTCTTTAGAAACTGGGAAACATAAACTACTGGTTCATAAAAAATCTACATTGTCTTCCATTTACTTCATCATAACTAGAATTATTTTGGGAATACCATACTTAATGCCCTTATTCATGTCCTAGGGAAGAAATATAAATGGGTGATCTCAAATTCATAGTAAGGTTAAAAAAATGTAATAACAATCATATCATATTCATAAGAATATAACATTTTAAAATTTTATCACGTATATAAAAGATCACAATATTATGTCATTAGATAAATCATAAAAGTGAAATTTAATCTAAATAGTCATAAAATAAGACTTGAAATTTTGTGTAATACACACATAAACATAGAAAATCATTTCATATTATTGAAGGCTCATTTCCAAGACCATTATAGCGGATGATGTCCATTACTAAATCAAGTTCTCTCCTCGTTCCTACCCTATATCACTGAACATGATTAACATTCCATTCCAACCATGTATAACTCATGATATATAAATTTTTACCAAATGCATTGGAAGGAGATATAGGTCCCACTGATCTCTCAATGAAAAAATACTTATTTCTGCCACAAAAACATTAATCTTTCATCATAGCATAACCCATGTAATAAAATGAGATTCTTAAACATCATTCCCACATAACATAATCCATATAACTTTAATGGACTTCATAATAAAAATTCCATCATAAACATAATCTAATAAAAGTAATAATAGGGATATAATCATAACCTTATGTAATTTTAGATAGAAAATAGTTTTGATAAAACACTTGAACTTAATTCATGAGGAAAATATCCTTTCTTCTTCAAAAACATTTTTTTTCTCAAAATGTCATTCAATTTTAAAAGAAAATAATTTCTTTGAAAATAAAATTGTAAATTTTTAGAGGAACATTATTGGAAATAATGTGTTATGAATATGTAAAAACTCATTCATGCCGTATATGTTAGAAAAACATTCTCCTCATTCTTTTGTAAAAAAAATCAAAAGTACCTCATATGGTAAGCAAAAGAAAGATTCCTTCCATACCACACATTAAAAGTAAAAAGGGGTAAAAAGGAAATTTAACATATATAGAAAAATTTTAAACAATTTATGAAATCATTTTTAGAAAAAATAGACATGGGTGATAAAATATCCTCAGTAAATACTTAAGAATAAAGAATCATGGATAAAAACAAGATTGGAAAAGTTATCCCTTACCTTTGGTTTGATATCCTTCGTATGTATCTGAACCTTCTGTATGATGATTTAAATAATGATACATATTTATTACATAATCATGTTCATTCTTATGATAATATTTATGATCATATTTTCATCTTTTTGTTAGGAACATTTCATTTCTACTCATTATTCCGGTATTAAATGCTTTATGTTCTTATGTTTTTTTTATCAGAGAAGTTCTTATTTAAATTGTTGGTTTATAGTTATATAATTTATATAATTTTATAATATTAATTTATTCAATTGATTTATATAATAATCATTTAATGATGATTATATAGAATGAATCACATCGCACTATGTAAATGGTAAGTCGTACGGACACACGAGTGATGACATCGTTCCCATAATTTTTGAACAGTACCGAAGTGGATGGTATATAGGATCTTAGAATTAGTATAATGTTATAATAATAATATATAGTGATTATATCAACCATTATACCCATACATGTAAGGTGGTGGTGAAAAACATATTACAGCACGGTGTGGAGATGGTAAGTCATACATACGCACGTGCAATGATTTCATTTTTCATAGGATGGATAGAAGGTGAAATAGGGGTGTTTCCTATTTATAATAACACATCAGTATATTATTGAAACATATGTTATAAATTTATAATTAAACAATAAAATAATAGTAAGTATAATATGAAATAAATTTGAAAGAATTAGTAGAAGAGATTACCTCTTCCTTGACGTGCCTCGTTTAAATCTTTTATTGGGGCACTTGAGTTGGTATTTTGAAAAGAACATCACCTATAGAATAATAATAGGGAAGTTTATAAGATAAATATTTAGGGTTTGACTGATCTTGAAGGCTTAAAATAGAGTGAAGTGGAAAGGGAGGAGGTTCCCTTTTAGAAGAGAGGAAATGGGCACTTTAGGAAACTCTCCAAATTCAATTTATTATAAATACAATTATGAATAAAAATGGTTAATAACGAATATAATTCAAAGATAAGATGCTTTTGGTTATAATACCCATTATCCAATAATTTTTAGGCAATTTTTTAATATTTTTTTTATCATTATCTTTTTGGTTTGACATTATTTTACCCATTTTAATCTTTCCGTGATAACATGTTATTTACACATTGTGGGTTAATTTAATTACCAAATCATGTCAAATGACACAAAACAAGTTTTTATGACATATATTGGATTATTTTAACCATTTGGATGAATATTTTATTTTTTTTAATTTAATATAATTTAATAAACTATTTTATGTTTTAAGTTGTGAATTTTGTCAATTTTAGACATTATTTATAATTGACTTTTCTATAAAAAATTCAAAAAAACATGATTCATTCTAATTTAAGTCTCTAAATAAAATATAATATATTAATGTCATCCAAAAAAATTATTATGACATAAAAATAAACAAATTTCCTTTTTTAATATGTATAAATTCATTTATTTAAATATTTCACTAACAAGGTAATCACTACATTATAATTGTGTCATAAATAAATATTTTTATCCAATTTCTAAGAATTATTAATAAAATACCATGATTTATGAAATATTTTTATCTTTATAATGACTATTTATATACATGGATATCAGTTATATTACCCAATATTAAAATTGATTTAGTAAATGATGTGTGTTTAGGTTATAATTATCTTTACTTTAAATTAATTCTTATAAAATATCATTTTGACATCCAAGTTAATCCATGGGGTCCCAAAATATACCCAAGGATTCCCATGGAAATATATATCATCTAATAGGTTTAGGGCATGTTTTAAGAACGTTTTATATTATTAAATTATTATTATTTACCATTATATACCATATTTACCCTTTAATCAAGATAAATAAAATAATTATTGAAGTTATTATTCATAATGTCTAAAAATAAAAGTTACCTATTCCCACAATTTAGGCCTTATAATCCCAAATATGGAATCCATTTTTCCAAATTCAGAACACAGAAGTTGCAATAATTAATTTAAAATTAATCGCATTGTTGAAATAAGAAAACAAGGTTTTAGATTTAAAACAATGCAAAGATTGAAATAGTTTTACCTATGAATTCAATGAAAAATTTATTATAATGGAATAAAATATATTAAATTTTAAAAATATATTCTATGTATAATTTAAAACCATTATATATTATAATTTAACCATATAAATTATCTTGATGAAAAAAGTTGTTTTAAAAAAAATTAGCATATTTTTACCTATTCATCAAAACAATAAAGTTATCAGAAAAATATCACAAATTTATCCAATGTAAAATTTTATTTCCCACTTCAAAATAACATGTTTATTATTTCATATTGAAATTATTAATGTGTCAAAATTGTAATTTAAAATGGTTTCACCTTTCAAAGGTGTAAAATTAACCTTTAAAAAATAGGTTCTTATACATAAAATATGGTTTTATTCATACCCTATGAATAAAATAGTTATTGGATGAATATTAATTTTTTTATTAAGTATATAACACAAATATATCCTTAATTTCATTACCAAATGTAATTCACTCAAAAATACAAATATCTAATTGATGTACATTTTTTCATAAATAATTAATAGCCAATGAGTTCATAATTCATTTTCAAAAGTAAGTAATAATTATCCCCATTAACCAAATTTATTAGATATAACGACAACTTTATATTAATGGTATATCATGGTTTGTTTAAACACATGATTTCTTGCAAAGAATGGTACTGGAGAATAAATTTTTTTAAGGAAAATATTTCATAAAATCATTCAGGTGTTTCAATGGGATTGATTCCCGAAGTGCCAGACCCACTTTGATCTTTGTGACTGCCATCAGCCACCTGCTATTGAGGTCTCAGCTACCAAGTGTCCACTGCTAGCTCCCATGACTAGAGACCACTCTAGAAGAAATTTTTTTACCACGAGGTATTTTTCATGTAATCCTGCATAGGTTGAAATTCGAAGGGATACCACTAATTCCCTAATGTACTCCAACAATCCTTGCTCGATGGTCTGAGCCCTGAAGAACTGGCCATGTACCATATTCGAAGAGTAGCCTGAGATAATAGTAAACATTATGGAATAATCTTCCATGGTCATACTTCCCAATTATAGATTTCAGAGCACCTTTATACATAAAGATATAAACATGGAGGGATAAAACTCCTCTATGATGTGATGTTTGAAGTTTGTTCAATAGATAGATGTATCATCATGTAACTGAGACACCAAGATTCCCCATTTCCCCAATAGAGCCCTGTAAAATTATTATGGTGTGAAATTCCATATGATCGGTAGGCATCCTCACACAATGGAGAACATAGGTGAGTGCATGTAGCAAATCCTTAGCCTTCTGGGGGTATGTCTCACCTCAAAACCTAGGAGGTTTGTACCTTTGATGCACATCTAATTCACTTAGACTGAGTGCATCAATAACTAGTAGTGATTTTTTTATATGCTACTAAAAGGGTGGTGGTATAGTTTTTTGACCACCCAGAGGTTCTATCTATCAAAAAATACCTCATACTGATGCCTCTAAACTAGGCATATTATCATTATGATCACATAGTGGAATCATGGATGGCTGTCTATATGGAGGTGTCCTGAAAGAAAAGAAGATTTAAAATATTAAATAGAGTATATATGGGGAGCTAACTCAAGATGTACATGGATAACACAACCATTCCTATATGATGTATGTACAATTGTTTTTTATTGAAATCTGTGTTCTCATGTACCAAATTAAAAAGAAGGTGACCAAATTCTTGGTGCCAGGATACGTCAGCCGCCACACCAACACTGGAGTCTGTAGACAAAAATCCATACTCGATAAACATAACACTGTTTCCTTACACCAATGTCACAGAATCTCAGTCCTAAAGTAGATCTGACCACCTTTGATACCACTCTGTTAGGACCCATCCCAAAGGGGCCCATTTCGTGACTATCCTAAGACAACCTACAATAGGCTAGGGGCTCGTGACTTGCACTGAGTAGGAATATCCCACATCTATAAGTAAATTTCCTAAATTACCTACACACACACACATCTCCATGCCACATAATAATGAAATGTAAAAAACCCAAAAGAATTAAATCATACATCTAATATCCCACAACAGTGTATGATAGTGAAAGTAATATAAATAGAAAAGGGGAAAAACAAGTCCAACCTAAAATATAAAGGGTCCAACCTGATCCATGGGTGGCTATGTCAAATGTTTTCCCCCAATACATACCTAGGAAAACCCAGCTCCATCTATGATCCACCAAATCCCTATCCTTGTAAGACACCGTCAAAAGGGCCACAATCTGCATGAGACACGACACATGCTATAAAATCCAATGCATGTGTGAGTATGACAACACTCAGTAGGACAACCAAAAATTCTAAAAATGGAGCACCAAATATAGTTAAATAAATAAAACATATAATAATGTATCATTGATTCAATAATTACTAAATAATCTATATATACTCAAGAGAGACACCACTCCATCTGACTATCATAACCAATTGTCGTCCATATTATTATACTCGAAGCATCAGTCATTCTGGGATATGCCACCCAATGGGCTATGATATCAATAGATACACTTGACAAAGAGTTATAACTCATTTGGTCCCAACCCAAATAGAAGAAGTTAGTCTAATAATACTCTGATAAACTAATAGGGGTTAACACCCATGCCTATTTGGGGACACCACAGACCCTATCTGTATTAACCTTGATACACAGACACATGTCATGTACAGAACCGTTGGGGGACACCATGAACCCAATATGAATCAACCAAGTATGTAGGGGATCATATGTTCATGATTCCACAAACCCTAAAAATGTGGTTTGTAAGGTAGGGTATAAATGACCTTCTTATAAACATTTTTCTAATTCCACAAATTCCATTAGGGATTACGGATGATCTTACTCTAGTCTCGTGACATGACACTACAACTGTATTTGACACTCATCCACTAGTGGGGATTACAATCCAATGATTTGGATATAATTCCATACTTTAACCTCAAAGAAGGGACCAATGGATTGAACACAACTTATAATAGTATAAACTAGGAAAATGCCGATCCTCATGCACTCTTAAATGGAGTACTTGGTATGTCCCAGAGGGTACATGATGTGTTCTTCTATCTGATGTCTTTTCCATGTGAAAACCTCATAGGACATGTAGTCTCGAAATAAATGGAATGTCTGATGGGTAAATGGTGTGTAGAGACTAACATTTCCCTTCTTGTGTTTCATAGCTGTATTCGTGTAGCAGTCCATGTACCCCAAGCTGTGTATGTGTCTAAGTACACAATGTTCCATTTTGCAGTGCACTATTAACTGGGTCCTTGCACTCTTCAGATTACATTCCTAGTCATCCAGGGATGCTTTCACATCATGTGATAGTGGGTACAATCCATGTGGTCCTTTACTTTGGCCAAAACCTAAAACATTATCTAGGGGCCCCACATGCCATGTAATCACATATTACAGGCTATGTTCAGCAAGATTTTCCAAAAATATCATTCTTCCTCCATGCATCCCAATCGATGCTCCATCCTTCGATCTGGAACTCACCTTGCCTTGAAATTGAAGATCCTAGGTCATCTTTCCATTCCATCATTGAATCAAAACATTTTTTCAGTAGATCTACTCGCTAAATAGATCCAAATCAATGTTCGTGGTTCCTTACTGAAAAATGTTGAAGAACACAAAATCATGAATCATCCATCATCTGATTCATTTTCAGAACCGCTATCTCACCTCCTCTTCATCGTGTCGATCCATGATCTGTGATATTAGAACATTATGCTAAGAAATGATGTGCAATGATTGATTGATCAAGAGGTGACGAACCTCGGACCAATGAAGAACATTAGTGTTGAAATGGATAATTAGTGGAGAAATCCCAATTAGTCAAGAGTAATGAACCTTGATCAATGTTTGTATCGATCTTGGTTTGTTTCCATTAGAACTTAAATCAAATACATAAAAAAATTAATCAAAATAAATTTCCCCATTAAATCCCCGCAAAAATAAATCTTATCCCATGAGGTGATCGATCCACAAATCAATCCATTCAACATAAAAACTAAGAACTGTGAATAATCCAAATAAAATAAAAAATACTACGTGGATTCAGTCAGATTGGTAACATGGAAAGATGTGTCGTTGCGTTCATTGGAAAAATCTGTCTAATTAGAGGTTGTGTCGATAAACCAATCCACGATCTTTCATCTTTCTCCTAAGAGGATTCTCCAAGACTTTATACAAGTATCTTCTAGAGGTTCCAGGGTCATGAGGCTAACCATTCAATTATAAAATAATGATATATTTTAAATTACAACAAGCATAATTTCAAGGAATCTTATAAAAATAATCTTATTCGTTTTAATGACCGTGGGAACATTTCACAATTGACCCACACCAACCATTGTTAGTTCGCACCTAGGGTAAAACCTCCATTTTTTATTCAATGGTTCCCTTGGATTTCAAATCTGGTTTCACATTTTTGAGTTATTCCAATTTTTTTGGACAACTAGGCACACATACTTTTAAATATTTAAATATTTTTCACACATTTGTTCCAGGAACATCAAGGATCAAGATCACACATTGTCACAATGCTTGGTCTCAGAAATAATATATATAATATTTAAAATTAATACATAAAAGATTTTATAAATTATAGCATTCCAAATATCCATCCTCTCTTCCAGAAAATATGGAAAAAACCTTTATTAGTGTGTATAGAGGACTACCACCTCATGAACCATTGTAATTTGATTTCCATAACCACCACCCATGGTTTGTTTTAATGATGGATTTAATATATATATATATATATGATATTCTAGAAATATTTATCACTATTGAAAGATAGTATATTATATAATATATCATATTTCTATTAAATTAAAAATGGTGACGTTGTCCATCCATATGTGTTGATTACCACCTCCACATAGAAATCTGATTTACTATTAAAAACTACATAAAATGAATAATATATATACATATATATGTATTTATTTAAAAAAATAATTTTATATTTGTTTATAATTATATTTATATAAAGATAAAATAGTTCTTATTTCATTTCCATCATGATCGTTGAAAAATGAAAATGTTACTCAAGCGTACGTATGACCTACCATCTCCAGGATTATAGCTTATTTATTTTTTCATAACCATATTTCATGGATTGTTTACAATATCTTATTTATGTATAAAAATATATAATTAATTCATGATTTTTATATTATGGTAGAGTTACCCGTTTTACAAAAATCAAACTAATGAAGTCATTATGTATATATGAACTGAATATCTTCAAAACATCCAACAAAAACATAATTGATCAGGAAATTAAATATAAAAATTTAATAAATAAAATTATAGGAATAATAAACATGAAAAATTCTCTTAATAAATGTAATAACTTATATAATTTTATTGTCGATGATGATAAATAACGTATGTCATGAGTTGGATTTGAGGTTAGGGATTCTGCCTCAATTTTCATTCATTGCGTCATATTTATTTTTATTAAAAAATTTATTTTACATTTTAAATATATAACCCATTTACATGTTATAAAATGAACCCTTAAAAATTCACGATATATTATGTTTTAATTAAAATAATTTTATATAATGGGATAAGAATTAAAAGTTACTATGTAGTATGGGGTTTCATAATCCAATTTGTTTTCATTGGGTTGTATTACTTATTCAATGTATTTCATATTCTCTGATTATGTGTGTAATGAATAGAAATGATTTTATGTAATATTCAAACATGAATTATTTTGATTTACATTTGATACACATAATAAATTCATTGATTAATTTTCATTTCAATGTTATGATTAGTGTAAGGGTTATTCATCTCATATTGTCTTCTTTGGTACATTTATTATATTATACACCAATATTATTTTATGATATGTATTTACTACCCATTTTAAATGTTATATCATAAATCTCTTTAAATTCATGGTTTTTAATATTTCATTTAATGTTTTTTATTTCTTGGGTTTTATGAATGTTATGAAAGTGGTAAGAGTTTATTTCATAATCTCATCATTATTCAAGATTGTAATTTTTTAAGTCTACACTAAATAATTATATGTTATTTCTATCATCAAACCAATATATTTTATTATACTATATTTATTTTTCAAAATTATATTTTTTACTTTCATTTTCATATTTTATATACAAAAAACATAAATAATTATTTTAATGATAAATAGAGTTTATTTCCACTTTAGTTAACGATTTTCCTTCCTTGTTGATGTTTTTTGAAACAAATTCAACAGTGATTTTTAATTTTCTCCAATAATTTATTAAAGAAAATTAACCAATGTTTTATATTTACAAAATAGTTTAAAATTAATCATCATTTTTTGAATGAGGTTATTTTTTGACACTTCTTACTAGTAAGAGTGGAATTTTGTTCTTTTATGACCACCCAATATTTTATATGACCTTTATAAGATTCCATGTTTATTTTCATAGAAATAATTTACTTAGTATTTTTGAAATTATTACTTTTTAAATGTGTGTTTCCAAATTAAAAGAGTATTATCCACATTAATGATTTAATGATACTTTTATTGTATCTATTTTAATAATCAATAACTACCCTTTCTTTTAACTATTCTACATTGGGGATATATTTTCATGATTCCGTACATATTATTTCTTTTCATGGATTATTATTATTTTTGTTGGGGGGGAAATTAATATTTTGTATGTTAGTTTTTCAATATGAATGATTATGTTCATTCTGTATTTAATTATTATTCTCTCATTTCATATGAAGAATGCATTGGACATTGTAAGTGATGGGAAGGGCCCTCTATATCCCTTCAATGCATTGGTAGGTTTCATGAATCAAACTAGTTTGGGTATTTTGTATAGGACTCACCAATTTATATAATATCTCATTGAATGAGACCTTGATAGTATGTTTATTATGATTTACATTTTTCATCTAATCATTATGAGATTGGTCTTTTAAGTCCAGGTATTTATTTATAAAGTTATTATATCTATAGATATCTTTTAAGCTAATGTTATTATTTATATGAAATTATTTCATAGAATTTATTCCTTCTATATTATTCTATATGATCATGTTATTGATTAAATTACATGTTTTTTGTGTTATTTACCTTTTCATATTGTTAATGACTTATTGTTTCATTATAGATTCATGTATACATAACCCTTACTAAGTATTTGAGCTCGCAAATTATTTTATTTATTTTCTCCAAGATATAAAGACTGAATATTTAAATAATTTTATAGATGAAATTTCTTTTACTTTCACTATGTAGTATTTATATATATAATGTGGGATTAAATATTGTATCTATTTTACCAATACTTGTAATCTATTTGGTCATTTGGGATTCCATTTCTTGTGCATAGTGAAATTGTAATTAAGTAACCACAGGATCTTGGATACAAGGCTCAGGGAAATCATAGTATATTCCCAACTACATTGGATAACTCAAACACATAACATAGTCTTAGTGGAACCAACAATTATAATCAACTATAGAAGAATTTTAGAGTAGAAACTGGGAGAAAGGTATAAAAAAACTCAAAAAGATATGTTTGTTTTGAATTCTGTGAAAGATTCATATTTAAGGAGTGAATGATAGTCTAATTAGTGTGTTAAAAAATAGTTCTAATTGTACCCAAAACTGGTACTAGAATTTAAATAAAATTATGTGTTTGTCTTAATGGGATCAAGCGATAATCTAAACAGGAAAAAAGATCAAAATATTGTATAATTAAATAAATACAATGGTAGGAGAAATAAATGAATATTGGGAAAAAGAGAAAGAATTCACTTAAAATAATGAAAAACATACTATAAAAAATGAAGGTTGAAAAGAAAGAGGAAGGAATCCTTAATCGGGTTAGTGGCAGGAAACCATCACTGGGGGTGGAAATTTTTTGAAATAGGGAACTATGAAAAAAAAAGAAGGTAAATAAACATATTTAATAATGATACGAAACATTTTATTTTATATTCACTCTTTTTGTATCATTATTACATGATGGAATCTTTAACTAAACGTGTGGTTAGCAATTTGTGTAGAAAAATAACTATTCAAGATGTTCACAGCAATGCCAATATGAAAAGGATCTGGGTTCTTATGCCTATTAATGGAATAAAATGTGAATAATTGCCTGATTTTAATCTATGGAATAAAGTATACATGGACCAATGATTTTTCTCTATCATTCTTGAGGTTGCTTCAATACAACACTCGAAAATTACCTCAGGATGCAGAAGGTGTTGGAATGTTTGGGTGACTAATACTTCTTTGTGTCTAAATGTAACATAAGATTAATTTTAAGATACTTCATATGACTAAATAGTAATAATAGATCAGAAAAATGAGTGAGAAATTTAAATTATCCCAGAAATTTTTCCACTATTAAGTATCATTCTCCCAAAATAGAAGTGAAAAGAAAACATTGAGATTGAGAAGTATCGAGAGGACATACAGAAATGTGAATTTGGTGTTGAAATGGTGATAGCACCAATTGATGTGGATGTTTTCGGGACTTCTGGAAGTAGTGTGTGATGGTGGATCTATATAATGTAAAAATGAGGGAGGTGACGTGCATTGAAGATAATATCACAAGGATGAAGACACTGATAAAAGAGAACATGCGATATCGATTAAAGGGAAGAAGAAATAATCACATACCTTAGGTTTTGATAGGGTTGATTCATCTGAAATGGATGAGGTAGAGTGGTCATAGTGGCACACATCCATATGAGATTGAACAGTACTAAATAAGTGGTTTTCTATTTTGGTTGAATTAATAATATAGGGAATGGTTTTATCACCACATTCAAAAAAATGCTGAGAAATATGAGACTTATCAGTGCTAAAATAATAAGCATTGATAATACATATATTTATAAGAGCTACAATTTTAGATATGAAAATGATAGTTTCTATCAGTGCTTTATATTGCAACACTATCAGAAGTTTTTTAAAATTAAAGAAAAATATGAAATGCATATATATTAAAAGTTATTTAATTATTAAAAACAAAAAATAATTAAATTATTTAATGAATAAATAATCTTAAATGCATGAATGCTAAAAATGAATGAAATTTAATAGTTTAAAATGACAAGGCCTCAAAAATATTTTAAATATGGATAAGTTTTATTAATTATACAAATCATTAAAATACGAAAAATTGATATATATTAAAAAATATTAATTAATATTGAAGATATTAAATCATATTAAAAAAATAAATTATAAAAAAATATTATTAATATTTTAAATTAAAAAAAATAAAAAAAAATTAATAAATAATATTAAATTAATAAATAATATTAAATAAAATAATATTAAAAATCATTAAATAAAATTTAATAGATAAAAAAATATTAAAAAAATCAACTCAAACAATTAAGTACTTGGATTTAAAACACATTCAAAAAATAGAAAAAATAAAAAAAATAAATTATTTATATTGATTTCAAACAATTTAAAAATCTTACAACTTAATAAACAAAATAGAAGATGTATTAATCATGTAAAGTTATAACACAATTAGAGGATTAAAACATAGTAAATAATTTTGTATAATTCGTAAGATTAATTACATTTGTTATGAACCTATTCAAAAATGAAAAAAAATATTTATACAATGAATTCTAAAAAAATAAATATATAGATTTCAAACATTTTAAAAATAATTTCAATATAACAAATATAATTGAATAAATACTAGTCATAGAAAATACAAACATATTAAAAATATTAAAATATAATAATTAATTTTGTATATATAATTATTATAAAATGAATAAATATGAAAAATATAAAAAATAGTATATATAAAAAATCAATATATAATATTAAATAATATAATGTTATAAATGAAAAACTAAACAATAAAAAAATAAAAAATATTTAAAAAAGTTTATTTATGACATTAACTAGATGAATAAAAAAACATAAAAATGAATAAAATGAATAGAATGAAATTATTAATTATATAAATAAAAATTTATTAAAATTGATTATATTAACTAAAAAAATTCTAATATTAAAATGAATTAGTAGGAATTATTTATATAAATCTCAAACAAAATATAAATATTAAAAAATAATAAATAAATATGAATAAGTATTAATCATATAAGTGAAAATCATATTGAAATTATGAAAACCTAATAAATAAATATGTATAAATATTTAAAAAATCAATAACTCCCAAGAATATTAGAAAATAATAAATTTAAGAAATGAAATAAATAATGTTAAATGAAATAATATTAAAAATCAATAAATAAAACAAAAAAATCACAAAAATATTAACTATTTAAATAAAAAAATTACAAATAAATGCATATAAATAAATTAATTATATAAATTTCAAAGATATTTTTATTCATAAAACATAATAAAAAAATGAATAAATACTATTCACATAAATTACACACATATTGTAAATATTACATTATAACTAAATATATTTATAAATAAATTTTATAAATTGTTTAGATTCCATGAAATAGAAAAATTTATAAATATTAACAATTTAGAAAATAATACATTAAAATAAATATTAATATATAAAAATATAAAAAGGTAATATTAAAAATTTATTATTTTTGCAAATGTTTGCCTTTATTAAACTGAACTTATTTCATATATATATATATATATATCTGAAATTATTTGTATGACTTATTAAGTGTAACATATTAGTGAAAATTTTAATTTATAATTAAATTTTCTTTATTTATTTATATTTAAAATTGAAAAAGTAAATGAAATTGATAAAACAAAATGTTATTAATTGTCTATTAATATTAATTAGTCAATATTTTTAGTTAATATTAATTTTTAATTAAAATTCTTTCCACATTTCTAAAAATATATAACATATAAAAATGAATTATAATAAATTAATTAGTATTATATTAATTATAATTAGGATATATATATATTTAAAAATTTATCTCTCTATATGAAAAAAGTTTTTCAATAATATAAAATTTCTAGTTTCTATGCCATTTTAAATAAATATCTTACATATCTCGTGTAAATATATGTAAAGTCACCTAATATTAATATTTCATAATATTTTTTATATTTTTTTCAATGTAAATATATTTATATAATAATATATTATTTTGATGATATTTTTTTTATAAATATAACTTATCCATCCTTTGTGAGTGCTAAAAAAGTGTTGATAAAAAGGTGCATTTATCAATGCGTGAAAAAGTAGTAATAAAGGTCGGCATTTATTATACTTAATTAAAGTAATGATAATGGGTACCTTTTTAAGGGATTTTTGGTGAGTTCTGATAAAGGCTGTAACTATTTATCACCAGTTTTGTAGTAGTGTCGGAAATGATACGACCAAAATTCCAAGGCTAAGCTCTTTGGGTGATCGTGGGGTCACTTATAAAAAATAATCTACAAGAAAAGGCTTGGATTGGCATGGTGATGGGTGTGTTGGATGATCATTGGGTACTACAAAAAGGTGCACCATGATGTAGTTAATTCTGTGGTGAAAGCTGTAGTGTTTCACCATTTTCAGAAAAAAAGATGATAATGACCAGTTTTCAACAGTGAGATCTTAAACACATCACCTCATCCTCCCCTATTTCACGTGGTCTAGTCCAAGGGGTTCTCTTCCCCACCCTTCCTTTGATTTACCCATGTGTTTTAGGGAATTTTCCTGACATTTTGTTTGAATTGATAGGTGTTATCCTCCTCCTCATTCAATATCCTTTATACATCCTTTATAAAGACACTGAGTTGGGAGATTTTGGATAGGGTTCGCTAATTACATCCACTAGATCATTGTGGGAATCATTTGATATGATGAGGATTATTCTTGGAAAGGCTAAACAAAATATTAGGAGAAATATTTCATAATTTCTCCCTCTGTTTCAATGAAATAATTTGTATTGATAATTCTTCAAATAATATAGTCCTAAATTAGATGAAATTTTCTATTAAATTGATTCCATATGATGGGTTTTTTTGTATGGCGTAGATCTGGGTTTATGTTGGGAGTGAATTGCACCCCATTGCTTATTATTCTTTTGAGTAGTCGACGCTTGATATTTTTAGGAAAAAGTTCACATTTAACATAACATCTATATTTTATTATAAACATCTCTAAATAATTATTTGATTTCATTGATTGAGAGAGATGATCGAGAGATATTCCGAGACTTTTAGAAAATAGTGTGAGAGTTATTGGGATTTGCTTAAAAAATTAACATCAATTGAGGTTGTTATACCCTTGAGAATTCCTGTTTGGTATATGTATATGATATGGAATTTTATATGTGTTCATTCCACTAAAGGTTATAAAATTTTAAATTAAATTAATAGTTTTTTATTTAAAATTGATGCTTATGAATGAAACAGATAAAGTGATAAGGGCCACATGAGACCATTGTTTTCTATCTTGATGAGTTTATTCAAATGATTGATTACTTTATTATAGTTTTCATTCTATAAGGTAAAAATACATTGTGGGGTGATAATTTAAGGAATTAAGTGGATATGGTGTCTCTTAGTATAGGTGCTATAGTCCACTATATTGGAAGGATATGAAAAATTGAAGTGAATTGATGCATTATACCATAGTAAATCCTTAGGATACCCTAGATCCATTGATCTAGTTTGCATAACCATGTGAACTGTTTGTTCCCCACTTGTGTATCAACACTAGTTGGGTATTCTCTAGGTATATTGTAAATAATTTGACTTAGTAAAATGGCTTTAGATGACAATGAAAGTAAGATTTTCCATGTATAATCTATTGAGACCAACAGTGATGAGGTTTTACTTATGGGGATAGTGGGACAATTTTGTGATCACGAGGAGTCCAAGGGATGCTATACCCTCTAAGTGATATGGTTTGTGTAATATTTGAGACTGTGGTTTAGGATCCCATGAAGGGTGTGTGGGTATTTATGTTATATAAGGAACCATAAATGGGGCCTCACTTATATGATGAACCTTGAGAGAGTTAGTGTGTGAATGGGTATTGATGAATTCAGGTGTCACCTTTGAATCCAAATTAGTATCAAGATGAGATATCACATGAGGGTATTTTACCTCCATGTTATATATATAAATACATGTATGGGATGCCTAGGGTTCTTAGGATCCAACCTGTATGGCTAAAGTTATATATATTTCAAACTATTACGTCCAATGATTTGGAATATACATGACATTATATAGAAGGCTTGGGTCATTACCCAGGATATAGATGATATATATAATACTATCAGAAATCCATGGAAACGCTACTTGGTTATGGTGATACCCATATCGATGAAAATTGATTCATCGATTGTGCAAATAGGATCCATATATTGAGTTGTATATGATATTGATTCCTTGGGTAAATCCCCATATAATTGGACCTTGAGTGTATTTCAAATGCCAAATATGCTAGTATTTAACATTTAGATCAATATGATTTCCAAGGTTCATCCCCCTGGGAATCCACTATCATCATCCTAATTGAGGAATATGTAGTATTTTCTCCTACAGATTTATCCATTTGTTCTTTAAATTATTGGGATGCTTTTTAAAACTTTCCAGGACCTGATTCTTTCACCATATATTATATGACAAATGGGCTTGGTATTGGTTGTTAATGGAATATTACATCCTCAAAGGTAGTTCAACACTGGATTAAGAAGGAATTTATGATTCTAGGTGTCATGTTAAACATTAGGATAGATGTTATTTATTTATTTATTGTTAAATTATATATTTATTAATTATAATAATGTCACATAAACATAAAATTATTGACTATTTATGTATGGGGACATAATTTAGGTTCTGTATAGATTAAAAATCACACCCTTCTTGGATAACTAGGATACATTATTTTCAAACAAATATCAATGAACAAAAGCTAAGGTAAAGAAGATGTCCATGTTTGGATTATTTAGTTTGATAGATTAAAAATATTCAAAAGATAGACAAGTTATGAATCAATGATGTAGTAGATCTTCATATCTTTTATTTTGTTATTTAACTCATTTATGAGATTGATCTAGTGGAAGATCAGTTTGTTTGTGTTGGAATGACTTTTCCTTTATATGATTTTGAGCTTCCGCATGTTCAATTGATCAATAAAAATCTACTAATTTGTTCCATGCAATTTATTTGTTCTTGATGGGTTATTTTTTGTTTATTACATGTTGTCTTAATAACTATTATATGAGGGTATAATCTCCCAATAGTGCTACCCAAGTCCACTGCTACCTATTGGATGTCTCTGGAATATGGGGAGTCACACCTGATGTAACATGATAAACTAAGATGGGGAACTAGTGAGTCAAATATTTCAAGGGATGATAAAAAGTTATATCAAGTTTTTTTTTCATTTTTCCTTACCATTTGGTGAGATATTTGATAGTGAATAATGATGTGTCAGAACTAGTGATGGATATCAGATTGGTGCATCACAATAACAATTTATAGGAATTCAAGGTTCCTAGAGATATGGGATTGATTTTATTCATTTTCATTCTTATGATTGAGTGATTTAAATTCAAGTGATGCACATGTGTTTTTAGATTCCCAATTTTTGGGGTTTAAGATATTGTCTTGTTGGAAAGAGGATTGTCAACATGGATTGTATTTATCCCATTTGAAACACATTAAATACACCTAAGATTGTGTGATTAGTATCACTGAAGATGAGGGACCAATTATTAAAAGTGGTAAAACAACTTATATGGAATTTCCAATATAACTTGTTTTGTAATTCTATATGGATGAAAAATGATCTGTTTCTTTTGATGAGATATCATGTGGATTATAAAAAGGGATTCTCTCTTATTATGACTATATAGTCCCTCTTGTAAGGGATGTATAGTGACCCTTAATAGGTTATTAATAGCATTAAATTCCTCATGATCACTGTATAGTGGGTAAAGTTTTTGTTTATCCCAAGAGAAAATGATATTTGGTATCTTAAAGTGTCAATAACATCGCATATGGTGGTTTCCAATTTATATTATTAAATAAATTCTTCTTGACTAAACCATATAAACATGGTTTACATGACATATATTGTTATAACAATAATAAATTATTTTCTAATAAACGAAACTATGGCCCTCAAGGTGGTAATCTCTTATAAATATTCTTAGTGGGGATTAGTTCCCTAGTAGGTTGATGGCTTTTAATGTGTTTCCCAATAAATATTTTTGAAATCATGGAGCTGGTGTTTTGTAATTTATTTTTCCATGTTATATTTGAGGTGGGAAAAAATTATTTACCTATGATTTGTTACCTATGCGAGACATAGTTTTTTAGATAGGTGAGAGACCACATTTCCCTTTAGAAGTAGCTCAGGGTATTAGTGAGTCATTAATTACAAATAAGATTAAATATGATACGTGTGAGGTAACCCAAGAGGGGTTTATCATAGGCTATTTATTGTTATTTATATGGGAAGCATGATTATAATATTTGGCATATGATATTGGTACATAAAAGGTCATATAAGATATATGGTATAAGTTTTGAAATGGTTAAGCTTCCATGATGAAAACCACATGACGTGATTTGGTATTAAGGATAGTTTCAAAGGGTATAATTTATTATACGCATTATCATTAAGATTTTAGGTGAGGTTCTTTAGGAAATCGATAATTATGATCCTTCATGGTTTCTTCTATCATATTTAGAGTGGTAATATGCTTTTGGTTTATTGGTGACACACTGGTTGGTGGGTGATCATGTGATATCACTTGTCCTAAGTTAAATGCCTAATATTAAAGAGGAATGCTAAGGGTTATTCTAGATAGATTTTATAGGCGTTAAATATTCTTGGTCATATGGGTAAAAATATAGGTATTAATAGGATTTACTAAATGATCACACATGCATTTGTAAAATGGTTTCATAAGTTTTTTTCACAAGAAATATCTTATAGATATATATATTTTGGGATGGTTTAGTGTTGAAATGATTTATCAAGGTTATGATGATGGTAAGTGGTGTATCTATATGGTAATATGTGATATTGGTGGTGGATCTAATACCCTAGTATGGTTAACATATGTGTGGTCCTTGATTAGTATTATCAAGGAGGATTGATTTTGGATCTTGTTGAGATTTCACTAGTGAAGAGATTTAAGTAAATCCATATAATGGGGTGTGTACCACTAACTGTAGAGGGATTATCCCTTGTTATGAAAGGAAATTTAATGTATTTTTGGGATGATGTGTCAGTTTAGTTGGGAATTATTGGTGTTTTATGTTTCATGTTAGCACTTAGGACTGAGATGAAAACCACGTATATTCATTATATGTAGTAATATATGAAGTGTTGTAAATGGATTAATGACCCTTACGTGGGTAGGGATGTGGATTCTAGAGACTAGTCATTAGATATTTGAGGTGGATTTAGGATACCAAAGATTAGATAAATTTTATTTTATCTGGTAATTTGGTAAATACTAGATGTATTGTTTGGATGTGGAATCAAATGGAATCTATGCATTTGAATCGGGCTTGATTTGTTCTCATAAGAGATATAACATTGTGCCAAATCAGTGGTTCACTGATTCTTGGGGTAATATAATGGTTGATGACTTTTCTGGTCAAGGATTAACCATGATATTACAAATATATTCAGATTAATCCTTTTGTGTGGGTGGTTAGAAAATTGTGACATGTCATTTGGAGTTAAGGCATCATGATTAGATAACACACTTTTAATTAAATTGGTGAATGTAATGGTGGTTCATAGGAGACTTGGATGAGTTTTTTGTGTATAGTTGAGTGTTGTGAGCTAGAATCTACACTCATTGAGTCGTTATACCACTACAAATGTGAATCAATAGGTGATTCTGATGGTGGAGAGCACCATGAATAAGAATCATCATGTATGAGTTCAAATACAAATGTATGGATGATACCATGGTGTCTTTGGATAGAATAGTGTCTTGTAGTAGAATATAGATATTTGTGGAGGTTAAAAAGATAAAGGATTAGCTTTTAAATGAGTAATGCACCTCATGTTCTGAGTTTCACTATGAAAGATCGTCATTATTATGAAGTAGAATGTAATGATTTGGTTATAAATTTATGACCTAGGGTGGTTAATATTATGAATAAGGGAAAGAGGGGATTCTTGAAGATGATAATTTTTATTGTGTGGAGGTTGTAAAGACCCACACCTTTTTGAGTTATGAATTTCATAACAAAATGAATTTTTAATTTTCAGGAGAGTTTTACATTTAAAACTATGAGTTAGATCAGAATTCATAGAGTTTGAAGATCATAAGAAGATGTTTTTGGATGTATATCAAGGATTGAGATGTGTTTTAAGTGCTTTAGAAAATGTAAGGGATAGGATGAGTAAACCTATATATGTTTTAGTTAAAAGTTGACGAAGATAGTGATTTCAACATCATCATAAAACCTATAATGGAGATTGGAATGCTCATCACATAGTGAATTTTTTCCTTTGTGTACATGGTTCCTAGGAAGACTAACTATATTAAATGAGTAGAGAAATCCCACTATAGAGGAGTCTGTGGTGCCATAGTAAAGGGAGTTTCCTAAGAGTGCCTCAGTTCTGTTCTACAAAGGTGAAAATTCTCAAGTGCCCAAGCATGTTTTTGACCATGGGGTCATGTTGGGATTGGTAAATGGGTAAACCCACCGTGTTGTATCTCCCAATAGATGGGATTTTTGGTAGTAAATTTTCTATTATGGTTTCCCCTATGGGATATGTGGTGGAAGAAATTCCTAGGATGATAATTTTAGTTCACCATGGTGGTACTATGGTGTTATGCCTATTAGATATGAGTTAGCATAAATTAAATGGATTGAAATGGTTTTGGAAGTGTTCGGTGCACTTTGGAAACATAATAGAAGTTCACCAGGAGATTGTTTATTCCATGGTACATGTTTTGGTGAACCTCAATTTAAAAAAATGATGGGTGGGGGTTACCCAATTATCAGCTTTATTATTTTAAACACCTCCCCCAATCCATATCCTATATTGTGTGTTGTAACATATCATGTGCCTCCTTCCACTATCCTCCATTTAATTTACCCTTGGATTTGGGTGTGTTTTTGTTGGGTCTCTTCATCATTTAATGGTATGATCCACCTCCTTCATCCACCTCATTTCTTCTTCACATACTTGGACTCTGATTTGGGTGATTTTATCTATAATTTAGTGATAATTTCTACAAGATAATGGATTAAATCATTTTATATGATGGGGATTATGGAAATCATGTCATGATGGTGTATTGGATGGGTGATCGAATTTATTCCCATACTATTTAAATGAAGGTATTCTAACCTATGATTTTTCCTAGAGTTTTCCCAACATTTAGTGAAATTAATTTTTTAATAGAGGTAATTTATTCGTTGTGTCATGTATATATGGTTTAGTTGTGTATTGAGAGTGAAACACACCCCATTGGATGAGATTTTGGATATCGGTTGATTCTCTGTGTTATCTATGAAAATCAGTATTTAAATTAAATTTCATAATTGATTATAAGCCTTAATAATTAATTATTAGATGCCATGGATTTATATATGAGAATAGGATATGATCTAGGACATGGATGATCTCGATAAAGTGTTTTCATGATGTAATTAAAAGGGAAAAAATCTAAATAATGTAGTTGGTCCCTTGAGCATACCCATTTTTTGTGTATTTGATATGGAATGTAAAATGTATTATTTCCAAAATGGTCAATAAGAATTCAAATTTAAATGGTTTGTTTACTAAAAAATAATTCTTATGAATTAATTGAATTGAATAATGTCTTAAGGGACCCAAAGGACACATTTTCACAACATTTATGGCTCTTCTACCAATGGTAAACTCCTAGATTATGTAGTCAATTCCTTATGGTATGATGACCTCTAAATATGATAATTGAACTAATTAGGTAAATTTTGTGGCCCGTGGTATTGGTTATTTATACCCTTATTATAGAGGGATGCAACAAATATAAATGAATGACCCGAGTAGGGATTAGTATATCCTTGAGATTCCCTAGAGCTTTTAGGCCACTTGAGATAATAGTAGGGTGGGAGTTTATCCTCCACTAGAGTATGATTACGATGTGGGAATTCCCTAGTAATAATGTGGTAAGGTTTAGTGAGGGGAAAACCTAAGATAAACTTGAAATTTGTATGTTCCTTGTACCATATCATGAAACCAATTCCAGTGAGACTTACCTTATAAGGATAGTGAGACTATAAGGAAATCATGAGGATTCTATGGGACACTATAGCCTCTATGTGGTGGGATTATCCTAAGAGATGAGATTACAGTTTAGAAACCCATGAAATCTTTCTGAGTATTTAGGTGAGTTTGGGGACCTTGAATTGTTCCTTAGTTATGTGACGACCCTTAAGAGTTTCAATGTGACAATTGGTAAGAATGATTGCATGTGTCCCCATAGAATCCAAATTAGTATTGATATGAGATATCATTGGAGAGGATTCACCCTCTATGTTATATATGTAAATATATCTATGGTATTCTTAAGGTTCTTAAGAACTCAATTTTATGCCTAAATTTATATGGAATAACTTCGAATAAATCCATTGATTTGTCTTAGGCAAAACATTGTACAAAATTTCTAAGTAGTTTCCCAGTTTTTAGACCATATATATGATACAATTTGAATGCCTTTGATAGGCTTCATAAATTTAGAAATTAATATTGATTTTTATTAGATATCAATGAAGTGATTCTAGGATTTAGATATCAAGCCTACTATGTTATGAATTCCTTGGAGAATCCAATTTTATTTGGGATTTAGGTCAATAAGAAATTCCTATGATGCTCTTTTTTCAAGTTTATATTTTTTTCCTAAGTCCACACCACTAGGAATAAGCTGAATTCATGATACTTGAAGAATATCTTGTATTCTCACCAATGGATTCATATATTTGTGGTTGATACGATTAAAATTAGTTTGGTCACTTCTAATGATCCATTTGTTTCACCATATACTATACGTCCAATGGCCTTGTATTGGTTGGAATAGTTATATGATGTGATCTATGGAAAAACAACACTCTCTAAATGGGATTTAATATATCCTATGTGGTTATTTTGAACCCAAGGGTCAATGATGTTTATTTATTTATTCCTTATATATATACATAAATATTTCTTATCACATGCACATACATTTCTTGACCAATTATATACAGGGTCACATTGGGGGTTCTTTACTAAGTTATACTCAAACCCTTCTTTGGTATCCATGGATCATTTGTACCTGAATAGATCACTTTAATCATTGTTTTATAGAGGGTAGAGGCCTAGGTTTGGATTATTTATCCAAATATCTTGGATGATGTCATATAATGGATGAGGTACAACTTTGGTATTTAGTAGTGCCACCAATATTTTATTCTTATATTTATCTCCTTTCTGTGATTGGCATAGTGAGCGATATGTCTGTATGTGATGGCATCACCCTGAGTCTATATTAATGTATTCCTACACATACTAATTTTATATAGAACCAATATTTATTTCCTATGTGTACACTATTAATTTATGATATATGTTTTTTAGATTATTTTATACAACAAAATCTAATCTGATATAGTCGTAAAGTCTCCCTACAAAACTACGGTAGATCCCCACTTGTAGTTGTAAGTCTCTAGAATATGATTATGGTCCTGTGGAAAATTGATCCATGGAACCAGTGAATGGACTATAGCTTGGGAAATTATAATATGTAGGTATTTAGGTATTTAGGTATTTATATATATATATATATAGGTTCGTATGTCTTCCATACAAATATATTTAGATGAACTCTCTACATCAAGTGGTAGGGGACTTCTTCTATGATCTCCCAAACCTATGTTTTTTCCTAAATAACTGTCCTTTTTTAGTATTAACATTCACTATTCCAAAATTAACCCTTTTTTATTGCTAATTTTCTAACTTTTTTCACGAATAAAGACACAAATTATAAATATTTTTAGTAGAATTCTGAAAATATATCCCAAATATAATTTAACCTAGATTACATTGTCTTCTCATCCATCATTCTCCTTATATATATGATGAAATACTATACCCATATGAGATGATTTGGTTTTTCCCAAATTATTTTACCCTAAAAACCAAGATATGTTAAGAAAAAATTATAATTCTATTGATTTATTTATATATATATTTGGAAATTTGGTTATTTTTGGAATCATGATCAAGTTTACAAACTCACTCACACAAACTCTATTATGTATAATTTTTTATGTATATATATACAATTAGTAATATATATATATATATATGCCTGAACAAACATACATACACATAATTATCACATAAATATGTTTTCGCATGTACGTGTGTATATATATGGGAATATATATTGATTAAAATATAAATATATTATTATATATATTTATGAATATATATGTCTTTAGTTGTAATCATGTATTTTATATACATAATAGATATATATATATTAATGACAACTTATGTATGTGTGTATAATTATAACATATATTTGTGTGTTTTTTTATTTTTTAAAAATTATCAGCCACAAATTCATATACACACACATGTGTACACACACACATAAATAATTATCATGTTTAGATTCATATATTTTATTAGTGTTTTAAACTATTAGCTTTATTTAATGGATAATTGAAATCTATGGTTATCATTATTATTAAATAATGGTATTCTTATATACGATTTAGAACATATTGTAACATACAAATATAAATATTTTAACAAAATATTTAATGTTATATTCTTATATAAGAAATATGGATCTAAAATTTATTAATTTTAATTGTTTATTAGAATAATTGGAGGTTGAATTGAAGGATTTCATTATAATTTCAATTGGCTAGAATAAAATTATGTGTCCCTATTTATGCTTATATTACTCAAGGAGATTTAGTCTAAATGAATTGGATGAAAACATAGGTTAATAAAAAATTGTTCAACATTATAAATATAACAATAAAGATAATGAATAAGTCAATGTATCTAGTGATTGGAATACTAATATGTGTAATGAATCACTTAAATTAAATATATCTTTATATGATGATATAGATATTATTGATGGAATAATGATGATGGTTAAATTTGAACATTAAAACTGTACTAAAATATTTGTGATTTTGAATAATAGTGAGAATTTTATATTATATGATACTGATATAAAATTTATAACCCTATTTTTAGTAATACTATAATATAAGTTGAAGGTGACTTGTAGATGGAGTTACAAAAATTTAATAAATTAGTTTTATATCTTTAAGGATGTGTTACCAAGTAATAATTAGATATCTTGTCAGAAATATATATATTAGAATAGGATATATTAAATGTAAATGTGATATGATATAATACATGAATGGACCAATAACTATATGTTATTTGAAAATGATTTTATTTAATATAAAAATCCCGAACATGTTATATCTCTCAATTTAAGAAAAATGAATCATGTTCACTAAATATTATAAAAAACGTGATAATCATTAAATTATTTAGAAACTTTTATATAATTTCAATGATTTTATGTTATTCTACATGACACATATATAATACAATTAAAATAATATAGCTGGACACCCCAAATATACTCCTTAGTGAATAAAAATTGTATATGAGAGCCCCATATTTGGAAATCGGTATTGAAAACTATTTCTTTCTTTAAATATGAATGAATAGATCTTCATAATTTTAAAAGGTGATAATAATAGTATATTATGAGTTGTGTTGTAAAATTATAACTAATCACTGTGGCTATGAATAAATCACATGCACATAATTTTTTCTATACTTATTTCGGGGAGAATAAAACCTAATAATAAGTTTTTAGCATATAACCTTAAAGGGAGTTTATTTTATAATATGGGTGAATATGGAACACAATCAATTTGATGTACTTGTCTTATAAAAACAATATTTCTGATAATAAATGGTTTTTACCCCAATAAAACCAATAAAAATTTTGTATGAAATCATTTGGTGAGGAATTAAAATAATGAGTGTTACCTCCTCTACTAATATGTGATAAAATATTTTAGAAGGTAAATGATATTGAAAATAGTTTTATTAACAAATTATCTAAAAATAATATGATATAAGTTGAAAAAAATGTTTATTAATTTATAAAATTCGTAAATACTAGTGTTTCTATAACTAATTTTTTTTACATCATGTATACAGATAAAAAAATGTATGTGATAGTGTCATTAATATAATACTAAATGAAAAATGAAAGATAAAATATCACCTTAATGCTATGTTATAAAGAATTACATAGGAATAAGGGAAAATTTAGCACTAGTGAAATATGTAAAAAACTTTTATTCCTTTAACATCATTCAATATTTTCCAGAAAAATATATCTTTGTTTCAAAAAATTATTAACAATATATTATCCCCATGAAGGAATTCAAAAAATTAAAAATATATTCAATACCTGATGTTTAAGAAGTTAATGGGTTTGAACACACATGATTTAATGTTTTTATTAACATTTAATGTTTATAGATATAGCTTGTATACATCCATTTAATGTTAAACACATAGTCTTTAATATTTATTTCTTATTTTAATGTAATATTTAATGATGTTATTATATTGAGTAAGTTATTTTATATGTAAAATGAAATTAATATCATATTATTTCAACTAGAAATTACTTCCAACCATTATTAATTAACATTATGGATCATTAGGGGTTTTATTTTCTGAGAAATACCTCAATTTTATGAACTAATACATTTAATATGGATATATCTAATTGAACTCAATATGAAAATACTGAATTAGTATGTAAAAAATAAAAGTTGGATGGGAAATTATTTTTTGGAATGATATATTATTTATGTAATGACTAAATTCTATATTGGATACCCATATAATATGGGATGTATTTGGATCCCAAAATATCTTCACTTAAGACACTTCATATATGAAGAAATTTCAGAAATAGAGATGGCTATGACACTATCATAAATTTGGAAAAAAAATCACATGCATATTTTTTAAAATAAAATTGAGGCTATTTGAAACATTTAACCTCATAATAACATCATAATTTTTTTGGGATCCAATATGGGTGGATGTTTGATTATAAAAAACTCATAACCAAAACATTATAAGATAACTTCAACTGATTTTTAAAGGTTTTTATGTAAATAATAATTCCACTTTTAAAATCATATTATAGAAATGAAAAGTGAAAAACATTCATGTATTATCATAAAATGGTTGTAAAATAAATATTAATATGTTCAATATAATGTAATATGATAAATTTAGTATGATGAAAAATAGTGATGTTACTCCTATGGATGAATCTTGGTAAGATTTTGGAGTTAAATACAAGAATAACATTATTAGAAATATGATTAATTGATGGAAATTGATTAAATATAGGATTTAAATGATAAAAAACATAAGGTGTAATTTTTTTTGATTGAAATTATTTAATAATGGAATTATAAATAATGTTGATTAATTTAAATTTGTGAATCTGACTTTTATTAAATTAAAATATAAAAAGGGGATCTTTATAGTGATACCACAACAAAAAATATATTTTATTGACCATTTATTTTATTCTCTAATATATCATTTATTCTTATAGAAATTAAATCTATTCAAAAATTTTAGTTTTATGGGGGTTGATATTTTCCTTAAGACATAAAAATTATTTTTTGGTTGTTAAAATGATAAATTATCCTTTTTGTTAGAGAAAACCATTAATATTGGATTTATATCCTTATTAAGTGGAGTGAATCCCTTCAACCATTAAATATAATAAAAATATTTTTGTAAATCAATTTTATATTCTACTGGGGTTTTTTTTATTTTATCTATATGTATTTTTATTGATATTTGGTTTATGTATATAAATTTTTTCTTATAACTTGTGGTGAAGAAAATGTATTCTATACCTACTGATTTTTCTCACCCTGAGGATAGTTATAATATTTATCATGAAGCTAAAAAATTTTATATGGGTGGAAATAAAAATGAATTTCATGTTCACTCTCACATTTAAATTGTCCATAGAGTTAGGAGTAGATATTTTGAATTAGATCTTGTATGGAATAAATATGGAAAAACTATTATCCTAAACAAATCAACATTCATTATTAATATTGAAATTTATATTTTATTTTATTTTCTATTCTCCCATAATAAATATGTTACATTTTATATTAATTATCTATCATCTATTTTCCACTAGTATAACTCCCTCTATTCTATAAATCCCCCCGTTATATGTTTCCACTCATACTCTTGTAAGTTATCAACACATACGAACTGTATTTTTAGAGTTTTACATCTCATTTACTTTTTTTCTTCCATCAATGTTATTAACTAGATTATTTGATTCTCTGTATAATAATATTCTACTTACTAATTATCTTATCTTATGTCTGTATAATTTTTTATAATAAGATATTAAATTATATTGAATCTACAATCGCCTCCCATAAGTTATCCTGATCATGTCCATTATTTGACCTTTTAGTTCATACTTTTCCTTAATGTTAAATCCCCATAAAGCTACCTTTATTTAATCCTTCAAAACTCCAGAAATCTTTTCATCAGGTCACTATCACCCACATCTCTTCACCCCAATCCCTTAAATCATTCATCGCTACTAAAAAATCCCAAAACTCTATACATACCTAGTAAGCCACCCCAATCTCCTCCACCAAACCATACCTTCCATTTAAAAACCCTTGTTGACTGATGTCACATTCCCTAAAATTAGGTATATAATTGTTCTTTTCCATATTGAATATGGATTTGGGATTTCAACTCTAAAATTTTATATCTAACCGCACATATAATTTTTCTTAGTGATCTTAATAGTTTTATGTTGCTAATAATTCTAAATTAGATACTCATATCTAATTAACTAATATTTTTACTTTTGTGAAGATGGTTTTCTATCTCTCAAACATGTACTCCTCCCCTCCTTGATTTTAATATTACCAATTACCTACCATTGATGTTTTTTAGCATATAAATATTATTCATATAGGTTTTTTTGACTTATTTAATTATCAATGTGTTATATTTTTTCAGGACAATTTATAGTTCTCATTTCTACATTAGGGAAATTGTTTATATATATAAATTTTACTCTTTCTCCATACATTGATTATATACCATATTATTTAAGATTGTTCACAATTTTTATATGTTTATAATAAATTTTAATATTCATTTTAAATAAAAATATAATTCTTGAATTTTAATGTTATTAAATTTTTAACTAATGTAACTTTATAATATATATTACTTGAGATTTTATTGATTTGTTATAATGTTTCTGTAATAATGAAAATCTTTTATCATATTTTTTATATAAATGGGTTTAAAAATGAAATAATAGCTTATTAATGTCGAAAACCTCACTAGATTGGATTTAAATGTAATTTTATATGAAAATTTAAAACATAGTTATTCATTATTATATATATGTTTTAGCTTCAATTGTTGGTATATCATTTTTAACTCTTATTTTAATTTCAAAATGTATCTAATTTTTTATTAGATTATGGGACTCTTAGAAGGTGATCTTGTTTAGAATAAAGTGTATTGAATAATCCAAAAATCCTCATATTATCATGCTTGGTCTAGGAATTAGATCAATGTTGTTTAGGGGAATCATTAATCACTCTATGAAAATTTTATTTTTTAACACTAGCGATTATGCATTCACATATCCATTTTCTTGATTATCTATATATAAGGGTATTTGGTTAAAAACTTATCCAATAAAATGTTAGGGCATGGAATATGATATTCTTGATTCCATATTAATTTATAATATTAAAAAAAGCACCAAGAGTTTGGTTTAGGTTTTCGAATACCATATAATTTCTTAAAAATGGGGTTCCAACATTATAGGTAAAAATTATGTTGAACTTATTTTATTAATTAATTAATTACATAATCTTAATTATTAATTCCATATTTTTTCACTAAAAATAGTTTATAAGTTTGTTGATGAATAGAGTTATTATTCTAGACTGAAAACCACGATTGATTCTGAAAGGAAAAAATATAGATCAACTCATGACCCTGGAAGAAAAAATAATATAAATTTCTAGTAATATATATTTACCATACTTTTAAGTTTATATTATTTTATTGAGTTTGATAATATATCTATTATTTCAAATATTTTTTTTATAATATTAATTTTTTAATTGACACCTTTATTCATGCTATATTAAATATTCAACTGATCATATTAATTTTTTTATAAATTGACTCTAGGGATTATTTTAAAACCACATACTAGAAAATATTTATATCACTTATCACATATTATGTTTAGTTTTAAAATATTAATATTTTTATTAATAAATATATAATTAAGGCCTTTAAAATATTTGACAATTTTATTTTTTTATATCTATTTTAATCAAGTGGTAATTTAAACATATTTATTATTAACAAGAAGTGAAAAGGAAAATAATTTTTATATTATATCTAGATTGGATTAAGCATGTCCATCCTGGTGAATTTTTTTCCTATGTTTATTAGAATTCAGAATGTGAACATGGTCACAATTTATATTAAATATATTTTTTATTGTTTAATGGTTGTGTCTATTACCTGGACTAGAATAAATGTTGAAAAATATTGTTATTCATTTTTTTTAGTTTCCAAGTTATGTTTGACATTGTGGGACTTGAGATGTTGTTTTCTAGGTTATAAACATCATGGAATAAAATTGATCAATTAATTCCTTAATTTTTTACCAAAATCATATGCTTATAATCTTCCTTAAACTATTTAATCAAGGATGTATATTTTTCAACGAACATTTATTGAGTTATTGAGATTTTATATTTTTTGGATTCATTATTATATTTTTTCAAATTTTATATTTTATAATGATTATTTATATTTTATTGGTCTTCCAGATTCCTATTACATAAATCTTAAAAAAGTGTTCTCCTATTCTTAATCTCTTACTTACAAATCTATTTTTATCACCTAATTTTTAAATTTAATTTTCTCCTTCGGTTAAATGAGATCAGTATATTAATAGGTATTTATTTCTGTTTAGTAGACTTTGTTTAGAAAAATGAATATTTCAATTATAATTATTTTCAATAGTCTTAAAACTATTTTTTGGTCAGGATTTACTTAATAAGTAATGAACATGGATATAAGTATATAATATTAATTTATAACAGCTTCTCTATTTATATTCGTTTCATGTGGTATTTTTTCTATCATATTTATCTTTGGTGGGAATTTTTTATTATATATTCTTTAATTTATTTTGTCTTAATATATTATCTATTTTTTTTTGTTTTATAAGTTATATTAGGTTGATCCATGATAGAGATATGTTTTAGAGCATATCCTTATAGGATAACATAGTTGTATGAAAATATAATTATTATCCTTTATATCTTTTCTATTAAATTTAAACCTTTAATCCCTTTATGAAATGAATAAAAATTATTTATTTACATGTTTTTTAAAATATTTTCTATATAAATTAAAAAATTTATTAATGATCATAAGAAAATTTTATGACTCTTTAAGATTTTAGGGAATGATAATCCAAATTATGTTTTCACGGCTGTGATTTCTTACATAGTTTATTAATTAGTTTTTTTTTCAAAATCCCTACACAATATATTTATATATATTGAAGGTAAAATAATTTTCTATCTGGTAGGGGATATCTTATTTCCTGCTACCATGTATATGAGTATATTTTAGGAGATAAATGAATTTAATTTTTTATGAGATTAAATTTCCATGTATTAACAAATAATATAAGAATTCATACAAAAGAACATACTAATAACTATTTTTTTCTTATAGGAAAGGATTGTTCAGAGAAATTAAAAAAAACATAAGAAATTTTATTAATTATTATAACAATTTTAAAATAACTATTTTTATTTCGATTATTCTGGTTGAAATTATTCCAAGAAAGCCAGTTAGTAATTATTTTTTTTATTTTTTAGGAAGTTATTTTCCACCATAAAATTATGTGGATTTATTAAAAAATTAATGTTATGGGTTTTTTAAAAAGTGGAATAAATTATAATTTTTTCTTTAAAAACAAGATATCTTTTGTGATATGTGATATAAATAATTTTAATCTAGTGTTTTAAAAATTAATCTTATTGAAAATGTTTTTTTATTCATTTATGACATTTTATTTTGAAATTTAATAATTTTTTGGAGAAATTATTTAAAATTTTCTAAAATCACTTATGATATGAGATTATAAATTAGTGAATTTATATTTATTATTAAAAAAACATTCCATAAACATCATGGTTTTCTTCTGGATCTTATGTTCAATACTTATTTATATAGAAAGAACATACAATATTTTTTCTCCAAAATCCATATAATATGTGTTAATTCAAATGATTTTTTTCAATATGTTTTATTGAAATGTCCAAAGTATAAGTATATTCTCAGAAATATATCACTACAACACATTTTCTCTATCATATTATCATAGGTGACAAGTGAAATAAATAATTTTCAATAAATGATAAAAATATACTCTCCTAAATTTTTTTTATATGTTTTTAAATATTTATTATTGAAACATGTTTTTCTTTACATTTATTACATTTTTATTATGATATTTTTGAATATTAAATCCCCTTTTTTGGAATTTATGAAATATTTTTTATTCTTATGAATTTTGTGAGTAAAAATTTGAAATTTGGGATAAGTGTAGAGAAATGCACTATTAAGAAAAAAATATGCCAAATGTGAAACTATATTGTGCATTATTAGATATTTATCTTTCAGAAATTGACATTTAGCCACCCAATAAGCCTAATCCTTCAAGATAATCATGAATCATGAGAGAAATATTTTAGTAGATTAACATGGTCGGGTTTATCATTTTGCTAACCATACTTAATTACTACGCATGTTGGATATTTGGATACAAATTACATTTTAGTGTATTATTATTCAACCTTAAATCCATATTATATCACAAATTTGGATTATGATAATGTTAATTGATCTTGAGGGAATGTTTTGGTTATATCCACTATTTAATATCACAAATCTTATGGGGATCAATCATTCTTCTCTTTGGTTCTTGAATATATATATATATATATATATATATATCCCACTCTATGTTTTTTATTTTTTAGATATAATGATATTGATATTGGGGTTATGGGTTTCTTTATTATATAATTGAGTAGATTTATTCATTATATTGAAGTTTTAATTATTCATTCGGATGGTGTGATTCATAGATTTTTTGAATTTAGGGAATTCTAGGACTGATTTGATTAGGTTGGTGGATATGATCTCGTCTGTTATTAATAAAAGTTATCATGTGTTATTTATGAATTTTTTTTCATTGAGGACCTTTTTGGAGGAGTTACATGAATTCATAAGTTTATATAACATAGAGATTTTAGCATTATCGAATTTATATAAAAATTTCATTTTTAATAAAAAATTAATCTTTTTGAATGAAATTGTGAATTTATATATGATGACTTTTAAAAAAGGGTAAATTTATGTTTTTACCATTATATTGAAATAGAGTTTCAATGGTATTTTTTTAGTGTGTAAAATTATATATTTTTTATAAAATTAATATAGTTTGTGTTAATTATATTTCCATAAATTATATTATGTGAAATGAATTCTGATTTGGGGTTTTGAATGTGGATTGACACTAGGTGTGTTCATATGACAAATAAATTTTTATGACACCTTGTATTTGAAAAATTTAGTATTCATCCATTTAAATGATATTTCATGCATAGAAATGAATGGGATTCTCAGAGAGCATGTGTCAAGATGATTATATGGTTTATATGACCGAAAGTGGAAATTTAATAATAACTTTGGATTGACTCTTGATGTATGAAGGGAGTTCATAAATTAGTAAATATAAATAGTTGGGGTTTTAGAAAATTTTCTTTTTTTATTGGATAAATCATAATAATCATTTTTCCTAAGAAATTGATCTTTTAAGAAAATAATCTTTTTTTTAATCTTGTTTGAAAACATGATGTTTTAAAGTGGACATTGAGAAAATAAGTTATTTTGGTAAGATTTTGGGGAAAATTATAATTATAAACATATTTTATGAAATGATAATTTTCAAATGGTTAATGAAAATTGGAAATTTATAGGAAAATTAGAAAATATAGTGTTATTGGAAAATCAGGTTTTGAAGAAGAAGATATAAAATTTTTAAATAAAAAATAAATATCTTTTAAATGAAATTATTTATTAGAATATGATATTTTTGTAAAATAATAAATGTATTAGGGAAATCCTGGTTAAATTAATTATTTTAGGTTTTTAAATATTTTTTGATTTAACATGGTTTATGGGAATTTCATTTTAAATTTTCATTTCTGTTTATACATTAGTATCTTAGGGAAATATTTCTGCGTTTATATTCAATAACACATAATAAACTTGGTGTATACATTATTGTCCATGATTAGTGGAACATAAATATATCAATTTTCATCAGTGGTTATGTAACACCTTGAGATTTTGTAAAATATATATTTTCAAATTAATTTAAATGATTTGATATTTTTCATTTCATGAAACACAGAATATGTAGAGACCCGAAGCCTGACGTACATGGACATTACATTACATTTTTAGAATACTTAGTACATAACAAAAACACACACACAAGGATCGTAATAGTTTAGTGTCTTTGGAAACTCGGGACGTAATCTTCTAATCATGGTGAAAGATCTTCAACATCTCCCATAAAGATCTTCCCCTTTTTTTCTTACCTAAACCATTTCATTATATCCTGGGGAAAAGAAAACATAAAATGGTGAGCTCAAATTCTCAGTAAGGGTAAACAAAATAAAAATCAATCATATCATATTCATAAGAACATAACATTTTGGAAATCTTAACCTGCAAAAGAGATCATAATTTCATAACCTTGGATAACTCATGGCATTGAAATGTAATCACAATAATCATAACATAAAACATTAAATTTTGTTGCATAAACACATAATCATAGAGAATCATTTCTTGTTAGTCAAGACTCATTGCCAAGACTATCTTAGTGGACAATGTCCCTTTCTAAACCGAGTCACGCTCATTTCAGTCCTGTTTCACTGAACCAGTATAACCTACCATTCCAGCCATGTCTATCTCACGAGATACAAAATCTTTACCCAATGCATTGGAGGGAGATATAGGTCCCACCCATCTCATAATGATACCATTCTTATGTGTGCCACAAAATTATAAATCATACATCATTGCATAACCCATGTAATAAAAATGGGAATCTTAAACATCATGACATCATAAAACAATTCATATAAGATAAAGGAATTCATAAAAATATTTCCATCACAACATAATCAAATCCATTTAATAATAGGGATAGAAATAAAACCCTATATTATATTAGATGGAAAATAATTTTGGTAAAACACTTGAACTCCATTCTTGAGGAAAATATCCTTTCTACTTCAAAAACACTTTTCCTTTCATAACATGTCATAAAATTAAAAACTAAATAAGTTGATTAAAAATAAACTTGAAAAATTGTAAAGTAAGCTTCTTGGAAATAATGTTTTAAAAATCCATTCATGCCGTATAAGTTAAAAAAAGAACATTCTTCGTACTTTTGTCGAAAAAGTCAAAAAGTACCTTGTACGAAAAACGAAAAAACATTCCTTTCATATCCTTTACTAAAAACTAACCGAAGGGTAAAATTGGATTTAAAAAATTGTATGAGGATATAAATAATATTACATATTTAGGAAACATGGATGTGTATGATAAAATACACCCCAGTAAATTTCAAAGTATAAACAATCTCGGATAAAAATGAGATTGTGATATTTCCCTTACCTTAGGTCCGATTTGCTCCGTAAGTATCCGAACCTCCTGTATAATGATTTAAATAATGTCATTGACTTATTACAGAATCATATTCATTGTTATGATATCATATATGGTTCACTTATGAATTTATATTACCTGTTATTTTGTAAATTCCATGTTAAAGAAGCGTTTTGTGTAAAATAGTTTCATTTGTCATCCGTGTTTTGACTTGTAATTATTCATATGATTACTTAGATCATGATTAATTAATTCCAGAATATAAAACATTATTTATATATATATATTCAGAATATACATATATATAATAAATCAGTAAATGGAAAGAAATACACCGTTCATAGAGAGGGTAGTCCGTACGTACGCATGAACGCTGTTTTCGTTTCCTTATTGAATTGAATGGAATTAAGTAGATGAAATACATATACATAAATCCAGTATCATTATTATGTCATATATTTCATTAGTACTTATTATATATACTTTATAATCATTCATGAATGGTTAATCATTGAGAATGAATCTCATCGCGTCGTGGAGACGGTAGTCCGTACGTACGCACGAGCGATGATATCATTCCCATGGTCATGGAATTGTGTTAAAGTGTATGTATACTATTTCAGTATCAATATCACTTTATAATAATCATATATAGTTACTCATTACTCCATTATACCCATCCTATTAAGGTGGCGGCGGAAAATAGATTACACCACGGCGTGGAGATGGTATTCCGTACGTACGCACGCGCGGTGATTTCATTTTCCGTAAGATTGATAGATGGTTAAATAGGGTTGTTACATATTTATAATAACATATCAGTATATAATAAATACTGATGTTATTACTTTATCATGAAACAACTAAAGAAGAATAATTTGAAGAATAAATAAATTGAAAAAGATCGGTAATGGATATTACCTCTTTTTGACGCGCCTTCACTTAACCTCCACTTAAAAACTAAGGATGGTCTTTGAAGAAGACCAGGACCTCTAGGATGATACTAGGGAAGTGGAGAAGATATTTTGGCAGGGTTTGGAAGAGCTTGAAAGCTCAAATTGGTGTGAGGAGGAGAGGGTGGAGGTGGCCTTTTATAAGGGAGGAGAGGGGCATCTTAGAAAAATCTCAAAATATTATTTTATATTAAGGTAAAATTCGGTTTATAATGGTTCTAAATGGTCTTATTTCGAAGCTAAAGTGGGGATGGGTCGGAAGCCTCTCATCAAATAGGATTTAGACAAGTTTAGGTTATAATTTTAACCTTATCAATTAGATTTAACTCTATGTTAAATAATTTAACTTTTACAGTGTCTTTTTGTTTTCTTACACTATATGGTTAATAAACTTACTATATCAAGCCAAACGAACCCCGAGTTGTTTATTATTAATATATATATCCTTATGTAAGTCATTTGGCTGAACCTTAGATTTTTAGGAATTAAATAACAATTAATAATATAATATTTGTTTTAAAAACTAATTTATGTCAATTTTGACACTATTTGGTACATGATTTTTATGAAATTTTTAGCAGAATGATAAGTTCGAACCAAGTTACTTAAATAAACAATAACATGTCATATTAACCCAGAAAATCAGTGTAAGTCCTAAAAAGTCTCAAATTACATTTATTTGGGCATTTATAACATCAATTAAGTTAATATTTTCTTAAAAAGGTAATTACTGCATCATCGTTGTGTCATAAATAACATAAATTATTTGAAGTATAAAAATTACAAATAAAATACCATTATGTAGGAAATCGTTTTCAGTTTCTAATGAATATTTATAGTCGAAATTATATTATGTATAACCCTATATTAAAAATGTTTTAGTAAATAAACTTTGATTTTAACTCTTTTAACACTTCTTTGAATTAAATAATAATAAATGTCCTAATCTAATCCAAGTGGGCCTAAATGATAATATTTTACACTTAAGGTTGTTTTTGGTAGAGATACACTTGTCCAATAGGATTAGGACATGTGTTAGGGTAATATTAATATCATTTTTACCCTTAATTACCCTATTTACTTTTAACCGTGGTAAATAAAAGTAAAAATTTACTATTCACCAAAAATTATTTTCATCTCATTGAACCAAATTTTACTTACTGACATCAACCGTGTCTCTCGGATTTTTGAAATTCCATTCACAAAAGTGATAAAATTAAGATTTATGAAAAAATTAATTTTTTTAACAACCACTTAGTAGTTTCACTATTCATCAAAAATTGAAGTTTTTCAGAAAAATGCCAAAATTTCACCCTAAGCTATAATTGATATTCCGAATTCAAAAAAGATTTCTATTTTACAAAATTCCCAACATATAAGTTGCAATAATTAATTTTTTAATTAATTTCTGCTGTCACAACAAATAGCGTGTTTTTAAGAGATAATAACTATCAAAAGATTAACACTTGTTTATGTCTGGTGTAAATGTGAAATTATATCCAATAAGCAACATTGTATTGAATTGTAAAAATATATTCTAAATATACTTTTAAACCACTCAAATTAATAATTTATAACTATTAATTATTTCGATTAAAAAAGTTGTTTTTAATTAAAATTTAGTAATTTTCACTATTCATCAGAATATGAAAGTTATCCGAAAAGTACCAAAATTTCACCTTAGGCTAAATTCGATATTCCAAATCCAAAAATGAAGTCCATTTTGAGAGCTAAAATTTCTAAAATTTTAAAACGTGGTTATTACTATTCATAACGGCTAGTTATAATAATATTTTAATAGCATATCGTTGTTTAGTGAAACTCGGTATTGCGTACTACTCACGCTATCGAGGAAGGTCGCGATTGCGTGTAATGCAAGGCATGTCAAGGATGTGTGTTGTGCAAGCTCCTTTTGGTGTAGCGTACAACACAATACATTAATAAAATTAAAAAGAATATTTTTCTTAAAATCTTGGGCTGTTACATTCTACCCCCCTTAAAATGAATTTCTCCCTCGAAATTCGTCTGGGTTATAAATGGTTCACTACTTGAATGTTTGTTTAATAGAAACCCACATCGTAAAAAGGGAATACCAAAACCAATCTTTAAAAACAAATGTATGAAACATAAGGGTTACCCAAATAAACTAATCACTTGGTTTCCACACAGGTGAAAATATGGATATGGAAGAGAAATCTAACCATCATGTTCTCATGGAGAGTGGTAGAGAACATGGCTATGGAAAAGCTAGCAATCACAAAGCCATAAATTTGTGACGATCTAAGGTACTATCCGATTAATCAGATATAAGAGCACTAGGACAACATTTTTGGTTTTCAAGACCGTTTCCCTAAAGTTGAAGAATTTGAATTAGAATAAATACATACTTTATTTTGGTACAATCTCACTGTTGTTTGTGCCTTGAACAATTTTTACTTCATCTCTTAAATAAATGAAGTTGAATTTGTTATTCGTGAAGTGTTAGCAGATCATGTGATAGAATGATGGGTCATTCCATCTGTTTCATGCAAAAGTTATTAAATATACATAAGTCATTCTATAGTGAGATTAATCATATATAGTTCCTAAAATGGACTTATACTTCATATATCATACTGCTTAATATAATAAAACTCGTTTATACTAAATAGGGACTTCCTGTAGGCCGGTGGTAAGCGATAAAGGCCAGTCGCACTTCGGTTGTGGGTTTGATTCCTACAGCCTTGACCGACACGATGGGCTGTCGCCCGTCCTGCAGGTTGTCCTTTTTCTAAAACTATATTACTATAACATCCCATCAATAATATCGAAAAAACTTCTATCCTTAAACAATACTATCTTAGGTCCAACATAATCCATTCCAATCTTTAGGCTTATCCATAATACTGCAGCCCACTCTCATAACATAGTGAAAAGTATTACCAGAGATTTAATACCATCGTTGATCCCCATATAACATAAGATATGTTTTGTTGGTCACATTCCAAACATTCAAAGGCCTTAATCATGCATTCTCTTGAATACCCATTAAACCTTAGTGAAAACATGAATGCAGTTAAAAGTTAACATTTTCCACATACGAAAATCCTCAAAATTCTATATACTCAAACCATGATATCACTTAGTCCTTATATCAATCATGAGCTCATTAATACTGTTAAACATTTCATTTTCTCATTTTCCCTTCATTATGTGCATAATATCTCAATCACTTTGAATACCACATTAGACCAATACATAAATATTCCAATACTCCATGATACAATATTATTTTGGAATCTCATTACATAAACACTTAATCATTCCACCACATCGTTTTCATATTCAACATTTCCAATAGTGATCGCATGTGACTTCCCTTTATCCTTTGCCTTAAGCGGTTGCTCATGTCGATCATCACTAACCCTTGGATTAGGGCATTTATTAGCATAATGCCCCATTTCCTTGCAATTGAAGCATTGAAGTGTTGGTGGTGCGTTCTCTGCAGTGTTTTCTTTATTCACATCATTAGAATCCCTTTTTCCATTACTTCGACACTCAGCTGCTCGATGACCTTCTTTTCCACACTTAAAACATTTTCTAGTCCCTTTAAGACAATATCCACCATGCTTCTTTCCACACTTTGTGCATAAGGAAGCATTCATCTTCTTTTCACCATTATTCTGAGATTTCTCCTTGAACTCCATCTTTCTTTTCTTGTAAAAACCATGAGATTGATATGTAACACCAACTTCCATTTCTACCTTGACAGCACAACGCACAATTTCTTCATAGCTACTGAAGTCTCTTATAGCTAATGCCCTTCGAAGACTTGGTTTTAAGCCACTGAAAAATTGATCAACTTTACTTTCAGGTTGAATGATAATGCCAGATGCATACCTTGCAAGTCTTGTAAAATTTGCTTCATATATACCAACAGATTCATCATCCTTCTGCTTCAGCTCAAGAAACTCCTTTTCCATCTTTGTTCAAAGAATACGAGGGAAGTACTTAATAAAAAACATGTTCTTGAACACGTCCCATTCCATGGACTCAATTTCATCTCTTGGCCTCGTATTCTTGATAATATTCCACCATTGATCAGCTTCACCTTCCAAACGATATACCGCTAAGATGACTTTATCATGTTCATAACATTGAAGAACTGAAAATATCTTTTCAGTGGTACTGATCCATTGTTCAGCAACAAGTGGATCAGAAGACCCACTAAAAGAAGGTGGGCGTTGCCTCATGAAGGACTCAATAGAATATTGTTCCCTTCTCTGCTCATTTGGAAGTCCAGAATGATTCATAGCTTGTGTAAGTATAGCAATAAGATTTTGCACTCCATCTCCCATAACATTTGTTTGTTCAGGAGGACAATCATTTCATTGTCCATTGCATTGATCAACACGGTTCCTTCGGGTTCCAGCCATCGTCTAAAACCTAAAAAGAATAGTGTGAGAGGAAAAAATCATGATAGGGAAAACAACATAATAAAGGGGGAGTACCCCCAATATCTATCATCATAGGTTAAATTCTAAGATCGTTAGCGCAATTCTAGTACTATAACCTATACGTATACTTAACCTTAGAGACATCCCTAGACATACCTTAGAAATATCTCTAGGGATCTCACTAAAGTTATCGCATCCTAGTTTCCAAAGGTTGATTAAACCTTTCCTCTGATACCAACTGTAGCGTTCTGGAATTACTTCTAGTGGACTATAATTGATACTTATCAGGGCACTCCAGGGGCAGCTACACCCCCTGGGCGGGACACACCACCATCCCCAGTGGTAGCCATTTCCTCGTGAAGCCCTTGGGTGGAGAGCCATGCTTCATCCAATGATCACATGTGAGAGTTCCCAAGGATCGGATACATTCCTACCTCCTTTGCCTCTGATACCAACTGTAGAGACCCGAAGCCTGACGTACATGGACATTACATTACATTTTCAGAATACTTAGTACATAACAAAAACACACACACAAGGATCGTAATAGTTTAGTGTCTTTGGAAACTCGAAATGTAATCTTCTAATCATGGTGAAAGATCTTCAACATCTCCCATAAAGATCTTCCCCTTTTTTTCTTACCTAAAACCTTTCATTATATCCTGGGGAAAAGAAAACATAAAAGGGTGAGCTCAAATTCTCAGTAAGGGTAAACAAAATAAAAATCAATCATATCATATTCATAAGAACATAACATTTTGGAAATCATAACCTGCAAAAGAGATCATAATTTCATAACCTGGGATAACTCATGGCAGTGAAATGTAATCACAATAATCATAACTTAAAACATTAATTTTTGTGGCATACACACATAATCATAGAGAATCATTTCTTGTTAGTCAAGACTCATTGCCAAGACTATCTTAGTGGACAATGTCCCTTTCTGAACCGAGTCACCCTCATTTCAGTCCTATTTCACTGAACCGGTATAACCTACCATTCCAGCCATGTCTATCTCATGAGATATAAAATCTTTACCCAATGCATTGGAGGGATATATAGGTCCCACCCATCTCATAATGATACCATTCTTATGTGTGCCACAAAATCATAAATCATACATCATTGCATGACCCATGTAATAAAAATGGGAATCTTAAACATCATGACATCATAAATCAATTCATATAAGATAAAGGAATTCATAAAAATATTTCCATCACAACATAATCAAATCCATTTAATAATAGGGATAGAAATAGAACCCTATATTATCTTAGATGGAAAATAATTTTGGTAAAACACTTGAACTCCATTCTTGAGGAAAAAATCCTTTCTACTTCAAAAACACTTTTCCTTTCTTAACATGTCATAAAATTTTAAACTAAAGAAGTTGATTGAAAATAAACTTTAAAAATTGTAAAGGAAGATTCTTGGAAATAATGATTTAAAAATCCATTCATGCTGTATATGTTAAAAAAAGAACATTCTTCGTACTTTTGTTGGAAAAGTCAAAAAGTACCTTGTACGAAAAACGACAAAAGATTCCTTTCATATCCTTTACTAAAAACTCAATGAAGGGTAAAATTGGATTTAAAAAATTGTAGGAGGGTATAAATAATATTACATATTTATGAAACATGGCTATGGATGATAAAATACACCCTAGTAAATTTCAAAGTATAAACAATCTCGGATAAAAATGAGATTGTGATATTTCCCGTACCTTAGGTCCGATTTGCTTCATAAGTATCCGAACCTCCTGTATAATGATTTAAATAATGTCAGTGACTTATTACAGAATCATATTCATTGTTTTGATATCATATATGGTTCACTTATGACTTTATATTACCCGTTATTTTTTAAATTCCATGTTAAAGAAGCGTTTTGGGTAATATTGTTTCATTTGTCGTCCGTGTTTTGACTTGTAATTATTCATATGATTACACAGATCATGATTACTTAATTCCAGAATATAAAACATGATTCATATATATATATATTCAGAATATACCTATATATAATAAATCATTAAATGGAAAGAAATACACCGTTCATGGAGACGGTAGTCCGTACGTACGCGTGAACGCTGTTTTCGTTTCCTTATTGAATTGAATGGAATTAAGTAGATGACATACATATACATAAATCTAGTATCATTATTATGTCATATATTTCATTAGTACTTATTATATATACTTTATAATCATTCATGAATGGTTAATCATTGAGAATGAATCTCATCGCGTCGTAGAGACGGTAGTCCGTACGTACGCACGAGCGATGATATCATTCCCATGGTCGTGGAATTGTGTTAAAGTGTATGTATACTATTTCATTATCAATATCACTTTATAATAATCATATATAGTAACTCATTACACCATTATACCCATCCTATTAAGGTGGCGGCAGAAAATAGATTACACCACAGCGTGGAGACGGTATTCCGTACGTACGCACGCGCGGTGATTTCATTTTCCGTAGGATGGATAGATGGTTAAATAGGGTTGTTTCATATTTATAATAACATATCAGTATATAAAAAATACTGATGTTATTACTTTATCATGAAGCAACTAAAGAATAAGAAGTTGAAGAAGAAAGAAATTGAAAAAGATCGGTAATGGATATTACCTCTTTTTGACGCGCCTTCACTTAACCTCCACTTAAAAAACTAAGGATGGTCTTTTAAGAAGACCAGGACCTCTAGGATGATACTAGGGAAGTGGATAAAAGATTTTTTCAGGGTTTTTCTGAGCTTGAATGCTCGAATTGGTGTGAGGAGGAGAGAGAGGAGGTGCCCTTTTATAAGGGAGGAGAGGGGCATCTTAGGCAAATCTCAAAATATTATTTTATATTAAGGTCAAATTCGGTTTATAATGGTTCCAATGGTCTTATTTCGAAGATAAAGTGGGGATGGGTCGCAATAATCTCATCCAATAGGATTTAGACATGTTTAGGTTATTATTTTAAACTTATCAATTAGATTTAACTCTAAGTTAAATAATTTAACTTTTACCGTGTCTTTTTGTTTTCTAACACAATATGGTTAATAAAATTACTATATCAAGCCAAAAGAACCCCAAGTTGTATATAATTAATATATCTGTCCTTATCTAAGTCATTTGGCCGAACCTTAGATTTTTAGGAATTAAATAACAATTAATAATATAATATTTGTTTTAAAAACTAATTTATGTCAATTTTGACACTATTTGGTACAAGATATTTATGAAATTTCTAACAGAATGATAAGTTCAAACAAAGTTACTTAAATCAACAATAACATGTCATATTAACCTATAAAATTAGTTTAAGTCATAAAAAGTCTAAAATTACATTTATTTGGGCATTTATAACATCACTTATGTTAATATTTTCTTAAAAAGGTAATTACTGCATCATCGTTGTGTCATAAATAACATATATTATTTAAAGTATAAAAATTACAAATAAAATACAATTATGTAGGAAATATTTTTAGATTTCTAATGAATATTTATAGTCGAAATTATATTATGTATAACCCTATATTAAAAATGTTTTAGTAAATAAACTTTGATTTTAACTCTTTTAACTCTTCTTTGAATTAAATAATAATAAATGTCCTAATCTAATCCAAGTGGGCCTAAATGATAATATTTTACACTTAAGGTTATTTTTGGTCGAGGTACACTTGTAAAATAGGATTAGGACATGTTTTAGGGTAATATTAATATCATTTTTACCCTTAATTACCCTATTTACTTTTAACCGTGGTAAATAAAAGTAAAAAGTTGTTATTCATCAAAAAATTATTTTCATCTCATTAAACCACATTTTACTTACTGACATCAACCGTTTCTCTCAGATTTTTGAAATTCCATTCACAGAAGCAGTAAAATTAAGATTTATGAAAAAAGTAATTTTTTTAACTACCACTTAGTAGTTTCACTATTCATCAAAAATTGAAGTTTTTCAGAAAAATGCCAAAATTTCACCCTAAGATATAATTGATATTCTGAATTAAAAAATTATTTCTATTTTAAAAAATTCCCAACATATAAGTTTCATTAATTAATTTTTAATTAATTTCCACTGTCACAACAAATAGCGTGTTTTTAAGAGATAATAACTATCAAAAGATTAACACTTGTTTATGTCTGGTGTAAATGTGAAATTACATTCAATGACCAACATTGTATTGAATTGTAAAAATATATTCTAAATATACTTTTAAACCACTCAATTTAATAATTTATCACTATTAATTATTTCGATTAAAAAAGTTGTTTTTAATTAAAATTTAGTAATTTTCACTATTCATCAGAATATGAAAGTTATCCGAAAAGTACCAAAATTTCACCTTAGGATAAATTCGATATTACGAATCCATAAATGAAGTCCATTTTGAGAGCTAAAATTTCTAAAATTTTAAAACGTGGTTATTACTATTCATAACGGCTAGTTATAATAATATTTTAATAGCATATCTTTGTTTAGTGAAACTCGGTATTGCGTACTACTCACGCTATCAAGGAAGGTCGTGATTGCGTGTAATGAAAGGAAAGTCAAGGATGTGTGTTATGCAAGATCCTTTTGGTGTAGCGTACAACACAAGACATTAATAAAATTAAAAAGAATATTTTTCTTAAAATTTTGGGCTGTTACAGAATATAGATCATGTTATATAAAATAACCATGTTTTTCTTTCTTTTAAATTAACAAAATTTTATGATTTTGGTACATGTAACACTACATTTGGCTGGTGTAACACAAAATGCGGAGTTCCTTCGATAGCTTTCATTACATGCAAGACCTATTTTTACTAAACTATAATGTCTTATTAATATTATGAATAAAATATTATGATACTTACCACCAATATATTGGAATACGAGTTATGAATATGATTAATTAAAATATGAAAATATTGTTTTAAGCTGTATATAAGATGAATTATTTTTTGACCAATTAAATAGAAAGACAAATAAAACCTTTTTAAAAATTTAGACAATCTTTTGCTGGAAAATTTTACTTAGGAAATAAAATATGTTTTACTTTAATTAATTAATTTAAAATATTTTTGATGAATTATATTAATGATATTTATTTATATATTATTTAATAAACTATATAATATTCATCAAATGTGTTTTCTGGATAAGAAATGAGAATAAATCCAATTTTATAAATAAAAAGATGTATTTATTTAAAAATTAATTTTACCACCTTTAAATTGTGAACATATTTTAAATATAAATAAAGAAAATTTTATATTTTGTTTGAAAAAATATTCTTCATTTTTAAATGAAGAATATCATTATTTACTTTGTGTGATTTTTTTGAGAAGTTTCAATTTTGTATTTATAGTGAAAACACTAAATTTAAAATCATTGATTATTTTTCTTATAATATATTTGTATAGATAATTATTTTATAATTTTGTTAAAATGTTTACTTAGATAAATTTTACATCAATTTTCTAATTTATTTAATTTTTACCAATCCCGAATATATATAGGATATAAAAACACTTCAAACTTCTAAATTTTTTTGCTTAAAATACCCTATATCACAACACGTTTGTAGGATTAATTTTAAATTCATTTTTTCCACTTATAAAATTATAATTTTGAAAAATGGTTTCAGTAATTATAATCAAATTAATTTATAATTTATAATTTATAATAATGGGAATTTAGTTTTTGAATAAAAATGTTAGGTAATGTAATTAAAATTAGTTATAGTGATTAAGGTAAAAAAATTATTTAATGATTAAACATTAATCTTAAGAGAACAAATGACCCAGTCACATGTACCATAGTCATTAACTATAACTATTTCAACCAAGTACCCTCTTTTCATGAACATGTACAATGATTGTATTCCTATTATGTAAGATAAAAAATTTCAATAGAGTATACCTTTTTATATTTACAAGAATTGCACTCCTTATCCAATATAAAAAAGCACTCACCCTCTCACTTCTCCACACCTCTCACGAAATTTTGATCAGAAATGTCCTGCCCAAATCTCCTCCAAAATTATCTCTCGAAATCTTAGAAGCCTCCCTTAGGGTAGAAAAATGTCTATGGAAGCCCTTTGGTTAAAACAAAAAAGGAGTTACCCAAAGTAAAGGAAACACCCTTCCTCAAGATCATTTTTTTTATTTTCATTCTCGAATCCATTAACTCTTATTATTATATGATTATATAAAAACCAAATGACACAAAATATAATGAGATTTTTTTATCTAATGGTTTAAGCTACACCAACACACACATACATAAAATGGGTTACAAACTTATCGTTCTTTAGTAAAGTGAACTACTACCTCACGAAATGATGTGTTACACTTTTCTTTTACCACTAATCATAGTTGGGAAATATGATCATTGTCACAAAAAATAGGGTTGTCCTCACACCAGTCACCGATCCAATTTGTTTAATGGCTTGAGGGGAATTACCGGTTTCCACGGGTTGGAAACTAGTGCTAGTCATCAAGAGAGTAAACAAAGGTAATGATTTCACCCTATAATAAAAAACTAAACCATGGAAATGAAATAGAAAATCCCAATATATATTTCATATCCAAACTAAATATCTTTTATACAAATATGAAAATAAAAAAAATGAACAAAAAATCCAAACTACACATGATGACCACAAAACTCCATGTGACCATGAGGGTCACTCTTTGATACCATGAACAACCATCGCCCATGGCGATCAATACCAATATGAACCTACAACCATGTCTAAAAAAAGAAAGAAAAATATGTGTGAGTTTTATAAATCAATAGGCCTTTCCAAATAATCTACTCCCAATGCAGTTTAATATAAAAGAAACATTAACAAAAATTTTGAATTACAGTATATAAGAGTATTTTTTCCCATATATTTATAAATAAAACCAATCACATTCAATTTCACTTTTTCCATTTATACCCAAATATTGTTATTAATAAAGAACTCTGTACATTTTAAATGATAATGGTAGCATTTCATTCATAACGGAGAGAAATATTACAAATCATTTCAAAATAGTTTTTCTATAAACCCTTGGAAATATTGTTATCATTTTAACATAAATCCATACTACACAAGGAGGAAGAACCCCATTCAAACTATAAGGGAAATGTAAATAAACATAAAATTTTAACCATCCAATAATTCATCACAATCATTCACTACAAGAAACTAAGTTCCCATACACATTGGTGAACCTAGGAGATTGTGAAAAATCTATAAGAAACTAATATATGAGACCCACCCACTTAATCATTCCGTACACGATGAAATGAAATAGCCCTAAATACAGAAGGACACCCTAAATCTATCCAAATAGAGGGGAAATACCATAGAAGTAAAACCAATATACCGCCCTACTATGTGACAGTAGACCATGAATAGTCTATCCATTTCTGAAATCATTCTAAAAAAATTCTCTCACTATGTCAGGTTCTCATGTCTCGTGTACAAAGGGGTGTGTCAACTGATGCCAACCAAGCATCCAACCATATATATATATATATAATAACTATTCAACAACTGTCACTAACCTGAGCCTCTCCAAGGACCATACTCTTTCTATATAAATCATCAGTCACAAATAATCACTTATCGAGGATATTCCATTCCACACAAGGTAAATGGGTCACACAAATTCCATAGTGATGATATACCACCTATTTAATATTTATATAACGAGGAAAGAGGATTTTACAAGGAGAGTTTTTATATTAAACACATCATCACTTTCATCAAGGTTCCAAATGGGCCACTTTTTCTTTTTAAAAAACAATATTTTTTAAAGAAAAACCATCTCATATAATTCCCTTTTTAGAAAACATGACACAATTTCAAGACAAGCCATTTGTATTCAAACGCTAAACATGCCATTCGACACCGCATATACCAAATACACATTTACATCAAATCCTAAAACACTTTAAAACCCCATTCAAGGAACTCAAATAATAATTTCACATATCAAAAATATATTCACAAAGCCAAATCATGCTTTAAATGTCACAAAACACTTGAAAATGCCAATTTGGAATTTCATCAGACACATGGTGTGTAATATTAAGCAAAACAATCATATTTATCCCAAAACATAGGTAAAATAACCATTTTTTACAGGAAAAAATTATTTCATGGAACATATATCCATATTTAATATTTAAGGAAGGTGAATAAAGATTTAAATCAATGAAGCATAAATTATAAAGGCATGTTCATGGGAAATCTATATCAAATCCATGGGATATTCATAACGTATGCCCAAAATCACACCACGAGGGTTCCAATATCTAAGATATATGAAGAGGAACCCTAAACACACAAATAACAATTGAAAATCAAGGGGAAACCGAATCTTTGTTCTAGATTACCATATCAGAAGAATAATTCAAGGTAAAATTAAAGAAAAAGGGGAAGCGTAATTCTAAAGAAAAAAAGGGTAGATGCCCATTCGGTCCATACAAACCAAGAGAGGTGAGGAGGATGTGTTTTAGGTCTATAATCCGGACAGTGTAATGTCATAATTTCAAAAAAAAATTGATCAGGGAAACACACAAAGTTTTTCCACATAGTTTACCAAACTATTCACAAACTATGTGGTATCTACTATTTAATAGGGTAATGACTTCACAACCAACCTGCATGGTTTCACCTATAGTGAAAAAACCATTCAGTAGGTTCTATCAAGAAACCCACACCTTCCACACTGTTACCTGGGTTTATCCACACTATTTACCAAATAATGCACCAACCGTGAGAAGGATACTGCCAGTCCATAAATCAAATTTTTTTCCCAAGAGTTACTATAAAAATAAGGACCAAAAATAAGGTAAATAATATACATTTAAAAACATCAAATCATAATCCCCATAACACTAAAATATTATGTCCAAAACCCAGATTCCCAAATAATCAGGAAGAAATGATGTAACTAAAAAACCAACATTGATAATTCTCTCTACCAGAAACCCTTTCCTCCCCAGAAGATCAAAAAAATTTCCATTCGATCAATCAAATATTATGGATTCGAAAATTGCATGATCTAGCCTCTTGAACATTGAACACCTCAACCACTACGAAACGGAACTCACACCTCTTTCTTGAAATAAAACAACAAAACAAAACCACTTCCTGAGAATCAATAAGAAAATAAATCCACTACCTTCACAACCATACTCTGAATATAATATTTTCATACACTCCAAAAATTCCAATGTATGCCTAAACCATAAAGGAAACTCAGAAATCAAATGATTTCAAAAGAAATCCACATCATCTGAACTATCAAAAAAACAAAAATAGGTCACCAATAGGGGGAGGCCTGAAAAAACATACCTTTATTTGAAACAATCAAGCAAATATTTCTCATAGAATAAATTTCAAGAAGATCCACAATGGTTCTCCCCACCATTTAAAACTAATGAGATTAAAAAAACTCGAATCATTCCCCACACAAACTCAAAACACCCACAATAAGGTGAGGGGAGGGAAGGGGACCATTGAATGGAACACCGTAACAAAAAATGCCGGCTTAATCACGAATCATCACCCTATGGTGGAAAAAATCCCAAGCTACTCCCAATTTATATGGGTGGTCAATGACAATAAAATTTCAAAGAATCTTCCATCCAAGAATACATAATCACAGACATTTCATGAGGGATAAGTCCACAATTTCATTTTAAAAAAAGAGGTAACTTTCAATGATAGAGATTCCACAATTAGAAATACAACAATGTACACACTATAATTGTGAAGGCACATGCTTATACAAACACTACACAAACATGGGATTCCAAACTACATGTCAGCTTCACTCTGAGGACTTTGGGTAGAGCCCTAATGTTTGAAAAATCTACTACATCATACTTAGGAGCAGCTAATCCCTAATTTTAACTCCAACTTTTGTGCCACAGTAATCCACATAGCACCCCCCAAACATATAATTTTATAAAACTATGAAACTCACCTAATTTATTAAGACACCCTCACTAAAATAGGGATCTGGAAGATGAAAAACCCGAATACACCACCACTTGCAATAGAATAAATTTTATGATTCTTGAAAATAAAGACAAACTTTTCTTGAAATAGAAGTTCATAAGAGATCCACAATGTCCCATTTTTCATGACAATAAAAATAGCACCACCTAGACCAACTTCCACAACATGAAGAATACTCATAACTAGAAGGAAATTTAAATTGATCCCAAAAAACTAATTACTCTAAAAAATTATTTGGGGTATCCTTCAAAAAGGAATATTTAACTTTTAAAATGAGATAATGAAATCCCTAGGTTGATCAAATCGAAATATTTCTACTGGGGAATCACCCGTCACTACACAACTAACATTCATCAAATATCTATGGGGGAGAACACTAGAATACAAGAAAACCAAGACCTCTATCCAAACTGACTCATGGATCAAAAATCACAAAGAACAAATTCTAATACAAAGGAAAACTAGCTCAAATATTCCCCAAAACGTTTCTAGAAACCCATTAAATACGGCTTCCAGACCCAACCACCAACAATATTTCAAATCGAGACACAATATAAACATCAGCCCACAGATCAAAATAAATCACACAAAATAAACAACACTTCTAAAAAAATTAAAAAAACATGCCACCAAAACATTGGATAATAAAAACACAATATGTTTTAGCATAAAAAACATTTGAAAAGCATAAAAACGTTCATGGAATTTTCACACTCAAAAATGTTATTCCATAGAGTCTTGCCCATTTGGACAATTCTGTGCCAATCTAGAAACATATTAGCTTACGTCATACTAGGAACTAATCATCCAATAACTGTCCACACACATCCAGGTACGTGATCACTCATTGAATACCCCAAAGGTAAAAAAAATTCTCATTCTTCAAAACAATTTATTCAACCCAATTCAAAATTCAGGAAACCATTGAGAGGATCAATAAACCCCAAGTAAAAAATCATTTCTAGATTCCATGTTTTAATTTGATTCATTGTTTTTTTTAAAATCCCATAAATTTCTATCTATATAATCATTTCTTTTTATTCAAATAATTTTCTAGTAGCTTAATGAGTCACATTCCATAAAAACCCATTTGAATAAAAACTTACTCATTTTAATTTAAAATAAATTCCAAAACCCCCTTTTTGAAACAACCATTTTCTATAAACCCATGTTTTTGTTATATAATTCCAATCTAATTAAACCATATACACTTTACCCCCATGTATAATTACTTAAAAATTCATTTTTATAAAGTCTTTCTAAAGGTTACTTCTGAAAATCATTTTTTCCAAATATCAAAAAGTTCAACCATTACAACTAAAACCCCATTTTCAATATCCCAACAGAAGGGTCTTCAAAACAATTTTCAGAGTTAAATAATATCTAACCAACCCAAAAGGGGTAAAACTATAGTTTATGGGTTACTTGGCCATATAGTTGGTGGCTATATTCCACTTACGCCACCATAAAAAATATCCTTATAGGAACATTCCACCAACTCCACATGGATTTCCATGATCTATGAGCTTATAGAGACCTTTGGTCCTACTCTATTTTCCCATACAAAATACCAAACAGTCTACAAGAACCAAAGGGATGCAAAAAAATTGGATTTCCCATGGAAAATGGGGATTAGAATGTGCCATGGTTCATGACGTCCTTCTAAATCCTACCATGTGAGTCTTGAAAATTCTACTACATCTACCTTGACATCCCCAAGTATCAAATGGATCTATGAAAATCTTGGCCCCCTAAAGAGATGACCTTATCTGATATACCTTTTTTACTAAACAACCCAAGTTATCCCCGAACTGGTCACTTGAGCCGATATGTGGCAAGGCCTGAGGGGAATTCTCGATCCCCATATGATGACACCTAGTTCCTGGAATCAACATAGTAAATAGAGGGAATGGTTTGTTTCCTTAATGAATAAATAATTTAAAAGTGGAAATGAAAAAAAACAACCTAATATATATGTCATATGAAAACTAAACATATTTTATACAAATAAGAAACTATAACAACATAACAATAAAACCAAACCAAATCTGATGACTACACAACTCTTTGTGACCCCAAGGGTATCTTTCTGATACCATCAACAACCATTTACCATGGTGATAAATACCTTGACGAACTTACACCCACAATTTAAAACAATAAATAACTATGGTCATGAGTATTAAAATTCATTAGGCTGGCCTGAAAAAATTATTTCAAATGCACTTACTTTAAAATAAAATAATCCACAACATTATGTATGTACTATTATATAGAGATTAAACTTTTCCATATATTTCTAAATGAAACCAATTATGATTTATTACCCTTTTTTCACTTAAAACCATAATTTATTATCAAGGAAGAACTATGTGCATTTTAAAAGAGAAATGTGAATTTTTTTCATAAAGGATATCAAGAGTAAAAAAACGTCAAAATCCATTTTCCATAGACACTGGAAAACATTTTTATCATTTTAAGATAAATTCCCACTACTCAAGTAGTAAGAAAAAAATTCATACTATAAGGGAAATGTAAGTAAACATAAAAGCGTACCCAACTAATAATGGATCAAAATCATTCGCTGCAAGATATAAAGTTCTAATACACATGGATGAACCTAGTATATCATGAATAATTAGGAGGATACTAATACATTGGACTGATCTTTAGAATAATTCCTTACATGATAAATGAAAATTTTCTTAAATAAAAATGACCACCCTAACTCATTCCAGACTAAGGCGAAATGCCATAATAATAAAACTAATATATCCACCTACTGTGGGACACCATCCAATGCATAATCTACTGACTGCATAAATCATTCTCAGAATTCTAACTCTCTATTCCAGGTTCCCATGTCTCACGTATAATGGTGGTGTGCTAACTAATTCCAACCGAGCATCCAATCACATTCATATATACTAACAATACAATAACATGCATCACCCTTAGCAACTCAAAAGAACATCCTCTTTCCACATAAACAATATGTCAAAAAAGGATCCAATACCATGGTTTCCCATTACACGTAAGGTAAATGGGTCATAACCATTTAACAATGAGACATCCCACCCATTCAATGATGATATACCAAGGAATGAAGATTGTCCAAGGAGTTCTTTTATGTTAAATAAATCTTAAATTTACTCATGTTTCCAAAGACGCCTCATGTTTTTTCATTAAAGAAATATTTTTCAAAGAACAACCATCTAACAAGATTCCCTCTTTAGAAAACATTCCATAATTTCAAGAAAATCCATTTTTATTAAAATTCCAAACGGGCTATTAGACTTCACACAGAACAGATACACATTTTTGTTAAATCCAAAACCACATTGAAAACCAATTCAAGGAACTCAAGTCATCATTTAACATAATAAAAAATATTCACAAATACAAACCATTATTTAGATGTCAACAAACACATGGAAATACTAATCAGGCATTCCATCGAACATTTGGTGTGCATTATTTATAAAACAAGCCTCTTTGTCACAAAAAAGGTTAAAATAACCATTTTTCACACCCAAATATTATACCAAGTAACATATATCAATATTTAATATTTATGGATTGTGTGAAAAAAATGAAATCATCTATTCCTAAATTATAATGGAAATTAAAAGGGAAACACACATCAAATCCATGGTGCATTCACAATGCATGCCCAAAATTTCACCAAGAGGGGTCTGAGAGCCAATACCTATGTAGTGTATCCCTAAAAAACCCCCCCACAACATAAATCATGGGGAAACCAAACCCTAGGCCTACATGAACATATTATAAGAAAACATAAATTGAATTTGAATGAAAAAGGAAGAGGGAAAGGAGAGGATGGAAAATACCTTGATGATCTAGCCCGAAACCTTTTTAAAACCCAATATCTACACCAATAAAGAAAGGATTAGGATTTATGAACAAGCATAGGGTCTCCTAAGGGTTTCATGATCTAATAGAGAGGAGGAGGAGGTGTTTTGGATCTAAAATCTCGAGTAGGAAATGTTAAAATTTCATGAATTTTTAGATTAGAGAAACACACATGGTTTTCCCCCAAGATTTACCAAACTATACACCAATAGTATGGTAGCTACTATCTAATATGGGAATGACCGAATGAACTGGAACATGATATCACCTCCTGTGTTCCAACAATGTAGTATATTCTATCCAAAAACCGATACCTACTACACGATTACCTAGGTTCGGCCGCACGATTTAACAAATCTCGTGCCAACCATTCCAAGACTACTAAAAAGAAAAAAATCCCATATTTTCTCCAATGTGTCTAAAATTAATTGATAATCAATATTTTGGAAAAAAAACATAAAAATAAACACTTCAAAACATAACAACCATCCACCGAATCTCAAGAGAAAAACATAGATTCCCCAATAAACCAAAAAAAGATGAAACTAAAAAATCAGGTGTGACATAAACAATATATATTTATATGATATATATGATATGTATGTCTTATTTATGCTTATTTAATTATTATATAAAACATACCGTCATGTATTTATTTTTTTTAAATATAATGACTTCATTTGTTGATATGTGGAGTACCGCCTCCTCAAACTGATGTGATTAATTCACACTTTAGATGAGATGTATTCAGGATTTTTTTAGTAAAAATATATGATATATATGAAATAATAATTCTACTATAATGATATATATACAAATAGGTTATTTACTTTCATTATTCAATATGATAAGGAAGCAGAAACATCATTCATGCGTTCATACAGTCTACCATCTGCATGAGCAGTTTATTTAATTTTATATTTCTATAATTCATATATAATTAAAAATAAATATATTATAAATATATTACATTTATATCATGGTTTAAATTATAAAAATATTGATATAAACAGGAGAATAAAAAATAAAAAAAATAAAGACACATGCAAAAAAAACAAAGGGGTTACTACGCGAAACATTACTTTAACATGGGATTATTCATAAATGGGTAATATAAATTAAAAAGTGAGTCACATATTATGTGATATATATAAATATTTTTATTTTTTAGACATTTTATAAACTTATAATTATTATATAGAAGGTTTTAATGTGTAAAAAGAAATTCAATATTTATGTTGAGTGTTTTCTCTTCTCACTTTAATTTCTGTTAGACTTGTGATTTCTTCAACACTCATTTATTTTTTGTTATATATATACTACCCATGATTTTTAATATTTTTATAGTAATTATATTTATGGGTATTTACATATCCATTTTATGATCTTTCTTTCATGGTGATTATGGTTCAAAAGTTACTAAATCGGTAAAGTAAATGTTGTCTCAATTTAAATTCTTTGATATACATGACTTGTTATGAACCAATATTTTTATATGGGGTATATATACTGACCTTTGACATGTTATATTCTGATTATCCTTATTTTTAGGATATTTTATGCTTTATGTCATTTTATTCTCACATGGTCATTTTGATGCGAAGTTACCAAAGTAGTAACAATTTACTACTACAATCTAATCATTTACCCAGATTATTTCTGATTATACTTAAATAGATAAAATATTATGATACATATCTAAATAAATAGCATGAATTTTGTTATATGATATTAATTTATGATATATTCACTTATTAAAAACATTTTCACCCCTTGTTTCTTATGATAATTATGAAATATTTTTAAGAAAATATGGCATTAATTATAATCAGTCAGAAATGATTATGAAAACTATCTCATTTCTATAACTAATGATATTATGAAATGTTTATGATACCCATTTCATCTCATGTTTTATTATCTGATTATTTTTTATAATATTTTTTCACCCCTATGTATTATTTTATAATGTAACAAGTGGGACTTATATCTCACTCAAATTCATTATGTAACGATCGATAACCCATGAGTATATATGTTATTCCTGAACATGATTACATATTAATAATGTTATGTGTGAACCTGATTACATGTTCACAATGTTTCATTTGAACCTGATTACATGCTTAAAATGTTATTAATGGATCTATTTTCATGTCCATAAATTTATGTGTGAACCATATTACATGCTCAAAATGTTATGAGCGAACATTGTTACATGATCAGAATGTTATACATGAACATGATTACATGTTCACAATGTTATGAATTGGCCTAGTTTCATGTTTATAATATTTTTCATGAGACTGATTACATGTTCAAAATGTTATACATGGACCTGGTTGTATGTCCATAATTTTATGAGTGATATTTATTACACATTCATAATGGTATGCATGGAACTGGTTTCATGTTTATAAGTTTATGTGAGAGCTTGATTAAATTTTCACAATGATATGTTTGGACCTGGTTTCATGTTCATAAGTTTATACAAGGGAGTTATTTCATTTCATTAACTTAATTAATGAACAAGTTTCTACTTATACATGTTCAGAATGTTATAAGATGATGTGTATGCCAAAATGCCATGTCTTATTCATATGTTATGATTTCATTTATTATGATCTTTATTTACTTATCATTAATTCCATATAAACAACCAATATTTTTTCCAAAACACTTGATTATAGTTTTTAATATTCATGGTATTATCTTCTATTGATATGATAATATTCTCATACATTCTTCTCTGGACTATGCTTACGTATCTCATTATTTACCCTTACTGAACATCTGATGTCACCCCATTAATATGTTTATTTACAACAAGTTATGAATAAATTATTTTTAATTAGTATTACTAAAGGGTAATATCTTTGAAAAGATATATAATATATTTTACCAAATTAGAAAAATGTGTTCCATGTTTCCAAAGGAACTAAACTATTACAGTCCCCATATATTTATTTTTTTAACATAATGAATATTCATCTATAGTTATGTAATATCCATGTATGTTAAGCTTAGGTCTCTATAAGTTATTCATAGATCTAGGATAGATTTATAAGGGCATAAATAGTGGCCCATGATTTATACAATTTATTGAGGATTTCTAGTGGTGTCCCTCTATTTACTTATCATTTTCTAGATATGTATTAATATTTATAAAAACAATATGTTTCTATAGTTTTTAAGAAAATTAGTTGTTTTTATTCAATTTTATTATACATGATAATTCCTAATTTTTTGGTTTTAGGATAAATCATTCTTCGTAGTTTTATTTCATCACTTTTTACTTTTTTGTAGTTTTTGGTGATTAGGGGGATTCGATTGAGTCTATGTGACACCCCCACTCTCAAGATTTGGGTTCCCATTTGTAGTGTTAGTAAATGTTATCATAGCATGGATTTTGAGTCATATATTAGGATGTATGAAAGGTTTTTAGGATAATATGGTTGAGATTTAGAGAATACTGACACAAATACATAGTACCCTATTTTATGAAAAACACTGAGTCATCATGAATTCTAGGTAAAGAGAGCTTAATGGTAACCTTAAATGAATGTATTTGTTCCTTGATAGATCATTTTAGGTTAAACCTGGTATGATTTCATCCATCGAGGTAGGCATGGTATAAGTTTCATAATATGAAATAGTTTTGAATAAATTTGATTTTATTATATAAACATGGATTTCTAATAACAAATTTTTTTTATTTTACCAAAATAATTATTTTGATATAGATTAAACCAATGGGATGATTGAATAAGAATAAAATTATATTAAGGAATAGGATTATACATAAATGATATTTTGAATATAAATTTTTATGGTGATGAATATTAAATGAATTACATGGATTATTGAGAATAATTTTATATGAATGGGTGATGAAAATGAGTAGTTGAATGTTATATCTTGGGCACTTAGTTGGTAGGAGAGATCATTCGTGGTATCCATGGGATTAGTAGGGGTTATAATCAAAATATGATATGTGAAATGGGTTGGTAATCATAGTTCATAAAGAAAAATATTTCACTATTTAGATGGGATTTGGGGTTTGATAAGGCCAACAAATGGTTGTAAAATATCAATGTTATCCTCATTTTTCTATGAATACTATGGAACTAAAAGTTTGAGTTTGGATCCTATTTTTCAAAAGGACAAACTTGGGATTTATTAAAAGTGATTAAGGATTTAGGGAAAAAGAAATATCTTAGTTAGAATGAATTCGAAAGGATCTTTATTCATTAATATTTCTCTGTGGAACTAGAATTTGTTTCATATTCAGAGTTATTAGAAAACGATAATGGATAATTATCTATGATGGAATATTAATCTATGTTTTTTTTAGTTTTTGAGTTATGTATCAGATCATTTTTTGAATAAAATGTTCAATGAATAAAGGTTTCATATGTGGATATTACTAAATATTTGGTCAAGGATTATTATTTTCAAGAATCTTTATCAGACATGGGATGTTAGTATGGTAGCATCGATAGATGTAGATATAATTGACACATAAAAATGAGTTGTTTTCTTAGACTATAATGTGAGGGAAATAATAATATTTTTAGGTAAAAGGAGATGTTAAATGACTTACAAGTGAAAATTTTTAATATTTTTCTTTGTTTTTTTAAGGGAAAGTATCATTGGAGTTCATTTTTTGTGGTGAATTAGGGAACCCAAATTCCATGTTCCAAAACCCACCACACATGTTTTATAGTTGAAGAAATATGAGTTATATAAAGAAATGGTTTAATTTTTTATAGAGGGAAAGTAACAGTGGCACATCAAACCAAGTGTAGGGATCAGATAAACTGGTGGATATAGCAAAATAGACCGAGTTAAAGACTTTAAATAGTGTCGGAATACCTCGTAAAGAAGAGAGGTTAACACTTTATAATTATTGGTGGAAACTATTTTCCCCTGAGTTGGTACCAGAGGATTTTGATATTAACATGGGTCCGTATATATTGAATGGAAACCTATTTATTTATTTCAAATTTATTTATATATTTTTTGATATTGGGAGTGTCACATGCATTTATCTTTATGCCTATATTTTTTATTTTGGGATTTGACATGGAGATGATGCTTTATTTCTTGTGGATTGACACTTTATTTGGTGAGGGAACTGAGTAAGGGTTCATGTTTCTCTCTTGATATATCATGATTGGTAATATAGATTTCTCATGTGACTTATTGGTTATTGTGAACAAAATGTATTACTTTTTCATCAATATGAATTGAACAATTCAATTATTGGATAAAATTGAATTTTATAGTCAATGAGTTCTTTTTTGTAGTATCATATGGGAATCACCATAGTCATAGATGATATTGGTATATTCATGTCAGTAGGAAGGTTATAATGGTGTGGGATGTTCAATCCTTTTCATGTTAATAATTGTATTTGGAGTAGAATCTCCTGGAACGAAATAATATTTTTATCCTATAAATAAAATAGATGTTGAAATTTAAATTTTTTGACCATTGTGGGATTTTTATGACCCAAGGAAGGATTATTGATATCAAGAGTTGAATAAGGTCACCTTAAATGGTTTTTTAAAAAAGAAAAAAAGAGATGTTAAGAGAATAGAGGGGATATGATTATTTGTGGAATTTTGTTTTCAATACAAAAAACATGTTCAAAATCAAATATAATAAAGTTTGTAATGTGAGTGAAAGGCTATTAAGAATCTTTGAGGTGTTTTAATGTAATATTGAGGTATTTTAAATAGTAATAGAGTTTTTTGGATGAATTCTAGACGTTTTTTTGCTATTAAGTCAGTATGGGTCTAAAAAGAAAATTTTAATCAAATGAATAACATTTTTATATCCATTATAGAGGTATTTCACTAATTATACTTTGTTAAGAATTAATCAATTTCTTGAATATGGAAGGTTTGATTATATCTAATACATAATGTATTCTTATAAATCATATTTTTCTCTTTAGGAAAATAGAAAATCCCCTAAATGTAAATTTTTTTCATAATGTGATACATAATATTTTTCATACTCTAAGAGTTATGATATGTGGGGTTTTCCTGATTAGGAAATTAGTGAAGACCTTGGACACAATGATTGATGCATGATTTTTTCAATGAATAATATTTTATATTTGAATATGTATGGATATTTACTTTATAAAAATTAATGTGACATTGTTAAACCGATTTTTATGGATTAAATATCACAAAGATGAATTGTGATATGACCATAAAGAGAATAAGGGTCAGTTTGTGAAGAAGATATATTTCCATTGTAATGAAAATAATGATTAAAATTAAATTATGATTGTATTGAGAGTAATATTTTAAAATTTCATTGGGAGATTCTATTTTTTATAAAAATAATGGAAAACTAATTTTCCCCGTTAAACTATACATAATCATGAGGAAATGTTTTTAAAGAGTCTACTTGAAATAGATCCAATGACTAATCTATTTAAAGAGAAGTTAAATAGTAGTTGACAGAAGTTTTTAGTTACTATTAAAATTTGGAATTCAAATCTGAACATAATGAAAAAAATATCTTTTTGTGTACGTTATATGAAAATAGGGTTCTTATAAGATTGCCCAAAAGAGAGAGTGAAAGCTGATAAAGTGAATAAGAGTGTGAAAAACGTGTTCCCAAAAATAAAAAAGAGGAAATAGAATAAGAATATGACCACAAAGAACACTATGTTTTTATAACTTGGTTACATACTCTTTTAAAAAAATCCATATCATTATTTTTTGTGGGAGAACTTTACACAAGGCATAATTTTCTTATCATGATTTCAAGAATATATCCAAATTATTATATCAATAATGGTAATTCTAGTATATTTAATGGTGTTAGGTGATTAAATATAATGACAAGGAGTGGGTACTACTTTTTAGTGTTAAACCTTATGAAAACTCTATGGGTCATCATGTTTTTGTTCTTTAGTGCATGTGACCATGATCGAGTCATTCACATTTATAGGTGTTGATAATATCATTTAATGAAACTTTAAAAGGAAATGAGTTAACTGATTCACCTCTTTATTAGTGAATTCTCACATATCTTATGGGTCCCTTTTAAGTGTTATCTAAGTATACTAGGTTTACTTGGAAGATGTTCTATAGTTTGATGTTTTAAGAGAAAGAGTTCCTCTGTATATTCAAATTTAGTTCTTCAATTTATATTATGAAAATGAAAAAAAATAATTCAGTGAACAATAATGGGATTACCACTTTTTATGGGAAGAAATACTACATACGTGAAAATAATAAATGCTTCCATACTTGATCACAATTAGTTTGGATGATTTGGATGATTCTATTAATGATTTTGTTACTTATAATGAAATCTACTTCTATGACTTTAGGTGATAGAAATAATTTATAAAATGATGGTCATGCTTGAAATAAAATATTTTTATCTCATTCAAAAAATTAATTTATCAATGATAAAGGAATAAATATTCCAATGGTAATCTAGTTTATACTTAAAAACATTTAGTAATGTAATGTGAAAGTAGATAAATCCAAGTTATAGGTTTAGTGGTTGAAATATCATGATCTCAAAATGAATAATTGTAAAATAGATTATAACTTATCCACTCAATTTAATGAAATTTTGATCAACCTTAGAGGTTTTAGTGAGAAGTCATAGTATTATATCAATATGAAGAAGATATTTTTTTATCAAAGATTATATCATGGGATAGATGTAGGAGGGGGGATAAATTATAGTTTTTAAAAATTTGATATAACAAAAACCTTAACCTCTTTTGATATTACCAACAAAAACTATGTTTGAAAATTTTAGTTTTTTGATTGGATTCATTCCAAACCAATAGAATTTATGTAATTATATTTTATAAGCTAAATTACAAAACTAAACATTCCTGATAAAATTCATTGTGGAAAAAATGACTTGTAAAAACAAGGATAATAAAACATTAAATCGTTCTAAATTAATACAAATTAAAATTTGTAAAATAAATAAGAACTCATTGAAATTAAGTTTAATGAAGTAAATAACCTTAACTTAAGGATTCAAAAATTTTAACTAAATTGTATTGTATGTCTTTCTTCAAGAAGAATTTCCTTGATCAGAAATTTTGAAATATTCTCTGTCTTTCTTTCCCAATAATCCCTTAATCAAAATGATTTTATTCTTCATTCTTACTATCCCTAGAATCCCATGATCGTAAACTATCAGAATTAGAAATTATAATAGAAATCTTATATGCGGAACGTTAAATCCTCCTTTCGATATCATAGAAAAAATATCTATTTTTTACAGATCATTGGTAAAAATATATTACAGTTGAGTAAACATTTGATGGGTAGAATTGAAAAGTCATCAGCTCCCAACTCCCTGAATGCACCCATATTTATAAGTACACCCCTAACAGTCAAGTATTGGGATTCTTGGATTTGGTTTCAATTACCATAGACAAGCACCATCCAGATAACAGAACATGATATTTATAAAATTAATTATATGATATATTTTAAATCATCATTATAATTCTTTATAAATTTTCCACATAGTAAAAATAACTTTGTTTATATTATTACGCACTTTATTTATCTGATGTACTAAAATTCATTTTTATGGTCTATAATATGTTCATCCACTAGACTATACTTCATTCATAAAATGGTCTAAACATCATATGTTTAATTAACTAAGGTTTGATCATATAATTTAATAAGACTTTATCAACTGTTGGTCTGATTTTCTTTCATTCGATAGACTAAACTGAGTTCTTTCTCCCATTATAAAATTTATATTTGTGTGATTATAATGTTTTTGAAATCTAGTAAAATATTTATTTTCTAAAAGAACAATTTTAAATATGGGAAAGTTTAAATTTAAGAAAACATAGTTTGTATGAAAGTGTAATGTGATATTAAAAACAATTATTAGAATGTTTATTAGGTATACATTTTACTAAAAAAATCCCCCTTTTTACATTTAAAAAATAATAATTAATGAGAAAAAAAATTTGGAAAATGTAAATCACATTTTCCTACAAATTTTCACTATTGTATTTTCTATACTAACTTTCAATCTCACATTTTTTAAGTAGTAATGTTAGGAATATTTACTATCACATAGGAAAGATTGGGACTAATCAAGTAAATCTCTATTTTCATTAATAAATTCTCCCCCTTTGAGATTTTTATAAATAATATGTGATTGATGGGGAACATAAAAATTTATATAAAAAAATCTCTATATAAAAATTTATTAAATATGAATATTAATTCAAAATATATACAGACAATAATTATCCTAGATATATTGGTAATCAGTGAATCAAAATTGTATGAATAAATATTTATTCTACATAATTTATTTTATAATATTAAAAAAAGAATTTAGGAAATAGAAAATCCATTAGTTCTAATCCAACTTCGTCAAAATGTATTTTTTTCAATATGTTGTCATGAAATTTTTTTACCCTATAGGAAATGATTTCATTGTATAAATATTTTCCTCTAATACTGGAATCTTATTATTCTCTTTCCTCAACATGAGTAATTATTCTTTAAGAAACTATACTTTGGTACTTTCCACTATCAAATTCAAGCAATCATCTTCAAGGGTCAAAAACTTATTTTTCTATTTGGAAACATCTTCTAATAAAGGATTTATAATAATTTTGAGATCATATACATATTTGTTTTCTTTCAGAAATAATAGATGACAATTCTTTGAAAGATACTGATATAACCAAATATGATTATTTACAAGCTTGAGTTTGGTCATATTGAGATTTTAAATCACTCTCTATTTTTTTGATCCATCAAAAAACATTATTTAAGATTCTTCTCTATAAATTTGAATAATATATGAATGATTTGAAATCACATATATTTTTTACAATGGGGTCAGGTAGCTATTTCAAATAATCCAATTTTTCTAAGAAATTCAACCTAATTTGAATGTACTTACAATGAGGTTAAATATATGGGAAATAATAAAGAGAATAATTAAAATTATTCAACACTTCATTAAAATAAATAATTTTCATTTCTAATCATTGATCATAATCACTATTTAGAAGATTATATTAGTCTAATTATGCATCCAAAACCATATGTTTTGAAGATTCGACTATTTATTTTTTCTTTTACCAACATTTTTAGATACTTAAACAACATCAACATTCCTATTGGTTTTATCAGTGTTTGATGTCTTAGTAAATAAATTTTTATCGTAGTTATATTTTGGAAAAAATTATTTTTGTTTCAAAAACATTAAAATATAGACCCTTATTATAATGAGAAGTGAAAGAGGAGGCATCAAAATAACTTTATTCTTCTTCTTCTTATTTTTTATTAAATATTTTACTAAAACACTTACTAACTACTTTTCACTTATCAAATATTCATTTTCATATTTCTTTAAAACTTATCATCTTTGTATATTAAAAAGTTTGAATAATGATTTTCCATTTTCCACAACCTTTTATTTACATTTTTATATTCATAAAATATATTTAAATCTTACAAAAAGTTTTTATTTTTATGGAATGATTAAATTATCAAAGCATGATAGATAAACAAATTGTTGAAATGGAAGAGTAACAGTTAATGGAGGTATTTTTTGAATAATCATTAAAGGATATATTGAAAGAGATACATACTCTTCATTATTTTTAATGTCGTTGTGATCTTATTCAATGTATTTAATTATAATTTTCATAGGTTTATCATCATAATATTTATTCTTATACCTAATTTTATTTATTTATTTATTTTTATTTTCAAGAGTTTTCTGTTTTAAATCCAAATTATATACCTTTTCCATAAAAAACATAGATCACCTAGAATGTTTTGAGATTTTATTTTTCATAAATTCATTATATGATTCATCACTTATGGTATTCACTTTAATTTTTTCTTTGGGAGGAGAAGAAAACCCCTTTCTATTTTCTTGGTTTTTTTTTCAGGAATAGTTATGAATAAAACATATTATTGATTGATTTAACAAAAAAATTATTTAGTTTAGGAACAAACCTAAACTTTATTATAGAAATGGTTTTTTATTAATGAAATTAACATTTTCCATAAAGAATATTTTTGTTATTTATTTTCATAACATTATGAAATTTACTAGAATCATGTGGATGATATATTGAAATAAATGAATATAAAGCTTTAGAGTATATTTATCCATATCTTTGATTGAGAGAATATAAATCTTACCATTGTTAATCATTCTTATGCTATGAAGGAATTCCAAAATTTATAAATTTAAAACATTTAATATATCATTATACCATTTCCTTGGAAATATATAACCATACATCTATAGATAAATAACCTTTTCATATGGGAATAAGTTATCTTTTTTATAAATTTTTCATAAGATGAAAATAATGATATATCAGCCTTTTATTTTTCAAAGCGTTATTGATTTTCAAGAATATTATGAGTAACTAAATGTGATTCTCCTTCAAGTTGAAGATCAACTCATTATTCTACTTGTTAAATGTTTATCTTTTAGTTATCTTAAACAATATAAAAAATAAATAACTTCAAAATTATATAAAAAATTTAACATCACTCAAAAAAATTCTTTTCCCGTCACTAGATAGTGAATATTAAAGTCTTCCTTTTCTATGAAATCCTTTCAACAACCTAGAATCAAGTTGATGTTCCTGAGAAAATAATCTATTTTTGAATCCTTAACTTTTCAATAAACCATTCTTTTATAACACCTCTATTTTCAAAATCTTTTTAGGTTTATATTTTCTCTGCATAATAATATTTCAGATCAAACTAAGATTTATTATTAGACTGATCCAAAATTATTGAATAAAGAGAAATTTGAGATTCAAGATTTGAGTTCAATTAGAGTGAGTGATGTTGGATACGTTGACCCACACACATATTTTTAAGCATAGAGAAGTGACCCACAAACTTACAAAGATATGACGGCTGAAATTAAAACACTTTATAATCTAATGGACAAAATTATTCTTCTATAGATTAGATAAATTCCTCTGTAATATTAATGGGGTTTTAGGAGAATTATCATCATAAATTTTTTTGTCTGAAAATAGAAACATAGCAGTTTATAAAATATAATTTTAATTTATAAAAACTATTGAATTGTAAAATAGGATACAATATAAAGATTAAAATATAGTAAATATTTAATATTCATAAAAGTAACTCTTAGTGTAAAATTTAACTTTATATGAGTAATTATGGTCTATTATAGTTATTTATTTCTTTTTATGTAATTTCTTATGATAAAATTTATATGAAAATATTTTTTAATAATCAATTTAAGAAAAGAAACAATTATTTTTAAAAAGTTTTTTGAAATTGTTTTGTATAAAATAAATTAATTTTTTTCAGAATAATGCTTTTATGAAACTAATGAATTTTAGAAAAACTATTTTTTAAAAAATTAATCTTTTTCAGAAAAACTAATGTTTTTCGAATTTTATTTATAAAACTATTGAATTCTTTAAAAAAATAATTCATTTAGAAAAATAAAAAAAAATTGAAAAATGTAGAATTTTTAGAAAAAGAAATGTACTTATAAAAGTGAATAATTTTTAGAAAAAATATGTTTTTAGAGAACAAAAAAAATTTAGAAGAATAAATTTCTTTCAAAAACTAAGTAATTTTTAAGAAAAATAATTTTTTCATAAATCTAAAAAAATTTATGGGGAATATAGAATATTAATGAAAAATAATGTTTTTCAAAAAATAAATAATTTTTCTAAAAACTAATTTTTATAGAAAACAAAAGAATTAGTATAAAAATAATTCTTTTAGAAAATAAGAAGATAATTTGACCAGCTAAAATTTTTAGAAAATAAACCTTATTAGAAAAACTAATTTAATTAGGGAATAAAATATTTTTCATACAAAATTTTATTTTTTTAAAATTAGTGAATTTTTCGAAAAATAAATCTCTTTAGAAAACTGCTGACTTTATAGAAAAATGAATATAATTAGAAAAGAAAAGAAATATTTACTCCCCCTTTGAAAAGGAGATAATTACGTAATAAAATATTTAAATGAGAAGTTATGTGAATGATGTTTTTGTATTTACCATTCTAGGATTATTCTTTATATATTAAAACCTATCATAATTTTGTTGTTTTCTAAATAATTAATCATTTTTTTCTCAAATTCTGGTTAGTTGTAAAATGATACCTCCTTTTATTACATGACCCAAAATGAATTAGTGTATTTATCTATATACTTAACTTTTGATTTGATGTGTGGGGTTTTAAATTAATTGTAAGAAACATTTGTTAAGCCACAAAAATATATTTTAAAAACTCAAACCAAAATCTAGGAATGTGTGACTCATCCACATCACGTGAGAAAAATAAGTAACAGATTCCATATATTCTAATTCAACGGTGGAAAGTCATATAGAATAATTTTTCATACAAGAACAATAAATTAAATATTATCCTATGTAGTGAAATGTTCCATATGTACTTTTTTCTATCGATTTTACAACCACCAAATTCAACATCCAAGAACACATTCATATTCAAATTCATAACTATAAGAATAAAATAATCCATGATCTACAGTTCCCTTATGATAATAATTTTATTTATAGAATTTATATTTGAGTATTTATAATTCTATTTATATATTTTACAAAAGAAAATATAAAACATCAAGTCTAGGTGACTTGTTGTAATGTCTATTAAACTATAAATCATTCCTCTAAAAATTGTTTGGTCAACTGATTTCTTATGTTTGTCAAGATCTATAGTATTTTAGGTTTTGATGGCATTTGATAATTTTTTTTATTTTCATATCCAAATATCCTTATAAGACCTTTTATATAGTTATGTTGAGATAAAAAAACATCCTTCTCGTTTTTGTGATGTCTCAAAACAAGGAAAATAAGTAAGTTCTCCCATATTTCTCTTCTCAAAATCATACTTCATAAGATCCAAAAAGGAATTTGTATGATATATTTATGTTTATCCAAATATAATGTATTTAAAAAAATTTGGAACAATAATTCTATTTTATTAATTTTTAATAAAAAGTATTATATTCTGAGATTCCTTAATAGATTATTTTTGTAACAAAAAATAACATAATATTTCATACCAGGACCTAGGGGCTTATTTAAGTCTATATAGTGCCTTAGTGTGTCCAAATATATGATCTGATGATTTTTTTTGTTCAAAACCATTTGGCTATTCTTTATAAATGTCCTCATGTAAATATCAATTAAGAAAAGAACACTTTACATCCATTTAAAAATATTTAAATTTATGGAAAGAATTATAGGTTCAAAGTATAAAGATAAATTTATGTTTATATACTTGAGCATATGTTTCATTATATTATATTCCTTATCTGTGGTTATGAACCTTTTTTAGCATGCCTATATTTATTTATAACTTTAAGTCCATTTTCAAAACATTTAATTCAAAAACCCATTTACACCAATAATAAGAGAATCTTTATGTCATTCAACAGTACTGTAAACATGATTCATTTAAAATTCATTAAGTTCATCTAGAATATATTTTATTAATTCTTCATCACCTAATTCATGTTCACATGTCTTGGGCTAAAATTATTATAAAAAAAACAATACTCAGTTTTATTTCTTAAGAAACATCTAGTTTAAACTTGTTAGCCAATATCACTAATGTTATTATCACTTGGATTTTTCATAAGGATCAACTAATTCCATGGGTTTATAAAACAATATTATTCAACAGTAGGTTAAATTTATTCTTGATGTAGAAATTTTTAAAAAGGTTCTTCTTTGTTTGTCTTATTTTAAGAACTTCCCAACATGGGTTGAAAATCAGTTTTAGAAATGACATCCAAATAAGTGAGTTATACTTATATGAGAACAAAAAGATTAGTTTCACAATATTTAAAATACACTATTTACTCAAAATATTTTTTTATTAAAAAACTATAAGCCAAACCTGTGGGGGAATAACCTAAAAATATATTTTCATCATATTTTATAGAAAATTCATGTTAATTATCATTGGTGTTCAAATTGAACACTTTGCCTTCAATATTTTTTTAGTAATAATGTTTTGTATTTATTTTCATCCAAAATTAATAAGGATTTTTATTAATAATATATCGTATTAAAACATGAATTATGGTATAACAAATAGTAAAAACTGAGTTAACCCAAGAATGTTTTGAAATTGAGTATTCACTCAACCTAGTTCTTGTAATATCCAAAATAAATGTATTCATTCATTAAACAACACCATTTTTATATAGATAAATAGGTGCTATGAATATATGGATTATACTGTCACAAACTATTCTATAGGGGTCCATTCCATGACTACCCCAAGGCCTCATTCGATAGGCCAGGGGCTGGTGACTAGCACCGCATAAAAATATCCCACAAATGGGGGGCATTTTCCTATGTAACTGTCCACACACACATCTACAAGCCCAAAATGTTGATGCATAAAACAACTAAGTAAACAATGCTTGGACACACTAAGATACCAACCATAGAGTATGATTGTAAGAAACTAGAATGTAAACGGGGCTAGAATACAATCCCACCAAGAGAAAGAGCCTGCCATAGTTAATACATGAGTTCTTGAAACTCATCCATAAAAACCCTACATGAAGGATATGTGTAAGTCATTTGTCTGAAGTTGTAGGATCACACCACTTATTTCTAATCAATTTAAGAACACAATTGACCTAGTCCATCAAGGAGTCGGTCATCTTTAGAATACACAACACGTGTGGGAAAATCCAATGCATTAGTGAATAAAACAATTCTTAGTTGGGTACATTAAACTACAAATGAATACCCCTAAGAAATAAAATAATTATACCAAAATGTAATCACATGAATTATACCACAAAGGAAACACAAAAAAGTATACCACAAGGGAAACACACAATGTACATTAAACTCATAGAGGTATAAGTCTAAATCACAAAAGCAATATTATCATTCATAGTCCATAGAACAACCGGAGTCGATAACACATGAAGTGTCGATAACTCATAGAGTATCTATAACACATGGAGTCTCGAGGATTCAAGAAACCCCCAAGTCACGAATTCACCATGTCACATAGTCACCATGTCACATTATCACTGAGTCACATCCAACCATAGGATTCCACACATAGCAAGATCATTCCTATAGAATCTTCACATCAAGCCATGAGGTCATATTAAAACATCCACAAAAGGAGTATCCCAAAATGACCACTCTATTTCAAGGGTCCCAACACCATAAATAGATCCTCAAAACGACACATGGTTTGAATGTTATGACCTTTTTTGTAAAACAATCCAACCAGGGTCAAGTTTGGGTTTGACCCAACCCACCAGACCTGGTCCGACAGACCCAACTCAATCCATTCTGGTCTTCCCCGCTATGTCTACTAAACTCAGCCCACTTGGTCTAGTCTGCTTGGCCGCCAGAGTAGCCTAACCAATCTAGTCTGGCCTACTGAATGCAGGTTGGTTTTCTCCTCCAAACAGAACCTGCCCTGGCAATGCCACCTTGTCTATACAGTCTGTCCTAACTATGTGGCTACCTCATGTCACCCGATCAACGTGGTGTTATGCTGCGTTTTACATGGGTGATCGACCACCTACGCATTCCCCTTGACCTTACTGCCATAGTTTTTTACGATGTGACTTTGAGATACATCCCTTTAGCATCCATAACTTCCTCATGCGGCCCTTGGTCAGCACATGTGGCCTTCGTTGCCATGGGCTCCCACATGGTCCTGTCTGGACCATGGCCTGCTGCCACTGGCAGCTGCTCTGGTAGAAGGCCATCGTTGCCTCACACATCCTTTGGACCGGCCCAGTCGGTCGTGTCCTTCCCTCACCGTCATCCACCCCACTAGTGGCTTGTGGCCTTTTTCCACCATAAGCTGGTACCTCACTTGAACCACACCACACATCCGTCGCACGTCAGCTGTGTCATCATGATGTCACATGTTTGATGTTAGATTATTGCAGCGTGGTTCTATAGCACAATGGTTGATCATTCACATCTATGATTCAGGGGAGAAGAACACAATAGATTTAGGGGGTGGATAAATAACATGGACACCCAATTAATGAATCTTTTCCTTAATCATTTTGGCCTTGATCCATTCATGTTATAAGGATTAATGAAGAATGAAAAAATATAATCACAAATATATATATTCTATTTTTAAGTCTCTTAATAATTATCCATCCCACAAGAGTAGATGCAAATTAGATTAACTTCTTCATTGGTTGGTCTAAATTTTTTATTGAATATAATAAAATAAGAGGAAATCACAAAGAGATCAATATCCAACCTCATGGTTAGATCTGTCACTGATAAAAATTGGTGGTCCTAGTCATCTTCATCCCTTGATCCATCAACATTGTTCATCATTCTTCCAAGATGTTTCTATCTCTTTGCCTCAAAGGAATTATTGGGTAATGACAATAACCCTAAATTTCTATAAAATGGATTATTAAAAATGGAAACTAATATTGTGTCATCACATAATTTTAAATAAAATGAACATGATTTATTTTATTTCTTTTAATGTCCAAAAAATACTTTTCTCAGTCGACCGGTTCTTGTCGATGTTAATCCCTACCTAAGGTAAAGTCACTAATCTGAACGAAATAATGCACATAGAATTCTGATTTAGACACCCATTTAAGAGTTACTCCTCTTTTTTAGGAATCCCTCTAACACACACTATTAAAACACTTAATATATTTCATTGAGTGGTTTCGGGAACACCGGGCCACAAAATCACACGCCATCTCAACACCTTATCTTAGAATTTTTCCAATTAATTTATAAAAATAAAACCTGTTAAAATATAATTCATTAAATTCTAATCACCATAGGTCTTTACATCCTCAAATTAAAAAAAATCTATACAAAAAATGGGGATACTTAGCATGAATCTGAGCCTCTTGCTCCCATGTGCTCTCCTAGAAATTTATGTTCTGCATTCAAATGAAAACCAATGGAATTAACTTCCCATGAAGGATCCTCTTTTTTAATCCTCGATTTCCACTAGGTACACTATGAAAGTCACCCAATCATCGTCATACAACAACCCTACCCAATGACATGTGGTGGATTATTTACATACCTCATCATTTGGGAAACACGGAAGATGTCATAAGCCTTTTCTTACTACAAAGGTAGAGCCAAGTGGTATGACACCTCACAAACTCTATGTAGTATCTTGACAGTCTTAACAAACCTTGAAGATATCATTCCACCTTAGCCAAATATCTATATCCCGAATTGAGGAGAGACCTAAAGGTACACATGGCCCCCTCCTCGAAATCGAATGGAACCCATCAATGATTAACAAAAGACTTATTATAGTTATCTACAATCTTCTTCCTCTCTTGTATGACCTCCACTTTCTCTATAGTCACCTGCAGCAACTCCATCCCCATGATTGATGACTCTCCTAGGTCCATCCAGTGAAGTGGAGACCTCTAGGGTTACTCGTATAAAGCCTCAAATGGAACTATACCAATGGTGAAGTGATATATCTTTTTGTATGATAAATACCCGAGGGGTAGGTGATCCTCCCAACTGCATCCAAAATCTAGGATTCAATCATGTAGTATCTCTTCTAAAACATGTTGGGTATGCTCAATCTAGAAAACTATCTATGGGTTAAATTCTACGCTCAAGCACAGCAGAGTCCCAAATGCCTCTTACAATCCCTTCCACAACTGGGATGTAAAGTGAGCATCATGATCTAAGAATATCATCAATGGGACACTATGGAGTCGAACTATCTCTTGCATGTTGAGACGTCACAATCTCTATACTGAAATCATCTATCAAATCGCTAGGAAATGGGCTAATTTGGTGAGTCATTCAATGATCACCTAGATGCTATCATGTACCCTAGACATTCATGGTAAACCCGTCATGAATTCCAAAGATATTCTATCCCACTTCCACTTTGGCACCACAATTGGGTGGGCCAGGCTCACTAAAACCTATTACTCAGCCTTCACTTTCTTACAAGTGATGCATCGAGAAACAAACTCTTCCACCAAGTTCTTCATCCTTGGCCTCTAGATATGATGTCATGTGTCTTGGTACATCGTCACCACACCTTTAAGTACCTCCAAATGGGATTTATGAAACTCCCATAAGACCTCATAGAACAACATGACTGATTAAATATTGCATCCCCTAAATTGAACGATGTGCTCCCCAACTTTCCAATATCCCTCAGGGGAATGCCCTAAGGACATTTGAGCATGTAAAGTCCAACAATAAGTATCCCTATTATATGCCTCTATGACTCGATATAAGAGTGGAGGGGTGAGAACCATCTACTGGAGGTAAGATTCACCATCTCCATCCATAATTTATATATACAATGCGACCAACTTCTATGATTCCTTACTTATCAACTGCAAGAGAGATCTCATGCTGAGAGCATCTGCCACCACATTCCCTTTCCTAGAAGTATAGAAAATCAAAAAGTCATAGTATTGATGGAATTATATCAATATACTCTATCTCATGTTCATATCATTCTAAAAGAAGATATACATGAGGATTTTGTGGCCAGAGTAGATGATAAACTTCTTGCCCATAAGGTAGTCTCGACATATCTTCATGGTAAAGACTACCACCACCAACTCAAGTTCATGGGTCACATAGATATTCTCATGTGATTTTAACTATCATGAACCATAGTAAATCATCACATTCCCTTGTATCATGAGACAAAAATCATACTCTTTGATGCATCACAAAATACTACGTACTCAACACCCTCCTCCAGAAATCTCAAGATAGGAGTGCTCACTAATCTCTACCTCAACTACTAAAAACTCTCCTGCAAATTCTCCGTCCATGAGAATGGTTTCCCCTTTCACATAAATTTTTTAAAGGATGTTGTTACTCTATAAAACTTGGGCACAATCCTCTAATAGTATCCAACCAACCCAAGAAAACTCCACACCTTTGAAATAGTATTGGGTGAATCCCCAAGAAAGAACTGCCTCTATCTTCACTGGGCCCACTGCAAATCCAGCCTCTAAAAAAATGTGACCTAGAAAGTGGAACTATTGTATTTATAAATGAAAATTTGAGAGCTTATCGTAAAGCTGGTGTTCTGGGAGTATGTCCAGGACCGTCCTCAAGTGTATTTCATGCTCCTCCTCAGACACTGAGTAAACTAGGATGTCATCAATGAAGACAATGATGAACTGGTCTAAGTCAGGTTCCAAGATCTTATTCATGAGTCCCATAAAAAATAATATCATGTTTTTCAAACCAAAAATTATCACTGAGTACTTATAGTGTCGGTATTGACATCTGAAATTCATCTTCAGGATGTCCTCATCCAACACTCTAAGCTGGTGAGATCTAGATCTGGGGTCTATCTCTGAGAACCACCTCACTCTCCTCAGCTAATATAAGAGGTCATCAATCCTAATTTGTGTATATTTATTATTTATGGTCACCTGTTTCAGGCACTTAATATCCAGAAATAATCTAAATCTCCCATCTGCCTTCTTATCAAACAAAACTAGGTTAACCCTTGGTGAAAACTTGTGTCTCACAAAGCCCTTCACCTATAAGTCCTTTAGTTTTACCCTAAACTCATGAAGCTCTATGGGAGCCATCCAATATTTAGGTGTAGATATATGCACTATCTTGGGGTGAAGATCAATGTAGAATTCAACCTCCCGGGGGGAGGTAATTTGGGGACATCTTTATGAAAAAAGTACTCAAACTACACAATGAATGTAAGAAACTAAGGAATGTTATCAGACAATACATCGAGATAGAGACTATCCAACTAATGAGTAATTAGCTTCTCCCTCTTATGTGTGAGTCTTTCTGGCTCTGCATGTGTTTCATTTTTGCTGACAAAAGAAAACCTGGACCACTCACTACAGACACACCATACTTTTCACTTAAAATGTTTAATCTGGGCATGTACTATAGATAAACAGTCCATACATAGAATGAAGTCATAAGGCCAAGATGCTACCCCCAAGAGATCCTAACCAGAACTCTCATCCCCTAGAGTAAGGGTACACATTTGGAACCAGTTTGTGATCATCGAATTCCCCCTATATAAGCCTCTAATCCCAGGGATTACGTCAATGGTTCCCCTGGAATCTCTGAGTCTCGAACAAGGTTCTTAGAAAGAAAAGACCGACTAGAACTTGTGTATATCAAAACTAAATATAAAGTAGAAAATACATAGTCCATACCTCTAATAATACTAAAATCCTTGGGGTCATAGACTCCCTCACCTGATGCTGGCCTCATCCCTCTCCATCAGCTCCCTGAGCTCATGGAGGAAAACTAGTGGGTGGTAGTGGTAGTACCTCAATCCTCCTCCCACCTCCTTATGACCAACATGATACTTTTCTACACCCACATACCTAAGTACCACCCTACTTCTGTCTCTACCTCTATCTTGGTGGTCCCTCAATCATCTTCGGATTGTTCTTATGACGGGTCAGAAAATCTCTAGCCAAATGCCTCAAATGTCGCTTGAGTAACACAGTATGTCCATCATCTGAATTTATATTCCTTAGGAGCCTCTCAATACTAATCTTATATCTTGGGGTCGTCCCCTAGAGTGCATGACCCACTTGGGTCCCTACATTAGTTTTCAGCTACCTACCGGCAAAGACTAAGATACCTGGTTCTTATTGGTAGCTCCCACTACTGGTGTATGCTCTTCAAGAAATCTATCAATAAGAATTGATTTTCTCAGTACCCCATCATAAGTTGTAATGATAAGTGATATCATCAATGCCCTAATATCCTAGTTTATCCCCTTTTCGAAGGTTCAGTCATTGATGAAGAGGTCCCACACCATATCCATGGAGTACTAAGATAGATCTGTAAATCTCACTGAGTACTCCATTACTGTCTAAATACCCTGCTATAGATAGAGGAGCTCTAGTATGCACATAGATCATAACGACTCTAGCAAGAACTCCTCCCTAGAGAGGCTCTAAAATTGATCTCAACAGAGAGTTGTATCGTCATGCCTTTGGATCAGTAATCTCCACCATCACCCCACTGAGCTCTGAATAATGCTCACCACTAGAACCACAATCTTGTTAGAATCCATCCTCACTTGGTGGAAGACACGTGTAACTACCTCCAACCAATCCTTAGTTACCTATGGGCCAGTCTCACCATGAATCATGGGAGTTCACTTCCTTTTGACCCCATGAAACACACTCAACCTACGTACATCCTTCACATGTAGTGTTGGTAGTAATAACTACTCGATGGGCGGTGGTATCATTTGTACCCAATTCATAGGCACTATCTCTAGTAATGGTCCTTGTAATTATGCCTCATTAGTAGGAGGATCATCTTCCTGATCATGGATCAAAATGCAATCTAGATATCTGAGTGGAGGCATCCTAAAATAGATCAAGATGAACCATGATCAATAGAGTATACCTGGTGAGCTGACTCAAGAAGGACATGAGAAGACACCCGAACCTGATATGATGCATGTACCGTTAATTTTATAAAACCATTGTTTTTTGTACCTAGTTGGAAAGCAGAATTCAGAGTTCTAGTGTATAGATATGTCAGCTGCTGCACGAACACTTATTCCCTAGCATGAATTCCAAACTCAAAACAATCATCAATGTTTCCCCAAACCAACCTCACAAACTCTTGATCCTTAAGCAGAAACGAACCTACCCTATGATACCACTTTTTCACAACCCATCCCAAAGGGACTCGTGACATGTCTTTTCCAAGCCTCCCTCCAATAGTCTAGTGGCCCAATACAAGCATCGAGTAGGTATATCCCAAAAATGGGAGGCATTTTCCAATACACCTGTAAACACACACACACACACATCTCCAAGGCCAAAATGCTGAAATGTAAAAAGACTATGTAAACAATGCATGCATACACTAGGATACTAACCACATAGTACGACAATAAGAAGATGGAAGGTAAATAGGGCAAGAATATAGGACCTCCAAAAGAAAGAGTCTTCAAAAGTGAGTACACGAGTTCCTAAAACTCATCTACAAAAAAACCTAACTGAAGGATATGTGTAAGTCATATATCTGAATCTGTAAGAGCACACCTCATCTATCTAATCACTCTAAGAACCACATGGACCTAATCCATCTAGAACTCTATCAAATCATTGGTCCTCTACACAAGACATGACATGTGTTGGAAAATCCCATACTGGGATGAGTAAAACATTACTCAGTAGGACACCCCAAAACCATAATAGAATACCTCTAAGAAATACATGAAGTATACCACAAAGAAACACACAAAGTATATGATAATGGAATAAAAAATTTATACTCCAAGGGAAAAAATTAATTATAGTCATATCACATAAGTATAAGTCTAAAAAACAAAAGTATGATTATCATTCGTCATCTATAGATCACCGAGAGGTGATAACACACTGACTATCGATTACAGATGGTGTGTCGATAACACATGGAGTGTTGATAACACACAGAGTGTTGATAACACACTGAGTGTCGTTAACACCTGGAGTGTTAATAACATGAGAAGTTTCGAGGAGTTAGGTATCCCCCAATTCACATAGTCACCAGGTCACATAGTCACCAAGTCAAATAGTCACCAAGTCACATCCAGCCGTAGGGTTCTGCACTTAGCATGCTCAACCAGGTGAATCGACTACTGAAGACATTAGGTTGTATGTCATGTTCCAAAAAAATCTCACATAGAGTATACCAAAAGGATTTTCTTATCACAAGGGTCCCAATGTCATAATGGATCATCAGACAGACACTCAATTTGAATTATATAACTTTTTTTTGTGAAACAGTCTGACTGGGCCTGCCAGAACCAATCTAACCTAGTCTAGCCCACTATGCCACAAAAGGGACCCGACCACCCTAGTATGGATAACAACATGTTGGCCAGTTTTCTCTGTAAGAAGCATCCTTCCTGGCCACACCTCTAATGGTCCATATGGTCCACCATGACTGCGTGGATCCCACCATGTAACCTGGTCATCATGGCGTTGTGATGGGTTTCACATGGGTGGACCACCTCCTCAGTAGGCCTCACGTACTTATCATCATAGGTTCCTCCAACACGGCTTCAATCTACATCCCAGTTCACCTCCAGGGCCTCTTTATGTGGTCCCCGATCACCACTAGTGACCTCCTCTGCCCCAGACTCCCATGTAGTCCTGCATGGATAGCAACCTACTTCCACCATCGACTGCCCTACTGGTGGGTCGTTGTCGCCTCGCATAACCCATGGACCGACCCCATCTTTCAAATTCTTTCATCGCATCCGGCCACACCATCATGGGCCGGCCCTAGTCCATTGACTTGTTCCACCTTATGTTTATTCCTCTCTTAAACTTTACCCCACTTCCATCGAATGTCTATTATTCCATCGCGAGGTCAAATCATTTGATCTTGGATCGTTCCAATATGGATTGGGGGGCTCAAATTTTGGTCGTTCACATAGGGGTTTCAAGGGAGAAGAACACTTGAAAAACATGATAGATTGAGTTCGGAGAGATAAAGCACATGAACGAACAAAGAATAGATCTTGTACTTGTTCATGTTGGCCTTGATCAGTTCATGTTATAAGATTTAACGAAGAACAACATCAGATAATCACAAAGATCAATCTACCCCTTTGGAACCCCGCAAAAATTATCCATCTCTAAAGAACAGTGAAACTGAGGATCAACCTGTTCATTGGTTGGTCCATGTTTATTATTGAATCTATGAGGGGAAGGGGTAATCACAAAAATATTAATATCCTACCTCGTTGTTCGATCAGACGATGATGAAGAACAATGGTATGTGTCATCATCGATCCTTGATCCACCGACGTTCATTGGAATTTTTCAGAGAAGTTTCCATCTCCTTGCCTTAGAGGATTACCATGGTTATGATGATAACCATAAATTTCATTGAAAAGGACTATTAAAAAGGGAAATTTCCAATGTGTTGTCACATGATGTTAAAAAAACAAGATTCATTTTATTTCTTTTAATTTTCAAAAAATACTTTTCACAGTCAATCGATACTGATCGGTGATAGGCCCTACCTATGGTAGACTAACTTCTCTGAATTCATTGGGGGACTTAGATTTCTAATATAGCCACCCATTTTGGATTTATTCAAATTTTTCCAAAAACGTGCTCTTGTGCGCTATTAGAAAACAAAAAAAATTCAACGAACTATTCTGCGCACATCGGGACACAGAATCACACGCCGTCTCAGCACCTACTCTTTGAATTTTTTCTAATAAATTTATAAAAACAAAATTGATGAAAATCCGAGTAATTAAAATACCCTTTTACAATAAAAAAATCAAAACCATAATTTACAAACTCTTTACCATGATCACTGTGAATAATTAGCAAGGTAATATTTTTCTCATTTTTATCATAGGCTAAAAATGTTGGGAATAAAGAAGGACTCATATATATTTTCTATAAAAGAAACCCATTAATATCTAGTTTAACAATCAACGAAGGCAAATTCACAATATTTCCAACCAATAAATCTGGTTTTTGTAGGAAGAAATAAATCCATGTGCACAAACCATAAATCATAAAATGTTGAGACTCCACTTATAAATTTAAAACTCAACTTATCTTTCTTTTCGAAATGATAAGGATCATAAACAATATAATAATTAAATCCATGATTCGATAGGTCTCCAACTAGAACATTCATACTGATTCTGGCTAATGTTCTAACATTATAGTGTCCCAATAATCTATTCTATAACCAAGATAGGTCATCTATTTCACTTTGTTAAGGAAGATCATGGCTCTAAAGGTCTTTTATGTTATCTTTTTATACATTCTCATACCTATAATATAATTTATAAAAAAAAATTCTGAACTATGTACATTACATTTATCGATCTTAAAGTCCACAAGATAACCTTGAAGACATAACTGAATTATAAAAATTTGGTTTTCTTAAGTCTAATATAAGTAAAAAAAATTAAATTCAATATTTTATGAGAAGAAAAATATTACTTATTCTCATACTTTATGCCTGTGCACTTTAACCAAAAGATACTTTTCCACATTTCATTTAAATAATCTTATTGAAGGAATGATTATTCCCAGTTATATGTGTAGAACATCCACTATCCTTGGACTGAGGTTTATGACAGTTTTTACAAAATGTATTTCCCAATAAGTTAAATTATGAGTATTTTTGAAACAAAATGTGCTTGGGTTTGAAATTATTAGAAAATAAAATTTTAGGAATCCAAATCTGTATGATTTTATTATATTGATCATTTTTGAATTCCATAGAAATTATTCATTGGGAAATCTATAATATTGTACACTATTTAATGAATATCATTTTCCAATAATTTAAACTTTGATGTTTTGTATAGAACGGGGCACTTCAGACGTGATTTTTTTAATTTATTATCCCAACTAAATTTATATCCAAAAAAGAAGTTATAATCGAATTATGTTTTTCTATTTCTTTATAAAAACTAGTTTTCTCATGAATGTTTTCTCTAAATCTTTTAAAATATTTGAAATTTAAGAAGAGAGTATAGAAATTATCGTGTTTTCTTCGGGATGTTTTTACTCAACATTATCACATTTTTTAAAAATTTATCAAATTAGTTTTTATAAAAGTTTACAAAAATGATTAACTTTATCAAAAAAATATGTAATGTAGTATTATTTTCTAATATATATACTTCAACTAATGGAATAAAATTTTTATGAGTTTTTCAATTAGGATAGTTTGAATTTAAATTAAGATTGGTTAATGTTTCAAGAGTTACCTTATCCATGAAGCAATTATTATTCGTTGGAATTTCTGAAAGTAGAATGATATTCTTATAATCATTAATTTCCATATCTGATGAATTATCCAAAGAAAAATCACCTCTACTTTCACTCAAATAATCTGATGATTTTATAATTTTATAACTTGTGTTTTTGATAATATTTATTGAATTCATCTTAGAATCTATATCATTATTATCTTTTTTATTCAACTTTTAAAAATATTGTCATACATAACCCAGATTATTATGAAGATACAATATTATTTTATAATAATCTATTTTCAAAATTTTATCCTTAAATATCCTTTTTTAGTAATAAAAAAATCATTCTACCCAATAATATTACTCATCATTTTAGAAATATTAGGTAAATAATTATCAAATTGTCTAAAATAATTAATCTCCATTATTATTTGAAATTTCATTTTCCTTGATGAATTAGAAAAATTATCTATAAATATCACATTATTATTAATTGCTGAAACTAAAAGTTAAGATAATCTATTTTTTATTTTTCATCTTTTCTAAATCACTTTTCAATTTTCCCTCATATTGGATAAGAATAAAATTCAAATCATTTAATATAAACACTGTAATGAGATTTGTATCATCAATTTCTATTATCTAGGATTCTCACTCCCCTTGTATAGATTTATGATCTTTTCATCAAAAAACTGATGTGTAATATCTTTATCACATATAAACTGTAATCTATCAACAAATTTCATAAATATCTTATACATCCGAGAAAAGGATTCTACATATATGAAATCAAAATCTTGACCATTTACTCTAGTCATTGATCTTATAGTTTCTATAACTTTATAAATACAAAAATGTTTTATTTCATGTGTTATTCCAAATACAATTTGCAGCTTCATAAGAAGAGATTTTTCTTTTGATATTCCTTATCATAGAACTTATCAAAGTATTTCTTATAAGATAATTCAGTTGATATTCAATATTCTCTTGATTGGTATTGGTAGAAAATTTTTTCTTCGGTATTTTAAAATTCTAATAAGCATAACAAAGATATCTACTCTAATGCCAATAATAATGGTTTTAATGTGATCTCTACAATATTCATATTCAGCCAAATAGAAAATCAAGATTATATTCTAATTTTAAAGAGTTATAATATATAAACCTGTAATATTTTTCGAAAATAAAAATTGTTTTTCTACAAATAAACATTAGTGAAAAATTAGTATAAAAACAATATATAAATACCAGTTTATAAGACTAGTTATAAATCATTAAAACATTTATTCAGATGATAAAATTTAAAACTATAATGCTAAACATAGAATATCATTTGATACTAATTGTTAGATAGAATATTATATCAATGGATACAAAATAGGGTGAATGTTTGTTTCTAAATATCAGAACAAATGAAGTATTTTACCTCATTTGATATATTAGACAAGACCTATATCCTATGAATTCAAATTTTTAATCAAATTCACTGAAAAATAAATAAATTTAAATTATAATATTTTTTAATATAATTAAATTAAAAAACTAAAATTTCATTGTAAAATTAAGAGTAGAAATAATGAATTCTAGAAACTATTAAAATAATACTTTGAAATGTTTTAATGTATGACTAAAATAAACATTAAAAAAAATAAGAACACTTTAACCTTTAGTGTGATGAAAGTGAATAACCATGACATAAGGTATCCATATTTTTAACAAAACAATAATGTAAATCATTATTCAAATATAATTCTCTTTATCATTATGATTACAAAAATCTGTATCTTCCTAGCCCCAAATCCCTCAATCAATAAGATCTAATTCACATGACAGTCTATCCCTAAAATCCATCAATCTAACTAGATAGAAATCTTAAATTTCAAAATTAAATTATATAAAAAATTTATAATCCTCAATAATATTTCATTGAACTAAAATTATAAATATGTTTAAAAACCAAAAGTAACCAGATAATATAATTGAGTAAACTTTAGATGGATTGACATTCAAAATCATCATCTACAAGCTCCATGAATGTAACTTTATTTATAGGATCACCTCTAATGGTCATATTCTATGATTATAGGAGTTTGTTTCATTAAACATGGTTGTGAACCATACTAAAGTATCCACATGATCTATATAGACTTAATCCAATGGTCTCTTTAGTAGCATCATTATAGTGTTGTTTAAATATTCGTTCTAGTTAAAATAAGTTTTTTATCTGATTATAAACATTATTTATATAATGAATTAAACTTAATTAGTTTAAAATAAAGAAATCTATTCATTGGATAGAAATAACATTTTTCATCCAATGTTCCACCATTTATATGGCTGAAATAATAAAATTTGTACTTATAATTGACTAAAATTCATTTGTCTAAAGGGATGAGATCCACTCATATGATGGATTGGTATCTTCTCATCCAATGGATTGTAATTCACTCTTATTATGGACTAAACTGAGTTCTTTATCCTAATATAAATTTATATTCATCCAATTAGGTTGTTTTATACATCTACTAAAATAAGTGTTTTCTCAAAAAAATTTATAAATCATGGAAGGTCTAAATTTAGTAAAAAATAGTATTTATGAATGTGTAACGTGATTTTGAAAATAAATATTAGAATAAATATATGGTTAAACATTCTACCCAATAAATATTGCATATAATTCTAGTTGAGTTGGATGGAAATATCTCAATTCATGATGACTATGATCTTATTACAATTACATTTGATAATCTACACAATATTATAATTACTAATGAAATTTTTAAGGTATTATCCTATAAGAAAAATAGTAACATTGATGGGGAAATATTATTTTAATGTTGAGAAATAAGATTATATTTGGGAAGGAAAATTTATAGAAGAATATTATTCTGATGAATAAGAATATGAAAATGTGAAATTTTAAAAATTATTCCATTCATCTTAATAATTTTGATATGAGGAAAAATAATGTTTCATGGAATGTTTCTACTCAATTTTCAAATAATGTACATACTGAACTATTTTCAATAAAACATCAAAATATGAAATGATATTACGAATGTGGAGATGAGGATGAGAGGCCAATGAGTTCCTTAAAGAAAAAAGATCAAATATTTTAAAAGGTAAATTTTTCTTTCAATAGGAAAAGTAATTATTTTTGTAGACCCCAAAATATAAATTTATTATCCATGTTTTTTGATAATGATAACAATGAGGATCAAGAAGAAGTTGAGAATTCCAATTATGTTCATCGAAAAATACATATTTCAAAAGTTAATTATGGAGTGTTCACTAGTGATGAAGGTAATTATATTTTAAGTGAATAATATATATGAATAAAGTTCCTTAGATATGAGAGATGTAGTAATGTATTTATATTATTTTAGAATTCAGATAGATAATAAAAAATTAAAGAATAATAATCAATATTCATGAAATAATTCATATATTCATGCTAAAATGATGTCAAATATGATGAATAAGATTTATAAATTGTAGAAAATAATAATTAAACGGAATAATATGAGATTTTAAATAAAATATTTGGTTAAATAAAAGCATAATGGGATTTAATCATTAAAAAATGTTAATGGTTGAACAAATTAAACAAATTTAAATTAAATTTTAACAATTATGTCCATGAAGTTGGAGAATGGTCTAAGGAGAAGATTATGGGGAGAATTTAACTTTTAGAGAATGATTAAATTCATTTAGCCTAAAAAAATATTACATTCAAGATTTTAAAATTTTAATGGATGTTTTGGTGAAAGGGATGATTCAAATTCATAAGTGAGAAAATTCAAATTTTTACCAAACAAAACTAATTCTTAGAAATCAAAAAATTTCAAGAACACTAATTTTAATATTTTTAACTACTTTAAATTGATTATTAAAAAGGTAATATAAAAATTATAGAGTGAATAAAAATGTACTTGGATTTTATCAAAATATTATTGTTCAAAAAATGATCCAAAAGTGATGGCCAAAATATATAAGCTAAAAGGTATCATTGTATACAAATTAATCTATTTTTATAAGAATGTATGGATTTTAAGGAAATTATTAGTCTTTTTCATGGATTGGGGAAAATATAAAGGTGATTCAATTTTAATTTTCAATAGTTCTAAGATTCTATAAGATTTTAGAGATAATGATAGTTGTGTATTCAACCAACTAAAATAATAAAAATTTAGAATTACTATAAAAATTATGAACTGTAGGTTTTGAATATGTTCCAATCATTAAAAAATGTTGGGAATGATATGAAAATCCAAGTAACTTTAATAAAAAATGTGTCACCATTTTACCTACCTAAATAAGAATGAGTTGAAATACACAAAATAATTGTAAGAATAAAGACAGAGTAAAAATAATGTCATTAGTTATTGATATTTCAGTATAAAGATCTAAAAAATAATTAACATGGATTTTGGGAAGTCGATAATATTTGAACAAGAGTGTGGAGATTTAAAAATATTACCCATTAGAGATCATTCAGATAGATATATGTGGTTTTATGAGGAAGCAATAAAAAAACATAAACAAATATTTATTTTCCTCTATATACTATTTCTATCATCTTACATGAATTATGTTCTTGAAGAAAAATATAGATAAAAATCAAATAGTTATTTTCGGTGAAGATACTAGTGGAATATTTTAAGTGTATCTTGGGAATCAAAGTATTTACTATAAAATAAATGATCTATAAAACCAATAAAAAAATGGTGCCACTAACTGGAAGAATAAGATTTTAGTGGATAAGGATCATAATAAATTGATCGAGAAATATACTTCACAGTATTTATGAATTGAAGTTGTTAACATAGTGATTTATATTTAAAACAATCATTTTTATCAAAAAAAAATACAAATTTTCACCATGCAATATAAATTATAGGAAATCCTTAATTAAAATTAAATGTGATAACCATGGGATGTTTTAGAATAAATGTGTGGATGATACCATCTTTTGTAACCTTCAAAATGGATGTGTTTGTCCCTATCACTGTATAGAGACATGGAATAATGTATATTATGATAATTTAAGGGTTTTAGAACTTATAAATAATGAAAACACACATCAAGAAGCATGTTTATTAAGTGAAGATAATGAATCATATTTGATTGTAATGTTTGAAAAGGAGTTAAAAACCTAGAAATTCTAGAGTATTTAACAAGATATATGAAATAGGAGAAGTGAAACAGAAAATTAAAGACTTGTGTGCATAGGTAACATGAAATTGAAAGCAATTTATTTTTATATGACATTCACATTGGTCATTAATCTTGAGAACAATTTTATTTTTCTTTTTATTAAGTAAAAAATAGACACATGATCTTCCAAATAGATGTCAAATTATTCTTTGTGAATGGAGAGTCAGAATAGGATGTATACATTGAGAAATATAATAGTTTTTTATTATAAATGGTAAATGATATGTTTTTAGGTTAGAAAATATCTATATGGGTTGAAAAAACATTGGAGCATGGTATTCTCAGTTAAACACTTTATTAAAGTTGATGATGTTCAATAAGGGAAGAGTTGACACAAAATTCTTTATTAATGATGAAAAATTGGTATCAATTATTATAATTTGTCAAGTACATGATACAATATTTAAATAAAATAATGAATATATGTGTAAGGTGTTTTTTATATATTCAAAATATGTTTGAGATATCCATATTTGGATAATTAAGGAACCTTTTGGGATAACAAAGTTCTCAAGAAAATGATCAAATAGTTATTTATCAAGATAAGTATACCTAAAAACTTATAATTTTGTTTGATATGGAAAATTAAAATCTATTTTATACCCTAATTTTAATGGAATCCTTGATTTAGAAGGACCGAATATGAATGTATATTGAGTCAAGCAATTTCATGAAGTTAATTCATAGTTTTCCTTACTTGAGAACTTCAAGAATAGATGTGGTGTATGTTGTTACACTATATGAAATATAAAAAAGTGTATCAAAGGAATATCGTTTTTTTTACAGAAAATTCTTAGGTATATGTATATAATGGTAGATTTTGGGCTAAAATATGAAAACATTGGAATTATTGATCTTCATTATTATATAAATGCATACATGGATGGGGATATTAATGATAAATGATTAACATATTATTGTTCTTTATTTTTGGAAGAAAAATGATTATCTTGGAATAAAAAGAAGAAACATTTGGTCTCCTTTAATAGTACTAAAGTGGAATATCTTTCTTAAACTAAATAAAAAAACTTATTGATGTTTAAGATGACATAGCAAGAAGATCTCAGAGTGGGTATAAAGTTTTCAATATTAATGGGATGTGATAATCAAAGTACTATAAATTTATCTATAAATATATTTCAACATTCCCAATAAAATAAAATTGATATAAAATATCACTTTATCAAAGATTTTGTGTAACATATATTTATTAAGAAAGTTTTTTTTCATATCAAGGAGAATATTATAGGTATTTACACAATTCCATTACCAAAGGTATCATTTAATATACATAGTTTGATGGTACGAGTTCAACCTCATTCTTCTCAATTCATAGTTATGGTGATTTCGCCCACTCCATCCCTAAATAGATGGATAATTTGTTTTGTCAAAGGGGGATAAGTACCATATAAATCGCTTTATGTTGAACCATTAATGTATATTAAAAGTGGGAAGAAAATAATATTGGGGATGAGTATAAATATATGTGGTTATCCTAATGGGGGTTTGATACCATATTTAGTTGGATCATATATTTATATAGTGTTTTTAAAATTGGTAAACATTGAATTCATAATGGTTATATGAGTTCTGAAATATTCTAAAATATTTTGTGACCATGTATGTTGGGAATTTTTATACACAAGTTAAATGAATAATGTTAAGAAGTGAAATTAGAGTCATTTTAAAATTGTATAAAGAGATGTAAAGTAGTGGATATAAGTTACATTAATGGAAAAAATGAAATTATTATTCAATTATCCAGTTACCTACAAAGATTTTTCTCATGTAGGATTAGAGTTATTTTATAGTAATTCCTTACAATGTGTATTCTGTTTAAAAAGTGATTTATATTCAATTTATCTAAAAAAATCCAATGGGGAAGATTATTAGGCCAATGATTGAAGAATATGTTGAAATATAATGTTTTTGAACTTGGGGAGATTTGTGTGACTCAGAATGATTTTTTTGAAAAACATATTTGAAGACGAATATATTTTATGATTTTTCATAATGAGGAAGAATAGATTTGAAGATTATGAAGTGGATATGATCATGTGTTAGATTTTGTTTTCAATATATAAATAGATTAAAACTAAAATATGATAGTGTTTATAATTTGATATGTAAGATATTGAAATGTTTTGAGGTGGTTAAAAATTTTTCGTATGTGTTTTAAAGAGTTATTTATTGTTTTGATGTAATCTAAGAGTATTGGTGCGGAAATAAAATGGTCTATAAATTTAAAAGTACTAAAATGTATAATATTTATATATTTAATACATATAGATTTATCTAATTGGACTTGGTTGGAAACTCAGATATGTTATTAATTAAAAAGGATTTATATATCCGATATATATGAAATTATTATATGCTTGGGATTTCTCTATTATAAAATATAAAATTATCCAAATGTAATTTTTTTCAAGACATGATACATAATATTTTTCATACACAATGGATTTTGATATGTGATATTTTTTTCTAGTTTTAAAATTTATAAATATGCTCAAATATAAGGGGTTATAGATATTATTATCCCTAAAAAAATATTATTATTGAATATTTAAGTATTTTTACATTGATTTGAATTAAAATGATAATGTTGAATTATTATTATTTAGATTAAATATCAAAAATAGGAATCATGAATGTATTTTTTAGAGAATAATGGTAAATACCATAAGAATATATCACACCACTATTATGGAAACTTATAAGAAAATAAGAGAAGGGTTTCTTTGTGAAGAATATTTAAATGGTTCATAGGGAGAAAAATTTAAATAGTAATTAGTAAACATTATTATATCTTAATTTTTATATAAAATAACAACATAATTTTTTTAGTATTAGACCTAGATATATACATTTATGGGAGATTTTTAAGTGAAATTGAAATTTTTATGTGGTTGAAATTTGAAATTGTAAAAAAAATTATTATGTAATTAAAACATGGTTCTTAGAAAATTATTTAATAGGGAGTGAAAATGTAAATAGTTTATGATTGTGTTTAGAAACGTCTTCCTAGAAATAAATTAAAGGATGGATAAGAAGAAGAAGATTCATAATGAAAACATGATGACATTCTGACTTTTATGAATAATATCTTGTTGTATAGAAAGAGATTTTGTGTCATTGCTTCTACAGGAGTACTTTACAAAAGTCTCGGGACATTTTTTTTCAATAGTACATAAATATAACATCATAATTGTTGGTAAAATGGTGATTAATGTTCACTATTTTCTCTTCGGTGACTCTAGATCATTATAGGTATTAACTTATAATTTATAGTGGTGATCCTAGTAAAAAATATCATACTCTCTCTATGTTAGTGCCTTGGTGTGTCTGATAATGATATATTCATTAAATTATAGTAGGTGTCAAAGGTTTTTATTATATAAACATAAAAAGGAAATAAATTCCCTGATTCACCCCAAATAGTATTGATTTACCAAAGATCTTGTAGTTCCTTTTTATAATCCACATCTACTTGCAAGGATGTTTGATTAATATATTGACATTTTCTCTACGGTTTAATCTAGTCTAGCATCTAGGAGGGACATTGGGTTTTATATTGATTTTTTTCTTGTGATAAGACCTAAATAATTACAATAAAACCACATGGAACTAATAGTTTTGTGAGACTAGAATTTTCTCTTTGAAATAGTTGAGTAGAAAGGATTCATTGGATCGAGTGTTTCTAATTGAGAAAAAACCAATTTTATTTAAAATGGAATCAAGTATTATATTATATTTTTGTACCGTGTAATAAAAGGTTAATCTAGATATAATGAAGAATAAATTTAGGTTTTCACAATTTGGCAATTTTTTTGACTAACTTAATGAAGCTTATTGCTTTTCCACGATTTATCTTTGATTAGGTTTTCATCAGTTAAGGGTAAAAGTAGTAAATATTCAGAAAAAATATTTACATTGTAAATATAACCATTATGAACGTTTTCCCATGAATTTTGGAATTGAAAATAAACCTATAGAATTTATGTATTTTTTTAATAGGATATTTCATATATAACACCCTAAAAATTCTAAAAGAGTAAACACTATTCAACAGCATGTATGACATGTAACACTAAGAGGGAAGGGAATATAATATCCAACAAATTTATAATATATCTACTATTTTAAAATAAAATAAATATAATTTATAGCATTAAATTAAATCAAAAATTAGTTAACATACATCACATGAAACAATGACCTTCCTCTAAATCTTTCCTTACAATCAAAAGCGACCTTCTTCTATGGCTTTCTCTATACACAATTTTGAGTCTTACTGAGAAAAAATCTATAATTAAATAATTATTATTTAATAAAATAATATATAATATAGAATTTATATAAAAAGTGATGAATAGTATTAACAAAACATTTACAATATATGGTTTATAATAATATATTATTAATTTTTAGGGTAAAACTTTATTAAAAGTGAATATAAGAACCAATTGAATAAAAAATATTTTAGGGAAAACTATTTTTAAGTTCACAAAGAAGTTTTACCTAGATAGATTAAATTTCTTAAAATCAGTGAGTGATATTAATGTAACATATATCTTACATATTCAGTGAGTTATATTTGATATTCATCAAGTAGATTTGATGAACATAAGATAAGATAAAACCAAATATTTAACATAAAAATATATATTTTTATTAAGGCATTTTAATGATTTTTAATGGAAAAACATTTTTATAATATTAATTTTGACATGTTTATCTATTTAAATTGATAATAGTAACTTTATTTTTGAATTAAATATGTCAAAATTATCTTAGGATGGATTTTATCCATTTTTCAAAGAAACATCGTTTTTTGTGAATAGTGTAAAATACTATGTTTTAGTGAAAAATATATTTTCGGTTAAGTAATTATTAATGTTAAATTACAGTATAAATTATTATTAAAGTCACTTTGGATCAAGTATATATATATATTAATACATTTTAGTTTATTAAAATTACTTTTTAACTTTTAAATCGTATATAAAAACATAACAATTTTTTAACTATTTTATACTAAAACATGTTAATAAGTATGTCTGCAAGATGAGCATTAATCATAATTTTTGCGATTTATCGATATGAATTATAAAAATACAATATACACCATTTTAATCAAGAAAATTTTTTTCTAATAATATCAACTTAATTTTTGATAAATATGATTAGTGAATGTGATTAATATTAATTATAGTGATTAAGGGGTAATTACTCTTAAAAATGGACTAAAACCCTATGTTTAGGAACCAAAATGACCTAGAAACTTGTCCAACACTCATTTTATGGAAATATTTCGTTCTATTACCATAAATTAATGATTTTTGTGGTTTTTTATAACTTTTATTAGGTAATAACATGTGCACACCTAACTTCTTTTCAAGATAACCATGTGAGTCATTTTATTTCCCAATAAAAGGAAACCACCACTAACCATTCCTCTCAGATCTCAAACCTCTTAAATTAGGCCATTATCTACCCAAATGGTATTCCAACATCCCTACCATAATCCAATATTCCTCCCTTCAGGCATAATACCTTCCATGAATCCATTTTGGTATATACCAAAAGAAGTTACCCAATTTAAAGGTAACATCTTTTCTCAATATCTATTGTTTCATTTCCATTATAAGACCATTAAAATATAATTATTATATTATTTTATAATAAAATTCTTTATTATAAACTTATGTCTTTATTCTGACCATCAAATGGGTATCAAAAATAATGTTTCTATGGACGATGAACTACTGCCTCTCGAAATAGAGATTGTTCATTCATCCATTATTTCCTTTCATGGTGGAAATAATTATGCCAAATTTGTTTATATATGTTACATATGATATATAACATGTATTTGACCTTATTTATTTGTTTTAAAACACATTCCCTTATACTTTCCACTTTTTACAAAAACAATATCATCGTTTGAGGAATTGTGGACCACCACCCCTCCAACCGATGTGATGCATTCACTCTATACTTAAAACATTTAATTGTTGGTTTTAATTAAAACTATGAGACATAAATAACAAATATATTATATTAATAACATAATTAAATTTCTATAAATTATATATATATACACACACAGACACATCTTTTTCTTTATTAGTCTTTCACACACCACAAAAGAGATAATGTTGTTCGCGGACTTGGGGACTACTGCATCCTCGAGATGATGTGATTACTTTTACATAAGAAAATTCTATATAAAAGTAAATATTATTAAATAATATGTTATTTATTATATAATTATTATTATGGAATTATATGGTGTTACTTACCCGCTTTCTTTAAGAATAATTTAAAAATGGAAACATTACTCATGTGTACATACGACCTACCATCACTAAGATTTTATCTTTGGACCAATTTTCATAAATATATTTACTGATTGATTTGAAAAGTATAATTGATGTATAAATATGATAATTATGTCATATTTATTATTCTATATAAGTAATATAATTATCCCTTTAACTATAGTTTACTAACAAAAGTTAATTTGACATGTAAATAGAATTTGGTCAAAAACCTTGATCTAAACATAATTGTTTAAGAAGTTATATGGAAAATGATAAAAAGTAAAATAAATGTAATTGTAAACATGAAAAATATTCTTAGTCAACTAAAAAAATAACATATGATTTATATATCGGAGTTTAAAAGACGTTCACCCGAAAAGAAATGCCAGGTAATGGATTATTGTCTCATTTTAATTATGTGAGGCATACTTAATTATTGTAAGCCTAATTTCTTATATATGTTGTAGTTACTAACAAATTCAAATATAATATAATTAATTATATTATATTCATGGAATTTACATATTATATTTAAGTATTTTGATTTTTGGTTTTTCCAATCCATTTGTTACAACATTAGTATGTAATTCATGTCTCACTTTTCTTTCTATGAGGCATAATTTATTATTGTTCACCTAATTTTATATATATGGTGTACATATATCCATGTTGACATATACTATGATGAACCCTATTAACTTATTATTATTTAATGGTTTTATTTAATGATTAATACCTTTTGGTTTTCCAATTAATTTCTTACCACATTGGTAAGGGATTTCAATCTCACTTTTTACATCCGTGAGATAAATATCACATTCACCACTTACATCATTTGTGTGGTGTACATACATACAATTTTTTCATATTATATAATTAATTATAATATATTCATGGTTTTTAAGTGTTTCAATTTATGATTATCACTTTTGGGTCTTTTGTTTCATAAGTAATGGAATTTTGTCTTAATTTACATTTCTTTGGGACTTATTTGTTATTATGTGAAAATTATCTTTTATGTTGTTTATATAATTACTTTTTCATGTTATATCTTTAATCTTATTATTCTTGTGATATTATAATATTCATTTAATTCTATAACTTTCTATATATTATGATTAAAATGTTTTAAAGTGGTATGGGATACTTTGGAATGATTAGAGATAATTCTCTTCAAGAATATTCTTAGTGGTAATCTTTAAAGTATCACTTCCTTTTTTGATTCTTAAAATTATATTTGAACAATCAAATTAGTTTAATAAAATTTTGACGGAGATTTATTTAAATAAACCTATAATTTTCATAGATATTATTTTTCCTGAAACTATATACCATTTTTCATATGGTGTTTACTTTAAAAGTTTTAGATTCTTGGCATCAAGCCTTCATATTATTAGATTCTTGGAAAGAATCCTTGACAATATTAGGTCCTTGGAATGATGCCTGAAAAGTATTTGATTCCTGGAATGAGGCCCTGAATGTATTATATTCTTGGAATGAATCCTTTATAGTACTATATTGTTGGCATGAATCCTTAAAATTATTAGATTCTTGGAATGCACCCTTGAAAGTAAAACATCCTGGGGACAATGCCTCAGAGGAATGTTATAAATATCCATAGTTATGAATTTCCTTCATCAATTTTTCAGTTATTGTTTATCCATGATATTATGCATTGATATTTCTATGGATTTATTCTATACAAAGATTATTAACTAAGTGGATTGGGTTTCATATTCTTACCATTACATATTTATTTTTCCTTATATAGTTATTCAAATGGAATGTATTTACAGTTATTTACCTTTCTATATTGACTATTCTCATTGATTCATTATTAATACTATAATATTTTTCCTTTACTGAGCATTTTAGCTCAAGATTATTATGTTTCTTTCCCTAGTAATCTATAAAGAATAATATGGAATAAATTTAGTAATATACTAGATGTAATAGAGTTATCCTTGATTTTGTTTATTTATTTATAAGGGAAAAATATGTTTTAAATAGTGTATCCATTTTTTAAAAAAATCTTATTTATGTATCTAGTTTTCTAAGACTACTCATTTGATCAGTCATTTGGGGCATGATTCCTTGTAATCGGGCCAATGTAATTGATAGCAGACACTGACTCTAGGCTATCTCGGGCTGGGTCACTATAGTTGGTGTCAAAAGAAGTTTAGAAGCAACCTTGGGAACTGTATTTCTAAAAACATATATTAGATAACAAAACTATAAGGTAGAATTTGAGGATAATTATAAACGAAAACCCTATAATTTTGTTAATGAATAGATTATTTGGTTCTTTCTAGAAATAATCCCCATTATGGATACTAATAAAGGATGTGGTTCTGAAATAGATGTATATAGAAGAAACAACTATGACAAGGTGTTCTGGGCCTGACTTAGGGTAACCTTGTACATGAAAACATGCCTTACTGTGCACCTAGTTTTACACTCCTAGTGATAGGAATCAGATAATCCATGTTTTATTTACAATCCAATATGAATAATTATAATGGATAATGAAAATAAATAATCTAGGTTAAAACTAAGGTGTTTTATATTTAAAAATATTATTTCATGATTTTGGAATCATTGAAAGGATGTTCTAGATAATCCCTACAACACATAATGACCTTTGTAGAAATAAAAGGACAAAGTTTTTATGTTTTGTGGTAAAATTTAAAACCTTAGTTAAAAGAAAATTTAGGGACTAACCTTATTCTAATGATATCTATAATATTTTAGAAATTGTATAAATATGGTATAAGAAAAGACAACCTATATGACAAGTGACAACTAACCAAATTCAGTGAGGTAGATGGTCTAGAACCCATTGCTAATTTATGATAAGGTCTTCACACCAACTATTAACCTACTCATTTTACTGGATTGTTTTCTATTGTTTTTAGTTAAACAAATTTACGAATAATTACTAATAATCATCCAATAGTGTTTCTTTTTTGGTTTAGAAATTAATTTCTTAAGCATATATTTTTTGAAAACAAGTTAGAAAAAAATAATTAGAATTATCACTATTTTATGGGACTTAAAAATAATTAAAATTTTGTTTTATTATTTTAGGAATCCAATTTGATTTTTGGAACTCCATTTTATGATGTAATTTGATGAATTATAAATTTATCAAAGACAAAAAAACAAATATGATTGTTCATATGAAATTAAAAACTATTATGTAAGAATTTTCATTATATTCTTGGTCAAAAAAATAATTATCCAACATTAGGAATATAACATTTAAATAAAATTATATCCTAATACCTTAATTTATATTGAACTTATGGTCTCTTAAATCATATAGATTTATGGTTTTCTGGCCCTCAACTTTCTATTCATCATTTACTGGTTTTTGATTGATGACCTCATTCAATCCCTACATATATTTATTTTTTTCCTCCAAGTATGTATCTATAAATTCCACTAATATTCTCATAATTAGATACCTAGTAACATTGTTGTCCATATGGCCTTTTTACTTCCCATTCTATACTTTATAGAAGATTTTTTATAAACCCTTCTCATGATGTGGGATTTCAATATTGGAAACACCAAAAAAATATCATACCAAGATCATGTTTAAATTTATAGGATGAAATTTAATTAATTTTAGGAGAATTTAACACCATATAAATTCTAAAATATCAAACTTTATTCAATAGAGTGCATTACCCATAACACCAAGTGTTAAAGGAATAATATTTCTCGAGAATTTATAATATATTTACTATTTTAAAATAAATAAAATATAATTTATAGAATGAAATGAATGAAACAATGAGTTAGAATAAATCAAATGCAACAATGAAATTCCTCTATAGATTTCATTACTCAAAAAAGATACCTTCTCCGATAGATTTTTCTATACGCAATATCGAGTCTTACCAAGAAAAAATATATCATTAAAGCATTATTAATTAATACAATAATATATAAACATGATTTTATATTAAAAGTTATTAATAGTATTAAATAACTTATAAAAATATATGGTTTATTATAATATATTATTAATTAATATGTAGAAAATTAATTATAAATGATTATAATAACCAATTTGATTTAAAAAGAATATTTTCATAGAAAACTATTTTTATGTTCACAAAGAAATTTTACCATAATAGATGAAACTAGATAAAATTAGTGAGTTACCTAATATATTTATATATATTCATTAAACTATATTTTATATTCATCCAATAGATTTTATAATCATAAGATAAGAGAAAACCTAATATTTCACATAAAAACCTATATTTTTAATATGGAATTTTTTTCACCTTTTAACAGAAATTATATTTTAAATATTAATTTAAACAATCTTAAAAATTTAGGATTATAAAATAATTTTTTTTAAAATAATAATGTAAAAATTATCTTAGGATGAATTTTTTGGGATTCTTCGAAGAAACTTCATTTTTAGTAAATAGTGAAAAATACTACATTTAATTTAAAAACTATCATTTTATTTAAATAATTATTAATGATAAATTAAATTATAGAATATTTTTAAAGTCGGTAAGGAGAAATTATGAATCTATTAATTCAATTTAGATTATTATAATTATTTTAACTTTTAAATTGAATATAAAAAAATAACAATATTTTGAACGTTTTTCTATAAAAACCAGTTAATCCTTCTGTCTATGAGTTTAGCATTAATCCAAATATTACTGATTATCTGATTTGAATATTGAAAATAATAAAGACACCATTGTAACCAAGATAATATTTTTGGTCTAATAATATCTACTTAATTTTTGAGGGTAATTATTATTGAAAGTGATTAAAATAATTAGAGTGATTAAAGTGTAATTTGGAATAAAAAGGACAAAAACCCTAAGATTAAGAGACCAAATTACGATGAAACTTGTCCAACACTCATTCAATGGAAATATTTCTGGCATTAAACATACGTATATGAGTTTTGGTGGTTTTTATTAAGTATTATTAGGTATTAACATGAGCACACCTAAATTCTTTTCAAAAATACCAAGTGAGTCTTTTTCCTTCCCAATAAAAGGCCGCTAACACTACCCATTCCTCACACCTCTAAAACCACTTAATTTCAGCCAATATCTGCCCAAATGGTCTCCCAAAATCCATAATCTTGACCTATAATCCTCCCTGTATGTATAATACCTTCCATGAAATCCTTTTCATTTATCTAAAAGAAGTTACCTGATTAAAAGGTAACATCTTTTCGGAATATCTCTACATTTATTTACATTATACAATCCGTAAAACATCCTTATTCTATTCTTGTATAAAAAAACATCTATCCAAAATATACTAGTATGTTTTTATGATGATATATTTACCTACACTTACAAAAACCTCCATCCAATGGGTAACAAACATAATGATTCTATGGACGATGAACTACCAACTCACAAAATAGTGATTGTTCACTCTTCTATTACTAACTCTCATGGTAAAAATTTTGATGTAAAATTTGTATAAATATGTTATATATGATATATAAAATGTATTTACACTTTTTTATTTTCATTACAACACAAAACATATGCTTTCCACTTTGTGGAAGAAACGATGACATCATTTGAGGTAGTGTAGACTACCATCCGTCAATATGATGTGATTCATTTACTATATACTTGGAACATAAAATGTATGTTTTTAATTACAAATATAAGACCTAAAAAATGATATTAATGTATATATTTTGTTTCTATAAATATAATATATATATATATATATATATATCATTTTCTTTATCACCCTTTCACACACCATAAAGAGATAATGTCCTTTGTGGAGGTGTAGACTAATGTCTCATAGACATGATGTGATTTTATTTAAATAAAATAATTATATATATAATTATATATTATTAAATAATATGGTATTTATTTTATAATTATTAGTCTGGAAAGATATATTGGTACATACCTTTATTCCACAACAATCATTTAAAAATGGGAACGTTACTCATGCGTACGTACAACAAACCATCTCCATGATTGTAACATTGGCTCATTTTTCATAACCATATATAATTATTGATTTAAAAAGTAAAATTGGTGTATATTTAATATAAGTATGTCATGGTTATTATCTAGGAGATTTTATATAGTAAACCCTTTGACCATAGTTGACCAATAATAGTTGTTTTGGCACATAAACAAAATTTGGTCAAAACAACAGACATAAACATAATTCTTTAAGAAGTTGTGTAAAACATGATAATAAGAAAAATAAATGTAATTATAAAAATAAAAAGGTTATGAATCAGGTAGAAAATTGACATAAGTTTATTATAAAAGAGGTTAAAGGACATTGACCTGAAAGAAAATGAGAGGTAAGAAATTCTTGTCTCATTTTCATTACGTGTGGCTTACTTAATTATTATACACCTAATTTATTATATATGGTGTGCTTACATAAAAATTGACATATAATATCATAAATTATATTATATTCATGATATTTATAAGATTTACTTTCGTATTATTACCTTTGGGAATTTCAATCCATTTGTTACTACATTATTAAGGAATTCTTGTCTCACTTTTCCTTCCAAGAGGCATAATTTAATACTATGCACATGATTTCATATATATGTTGAATATACTATGATATTTAAATATAATATCATTAAACCTAATATATTAATTTAATTTAAAAATTTTATTTAGTGATTAATACCTTTGTTTTTTCAAATTCATTTGTTATGACATTAGCAAGAGATTTCTACCTCACTTTTTACATCTATGAGATAAATGTCATAATCCCCACTTAATTCATTTATATGACGTAACTCATGACAATTTTTATATATCATATCATTAATTAATTTATCTTTATGGTATTTAGATGTTTTATTTTATGATTATCACTTTTGGGTCATTTGATTCCTATGAAATAGTATTTCATCTAAATTTACATTCCATTGAGGCTAATTTTGTTATTATGTGATAATTCAATTTTATGGGGTTTATATACTAAATTTACCATAACATACCAGTAATCCTATTATTATTATTATATTATATGTTTTTTTCAATGCGATACAATTCTAGAGATTATGATTCCAATGTTTCGAAGTGGTATGAGTCACTTTAGAATGTTTAATTATTTTTCTACTTCAGAATGTTCTTAGTGGATACCTTTGAAATTTCACTTCATTGTGTAATTGTTAAAATTATATTAAAAAATCAATTTATTTTAATAAATTTTCATTTGAAATTTACTTAAATATTCATATGATTTTTCATGGATATTATTATTTCCTAAAACTATATTCAATTTTTCATATAGTATTCACTTTTAAATTTTTAGATTCATGTCATGAAGCCTTAACGTTATTAGATTCTTTCCATGAATCCTTGAAAATATTAGTTTTAAACCATGATTACTTGAATGTATTATATTTTTGGCATGAATCCTTGAAGGTATTATATTCTTGGCTTGAATCGTTGAATGTAGTAGATTATTGGAATGAATCCTTGAAAGAATTTGATTCTTGGAATGAATCCTTAAAAGTAATAGACCCTTGGCACAATGCCTCAGAGGTATGTTATAGATATCCATAGTTATGAATTTCCTTCATAGATATTTCAGTTATTATTTATCCATGAGATTTTTCATCTACATATATATGGATGTACTATACTTACAGTTTATCGATTAAGTGGCTTGGGTTTTATATTCTTACCCTACTATTTTATCCATATCTAGTTATTTTAATGGAATTTATTTCTAGTTATTTACATTTCCATAATGAACATTCTCATTAATTCATTATTTCTTATGCTATATTTTTTCCATTACATTGCATTTTAGATCAAACATATTATGTTTATTTACTTGAAATCCTTGAAGAGTAATATGAATTATATTTAATAATATGCTAGAAGGATTAGAGTTATCGTCAAAGTTGTTTATTTCTTTAGAAGAAAAATATTTTTTGTAATTAGTGTATCCATTTCTGATTCAAAACTCATTTATGTATTTTTTCCAAAACTACTAAACAGATCATTCTATTGGGGCTTGATTTTTTGTAATCATGTCGATGTAATTGATAGGAGACAGTGACTATGGGTTATCTGGGGCTGGGTCTCTACAGTTGGTATTAAAGTAAGTTCAGTAGAAACCTTTGTAATTATATTTAGGGAAACCTAGATTAGATTACATAACTATAAGGTAGAATTTGAGTATAATTACAAATGATAAACCAAGAATTTTGGTAGTTTCAAGAGTATGGGGGTATTACTAGAAATAGATACATTTCTGGATACTACAAATGGATGTGGGTCTAGTATAGATGTACTTATCAGTAACCATTAAAACAAGGTGTTTTTGGCCTGACTCAGGGTAACCTGGTACATGACAACCGACCTTACTGTGCCCCTAATTTTATACTCCAAGGGGATATGCATAGTATAATCCCTATTTTCTTTACAAAACAATATCTATAATTATAATTTAAAATGAAAATAAATAATTGGTGTTAAACCTAAGGTGTTTTAGATTTAAAAATAATGTGATATGATTTTTGGAATCCTAGAAATGATATTATGGATAAACCCCAGAACAAGGAAGGAGAATTGTATAAATAACAAGATGATGCTTTTAAGTTTTGAGGTTACATTGAAAAAATTAGTTAAAGAAAATTAGTGACTGAATTTATTCCAAGGATTTCCATTAAAATTTGTAAATCCTGTTAATATGGTTTAAAAAATAAAACCCATAAACTGGGTTAAAGCCAATCAAATCTGGTGAGGCTGCTAGTCTTGAACCCCTAACTAAAGGATGTTAAGGGTTTCATCCCTACCACAGACCTACAATTTTTCTTGGTTAATATGTTTTTGTTTTTAGTTTAATAATTTGATGAATATGTACTAATGATAAACCAATAGTGTTTCTTTTTTAGGTCTAGAAACTAGTTCCTTTACCATATTATTTTTGAAAAAAGGGTAGAAAAAAATAATTAGACTTATCACCATTTAGGGTACTTAAAAATAATTAAAATGGTAGTTTAGTAAATTTTTCATCATAGATAATTTTTGGATATCCATTTCATGAAGTAGTGGTTGAATTGGAAATTAATCCAAGCACAACAAAAAGATAGTATTTTTCGTCTGAAATTGAATCTTATCAGGATAAAATATTTCCTTATATTCATAGTCAATAAAAGAATTACCCAAAATTATGAATATAACTTCTAAATAAAATTATGTCCTAATACATTAATTTCTATTGAACTGATGGTATCTATAATCCTCAATGATTTATGGATTTGAGGCCCCTAACATTCTATTTATCATTCACATGTTTGTGATTGATAACCTCATTCACTCCCTATAAATATTTACATTTTCCCTCTACGTACATATCAATAGTTTCCACTAATTATTTCCTAATTGAAGACCTATTTATATGGTATTCCATGTGTCCTTTTTTACTTCCAGTTCTCTATTTTATATAAGATGTTTTTAAACCAATATCACGATGTGGGATTTCAATATAGGAAACACCAAACAAATATCTTTCCTAGATCAAGATAGAATTATGAGGGTGAAAATTAATTGAGGTCGGGAGAATGTAACACCCTAAAAATTTTAAAATATTAAACTTTATTCAAAATCTTGTATCACACTTATCACCAAGTGTAAACAGAATATAATATCCCGAGAATTTATAAAATATTTACTATTTTAAAATAAATTAAATATAATTTATATCTTAAAATGAATGGGACACCGAGTTATCATACATCACATGAAACAACCTCAATCTTCTATAGCTTTCGTTACATGAAAAAGTGTACTTCTTTGATGGATTTTCCCTATATGCAATTTCAAGTCGTACTGAGATAAAAAGATATAAATAATCCATTATTATCTAATACAATACTATAAATCCTAGCCGTTATATTAAATGTTATGAATAGTGTTAAATAATTAAAATATATTTTTTATAATAATATATTATTAATTCAATTTAATATAAAATGATATTATTATAAAAAAACTTTATTTATGTTCACAAAGATGTGGTACCCTAATAGATTAATTTGTTTAAAATAAATGAGTGATATTAATGTAATATATACATTACATATTCAGTAAATTATATGTGATATTCATTAAATAAATTTTATAAACATAAGATAAGAGAAAAACCAATATTCACATTAAACATATATCTTTATTAAGGCATTTTTACAACTTTTTAATGGTGAAATTATTTTAAATATTAATTTTTACACTAATATAAATTTAATTTTATAAAAAAAATTATTTTCTAATTAATAATTTCCAAATTATCTTAGGATTAATTTTTGTTATTTTTTTAAGAAACATCATTTTTTTGTGAATGGTGAAAAATAATGTGTTTTATTAAAAAATCGTCATTTTGTTTAAATAATTATTAATGTTAAATTATATTATAATGATATTTTAAAGTGAAATTAGATCAATTATACATATTTTAATAAAATTTATTTCATTATAAATAATTTATATTTTAAATTTATTATAAAAACATAACAATATTTTGATCATTTTTTTTACATGAACTAGTTAATCCGTCTATCTGCGAGATTAGCATAAATTTTAATTTTGTTTCTTATTTGATTTGAATTTTTAAAATAAGACATAAAACATTTTAATAAATATAGTATTTATTTTCTAATAATATAAACTTAATTTCTGAAAAAAAATGATTAGTGAAAGTGATTAAAATTAATTATAGTGATTAAGGTGTAATTAAGAATAAAAATGAAATAGAACTCTATGTTTAAAATCCCAAATGAGAAAGAAACTTTTCCAAATCAAATTGTCTGGAAATATTTTAATTATTAAACTTAAATTAATCATTTTGGGAATTTTTTATTACATTTATTATGTAAGAACATGTGCACACCTAACTTCTTTTCCAAAATACCAAGTAAGTCTATTTCCATCCCTATAAAGGCCACCAATTCCACCCATTCCTCACACCTCTCAAACCTATTATGTTTAGACAATATCTACTCAATATATCTCCAAAAATCACTAACCTTTACCTTGAAGAACCTATTTGGGCATAATACCTTCCATGGATACCTTTTGGTTTAAACCAAATGAAGGTTCCCAATTAAAAGGTAACATCTTTTCTCAATCTCTCTGGTTTCGTTTCCATTCACCAACACATAAAATATCCTTATTCTGTTTTTTATAAAAAAAAAATCCTTAATAAAATAGGATTTATTTATTCTTAGAGTTAAATCCACACTTGCATACACCACCATCTAATGGTAAACAAACAAATGTTTCTGTGGACGAGAAACTACTGCCTTAGGAAACAATGATTGTTCAATCATCCATTACCACCTCTCATGATGTATATTATGATGTAAAATATGTATATATATATTCTATATATTCTATATAATATGTCTTTAAGCTTATGTATTTATTTTACAGCAAAATAGCCCTATACTATCCTCTTTGTGCAAAAAATGATAACATGGTTTGAGGAATTGTGGACTACCGCCCCTCAATGTGATGTAATGCGTTCATTCTATACATGGAATGTATAATGGGTGTTATTATATAAATATATTACACATAAACAACCAATATATTAGATTATTGAAATAATTAACTTTCTATAAATTATATATATATATATATATCATTTTCTTTATTATCCTTTCACACACCTTAAAAGCGGCAACATCGTTTGTGGATGTGTAGACTATTGCCTCCCCAACATGATGTGATTACTTTTACATAACATAATTATATATACAATTATCTATGATTAAATAATATTATATTTATTATGTAATTTTTATTCTTAAAAGATATGTTGTTACTTACCTTCTTTCAATAATAATCATCTAAAAATGGGAACATTAGTCATGCGTACGTATAGCCTATTGTCTCCATGATTTTAACGTTGGCTCATTTTTCATACATATATTTAATGATTTATTTAAAATTTATAATTGATGTATAAATATGCTCATTATTTCATTGTTATTATTCTAGATATGTTATATAATTAGCCATCTGACCATAGTTGACCAACAATGGTTGATTTGACACATAAATAGAACTCAGTAAAAACTAATGACATAATCATTTTTGTTTAAGTAGTTTTATACAACATGGTAATAAGTTAAATATAAGTTGTTATAAATATGAAAATGGTTATTATATAATTAACATATTACCATAATATTATTATGTAGGAGTTTAATGTATGTTTAACCAAAAGGAAATGCAAGGTATGAGATTCTTCTCTCATTTTAATTACGTGAGGCATACTTAATTGTTATACACATATTTTATTATATATGGTGTAAATAATGCCACATTAACATATAATATCAGGAATTTTTTATCATCATTTTATTTTAATGATTTATTTATGTAGTATTACCTTTTTTTCCAATACATGTTTTCCACATTAGTGATGAACTCTTGTCTCACTTTTCATTCTGTGAGGCATCACATATTTTTATGCACCAAATTTATTATATATGGCTTACATACTACCACATTAACATATAATGTCATGAAACCTATTATATTAATTAAATTTAAATGTTTTATTTAATTATTAATACCTTATGGATTCCCAATTCATTTTTTACCACATTGGTTAGGGATTTCTATCTCACTTTTCATATCCATGAGATAAATTTCATATTCACCACTTACTTCATTTATGTGGTGTACCTACTACCAATTTTGATATATTATAACATTAATTGTTTAATCTTCATGTTATTTATATATTTAATTTTATTATTATCATATTTGGGTCTTTTGATTCATATGTAAGTGAATTTTGTCTCAATTTATATTCCATTGAGACTTAATTGTTATTATGTGACAATTCACTATTATGTGGTTTATATATTACCTTTTTCATGTTATATCATGAGTCCTCTAATTCTCTTGATATTATAAGTTTCATTTAATGTCATAAACTTTTTGAGATTATTATTTAAATGTTTCAAAGTGGTATGGGACACTTTGGAATGGTAAATTATTATTCTCCTTGAGAATATTCTTAATGGTTGTCTATGAAATATCACTTCCTTTTGTGAATGTTAAATTTATCTTGAAAAAAAAATTATTTTAATAAATTTTCACAAAAATATTACGTAAATATCCCTATCATTTTTCATGGATGTGATTATTCTCTAAAACCATATACCATTTTTCATACGGTGTTCACATAAAAAGTTTTATATTATTTTCATAAAGCCTAGATAGTATTACATTCTAGTTAGGATCCCTTAAAATTATTATATTCTTGGTATTAATCCTTTAATTTATTATATTCTTTACAAGAAGCCCTGAATGTATTATATTCTTTTAATAAATACTTCAAAGTACTATATTCTTGTAATGAAGTCTTGAATGTGTTATATTCTTAGCATGCTTCCTTGAAAGTAATATATCCTTGGAAATAATACTCAGAGATATGTTATATATATCCATTGTTTTGAATTTCCTTCATAGATATTTTTGTTCATATTTATCCATGAGATTTTTTTATCATCATATCTATGGATGTAATATACTCACTGTTTATTGATTAAGTGGATTGAGTTTCAAATTCTTACCTTTCCCTTTTAATTTCCCCTTATCTAGTTATTTGAATCGCATCTATTTATAGGTATTTACCTTTCCATATTGACTATTATCATTAATTCATTATTTATTCTACTATATTTTTCCATTACTGGTAAATTTATCTCACCATTGATATGTTTCTTTCCCCAAAAATTCGTGAATCATTCTATGAAAGACATGTAGGAATATAATAGATGTTTTATAGTTATCATGGAAGTTGTTTTTTTGTTTAGAAGAAAAAAACATGTTGTAATTAGTTTAATCATTTTTATTAATTTTTTCATTTATGTATCTTGTTTAATAAGACTAGTAAACTGATTAGTTCTATAGGGTTTGATTAATTATAATCATGAAAATGTAATTGATAGAAGACCTTGGATCTAGGATATCTGTGGTAGGGTCGTTAAATAATGGGTATTTAGAATTTTTTTTTGGAATTTTAGGATGGAATCCTTATTTTTAAAAAAACTAAAGAGGAACCTTGGAGACATTTTGAGACAATTTTTTTGGTATTTTAAACGACAGTATTATTATTTTTAATATTATTTAATATTCCATTCTATATTTAAAAAATGAAGTTCCTTAATTATGTTTTTACATATAAATTAATATATGTTAATTAAGAGATGGTTATGTGAGTGATGGATTGAGAAAGACAAAAAATGTTTTAGATTTTGAGTTTTTGGGGGTTGGTTTGATATTATTAGAGATTCATTTAAGACTTATTGAAATTGAATTTTATAATTATATATTTGAATGATAAATGATAAAAGTTTAAGAAAAATTCTGGTAATAAAAAAAATGCTAAAATTAGTTATAGTTTTTATTCTCAGAAAATCAGGAGAGGTTTTTTATGAGAATAGAAACAGATGGGAATTTTTTTTAGAATTTTTCAGGATTCAATTGACTAAAGTTTTGGTATATTGTTCTAGGTAGTTAATACCACACAAAAATAATTACACTACCCATGACATAGATCTTGTTGATATTGTTCATTACATAATAATTTCGATGGATGAACTCCTTGATGAAAAATTATTTGAAAGTATAGATCCTAAAAATCTGATGAATATTTCTTCATTGTGTGAAACTTACTTGATACTATCTTGGTTGGGGGAATATCTTCAAAAAATATTTGTTGAACTTTTGTAAACATTGGGAAATGTGAATTTTTTGGAAGATGTATTTCATAAGAAATTTCCAACGTAACTAGTGAAGGATGATAGGGAGTAGTGGAAAGAGAGGAAATTTAGGACATAATTTTCCCAAGAAGAGAAAGAGAATATGTATTATATTGTTCTTTCTTTTATCTATGAGATGTTCATGTTTTTAGATCCGGTGAAAAAAGGTATTCTTATGTTGAGGACTATAAGAGGATGGGGGACACTATAAATAGTGGAGAGTAAAATTGATGGTTGGTCAGTTATATAAGATTCAGTTATCAATTTTACATGATGAATAATAGTTTATAAAGAGGTTTTGAAGGATGTGTTATGAATTATTAGCCATTAATTTTGGGTTATAAAACCAATAGAATATAAGAAATATAATGATAGCTGATATTATTACGAGTGGTCTACGATAAAATAGATGTTATAAAATAAAAATTCAATGATTGTTTTTTTTGTAGATTAAGATGGGGAATCTCTAATTAATAGGGTTATTGAAGTCTATATTTGTTATGATAAGAAATGTGAGTACACATGCATGAAATATTTTATTAGGTTACCATAATATTTGTGAAAACATGATGGTGTTTTGGGTATAGTATATTAGATCATGATCTCATCAAATATAGTTGAAATATAATAACTCTTTATTGTTAATGATCTTTACTTAATTTATATGAAAGTGTTTTTTAGAATTCCTGGGGTCTTTATGTTTATTGGGATAAGGACCCTTGGTTTGAATTGAGATTCAATAGAGGAATTTAGAGTTCTTTTAGAATATATCTAATTATGAGCATGAATTTCCATCAATAGATTGATATTAAAGTGGTAATTTTTGTTAAATTTTACTGGATTTGATTTGTAATTGTGTTCTCGATTTCAAAAGATATTGGGAGGACTATATTACCATATTTGATTTCAGTTAATATAATATTTATTAGTCATAATTTCACAGGGAGAAATTTGGGGAATTGTATGGTTGATGGTGTTGGTAACCATTGTATTAGGAAGAAATGTGAGAGGTGTCTCTTATGGGATCCCATTCAATTCAAGAGATTGTAAAACGTGTTTAATTATATAGAAATATTTTGAATTTGGATCAAATATTGAAATAATATTATAATTATTGTTAATTATTTTCATTTAGTTTTGGTGTTGAAGATTACATTTTCATAAAAGTGTCACCCGGATTGGGGAATAGATGACTTGAGAAATAGGGAAAGTTGACTCAATAATATGTTATTCCATTTGATATTATTGAATGGATTGGGATGGGGGTGGATTAAAATTTTTTCCCCACAATTATTCATTTATATTCATAATACTTATAAATTTTTTCATTTGAATATGTATCCACTTGACCTTTAACTTGTTTTGAGATGGGAAGAAGTGGAGTTAGAACCAGATGAATATTATGTAGAGCGGGTAGTTTGGATTATGGTTCATGGATAAATGATTATTTGAGTAAGAATAATTCATTCGGTGTGGGTGATAATGAATCATGATATTATTTAAGATGATATATATGAGATAAAATTAGATATAATGTATCAATTACCAATGATTTATGTGGATACATAGACCCATTTTAATTTTTTGTGAATAGAAATTCAATGATAGGGATAATTTTAGAACCCTAGTTTTTTTATTAAGACATTCTATTTTTGGGAGTTTTAGGCCTGAGAATTTGAAAATATTGAGTAATAGATATAGGTGAATAGTTATCCTAAACATGAAACAAAACCATGTTGGTTAGATATTTCTCTAGTAACAAGCATGGTTAGGTGAATGGTTTTTCTAACCTTCTGAGATAACCATGTGTCATTAGAGAAATGATTTGTATCTCCATAGAGTTAGGAATATGGTTAGATTAATAATACAACCTAATTATTTATGTAATATTATTTAATGTGATTTTTTTTTATTTCTTTGTCTGACTCTGTTCAATCTTCACTATCATTCAAACTCTGATTTTGAAAAAACTAGGGCATCTTGGTCTAATTTTTTGGCTGCTCTACCTTTTATGAATGGATTTTTTATATATATCAATCTTTGTAACATTAAAGAAAATGTTAGGATTCTATATTCCTCTCAGTTCTTGCATATATTCCTTTAATTAATAAATTCTATTGGATATTGAGATATTAGTGTTTGGATTTTGATTTATTTAGACTTGGGGTTTGAAATTTATCCTCATAATGTATTGGTATTAAGGATCCTTTTATTGAATAAATCCTTGGATTTATTAATTTGGGGAATTCTAGAACAAACACTATTTTGTCGGAAACTCTCTCATGTATGACAAAGATAATTTCTTAAGTGGTTTTGTTAGATTGTTTTTCATTAAGTCCCACAGTGATTAACTTTTTTTGGAAATCTATATTCATAATGAGTTGTTATTTTTCCATAGTTTCTTTTGGATAAAGAACAGTGTTTTAGATAATACTTAGTATTTTTTTAGGAAATTTCCTATTTTAAAACAATTATTTTCAGAAAGGGTAAATTGATTTATTTATTTTCAAATTTAAATATACATTCATTAAAATAATTATATGTGAAAAAAGTATTACATTATATAAAAATTATGGATTTTTGATAATTAAGAATATTTTTTTTTCTGATTTGAACTGTGATATGTGTTTTAGATGTGAATTCTCATTATATGTGTGTGTGTGTTCTATAATGGTTTTTGTGAGAACTTGTTTTAAAAAAAATAAGTTCCACCCATGGAAATGAAGTTTCACACATGGAAATGAATGGGTTGATTATAGAGGGAACATTTTAGTGACAATATAGTTTAGATAAATATAATCTAAAAGGAGATTATACCCAAGTAAATCTATTTAGAATGAAATTTAGAAAACATGGGTTTACTATTGGATGAATCTTGGAAATTCCTGTGCATTGGAAATTTATTTTTTTATTAAAATATAATGGTTTCAATCGAATTTTAGATAAATGATAATTTTCCTCTATATTTTGAGGAAAAAATAAGTTTACATTTGAATTTTTTGGAAATAATGGTGTTCTAATTGGTTCCAAAAAAATATGTAATTTTAATTAGATTATAAAAATACATAGTTTCTAGAAAAAATTGAAAAGAATAAATATTTTAAAAAATAATTTTTTGATGAGAAAAAAAAATTTAATCAATGGGAATTATTAATTTTGTGAACATTTTGATAAACTCTGATAATCATTATAAAATCATTACTGAATTTTTGAAAGAATAAATCTTTTATTATTTGAAATTTTTTTCCTTTAAACATGGATTATTGGAGTTGAATTTTAAATTTCCCTTGTAAACGTGTGCATTGGAGTCATATAAAAATATTTCTAAGTTTAAACTGACACCCTACATACTCACCTTTTTCGATAGGTAGGTACACATTATCAGGATAAAGGGAAAGTAAATAAAGCATTATTTTTATATAGTGATCCAAAGTTCGATGTTGGAGGTATGGTGGGGGAGATGGTGGCTCATGGTTTTACCACTTAATTAATGATGGTATTTAATGAAACCATTATTACTTGTCATTTCTGATATATGTATTGGTGTTTTAAAAAAACATTTTCCAAAAATTTATATCAATTTACATAAATTTTCCAAGTGAATGAATGATTTATTATTCTTTTATGGGGAATCATTGTGTAGATTTTTCTTTTATCCCATTCCACTTTTTAGAAGCCTCTAACAATTATATGGACATTCCTGAGGTTATGTAGTGCCCAAAATCGATACATGAGATACAATTTCCTAGGTTTGGGTAATAATTGAAATTGTTTTTTAAAAAAAATTAACAATAACAATTTATTTATTCTAACTTATTATTAATATTAATTTTCATCTATTATTTTAAGATAAAAAGGATTTATTTTTAATGTATTTAACCTAGATGAAACTTTTACGTGATTCCATAAATACTACAATGAGATCATCAAAAATACTATGATGATGCTTCCATCATTTATATTCAATTATAGGGATGAGTATTTAGATTATGGGTATAAATTATCAAAAAACACTATCCAAACAACAATTAAAAAAACAAGGAATGACCATTTTATCTTTAGAGTTCTTGTTTTTGGGAATGAAGGGTTATAATGGTATGAATATTGGTAAACATATTTCTATTATAAAGTGGTTTAGTTTTATAAATTCTTAAGGACAAATAATCTTCTAAAATAGATTCCATAGAATGGTGACTCATTATTTTTACTCAAATGTTACATCATTAACCTCACAGTCCCACTGTATTTCATTTTAAAACCGATGATGTGTTCATTTAATTTCATTATTGATTCTAGTTAATATCCATATTATTCTCTATAATATTTGGAAATTTCTATTTTATCTATATTTTTTAATTTATATTTTATGATACTTGAATGAATCCAAAAAAAATATTTTTAATTTAAATATATATATTGATCAATATGTTTTTGATATGGTTTCTTCAATTTATAGATATTTATATTATATTTATTTTATTAATTATTGAGAAAAAATATTTTTGTTGTATATTCTTAGTAAATTGGAAGAGTAGAATAAATTAATAATTAATGTATATAGAAATGAAAATGAAAATAAATTAAATTTGATGTGATGTTTTTTGTATACTAAATTTTTAATCATTCTTGGTAGAGATCATGACTCTTATACAACATGCATTTTAAAAAACCATACAAGATGATATGAAATGGATAACATAATATTATACATGGTTTAGGTCATAATGAGTTCACAACTCCTCCCATAGATTAAAAGAACATACTATTCATATAATGTTTAGGGATAGCACACAAAACTCATAAACTGTTGCATGTTAGGATCCCTGTAACATATATGATGAATTCAGTGTCCTATCATAATCAGATAAATATATAAATATGAATAAAGAATAATTCATCATAATAATAGATCTCAATTATTCATGGGAATATTTTCTCATTTTGGCCAACATCCCTTGGTTCTCTTATATGTGAAGTACTCTACAACTTCTTTCTCATTCTCCCACAGATAATAGTGATCTAATATGAAACATTTCACCTTTTCTATTATATTTTACCATTTTTACTACATTTTAAACCTCATTGTGGTTAACCTTCTCCCAAGAACTCTCTTATTTTACATTGCTTCAAATCTTCTATTTCATAATCCTTTTTTATTCCCCTATCCATTTCAAATCATGTAAAGACTGAAAAAATTTCCATGTACTTTTATTAAAGAATTTGGGATTATTATGATTCTGTGAAAATTGACGCCGCATGATTCTGAGGCCTAGTGTTCCCAAAATGACTTTCTTAACTTTTTTAAGGTACATTCAGTAAATGTGTTGGTGGAGTTTTCTATCTTTTGAACCGTTGCCCGGATTAAAAATATAAGGTCACAGTTGAATCCATAGTGTTGGGATTCACTTAATTGATGCTTCAATTCAACCATAGTATGTCAAGAAAAAATTTTAAATTCTTCAATTTTTAGAAAAATAATAAAATAACATAACAAGTTATTTTATTACCTTTTCTCTAGCTGATGAGTGGTGGTGGTGGGGTCATTTACTTGTCATGAAAATTAATGGTGTGACTCTCCATTATTTTATAACCACACCATTGGGGAATTAAGAGGTTCATTCAATAAATGCGCCTCATTAATTCACCAATGCTTTAATCACCTTTCCCCATCCTACTTTAATGGAGCTCGGGGTGGGGTTTTGGCATGACTTCTTCAAGAGAGGAAACTCTGGAAAAGTCTTGTAGAATCATCCATTGACGGAGGACAAAAGCACGGGCGATAACAATCCTGGATCGACGAATGATGATGACTCCATCCAATGTGTAATCTCCTCTTGCTGCAACCACGACACCTCCAAAAGATCTCAGGATTGGGGTTTATTTTAATAATTCTCATTTTTGAGGAATTATTCTCCTACCTATAATCATGTTAACGACGAGGGAGCAGGCCAACGAACAAGGCCCAGAACCTCTGCCACTTGTTTCTCATTATGGTCATCTGAGGAAGGTCTTCCATTTTGATGGAAATGTGAGATAGAGGGACACGTTATGATGGTGGTAGTATGGGAGGCCCATAGGTGTTGACGAGAGTGGAAACGGTGCTCTGGAGCATTGATGGAGCCCCGTAGATGATCTGACGGTGCAGCACAGGCGCTGTGGCACTGACGATCAGTGACCTGTGAGTGGCGGTGGAGGCCAGCATTGGAAGGCCATGGTGGTAGCATGTGGAGAACCATCAAGAGAAATAGATGGGAACCACAACATCATGTCGTGGTAGCTGTAGAAGGCAGTCATCCCTCGGATGACCACGGAGGCGGAGGTGGTGCGTCGTGGCATGCCGGGTTGAAGGGTAGTAGCTTTGAAGCCTCAATGGTGGTGAAGGTCGGGACATGCACCGTATGGGTCACATGGGTGATGAAGTGGCGCCAATAGGATCCACCAATCAGGGAGTTGAATGGCTCCTTTGAGCCATTCAAAAGGCAGACCGCACGACCTCCGCCGGTCGCGCTAGCCGGCGGGCCGAACCGCAGCGGCCGAACCCGGCTGAGGTGTGTTGGGCCGGTCTATGGTCCATCCCAACCAAGATGGCCTCGGTTAAACCCAAACAGGGTCGGGTCAGCCCAGGTTGGGTTAGACCGGGTCAGTCCGCCCGGGTCGGACCGGACCCTGACCCCTCTCGAGACCAAGTTCACATAAGTTACCATTCTTTAGAATCACACATTTCTTTGATGAACCATCTGCAATGTTGGGATCATTGGATCCAGAAGGTCGATTTTAGGTACTCCAAGAGGGTTTTGGTGAATGTTGGAGTATGGCTGGGTTAGATCGACTTTGAATCCAACCGGGTCCTTGGTACTAAAATGTCAATTACATACAGACCGGGCCTCCAGTTGACGTGTTGCCTATTGCGTTGGAACCCTTATGACATGTATCATTGGGTTAATTCTTCTTGGGACTTAATTCCAGATGAAATACAACTGATTCATTCAGAAGTGGTTCTCCCAGAATCAAGCGTACTTTGAATGGGAATCTAATGGCTCACTGTGAGTCGGAGGTTGGGGACAGATCATACAGAGGTTAGTATCAAGTTATCATGTGTGGGTCAACACCTATCGATTCTGTGTGGGTTAGATCTTGTGTGGGTCAGTGCTCAGCAATCCTATGTGGGTTAGCGCATACTGATCATGTCTGGGTCAGATCCTGTGTGGGTCAGCGAGGGTTATGAACTATCGATCCTAGGCAGGTCAGATCTTGTGTGGGTCAGTGGGGGTTAGTACCTATCGATCATGTGTGGTTCAGACTCTGTATGATTAACAGCAGTTCCTCTTAGAAGATTAAGATGATATAGCTATGTGAATAATCATATGTGCTTCTATACTTCACTTATACCTGGTTTGACCTCTGTCTATTGTTTTGTGCTTTGTGATTTAGATCATGCTTTTTTGTTTTCCATTCTGAAATTTTGAGAGACCATTGGGGGTCTTGGGGTCCCTATGGGGTTTTGTTATACTCACCCCTACATAGTCTTCGCCCATACCTTTTGGTGTCTTGTGCAGGAGATGGGGAGCTTGGCTGAGACTTGAGAGAGCTAGGACCAGGAAGTATACATAGGATATTGGATGAAGGGGAGAGCAGTGGATATGATTTGTACCTACCATTTAGGTAAGATCCTTAGTGGAATATTATGGGATATGTTTTCTATTTTTCAGTTTTAGCTTTACCTTTCAGTTGGGCATGTATTCTGGCCCCTATACTTTCAATACTTATCTTTACACTCAGTTGTGGTATCTAGTGTGGTTGCACCTTACTCTTCTGTTTTGATTCACTTCCACACATGTGTGTGTACAGGTTATAAGGCAATGCCTTCCCATTATCTCCAAATGCCTTTCTGGTGCTAGTCACCAACCCCTGGCCTTTGGAAGGTGGGCTTGGGGTAGTCACGACATGGGCTCTGTGGGATGGGTCATGACATGTCATGGTTAGATCTTTATTTTTGAGAATTATGTCTCCCAAAATAGTGATACCTTATAACTTTTCCAACATATTTTATAAATTGAATTTCCTTATCTTTTCCCACTAATCATAATTATTATAATTATTCTTTTATATTTTAGATAATTTTATGTTACATTAGTTGCTATAATAATGTTTGTGCTAATTGAGATTGATGGTTGGCACAATTTTTTTATGATTAAGAAAATTATTTTGAATGTCAATTCAGTCGCAAGTTTATTAATATTTTATTTTTTGTAAAGACCTTGATTTTCCATGTAATTTTTTAATTATTCGAAATTATTATGAGTCTGTAAAAATTGACGTTGCGTGATTCCAAGGCCCGGTGTGCCTGGAATGAATTTCTGAACTTTTTTTAAGGTACATTCAGTAAACGCACTGGCGGTGTTTTCTATCTTTTGAACTGGTGATTAGATTAAAAATATGATGGAACCGTTCAATCCACAGTTCATGGATTCGCTTAAGGTAGGCTTCACTTTGATTGTATAATGTCGGGAGAAAAAGTTAGTTTTTGGACATTTAAGAGAATAATAAAATAAAAAAGTTATTTAATTTTTCTTCTTTCCTTTCCTCCAAAGGATGACCGGTGATGGCGGCACCAATGACATGTCAAGCCATTAAATTTTTTGACTCAACTTTATTTTTTTAGCCGCACTATTGGGATTACGAAGGTTCATTATTAAATGAACCTCATTAATTTCACATGCATTACTCACCCATTCCATCTCCTATTTATATGGAGCACGTGGTAGAGTGTTGGCACGACTTCACCATGTAATAAAGCTCTAGAAAAGTACCAAGATCCCTACCACTTAGAGGATGAGATTGGTTTCAGCAAGTGGTGACAAGCACCACTGAATCCTGAACCGATGATAACAACGAAGGAGTTCCGTCGATCCAAATCAGCAAACGTCGCTTCCAGGTAGGGGGATTATTTTGATGTTGTCTTTGATAAATTAAAATTTCCCCTTATTTTATATCTTTTAACGTGGAGGTTCTGGGCCAAACAAACAAAGCTCGAACCCTCTGCTGCTTCGTTCTTCATGAGAACATTGGGGAACAATTTTCAACTCAAAAAAAACATTAAAGAGAGGTTCATGCTATGACGAAGGTATCCTAGAAGATCCGTAGGTGCAGAAAACGTAAAAAACAGACCACCGGAGTGCATCTGGTGAGCACGGGGAAAACTGCCTATGCACCATGTTGGTGGAGGCTGGTAGTGGCCATAGGAGACCCATGGCAACCATCCATGGGTGGTGGAACATGGGTGTGATGGCATGCCACGGAGGCCAAGGGTGGCCAACCTGAGCCGGTTGCATGGGAAAAGGGCGTCGCCCGCAGGCGGTGCTGCCAGAAGCAGTCGCAACCCACAGGATGCAGCAGGAGGGTGCAGTACAGCCCACCCTACGCCGCATTGGTGAAACCAAGTTGGCCAAACAGTCGATCATTAAATGCAGTTGGGAAGCTCCCGACCAGCTAGAAAATGGCCCTGAAAGCATGGGGATGGCATGACACAATGGTCCTCCTTCGAGCGGACCGAGCCGATGCGGTCATGCCAAGCGGGCTGGAGCTGCTAGCAAGCCTCTCCAGACCCGCGGCCAAGCGGGCCAGCGTGGGTGGGACAAGATCCACCTGGTGGGCTAGGCCAAGCATGGCCTGGGCCCGAGAACCAATCCGGGTAGACCTCGATGGGCTGGACCCAGTGAACCGGGCCAAACCTTAATAGGACAGACCCAGGCAGGGTCAGGTAGACACCAGGACCTATTGTGTCGGGTCGGTCTGAACTAGTTGGACTGGGCCCAGATCCAACTGGTCCCCAAATAAAGAAACACATATAACTGACATAGTGTGTATCCATTAGACACGCTGTCAATGGCGTTGGCACGCATTTAGGGAACATGTATCTTTGGCGTATTTTTGTGGGCCTGACTGATCTAGGTCGGACTGAGGTGTGATCACCCCCCCCCCGTTTCACAGAATGGGATGTAACTAACAGACCGAGCGTTCAATTGATGCACCATCTATGGAATAAAGAACCTATTAACAAGGTGATCCTTTTGAAATACTCTACAATATTTTTGGAGAATGTTGGAGTATAGAAGGGTTTGATTGGCCCCAAATCCAACCGGGCCCACGACACTAAAATGGCGGTAAGATATAGATCAGGCATCCAGTTGATGCAGATACTTTTGCATTGGGAACCTTATGACATGACATATCATCAGGTTACTTCTTCATGGGACTTCATTTTTGTTGAAATACGACATATGCATTGTTGTGCTGTTGTCGTAGAATTAAGCGTGCTATGCACAAAAATCCAGTGGCTAGTAGTGAGGCGCAGGTTGGAGACAGATCATATGGAGGTTAGGACCAATCGATCCTATGTGGGTAAGAACATAATGATTCTAAGTGGATCAACACCTAGAAATCCTATGTGGATCAGAACTGAGTGACCCTTTATGGATTAGCTCTTAGCGACCCTATGTAGATTAGCATTCTAGTGACCCTATGTGGATCAGTAGTGTGTGACTCGATGGGGACCAAACTTAGAGAGACCTATCATGGATCAGCGATACACTGATCATGTGTAGTTCAGATCCAGTGTGGGTCAGAGGTGGTTAGTACCTATCGACTCCGAGCGGGTCGAATCTTGTGTGGATCTTATGGGATTTAGTACATATTGATCATGTGTGGGTTAGACTCCGTAAGGTCAGTAGCAATTCCACTTGATAGAATAAGATGACATAGCTTCGTGACTAATCATCTTTACTTATACAATTAACTTAAACCTTGTTTAAGTTGTGTTTATTGCATTGGGGATTTGTGATTGTGATTGTGATTTATGGTTTTCTATTGTGGAATTCTGAGAAATTTTTAGGGGTCTCGGGGTCCCTACGGAGTATTGTTATACTCACACCTACACGGGCTTCGCCCGAACCTTGTTGTATACTGTGTAGATGACGAGAAGGTGGGCTAAGGTCTGAAGGAGCTAAGACCAGGTGGTACGCGGAGGATGCGGGCTGATGTGATATGCTTTAGAGACGATCTATACCTAACCTTCTTGTAGGATCCTCGGTGGATGATCTAGGATTTGTTTTCTCTTTTCATTTGTACTTTTACTTTTTAGTTGGGATTGTATTTGGGCCCCTTTACTTTTAGTATACTCTTTTAAATATTATTTTACTTGATGGTTATTTCTTGTTGTGTTGTTGGATTGTGTGTTTGTAAAGGTTTAAATTCAATGTATTCCTGATATAGGGATACTCTTTTTTGGTGCTAGATGAAAACACATGGCCTATAGAAGGAAAGCTTGGGGTAATCACGACACCAGCCCTGGGGGACAGGTCCTGACAAAGTGGTATCAGAGGAGTCGGTTCTACCGAAGAACTAGGACTGTAATATTTTTATAAGAGAAATATTGTTAAGTGTTTTGAGTGTGGTTTTCACTTTGTTGAATACATTGTTGGTGTGGCGGCCAACGTATCTATACTCCAGGACCCTGATTTTTTTGACTAGGTGCACGGAAACACTAATTGCATGTGTTTTGGAAGTGTTTTACTTTGGATCTATTTGATTCATATCATCAGGTATAACATTTTGACCATGGTGCACCTATTTTCTTTCAAGATGCCTCCATGTAGACAGCCATCTAGGATTCTCGAGATAGTACACAATGAAAGCCCACTGAGCTATAAGGCCTCGGTGCAGGGCCCTCTTATGGTGTTATCACCTTTGGGTGGTGTACTAGAAACACCATCACCCATTGGGAATATTTTTTCACTAGCCCCACCAGCAGATGGTGCACGCCGAATGAGCATGTTTCACGAGCTTCAACAGTAGAGGCCTCCGAGGTTTCAAGGCAATATGGCTCCGTATGTGGATGGGGACTGGATGGAGGTTGTGGCCAGATTTGTTTTCCTGGATGGGACACCAGCTAACCTGATGGTGATCCAAGCTGCTAGTCTTTTCAAGGGAGAAGCATGGAGATGGTGGAGCATGGATCTCCGGAGATTATTAGAGGTACAATATGTGTTTATTCAACCCTAGATACAGTAATTATAGACACATGTTCCAGTCACTCTTTCATTTCCATGAAACTCGCTCAGAGCTCATAGATTTTAGTGGTGCCTTTGGCGCGATACTTACGATTATATACTTTTACAGGAGAAGATTCGATGATCACACACTGGTGATGGTAGTGTGAGATTTCTCATGGAGGAAAGAGATTCAGCTGAGATCTTATAGTTGTGGCATCGAGTCCTACGGTGTCAACTTGGGCATGGACAGGTTATCCATATTCCATGTTTTGATTGACTATATTAGCTGCAAAGTGTGGTGTGTCTGTGAAGATGGGACTAGGTTTTCCTTCACTGGCTAGAAGGGATCCTTTCTATCATAGGATGGACTTACCCGGAGGGGAGTGGAGATGATCACACATCAGTTGGATAGACGTACCCTCGGAGTAGTTGATGTTGAGAGACGGAGATATGCTATAGTGGTGGACCAGTATGCCGATATCTTTCCTAATGGTGTTCCTTGACAACCTCCTCATAGAGAGGTGAACATCTACATAGAATTGTACCCTGGGATGACACTGACATCTACTTCAACATATCATATGGATCTACTGGTGTTTTGTGAGTTATGGGTACAGCTGTAGGACTTGCAGAGGAAGAGTTTTATAAGGCCTAGTGTCTCTCCATGGGGAGCCCTGTTTTTTTATCCAAGAAGGAAGATGTTAGTTTGAGGAACTATTTGGATTATGGGTGCTTGAACCAGGTTACTATGAAGAACCAGTATCAAATTCTAAGGATTGATGATCTTTTTGATCAGCTGAAGGGACTTCATTGGTTTTTGAAGATAGACCTCAGATTAGGCTATCATCTGCTTGGGGTACGAGATGAGGATGTGAAAAATATAGCCTTCATATGTCGGTATGGACACTATGAATTCTTGGTTATACCATTTGGCATGCCAATTCCCCTTCAGTGTTTATGGGACTATTGAACATGATCTTCCCACCATACCTCGATTGCTTTGTGGTGGTCCTCATTGATGACAGCATGGTGTAATCAGCGATGGAGGAAGAGCATGCCCATCATCTACAGATAGTACTAGATACAATCTCAGAGCACCATATTTATGGAAAACTCTTGATGTTCTAGTTATGGATATGGGAGGTCCACTTTATGGGACACGTTATCTTGGAGGCTGGATTTGTATTGGATCTGGTGAAGATAGAGGATGTTCTTGCTTGGGAGACACCTATGTGTGTGACCAAGGTGAAGATTTTCTTGGGGTTGGCTGGGTACTACTAGAGATTCGTACCAGACTTTTCCAGATTTTTGGAACCCTTCTCATAATTTACGAAGAAGGGATAACCCTTTGTGAGGATATATAGATTCTAATAGAGTTTTTTGGAGTTGAGGTAGAGACTAATGAGTGCCACAATATTGAGGCTACCAGAAGAGGGTGTTGGGTATTTAGTCTACTATAATGTGTCAGAAATTGGACTTGGCTGTGTCCTGATGCAGGATCGAGTAGTGATCACATATAATTCACAATAGTTGAGACAACATGAGCAGAACTACGCTACCCATGACTTGGAGTTAGCAATAGTGGTCTTCTCATTAAAGATGAGGTGACACTACTTGATGGGTGAACGTTTTATAGTCTACTCTAATCACAAGAGTCTCATGTATACCTTCTCATAGGAGGAACTAAAATCAAGACAACAATTATGGATAGAGTTTCTCTCGAACTATGACTTAGAGGTAGTCTATACTCCTGGGAAGATGAACATAGTGGCAGACGCACTCAGCAGAAGGTCTGGATTATAGTTGTAGAGTGAAGTAACATATAAACTACCCATGTTAGTGAAATCCTTTCTGGGTAGATATTGAGAAGCTTACCTAAAGTCTATGACTATCACTCCACCACTTATTTAGCAAGTGTGGGAGGCACAACTTGGGGACTTTGACTGGGAGGCTCAACATGCTCAAATATCGTCTGGAAAGGCACATGATGGATTTTATGAATGTGGGGAGCATTTCATCAACTTCAGAAGACTCACCATGGTCCTAGTGGTACTATGGGAGGAGGTGTTGGGGGAGTTCAATGTGTCCTCTCTATCAGTACATCCTGGTGTGGCGAAGATGTACCAGGACCTCCCATGTCAGCACTGGTGGAAAGGGATGAAGAAAGCAATGGGAGATTATTTTTCATGATGCCTCACTTGTCAGAAAGTGAAGCCCAAGCATTAGGGTCTAGTAGGCTCAGCGCAGCCACTAGAGGTACTAGAGTGGAACTGGGATGTCATCTCTAGGGACATCGTGACAGGGCTTCCACATACGTCTAGGGGACATGATTCCATCTTGGTGATCGTTCAATGACTCTCCATGTCGGCCCACATCCTACCCATCAGAGAGAAGGGACTATTAGAGGGTTTGGGATGCCTCTATTTATAATAGATTGTATTCCTTCGGGGGGTGCCATCAATGATTGTATCTGACTATACACACATTTTACATCTTAGATGTGGAAGGGATAACAGGAGGTGTTCAGGACCCAGCTACATTTGAGCACCACCTTTTATCTATAGATGGATGGTTAGATAGAGAAAACCATTCAATCACTGGAAGACATGCTTGTTCTTCCATCCTAGAATTTGGTTGCAGTTGGGAGGATCACTTACCCTTGGTGGAGTTCTCATACAACAATAACTGTCACTCCATCCTGGGTATGGAAAAATTTAAGTCCTAGTACGTTCAACCATGTCGATCCCCTTTATTCTAGACAGACCCAGGGGAGTCATCACTTCTGGGTCCAGAGATGGTAAAAGCAACCACTGGGAAGGTGCAGATCATCCAATAGCAGATAAAGACTAAATAGAGAAGACAAAATTCTTATGCTGATTGGAGATGGATACCCTTGGAGTTCGATGAGGGAGACCATGTCTTCTTATGAGTCTCGCCTCGATGTGGTTTTCAGTGTTTTGGCCGGGGCGTCAAGCTATCTCTGAGGTTCATCAGTCCCTTTTAGGTCCTCAGTATTGGTTTCGAGGTGGCGTATTTCCTATATCTTCCCTCAAAGATGCTTCGGGTGGATGATGTTTTCCACGTGTCGCAGCTGGGAAAGTACGTGAATAATCCATCACATGTTACTGACTAGTGAGAGTAAGGAATTAATGATGGGGTGACTTTTACAGAGGTTATAGTGTAGATTTAGGATAAAAAAGATTGGTTCCTTCATGGACAATCGATTCCTCTAGTTCACGTTCGCTGGAAGCACAGGGACTTCCAGGAGAACCCATGGGAGGGGGAGGCTCAGATTCGTGTTCAGTACCCCCATTTGGTTCCATAGTCTATGTTTTGGCTTTTGGGGATGAAAATCCCTAAGGTGGGGAGAATTTAATGACCCTAATTTTCAATGTATTTTTAAAAAAAAATTGGAATTATTATGAGTCTAAAAATGTTGACCGCGTGTGATTCCGAGAGAAGGTGTTCCTATAATGAATTTTTGATCTTTTTTAAGGTACATTCCATAATCGTGTGGGTATAGTTTTCAAACATTTGAACCGATGTTCAGATTAAAAATTTGAGGCCACCGTTGAATCCGTGATGCCAGAATTTGGTGAAGGGAGGCTTCACTTCGACCTTTGAAGGTCGAGAGAAAAAGTTAGTTTTTGGACATTTAATAGAATAATAAAATAACAAAGTTTTTTTTTCAATTTTTCCTTTCCTCCAACAGATGAGCAATGATGGCGGGACCAATGACATGTCAAGACATTAAAGGGCATGACAAAACTTTATTTTTGTAACTGCACCATTGGAATTACGTAGGTTTATTATTAAATGAACCTCATTAATTCCATGTGTGTTACTCACCCATACCATATCTTATTTATATGGAGATCAAGGGTAGATTTTTGGAATGACTTCACCCAGCGATGATGCTCTGGAAGTGTACCATGATGCCAACCACTTGGAAGAAGAGACCAGTTTCATCGAGTGATCACAGGTGCCACTAAATCACGAACAAATGACAATGTCGAAGGAGTTTCATCAATCGATGTCAGCCAATGTCATTTCCAGGAAGGGGGTTTATTTTGAAGTTTTAATTGATGAATTAAAATTTTCTTTCTCTTGTTATCATGTAACATGGAGGGCACGAGTAAAACGAACAAGGCCTGGACCCTCCACCACTTTGTTCTCGATGTGAGCTTTGGGGAATAATTTCCAACTTGACGATAACACGAAATAGTGGGTCACACTATGATAACAGTATCCCTAAAAAGACGTAGGTGTAGGCGATGTCAAAAAAGGACTACTAGAGCGCATCCGGTGACCCACGGAAGAAACTAATGGCCCACCATGTCAACGGCTGCTAACAGTGGCTGGAAGAGACCCATGGAAACTAGCCACGGGGGGGGGGAGGAAGAGCATGTTGGCGTGCCATGGCGGTATGCTTGAGTTGGCCGCGCAAGACACGGGTGGTGCCCACAGGCATCACCAGAAGAAGTGTTTGCGACCAGCAGGCTACGACAGGAGGGTGCGGTGTGGCTCATGCCGCGCCGTGCTGGCCAAACCAGGTCAGCCAAACTGCCAACCATTAAATACAGTGGGGTAGCACCCCACCAGCTGCAGAACAGCCCCACAAGCACATGGATAGTATGATGCAATAGTCTGACTTCAGATGGACTGAGCCAGCACGGTCTGGCTAAGTGGGTCGGACCCGCGATCCAGTGGGTCAGCGCGGATGGGCCCAACCCCACCTAGCAGGCCGGGCCAACTGTGGACCGGGCCCACGAACCATATCGGGCCTTCCTAGACATGATGGACCTACTGAACCAGGCTGACCCTTAATAAACCAGACCTGGGCGGGGTCAGGTAGACCCCGGGACCCATTGTGTCAGGCCTGTCTGACCCGGTCGGACCGGGTCTAGACCCATCCTATCCTCGAATAGAGAGACGATCGTATGTGATGAGCCGGGTGTCCATTAGACACGCCACCAGTGGTGTTGGGACCCATTTAGGGAAGTGGTCCCTTTGGCATATTCCAGCGGAGATGACCGAGCAGGGTTGGACTAACATGCGATCCCCCCCCCCCGTTTCACTGAATGTGGTGTAACTAACAGACCGGGCGTCCGATTGACGCGTCATCTATGGCATAAGGACCAGAGTGATGAGGCGGTTTTTGTAACAGCCCTCGATTTTATGAAAAATATTCTTTTTAATTTCACTAATGTCTTGTGTTGTACGCTACACCAAAAAGAGCTTTCACAACACACATCTCTGACCTGGCTTGAATTACACACAATCGCGACCTTCCATGATAGCGTGTGTTGTACGCAACACCAAGTTTCGCTAAACAACGATATGCTATTAAAATATTATTAAAACTAGCCGTTATGAATAGTAATAACCACTTTTTGAAATTTTGTAAATTTTATTTTTCAAAATGGACTTCGTTTTTGTATTCGGAATATCAAAATTAGCTTAATGTGAAATTTTGGTGATTTTCGGATAACTTTCATTTTTTGATGAATAGTGAAAATTACAAAATTTTAATTAAAAACAACTTTTTCAATCTAAATAATTAATAGTGATAAATTATTAATTTGAGTGGTTTTAAAGTATATTTAGAATATATTTTTACAATTTAATACAATGTTGGTCATTGGATGTAATTTCACATTTAAACCAGTTATAAACAAGTGTCAATCTTTTGATAGTTATTATCTCTTAAAAACACGCCTTTTGTTTTGACGACGAGAATTAATTTTTAAATTAATTAATGCAACTGATATGTTTTTAATTTGGTAAAATAGAAATCATTTTTGAGTTCATAATATCAAATACAGCTTAGGCCTAATTTTTGGTATTTTTCTAAAAACTTTCAATTTTTGATGAATAGTGAAACTACTAAGTGGTAGTTAACAAAATTGAATTTTTCATAAAAATTAATTTTACCGCTTTGGTGAATGGAATTTCAAAAATCCGAGAGACACGTTTGATGTCAGTAAGTAAAATGTGGTTCAATGAGATGACAATAATTTTTGGTGAATAGTAACTTTTACGTTTATTTACCACGGTTAAAAGTAAATAGGGTAATTAAGGGTAAAATGATATTATTATTACCCTAACACATGTCCTAATTCTATTGGACAAGTGTAATTCGACCAAAAACAGTCTTAGGAATAAAATATGACCACTTAGGCCCACTTGGATTAGATTAGGACATTTATTATTAATTTATTTAAAGAAGGGTTAAAATAGTTAAAATCAAATTTTAATAAGTAAAACAATTTTAATATGGGGTTATACATATGATAAATTCGACTATAAATAATAATTAGAAATATAAAAACCTTTCCTACATAATGGTGTTTTATTTTTAATTTTTATACTTTAAATAATTCAATTTATTTATGACACAATGATGATGTAGTAATTACCACAATAGTGAAAAATTAGAATAATTGATATTATAAATGCCTAAATAAGTTTAAGTTGAGACTTTTTAGGAATTCCACTAATTTTCTAGGTTAATATGACATGTTATTATTTATTTAATTAACTTTTTTAGAACTTATCATTCTGTTATGATTTTCTCAAAAATCAATTATTAAATAGTGTCAAAATTGACATAAAATAGTTTTTAAAACAAATATTATATTATTAATTGTTATTTTATTCCTAAAAATCTAAGGTTCGGCTAAATGACTTATATAAGGTTATATATATTAATAATAAACAATTTGGGGTTCTTTTCGCTTGATATAGTTAGTTTATTAACCTTATAGTATAAGAAAACAAAAAGACACGGTAAAAGTTAAATTATTTAACTTAGAGTTAAATCAAATTTATAAGGTTAAAATAATAACCTAAACTTGTCTAAATCCTATTGGATGAGACGATTTCGTCCCATACCCACTTTATCTTCGAAATAAGACCGTTTGGAACCATTATAAACCGAATTTGACCTTAATATAAAATAATATTTTAAGATTTTCCTAAGATGCCCCTCTCCTCCCTTATAAAAGGGCACCTCCTCCCTCTCTTCCTCACACAACTTTGAGCCTTAAAGATCAGACAAACCCTGCCAAATTCTCTTCTCCACTTCCCTAGAAACATCCTAGAGGTTCTGGTCTTTTTAGAAGACCAATTTTAGTGCCCTAAAAGGAGGTCTCAAAGAAGCACTTCAAAGAAGAGGTGATATCCATTACCGATCCTTTCCAATTTCTTTCTTCTTCAACTTCTTCTTCTTTAGTTGTTTCATTATTAAGTAATAACATCAGTATCAATCATATAATTATATGTTATTATAAGTATGAAACAACCCTATTTAACCATCTATCCATCCTACGGAAAATGAAATCACCGCGCATGCGTACGTACGGAATACCGTCTCCACGACGCGATGAGATTCATTATCCATGTTAACCATTCCAGAATGATTATAAAGTATATATAATGAATAATAAAGGAATATATGACATGTTAAATCTACTGGATTTATGTATATATATATATATATATATATATATGTCATCTACTTACTTCAATTGAAGACAATAAGGAAAGGAAAGCAGTGTTCATGCGTACGTACGAACTACCGTCTCCATGAACGGTGTGTTTCCTTTCATTTATCTATCTATTATATATATATATATATATATACTGAATATATATGATATATAAATCATATTTTATATTCTGGAAGTAAGTAAATCATGATATAAGTAATAATAATTTCAAGAACAAGAAGTCCAAACACCTACGATAAATTAGACGATTTTACCCAAACGCTACTTTAACATGAATTTACAAAAGAATGGGTAATATAAAGTCATAAGTGGACCATATATGATATAATAACAATTAATATGATTCTTTAATAAGTAATTAACATTATTTAAATCATTATATAGGAGGTTCGGACACGTACAAATCAAGTCGGACCTAAGGTAAGGGAAATATAACAATCTCATTTTTATCCGAGATTGTTTATACTTTGATATTTATTGGGGTGTATTTTATCATCCACATCCATGTTTCCGCAATATGTAATATTTTTTCCATCCACCTAAAATTTTTTAAATCCAATTTTACCCTTCGGTGTGTTTTTAGCAAAATATATGAAAGGAATCTTTCGTCGTTTTTCATACGAGGTACTTTTTTGACTTTTCTGACAAAAGTACGAGAAGAATGTTTTTTTAACTTATACGACATGAATGGATTTTTAAAAAATTATTTCCAAGAAGCTTCCTTTACAAGTTTTAAAGTTTATTTTTAATCAAATTCTTTTATTTTAAAGTCGTATGACATGTTATGAAAGGAAAAATGTTTTTGAGGAAGAAAGGATATTTTCCGCAAGAATGGAGTTCTAGTGTTTTATCAAAATTATTTTCCATCTAAGATAATAAAGGGTTCTATTTTTATCCCTATTATTACATTGATTTGATAATGTTTTGATGGAATTATTTTTATGAATTCCTTTATCTTGTATGAATTGTTTTATGATGTCATGATGTTTAAGATTACCATTTGTATTACATGGGTTATGCAATGATGTATGATTTATGATTTTGTGGCACACATAATAATGGTATCATTATGAGATGGGTGGGACCTATATCTCCCTCCAATGCATTGGGTAAAGATTTTATATCTCATGATATAGACATGGCTGGAATGGTAGGTTATACCGGTTCAGTGAAACAGGACTGGAACGAGGGTGACTCGGTTCAGAAAGGGACTTTGTCCACTAAGATAGTCTTGGGAATGAGTCTTGACTAACATGAAATGATTCTCTAGGATTATGTGTGTATGCCACAAAGTTTCATGTTTTAAGTTATGATTATTGTGATTACATTTCACTGCCATGATTTATCCCAGGTTATGAAATTATGATCTCTTTTACAGGTTAAGATTTCCAAAAGTTATGTGCTTATGTATATGATGTGATTGATATTTATTTTGTTTACCCTTACTGAGAATTTGTGCTCACCCTTTTATGTTTTCTTTTCCATAGGATATAAAGAAATGTTTTAGGTATAAAAAAAGGAAGATCTTTATGGGAGATGTTGAAGATCATTCACTAGGATTAGAAGAATATATTCGGACTTTCCAAAGACACTAAACTATTACGATCCTTGTGTGTGTGGTATTGTTATGTACTAAGTATTCCGAAAAAGTAATGTAATGTCCATGTACATCAGGCTTCAGGTCTCTATAGTTGGTATCAGAGGCAAAGGAGGTAGGAATGTATCCGATCCTTTGGAACTCTCACATGGGAGCATTGGACGAAACATGGCTCTCCGCCCAAGGGCTTCCTGAGGAAATGGCTGCCACTGGGGATGGTGGTGTGTCCCGCCCAGGGGCTGTAGCCGCCCATGGAGTGCCCTGATAAGTATCAATTATAGTCCACTGGAAGTAATTCTAGACCGCTACAGTTGGTATCAGAGGAAAGGATTAGTCAACCTTTGGAAACTAGGATGCGAAAACGTTAGTGAGATCCCTAGAGATATTTCTAAGGTATGTCTAGGGATGTCCCTAAGGTTAAGTATACGTATAGGTTATAGTACGAGAATTATGCTAACGATCATAGAATTAAACCTAAGATGTTAGATATTGAAGGTACTCCCCCTTTATTATGTTGTTTTCCCTAGCATGATTTTAGCCTCTCACACTATTCTTTTTGGGTTTTAGACGATGGCTAGAACCCGAAGGAACCATGTTGATCAATGCAATTGACAATGCAATGAATTTCCTCCTGAACAAACAAATGTTATGGGAGATGGAGTGCAAAATCTTATTGTTATACTTACATAAGATATGAATCATTCTGGACTTCCAAATGAGCAGAGAAGGGAACAATATTCTATTGAGTCCTTCATGAGGCAACATCCACCTTCTTTCAGTGGGTCTTCTGATCCACTTGTTGCTAAACAATGGATCAGAACCACTGAAAAGATATTTTCAGTTCTTCAATGTTCTGAACATGATAAAGTCATCTTAGCGGTGTATCGTTTGGAAGGTGAAGCTGATCAATGGTGGAATCTTATCAAGAATACGAGGCCAAGAGATGAAATTGAGTCCATGGAATGGGACAAGTTCAAGAACGTATTTTTCAATAAGTACTTCCCTCGTATTCTTCGAACAAAGATGGAGAAGGAGTTTCTTGAACTAAAGAAAAAGGATGATGAATCTGTTGGTATATACGAAGCGAATTTTACAAGACTTGCAAGGTATGCATCTGGCATTATCATCCAACGTGAAAGTAAAGTTTATCGATTTTTCAGTGGCTTAAAACCAAGTCTTTGAAGGGAATTATCTATAAGAGACTTCAGTAGCTATGATGAAATTGTGCGTTGTGCTATAAAGGTATAAATGGAAGTTAGTGTTACATATCCATCTCATGGTTTTGACAAGAAACGAAAGATGGAGTTCAAGGAGAAATCTTAGAATAATGGTGAAAAGAAGATGAATGTTTCCTTATGCTCAAAGTGTGGAAAGAAGCATGGTGGAGATTGTATTAAAGGAACTAGAAAATGTTTTAAGTGTGGAAAAGAAGGTCATCGAGCAGCTGAGTGTCGAATTAATGGAAAAAGGGTTTCTAATGATGTGAATAAAGCAAAGACTGTAGAGAACGCACCATCAACACTTCAATGCTTCAAGTGCAAGGAAATGGGGCATTATGTTAATAAATGCCCTAATCCAAGGGTTAGTGATGATCAACATGAGCAACCACTGAAGGAAAAGGACAAAGGGAAGTCACATGCGATCGCTATTGGAGATGTTGAATATGACAACGATGTGGTGGAATGATTAAGTGTTTATGTAATGGGATTCCAAAATAATGTGGTATCATAAAGTATTGGAATATTTATGTGTTGGTCTAATGTGGTATTCAAAGTGATTGAGATATTTTTGGAAATAAGATGATATGCGAATAATGAAGGGAAACCGAGAAAATTAAATGTTTAACAGTATTCATGAGCTCATGATTGATATAAAGACTAAGTGATATAATGGTTTGAGTATAAATAATTTTGAGGATTTTGGTTTATGGAAAGTGTTAACTTTTAACTGCATTCATGTTTTCACTAAGGTTCAATGGGTATTCATTATTCAAGAGAATACATGATTAAGGCCTTTGAATGTTTGGAATGTGACTAACAAGACATATCTTATGATATATGGGGATCAACGATGGTATTAAATCTCTGGTAATCATTTTCACTATATTATGAGAGTGGACTGCAGTATTATGGATAAGCCTAAAGATTGGAATAGATTATGTTGGACATAAGTTAGTATTGTTTAAGGATAGAATTTTTTAGATATTATTGATGGGATGTTATAGTAATATAGTTTTAGAAAAAGGACAACCTGAAGGACGGGTGACAGCCCATCGCGTCGGACAAGGCTGTGGGAATCGAACCCACAACCGAAGTGCGACTGGCCTTTATCGCCTACCACTGGCCTACTAGAAGTCCCTGTTTAGTAGAAACTAGTTTTATTATATTAACCAGTATGATATATGATTTATAAGTCCATTTTAGGAACCATATATGATTAATCTCACTATAGAATGACTTATGTATATTTAATAACTTTTTCTAACCTTTTGTGTGAGACAGATGGAATGACCCGTCATTCTATCACATGATCTGCTAACACTTCACGAATAACAAATTCAACTTCATTTATTTAAGAGATGAAGTGGAAATTGTTCAAGGCACGAACAACAGTGAGATTGTACAAAAATAAAGTGAGTATTTATTCTAATTCAAATTCTTTAACTTTAGGGAAACAATCTTGAAAACCAAAAATGTTGTCCTAGTGCTCTTATATCTGATTAATCAGATGGTACCTTAGATCGTCACAAATTTATGGATTTGTGATTGTTGGCTTTTCCATAGCCATGTTCTCTACCACTCTCCATCAGAACATGATGGTTAGATTTTTCTTCCATATCCATATTTTCACCTATGTGGAAACCCAGTGATTAGTTTATTTGGGTAACCGTTACGTTTCATACTTTCATTTATAAAGATTGGTTTTGGTATTCCGTTTTACGATGTGGGTTTCTATTAAAGAAACTTTCGAATAGTAAACCATTTAAAACCCCAACGAATTTCGAGGGAGAAATTCATTTTAAGTGGGTAGAATGTAACAGCCCAAGATTTTATGAAAAATATTCTTTTTAATTTCACTAATGTCTTGTGTTTTAAGCTACACCGAAAGGAGCTTTCACAACACACATCTCTGACCTGGCTTGAATTACACGCAATCGCGACCTTCTACAATAGCGTGTGTTGTACGCAACACCATGTTTCGCTAAACAACGATATGCTATTAAAATATTATTAAAACTAGCCATTATGAATAGTAATAACCAGTTTTTGAAATTTTGTAAATTTTATTTTTCAAAATGGACTTCATTTTTGGATTCGGAATATCAAAATTAGCTTAGGGTGAAATTTTGGTGATTTTCAGATAACTTTCATATTTTGATGAATAGTGAAAATTACAAAATTTTAATTAAAAACAACTTTTTCAATCGAAATAATTAATAGTGATAAATTATTAATTTGAGTGGTTTTAAAGTATATTTAGAATATATTTTTACAATTTAATACAATTTTGGTCATTGGATGTAATTTCACATTTAAACCAGTTATAAACAAGTGTCAATCTTTTGATAGTTATTATCTCTTAAAAACACGCCTTTTGTTTTGACGACGGGAATTAATTTTTAAATTAATTAATTCAACTGATATGTTTTGAATTTGGTAAAATAGAAATCATTTTTGAGTTCATAATATCAAATATAGCTTAGGCCTAATTTTTGGGATTTTTCTGAAAACTTTCAATTTTTGATGAATAGTGAAACTACTAAGTGTAGTTAAAAAAACTAAATTTTTCATAAAACATAATTTTACCACTTCTGTGAATAGAATTTCAAAAATCTGAGAGACACAGTTGATGTCAGTAAGTAAAATGTGGTTCAATGATATGAAAATAATTTTTGGTGAATAATAACTTTTTACTTTTATTTACCACGGTTAAAAGTAAATAGGGTAATTAAGGGTAAAAATGATATTATTATTACCCTAACACATGTCCCAATTCTATTGGACAAATTTAATTCGACCAAAAACAGTCTTAGTAATACAATATGACCACTTAGGCCCACTTGGATTAGATTAGGACATTTATTATTAATTTATTTAAAGAAGGGTTAAAATAGTTAAAATCAAAGTTTAATAAGTAAAACATTTTTAATATGGGGTTATACATAAGATAAATTAGACTATATATATTAATTAGAAAGCTAAAAACATTTCCTACATAATTGTGTTTTATTTTTAATTTTTAGACTTTAAATAATTCAATTTATTTATGACACAATGATGATGCAGTAATAAACATAATAGTGAAAAATTAGAATAATTGATATTATAAATGCCTAAATAAGTATAAGTTGAGACTTTTTATGAATTCCACTAATTTTCTAGGTTAATATGACATTCTAGTATTGATTTAATTAACTTTTTTCGAACTTATCATTTTTTTATGAGTTTCTCAAAAATCAATTACTAAATAGTGTCAAAATTGACATAAAATAGTTTTTAAAACAAATATTATATTATTAATTTTTATTTTATTCCTAAAAATCTAAGGTTCGTCCAAATGACTTAGATAAGGTTATATATATTAATAATAAACAATTTTGGGTTCTTTTGTCTTGATATAGTATGTTTATTAACCTTATAGTATAAGAAAACAAAAAGACACGGTAAAAGTTAAATTATTTAACTTAGAGTTAAATCTAATTGATAAGGTTAAAATAATAATCTAAACTTGTCTAAATCATATTGGATGAGAGGATTTATACCCATCCCCACTTTATCTTCGAAATAAGACCGTTTGGAACCATTATAAACCGAATTTGACCTTAATATAAAATAATATTTTAAGATTTTCCTAAGATGCCCCTCTCCTCCCTTATAAAAGGGCACCTCCTCCCTCTCTTCCTCACACAACTTTGAGCCTTCAAGCTCGGACAAACCCTGCCAAATTATCTTATCCACTTCCCTAGAAACATCCTAGAGGTTCTGGTCTTCTTAAAAGACCAATTTTAGTGCCCTAAAAGGAGGTCTCAAACAAGCACTTCAAAGAAGAGGTAATATCCATTGCCGATCCTTTCCAATTTCTTTCTTCGTCAACTTCTTCTTATTTAGTTGTTTCATTATGAAGTAATAACATCAGTATCATTCATATAATGATATGTTATTATAAGTATAAAACAACCCTATATAACCATCTATCCATCCTACGGAAAATGAAATCACCGCGCGTGCGTACGTACAGAATACCGTCTCCACGACGCGATGATATTCATTATCCGTGTTAACCATTCCAGAATGATTATAAAGTATATATAATGAATAATAATGGAATATATGACATGGTAAATCTACTGTATTTTTGTATATATATATATATCTGTGTGTCATCTACTTACTTCCATTCAAGACAATAAGGAAAGGAAAGCAGCGTTCATGTGTACGTACGGACTACCGTCTCCATGAATGGTGTGTTTCCTTTCATTTATCGATCTATTATATATATATATACTGAATATATATGATATATAAATCATATTTTATATTCTGGAAGTAATTAAATCATGATATAAGTAATAATAATGTCAAGAACAACAAGTCCAATCACCTACGATAAATGAGACGATTTTACCCAAACGCTACTTTAACATGAATTTACAAAAGAACGGGTAATATAAAGTCATAAGTGGACCATATATGATATAATAACAATGAATATGATTCTGGAATAAGTCAATAACATGATTTAAATCATTATACATGAGGTTCGGACACGTATAAAGCAAGTCGGACCTAAGGTAAGGGAAATATCACAATCTCATTTTTATCCGAGATTGTTTATACTTTGATATTTATTGGGGTGTATTTTATCATACACATCCATGTTTCCTCAATATGTAAAATTTTTTACATCCACCTACAATTGTTTAAATCCAATTTTACCCTTCGGTGAGTTTTTAGTAAAAGATAAGAAAGGAATTTTTCGTCGTTTTTCATACGAGGTACTTTTTTGACTTTTTTGACAAAAGTATGAGAAGAATGTTTTTTTTAACTTATACGGCATGAATGGATTTTTAAAACATTATTTCCAAGAAGCTTCCTTTACAAGTTTTCAAGATTATTTTTAATCAACTTCTTTTATTTTAAAGTCGTATGACATGTTATGAAAGGAAAAATGTTTTTGAAGAAGAAGGGATATTTTCCTCAAGAATTGAGTTCAAGTGTTTTATAAAAATTATTTTACATCTAAGATAATAAAGGGTTCTGTTTTTATCCCTATTATTACATTTCTTTGATCATGTTGTGATGGAATTATTTTTATGAATTCCTTTATCTTGTATGAATTGTTTTATGATGTCATGATGTTTATGATTCCCATTTGTATTACATGGGTTATGAAATGATGTATGATTTATGATTTTGTGGCACACATAAGAATGGTATCATTATGAGATGGGTGGGACCTATATCTTCCTCCAATGCACTGGGTAAAGATTTTATATCTCATGAGATAGACATGGCTGGAACGGTAGGTTATACCGGTTCAGTGAAACAGGACTGGAACGAGGGTGACTCGGTTCAGAAAGGGACTTTGTCCACTAAGATAGTCTTGGCAATGAGTCTTGACTAACAAGAAATAATTCTCTATGATTATGTGTGTATACCACAATGTTTCATGTTTTAAGTTATGATTATTGTGATTACATTTCACTACCATGAGTTATCCCAGGTTATGAAATTATGATCTCTTTTATAGGTTAAGATTTCCAAAAGTTATGTGCTTATGTATATGATGTGATTGATATTTATTTTTTTTACCCTTACTGAGCATTTGAGCTCACCCTTTTATGTTTTCTTTTCCCCAGGATATAAAGAAAGGTTTTAGGTATAAAAAAAAGGAAGATCTTTTTGGGAGATGTTGAAGATCTTTCACCAGGATTAGAAGAATATATATTCCGAGTTTCCAAAGACACTAAACTATTACGATCCTTGTGTGTGTGGTTTTTTTATGTACTAAGTATTCCACAAAAGTAACGTAATGTCCATGTACGTCAGGCTTCAGGTCTCTATAGTTGGTATCAGAGGCAAAGGAGGTAGGAATGTATCTGATCCTTGGGAACTCTCACATGTGAGCATTGGATGAAGCATGGCTCTCCGCCCAAGGGCTTCATGAGGAAATGGCTGCCACTGGGGATGGTGGTGTGTCCCGCCCAGGGGGTGTAGCCGCCCATGGAGTGCCCTGATAAGTATCAATTATAGTCCACTGGAAGTAATTCCAGACGGCTACAGGTTTTTTGAAATGATCCAATATTGTTTTGGAGAAATTTTTAGAATGACTGGGATGGATCGATCTCAAATCCAATCAGGCCCTCGGCACTAAAATACCAATAACTTACAGAATGGTCGTCCGGTTGGCGCACAGTCTGTTGAGTTGGGACCCCATATGACTTAGCGGATTATTGGGTTAATTTTTCTTGGGACTTTGTGCCAGTTGAAATTTGACTGTTGGATTGAGGAGTAGTTCTCCCAGAATCAAGCCTGCTATGAGTGGGAATCTAGTGGCTGGTAGTGAGGCAGAGATTAGATACAGATCAAAGGGAGGTTAGTATCGAGCGATCATGTGTGTGTCAAAACCTAGTGATCCTTTGTGGGTCAGCACCTAGTGATCCTATGTGGATCAGCACCGAGCGATCTTGTGTGGGTAATCACCTATCAACCCATTGTGGATCAGTATTCTAGAGACCCTGTGTGGATCAGCAGTGCACGAACTGACAAGGATCAGCCTTAGAGTGGCAATTCATGGATCAGCGACATATCGATCCTGTGTGGGTCAGCGGGTGTTACCACCTATCGAATATCGGGGGTTCAGATCATATGTGGATCTTGTGGGGGTTAGTAACTATCGATCCTATGTGGGTTAGACTTATTATGGTCAATAGCAGTGCCTCTTGACATAAGAAGATGATCTAGCTTCACGACTAATCATCAATACTTCTATACTTCACTTAAACCTGGTTTGAGCTGTGTATATTGGTTTGGTGGTTTGTATTTGAGATCATGATTTGTGGTTGGACTTTATTGAATTTTGAGAGACTATCAGGGTTCTTGGGGTCCGTTCTGAGTATTTTTATACTCACCCCTGTGCGGGCCTCATCCGCACCTTGTTCTATCTTGTGCGAATGACGAGAAGCTAGGCTGAAGCATGAGGGAGCTAGGAAAATGTGGTACGCTGAGGAGATGGGATGACATGGTGTACTGTGGAGATGTTCTGTACCTACCCTTCAGGTAGGATCCTCAGTGGAAGAACCATGAGTTTTTTAATCTTTTTAGTTGTACTTGTAGTTTTTTAGTTGGGCTTGTATTCTAGCCCCATTACTTTCAGTACCCTTTTTACTACAACAATTTATTTCATGGTTGCTTCTTGATGTGTTCTTGGAGTGTGTGTTTGTATGAACTACTAGAATATTAGGCTTTGGATCCCCCTTACCAATAGCAACTGCCAATGGAAGTTACTAGGTTTTCCCAAAAAAGGGGGGCTTCAGTGCCCCCCCCCCCCCCCGAACCCTCCTCCTCCCTCACCTCATCGTGCTCCCTCCCTCACCGCCCTCCCCCATCATCACGCGGCATGCCCCGTCGCCATGTTCTCTCCCTCACCGCCATCCCGTATCGCCCTGTCGGCCTCCACCCTCCACCGTCACCCCTCTGGCCGCCCTCTACCCTACCCTCCACTCCTCCGGCCTTCCTTTTCCCTCCGGCCTCCTGCCACCCGCCTCCGACAGCCATCTGGCCGCCCTCCGGCCTCCCTCTGCCCGCTGGCCTCCTGCCACCCGCCTCCGGCCTCCAGCCCCTTCGGGCTCCGACCCCTCGACCCTCCGGCCTCCGCCCTCGACCCTCCACCCCCTCGGCCCTCCCCCCACCCCTGCACCACAGACACCCCCCCCCCCCCGCCCCACACACTACCATCCCCCGTCCCCACCCTCTCCGCACCACCACCGCCCGTCCCCTCCCTCACCATCCTCTCCCTTGCCGCACCACCACCGCCCGGTCCCCTCCCTCCCCGCACGACCGCTACTCATCCCCTCACCACTATCGCCCATCCACTCTGGTTCCCCCTGTCCTTGGTCCCCTTCCTCGTCGTCCCACCCTCGCTGCACTGTCGCCACCTCACTGCCTCCTCTCCTCCGACTCCCCATCATCGCCGCCACCCCTCCCCTCCCTCGCTGCACCACCTCCGACTCCGGCTCCCCTCTGATGTCTCTCCTCTCCCTCGCAGTACTGCCTTCGTCTCCCCTCCCTTCCAGGATTGTAGTGCAATCAGGTATGACATGGTCTTTCATTTACATTATTATTTTATAAATGGTTTACAAAGAATTAATTAGTATTTATTTGAAATATATTTGATATGAAAAATGTAAATGTAATAAGTCCTATGTAAATGTTTGTTATAGGGATCTTATTATGGATAAGAGTTGTATTGATCTTTCAAATCAAATATCTAGAGAATATTTCAATGGAATTATGCAGTTTATTGACTTTACCAGAGGATTTTAAAGTGACTATATTAGTTGTCCATGTATAAAATGTGCTAACAGATATCAATTCACACGAGATACTATGAGGGAGAACCTATTCCTTAAGGGATTTATGAAAAATTATAAGAGTTGGACTCATCATGGAGAAGAATATTTTCGTTTTCAAAATATGTATGTAGTTCAGATGGATGTTGATGCGAGGATGAATGATCCAATGCATGAAATGCTTACTGAAATGGTACGTGGGTTGGATCCTGAAGGCATTGACAACCAGAATCTTGATACCGGTGAGATAAATCTTCGATCTAGTGCAGATTTTGATTTGAGGAGGTTTTATGAAGCACTAGATGATGAAAAACAAAATTATATCCTGGATGTACTTCTTACAATAAATTGTCATTTATCATGGAGTTGTTGCATTTGAAGACATTGAATCATTGGTCTCACACATCATTCGACATGCTGTTGGTGTTATTGAAAATGGTTCTTCCTGTCGACGCTAAGATTCCCGAGTCGTATTACCATGCTAGTATGTTGACAGAGAACATAGGTTTTACATATGTGACCATAGATGCATGTGCAGACAACTATATGTTGTTTAGAAAGGAAAGTACCCATCTGGATATTTGTATGGTTTGTGGTGCTTCCAGGTGGAATGAGAATAGGGGAAATCAGACTCATCAAAGTCAGATTGCGATACAGGGGAAACCAATTGTCGTGAAACAAATTAGTTACTTTCCCCTTAAACCGAGGATGAAACGATTTTTTATGTCATATTAAGTTTCTAATTTAATGAGATGGCATGCAGAATGGGTTCATGAAATTGATATGTTAACCCAACTGGAAGACTCTCATGCAAGGAAGGATTTTGATATGAGACATCCCGACTTTTCTAAAGATGTTCGTAATGTCCGATTGGGATTGGCAGCAGATGGTTTCAGTCTATTCAAATATATGGTTGGTGCAACTCATAGCACATGGCCCATAGTGTTGGTTCTGTATAATCTTCCTCTGTGGATTTGTATGAAGCAAAAATTTATAATACTTTCCACTCTTATTGATAGACCTAGAAGTATGGGGGATAAGATTGATGTTTATCTTCAGCCATTGATTGACGAGTTTAATGAATTTTGGGGCGATGGTGTGATGACTTATTACTGTGAAATGAATGAAATGTTCAAACTGCAGGATGCTTTATTATAGAAAATCAATGACTTCCCATCTTATGAAAATTTATCAGGCTGGAGTACGAAAGGGGAATTTGCTTTCCCTTGTTGCAATAAAAGTAAATAAATTTTATGGCTTAAGAATTCCAAAAAATGGGCAAACAAGGGTCACAGACATTTTTCCCCCCTCGGCACAAGTTCAGAAAGGACAGAGTGGCATTATATGGTTCTAGAGAGTTTAGCCTCGCACCAAATATCATGGAAGGAGTCAAAATGTTATTGCAGATTGAGGAAGAAAACATCCACACAGTATATGAAATTCAGGATTTGGTGGCTCTTCCGGTATGTAATATTCGTGCTGCGGGTAGGCAGCACAGTCACAATTGGAAAATTAAAAGTATTTTCTATAGTCTTTCGTATTGAAAAACTAACATGCTAAGGCATAATTTGGATGTCATGCACATTGAAATTTTTTTTGTGATAACATATTGTGGGCCATTTTAGGTGTTAGTGGAAAATAAAAGGACCATGTTAATGAAGGCCATGATTTAGAAGAAATGAGTTTAAGGAAATAGTTTCATTTACAGTTAGCTGAGGGAAACAAGGCATATATGCCTGATGCACAGTATACAATGACTACAAAGGAGAAAGAGACATTTCTTTCCATTTTGAAGATGCTCAAGGTGCCTGATGGTTACTCTTCTAATATTTAAAAGTGTGTGAACCTGATGAGAAAGACATTGCAAGGGTTGAAAAGTCATGAAAATCACATACTACTTCAGCAGTTGATTCCAATCGCAATTTGTGATTGGTTATCCCCCAATGTTGTTCAGCTGTTGATTGAGATGAGTAATTTTTTTAGACAGTTTTTTTTATGAAATCAACAAATGAATGATTTAAATGTTTACAGGACCGAATTGTACTTACGCTTTCTCACATTGAGAAACTATTTCCCCACTCATTTTTTGATGTTATGGTCCACTTGATAGTGCACCAAACTGATGAAGTAATGGCTGTTGGTCTAGTTCAATTCAGTTTCATATATCCTATTGAGCGGTATTTGAGTACATTGAAACGATTTGTACGCAAAAGAGCTTGTCCGAAGGCTTCAATAGCCAATGGTTATTTGATGGATGAGTGTAATACTTTTGTGCAGAATATCTTACGGATGTTGAAACAAAATTAGATAATCCCTCTCGAATTCATGATGGTCTAGTTGGAGAATGAACCACATATGATATGGACAACATTGAGTGGATACAAGCACATTGATATATCTTGTTCAACACTCCATCAGTTGTACCATTAATGCAGTAAGTATCTTATCACTTTTATTGTTTAACTTTTACATGTTTTTTTTTCATAAGTTGATCATTTAAACATCGTGTTATCATTTGCAGGAAACACTTTAATGAGATAAAAGAAGATATGTATCGTGCGACTGAGTTGAAAATTCAACAATCTCATTATGTGTCATTTCATGATTTGTTCAAGGATTATGTATGTATAAATTGATTTTCATTATGAGTGAAGTATTATAATAATTTATTTCTTCATATATCATTATTGAATTCTATGAATTATGTAGGTTTATAAGATGAGGGAGTTAGGGGACCCCACGCTAACTGATGAATTTATCCAACTGGCTAAGGGTCCATCTATAACGGCTCGTCGTTATAAATTTATAGATGCTAATGGTTTTCAATTTCACATTAAAGATGTTGACGACAATCTAGAAACACAAAACAGTGGCATCAGTTGTCCATTTGCCGATTCTGTTTATTACTGTAGTCAATTGATAGACATCATTGAAGTTGTATACACACACAGGTTGAAGTACATATTATTAAAGTGTAATTGTGTTGATGCAGTGCATGGATATAAAGTCGATCAATATCAGTTTTCATTGGTGAATTGTAACTATATTTTATACAGAAATGAATGAGTTGATAATGAACCTTTCATTTTGAAATCACAAGCAGAACAAGTATTCTTTGTTACTTTGCCTTCTAATCCAAGTTGGAAAGTTATTGTCAAAATGTCTCGGTGAGGAGTGTTTGTATTTGAACAAGATGAATCTGAGACTGTTCCTTTTGTTTCCTAACATCTTGATCATCATACCGTAGTTCAACGTGAAGAAGATATTTATTGGTTCAGAGCGGCTGTTGAAGGAGAAACGGTCGATTTGCATGCTTAATGAAAGGTATAATTGTTTTCTCTCTATTCAGCATGGGATATCATAAATTATCTAACCATTTTATAAATCCTTGTATGTTTTAATCCTCACTTTTGGATTTTTATTCAGTTATAAATATTTAGGGTGATTTAACTCATGTTATATTGATGTTATTGTCGGTGTATCTTCCCATTGAGGTATTCTTAATTTGGTTCATGTGTTGGTTGAATTTTTATTAATTCAATTTGAAATTTGGCTATACATTGATTGGTTTTGTACATAATTTGTATATCTGTTTTGTTAACTTTCTGATTTTTTAAAATTCATTCACAAATAATTATTCAATACCTTTTTGTTTGATTAACAAATGTATAAGTTTGATTTTTTTAAACAATCCAATTTGTCATTTTAACACTTTGTATATCCCCCTTACTAATGTTTTCCATGACTACAAGCATGTCAGGGGAAGAGGCAGCAGATCCATATCATCCATCTCAGGCATCTACGTCTCAAGGTCGAGGTATGTTTGACTGTCATTGTCTTTATGTTTTATGTAATTGATAAACACACACACACACACACACACATATATATATATATAACATCTGTAAATTTATATATAAATTTTTTTTCAATAGGATCAGAGTCAACTGCTTCTTTCTCTCGCAAGAGAGGCCCTGGTCATGGAATATTATCATGGAATTCCTACACGACTTTTGATGTTTCATTTGATGAGGTATTTCATCCTGTGGGATGGAATGCCACTGCATTTATTCTCCAGCTGGGTCATATCATACGTGACCCACATCACTTTCCGTTGACCATGCGTGACTGGGATTCTATCCCTCAGGACACATTAGATCATCTTTGGAGGGAGGTTCAGGTAAGAAGACCATTTTACTTTATTCCCTATGAATAAACAATAATCATATATGTGATTTTTTTCTTTAATAACAAAATTTGAAAGTATGTCCCAATGGGTTTCAGCCAGTGTGTATAAGAAAATTCCGTAATATGTGGAAAGACTATAAATTCAATGTCAAGAGGGACCATTGGGTACCAAATGTGGGTGCCCCAAACATTCTGGAAAAAGTCCTGAGAGGTGTCCTCCCGGATCAATGGCATGATTTAGTTTCATATTTTTCTACTGAGGGTGTTGCGGTTTGTATATTTTTTTGGTATATATATTTTCAAGAATGTGTGATTTTTTTGAAATTTGAATGAATTGAATGTAGGAGGTGTCAACATGCCATTCTGAGAATCGAGCGTTGTCGGGACCACCTCACAGGCTCGGGACTCATCACGTGTCTCAGATATGACATGATGTATTTATTATTAATTTCTAAATTTATTAATTAATATGGTTTTGTGTTTATATTCTATTCATATACAATTGCGGGAGCAAGGTGCACCGACTGATAAAATGTCAGTGTGAATGAGGACTCGTGATCGCAATGATCCAGAGGTTGTAGCATTGATAGTAAGTGCTTGTACTCATTTAAAATACTTACATAAAATATGTATATTAATATAAGTATATATATTTAAATATTTCACCGGTTCAATTTGAAGCTGAGTTAGAACATCTGCCAGAGGACCAGCGACAGCTTCCCATGTGAAGGGATGAGATCTTTCATCGCATTGTTGGTCGAGACGGGCATGGATATGGTTTTACCTATGAAACATGGATTCCTCGTTCTGTAGTGTCACGCACTGCGGTTGTTGGTCCTGCTATTTCTCAGATGACATAGTGGTTGTCATATTTCGAGGCATGGATGCGCGCTTCTGAGGAGGTAAATGTGCAATTGATTGCTGAGGTTAGAGGACTACAGCAATATGTGCGTCCAGGTGATGGTGAAGTGGATCAAATAATGTAGGTTTATACTGTATTTATTTATTTAATTTATATTATTTTTGTCTTGAAAAAATTCATAATGTTTTTTTGTTGTAGGACCCTGACCCACCTGATGGAGGTAGTAGTCATGACCACGCATGACGAATCATATTCACGAGGTGTGTTTCTATTTTTAAAGGTGGGGTTGTTATTGATATTTAGGTTGGGTTTCTAGTGATATTTGTTTGTGATTTGGGGTTATCATGTGTGTTCGGGCCCTCCCAGCACCCCCGACAACCCCCCCCCCCCCCCCCGCACCCCGGACAGCCCTCCCCGCAACCCGAACAGACCCCCCCACACCCCAGACACCCCCCCCCCCCCCCCCCCCCCGCACCCCGGACAACCCTCCCCGCACCTCGGATAGCCCCCCCACACTGCGGACAGCCCCCCCTGCACCCCAGAGAGCCCCCCCCCCCCCCCCCCCCGGACCTCGGACAGCCCTACCCTCGTACAACAACAGCCATTGTGCGAATTTTGAAATGGTTGGGCAGACAGCACGTCAATCGGAGGTGTCGTTTGACCGCGGTGACCGGAAACGCGTTTCCGGAGTCATAAAACACCAAAACGGCGTGAGATGGTAAAATTCAGAGCAAACGTCCTCTGAATGACCTGAAACCACATGAAAACAATAGTAATATTATTCTTGATATGTAGGAGGAGACGGTACACATATCAGACATGTGGTGCGCGCGGTACGACCGATTGTGTCGTTTTCAGCAGCTCGACGCGCGCTAAAAGGGAGTTTTGGGGGGTCAAAACCACCCGAATGACCTCGTAATGCCATGAAATCCTACAACAATATCTGTTGTGTGAATTTTGAAATGGTCGGGCAGACGACACGTCAATCAGAGGTTTCGTTTGACCGCGGTGACCGGAAACGCGTTTCTGGAGACATAAAACACAAAAACGGAGTGAGACAGTCAAATTCGGAGAAAACATGCTCCGAATGACCTGAAACCACACGTAAAAAACAGGAATATTATTCATGATGTGTAGGAGGAGATGGCACACCCATCAGACATGCGGTGCGCGCCGTACGACCGATTGTGTCATTTTCAGTAGCATGACGCGCGCTAAAAGGGTGCGTTTGGGGGTCAAAACCACAAGAACGACCACGGAATGCCATCATATCGAACGACAACAGCTGTTGTGTGGATTGTCAAATTTTCGGGTAGACGGCATGTCAATCGGAGGTGTTGTTTGACCGCGGTGACCTGAAACGCGTTTCTGGAGTCAAAAAACACCAAAACGGCATGAGACGGTCGAATTCAAATCAAACATTCTCTGAATGACCTGAAACCACACGAGAAAAATCGGAATTTTATTTGTGATGTGTAGGAGGAGACGTCATGCCCATCGGATGTGCGGTGCGTGTGGGACGACCGATTGTGTTGTTTTCAGTAGCTCGGCGCGTGCTAAAAGGGCGCGTTGGGGGGTCAAAACCACCCGAACGACCTCAGAATGCCATTAAATCATACTACAACATCCATTGTGTGAATTTTGAAATGTTTGGGCAGACAACACATCAATCAATGGTGTTGTTTGACCGCAGTGACTGGAAACGTGTTTTTGTAGTCATAAAACACCAAAACGGTGTGAGATAGTCCAATTAAGAGAAAACGTGCTCCGAATGTCCTGAAACCACATGAAAACAATAGTAATATTATTCGTGACGTGTAGGAGGAAACATCACACCCATCGGACGTGCGGTGCACACGGTACGACCGATTGTGTCGTTTTCCGCAGCTCGTCACGCGCTAAAAGTGTGCGTTGGCGGGTCAAAACCACCCGAACGACCTCGGAATGCCATGAAATCATACGACAACAGCCGTTGTGTGAATTGTGAAATGGTTGGGTAGACGGAATGTCAATTGGAGGTGTCGTTTGACTTTGGTGACCGGAAACGCATTTCTGGAGTCATAAAACACCAAAACGGCATGAGACGGTCGAATTCGGAGAAAACATCCTCTGAATGACTTGAAACCACAGGAAAACAATAGGAATATTTTTTGTGACATGTAGGAGGAGATGGAATGCCCATAGGATATGCGGTGCATGTGGTACGACAGATTGTGTCGCTTTCAGCAGCTCGATGCACGCTAAAAGGGCGCGTTGGGGGATCAAAACCACCAGAATGACCTCTGAATACCATGAAATCATACAAAAATAGCCGTTGTGTGAATTATGAAATGTTCAGGCAGACAGCACATCAATCAGAGGTGTCGTTTGACCGCGGTGACTGGAAACGCGTTTCCGGAGTCATAAAACACCAAAACGGCGTGAGACGGTCGAATTCAGAGAAAACATGCTCCAAATGACCTGAAAGCACACGAAAACAATAGGAATATTATTCGTGACATGTATGAGGAGACGACATGCCCATCAGACAAGCGGTACATGCGGTACGACCTATTTTGTCGATTTCAGTAGCTCTGTGCGCACTAAAAGGGAACGTTGGGGGGTCAAAACCACCCGAACAACCTTGGAATGCCATTAAATCATATAAGAACATTCGTTTTGTAAATTGTGAAATAGTCAGATAGACAGCACGTCAATCGGAGGTGTCATTTGACCACGGTGACTGGAAACACGTTTCCAGAGTCATAAAACACCAAAACGGCGTGAGACAATTGAATTCAGAGAAATCATGCTACGAATGACATGAAATCACACAAAAAAATAGGAATATTATTTGTGACATGTAGGAGGATACTACATTCCCATCGGACATGCGGTGCTCACGGTACGACCGATTGTGTCGTTTTCAGCAGCTCGACGCGCGCTAAAAGGGCGCGTTGGGGGGGTCTAAACAACCCGAACGACCTCGAAATTCCATTAAATCATACAAAAATAGTTGTTGTCTGAATTGTGAAATGGTTGGGTATAAGGCACATCAATCGGAGGTGTCGTTTGACCGTGGTGACCGAAAACGCATTTCCGGAGTCATAAAACACCAAAACCGTGTGAGACGGTCGAATTCAGAGAAAACGTACTCCGAATGACCTGAAACCACACGAAAACAATAGGAATATTATTCATGATGTTTAGGAGGAAACAAAACACCCATCAGACATGCGGTGCACGCGGTACGACCGATTGTGTCGTTTTCAGCAGCTCGACGCGTGCTAAAAGGGCGCGTTGGGGGGTCAAAATCACCCGAACGACCTGGGAATGCCATGAAATCATACGAAAAAATCCCTTGTATGAATTCTAAAATGGTCAAGTAGACGACATGTCAATTAAAGGTGTCATTTGACCATAGTGACCAGAAACGTGTTTTCAGAGTCATAAAAGACCAAAACGGCGTGAGACGATCGAATTCTAAGAAAAAGTGCTCTGAAAGATCTGAAACCACACTAAAAGAATAAGAATATTATTCGTGATGTGTAGGAGGATACAACATGGCCATTAGACCTGTGGTGCGCATGGTACGACTGATTGTTTCGTTTTCAGCAGCTCGGCACACGCAAAAAGGGCGCGTTGGGGGGTCAAAACCACCCGAATGACCTCACAATGTCATGAAATCATATGAAAACAGCCGTTGTTTGAATTTTGAAATGGTCAGGTAGACAACACGTCAATCAGAGGTGTCGTTTGACCACGGTGACCAGAAACACGTTTACAGAGTCATAAAACACCAAAACGGCTTGAGACGGTTGTATTCTGAGGAAACGTGCTCTGAATGACTTGAAACCATATCAAACAATAGTAATATTATTCGTGACATGTATGAGGAGATAGAACGCCCATCGGACGTGCGGTGCATGCAGTACGACTGATTGTGTCGTTTTCAACAGATCGGCGCGTGCTAAAAGGGCGTGTTGGGGGGGGCCAAAACCACCCAAAAGACCTCTGAATTCCATGAACTCATATGACAATAGTCGCTGTGTGAATTTTGAAATGTTTGGGTAGACGGAACTTCAATCAGAGGTTACGTTTGACCGCAGTGACTGGAAACGCGTTTCTGGAGTCATAAAACACCAAAATGGTGTGAGACGGCTGAATTCAGAGCAAACGTGCTCCAAATGACCTAAAACCACACGAAAACAATAGGAATATTATTCGCGATGTGTAAGAGGAGACGACATGCCCATTAGATGTGCGGTGCACGTGGTACAACCGATTGTGTCGTTTTCAGCAGCTCGGCGCGCGCTAAAAGGCACGTTGGGAGGTCAAAACCACCCGAACGACATCACAATTCCATAAAATCATACGCCAAAAACCATTGTGTGAATTTTAAAATGGTACGGTAGACAGCACGTCAATCGGAGGTTTCGTTTGACCACAGTGACCAGAAACGCTTTTTCGGAGTCAAAAAACACCAAAACAGCGTGAGATGGTCAAATTCGGAGAAAACATGCTCTAAATGACCGAAAACCACACAAAAACAATAGGAATATTATTCTTGACATGTTTGAGGAGATGAAACGCCTATCAGATGTGCGGTGTGTGCGGTACGACTGATTGTTTCATTTTCAGCAGCCCGGCGCGCGCTAAAAGGGCGCGTTGGTGGGTCGAAACCACCCGAACGACCTCGGAATGCCATGAAATCATACCACAACAGCTGCTATGTGAATTTTGAAATGTTCAGGTAGACGACACATCAATCGAAGGTGTCATTTGACCACGGTGACCGGAAATGCAATTTTGTAGTCATAAAACACCAAAACAGCGTGAGACGATCGAATTCAGAGAAAACGTACTCCAAATGACCTGAAACCACATGAAAAAAATAGAAATATTATTCGTGACCTATTAGAGGAGATGAAAAACCCATCAGACATGCGGTGTGCGTGGTACGACCGATTGTGTCATTTTCAGCAGCTCAGCGCGCGCTAAAAGGGTGCGTTGGGGGGTCAAAACCACCCGAACGACCTCATAATGCCATGAAATCATATGAAAATACCCGTTTTGTGAATTGTAAAATGGTCAGGTAGACGACACGTCAATCGGAGGTGTCATTTGACCGCGGTGACTAGAAACAAATTTCCGGATTCATAAAACATCAAAACAGCGTGAGACGGTCGAATTCAGAGCAAACGTGCTCTGAATGACCTAAAACCACGCAAAAACAATGGGAATATTATTCGGGACGTGAAAGAGGAGACGGAATGCCCATATGACGTGGGATGCACGCGATACGACCAATTGTGTCATTTTCAGCAGCTTGGTGCCCGCTAAAAGGACACGTTGGGGGGTCAAAACCACCCGAATGACCTCGGAATTCCTAAATCATACGACAACAACCATTGTGTGAATTGTGAAATGGTCGGGCAGATGACACATCAATCGGAGGTGTCATTTGACCGTGGTGACCAGAAATGCGTTTTCATAGTCATAAAACACCAAAACGGTGTGAGACAGTCGAATTTAGAGAAAACGTGCTCCAAATGACCTAAAACCACATGAAAACAATAGGAACATTATTCATGATGTGTAAGAGGAGACCACATGCCCATCAGACATGTGGTGCATGCGGTACGCCCGATTGTGTCGTTTTCAGCAGCTCGGTGCGCGCTAAAAGAGCGTGTTGGGAGGTCAAAACCACCTGAACGACCTTGGAATGCCATGAAATCATACGAAAACAGCCATTGTTTGAATTTTGAAATGGTCGGGTAGATGACACATCAATCAGAAGTGTCGTTTGACCGCGGTGACCGGAAACGCGTTTCCGGAGTCATAAAACACCAAAACGGCATGAGACGGTCGAATTCGGAGAAAACGTGCTCTGAATGACATGAAACCACATGAAAACAATAGGAATATTATTCGTGATGTGTAGGATGAGATGAAAAGCCCATCGGATGTTCAGTGCATATGGTATGACCGATTGTGTCGTTTTCAGCAGGTCGTCGTGCGATAAAAGTGCATGTTGGGGGGTCAAAACCTCCCGAATGACCTTAGAATTCCATGAAATCATACGACAACAGCTGTTGTGTGAATTTTGAAATGGGAGGGTAGAGGACACGTCAATCAAAGGTGTTGTTTGACCGCAGTGATAGGAAACGCGTTTCCGGAGTCATAAAACACCAAAATGGCATGAGACGGCTGAATTCGGAGAAAACGTGCTCTGAATGAAATGAAAATAGACGAAAACAAAAGGAATATTATTCTTGATGTTTAGGAGGAGACAACACACATATCATACATGCGGTGCACATGATACGACTGATTGTGTCGTCTTCAGCAGCTCGGCGCGTGCTAAAAGGGCGCGTTGGGGGGTCAAAACCAAACAAACGACCTTCGAAAGCCATGGAATCAAATGACAACAGCCATTGCGTGAATTGTAAAATGGCCTGGTAGACTTCATGTCAATCGGAGGTGTCGTTTGATCACAGAGACTAGAAATGCGTTTCCGAAGACAAAAAACACCAAAACGGAGTGAGACGGTCGAATTCGTAGAAAATGTGCTCTGAATGACCTGAAAACCCATAAAAACAATAGGAATATTATTCATGACATGTAAGAGGAAACGGCAAGCCCATCAGACGTGAGGTGCGTGCGGTACGACCAATTTTGTCGTTTTTAGTAGCTCGATGCGCGCTAAAAGGACACGTTGCGGGGTCAAAACCATCCGAAAGACCTCAGAATTCCATGAAATCACATGACAAGAGTCGTTGTGTGAATTGTGAAATATTCAGGTAGATGGCACGACAATCGGAGGTGTCGTTTGACCGCGGTGACTGGAAACGCATTTCAAGAGTCATAAAACACCAAAACGGCGTGAGACGATCGAATTCAGAGCAAACATGATCCAAATTACCTGAAACCACACAAAAAGAACAGGAATATTATTCTTGATGTGTAGAAGGAGACGTCACGCCCATCAGATGTGCAGTGCGTGCAATACGACCGATTGTGTCATTTTTAGCTGCTTGATGCACACTAAAAGGGTGTGTTGGGGGGTCAAAGCCACACGAGCGACCTCATAATGCCATGAAATTATACGACAACATCCGTTGTGTAAATTGTGAAATGGTCTAGAAGGCATCACGTCAATCATAGGTGTCGTTTGACTACGGTGACCAGAAACGGGTTTCCAGAGTCATAAAACACCAAAACGGCGTGAGACGGTCGAATTCAGAGAAAACATTCTCTGAATGACCTAAAACCAACCTAAAACAGTAGTAATATTATTCGTGATGTGTGGGAGGAGACGACATGCCCAACAGACGTGCGGTGCGCGCGGTACAACTGATTGTGTCGTTTTCAGCAGCTCGACGCACGCTAAAAGGGCGCCTTAGGGGGTCAAAACCACCTGAAAAACCTCGTAATTCCATGAAATCATATGAAAACATCTGTTTTGTGAATTGTGAAATGGTCGGGCAGACTACACATCAATTGGAGGTGTCGTTTGACCGCGGTGATCGAAAACGTGTTTCTGTAGTCATAAAACACCAAAACGGCGTGAGATGGTCGAATTCGGAGCAAACATGCTCTGAATGACCTGAAACCACACAAAAACAATAGTAACATTATTCGTGATGTGTTATAGGAGACCACATGTCCATCAGACGTGCGGTGCATGCAGTACGACCGATTGTGTCGTTTTCAGCAGCTCAGGCGCACTAAAAGGGCATATTGGGGGGTCAAAACCACACGAACGACCTCGGAATTCCATGAAATCATACGACAACAACCTTTGTGTGATTTTTTAAATGTATGGGCATACGACATGTCAATCAGAGGTATTGTTTGACCGTGGTGACTGGAAACACGTTTCTGGAGTCATAAAACCCAAAAACGGCGTGAGACGGTCGAATTCGAAGAAAACGTGCTCCAAATGACCTGAAACCACACGAAAACAATATGAATATTATTTTTGACTTGTATGAGGATACAGAATGGCCATCGTACATGTGGTTCATGTGGAGAACATTTCTTTTTAGACAACAAAACAATTTCACAAACTAAACGAAATAAGAAAAAAATCGTTAAATGATAGCATTTCTTAAATTGGGGGTTTTAAATTATTATAGCACCATGATTTGATGTTAGATTTAATTTTATTATATGTATATAATAACAGAATAAATATTTCTAATTTACATTTGTTTTGTTTTGTTGTTTTTTTGTCTTATTGTAGGTTTATTGAAGCAGAAGATTGAAATGGGCGGACCTGCTCAAATCGTTGAAGCACGTTTATCATTTATTGTTTATGACGATCTTGATGTTTATGCTGTTATAATTTTTTTTCCATTTTTTATGATTTTTACCTTTTTTTATCTTTGATTTTTCACCGTGAATTAAAAAATCACAATTTGTACATTTCATTAAAAAAATGAAAATCCACAAAAAATGCCACAAATTAACCCTAACACATTTTTATGTTATGTTTTTAAAAAGATAAGTTTATATTGAAATAAAAAATTTATAAATGTGCTAGATTTTATATTTAAAATAGGATCTCCATTAAGAGGTAGTAAAATTACCTTTTTAGAGAAATACAAATTTTAAGCATAAAATTTTATTTATTATTATCATATGCTTAACAAACCTATTTGATGAATAAGAAAAATATTTTATTTATTATTATATATACATATATATATTTATTTATTTATTTCACTAATAACCTTAAATAAATGTATTTTATTTATTTTCTATTATAATAAAACACATTTCTAATCTTAAAAATATTTCATTTATATGCACTGTGAAATTTTTTTAAAAAAAAAAATTCCCAGACTAGCGACCGCCTGTGGCGGTCGCTATAGGCTGTCTGTCAGGTCAACATTAGGGACCGCCAATGGCGGTCGCTGTAGGACAGAATTTCAGCCACCTACAGTGACCGCCATTGGCGGTCGCTAATGTTGACCCGGTAGGCAGCTTACAGCGACCGCCAAGCGGTCGCTGTAGGCCGGAATTTCAGCCACCTATACCGACCACCATTGGCGGTCACTGTTGGCCTATTGAGACGAGGCTAGAGCGGCCGCCAATGGCAGTCGCTATAGCCCAAATTTTTAGTAGTGACAAGTTTAAGGGCAATGTCATCCCGATATGAGTATACACCTTTTTCTGCTAGTCGCTAACCCCTGGTCTATGGAATGCGGGCTTCGGGTAGTCAAGACCCAGGCCCCAGGGGATGGGTCGTGAAATTTTTTATTAATCTATTCAATATCTAAAATAATAATTTTTTGTGTTTTTTAAGAAATATATTTATCTCAAGAGGATATATGATAAATTTTATATCTATAGTTAATAAAAAGAGTTATATATTATTGTAAAAAAATATTTCTACTAAATAGATTAAAGATTCTAATGCTAAAATAAATCATAACTAAACATCTTTTATACAATCATCATAAACCAATATCTTTAGATGATTTAATTATTAAAAGTGAGTATGAGAGATTTTTTTATATTATAAATAATATTAACTTATTTGGAATGAAATTTCTCAACTACTCATCTTTAATTCTGTTACTTTTCAAAAATGAAATGGATCTTAGAGGATTAATAATGTGTAGTAAAACCACCATGCCACTAAATAAAATTAATTATATACTATGTTATAGTTTAGAATCGTATTCAATGTACTTTGAATTTATTATAAAATATTAATGTAATATGAAAAAAGTTTTTTTGTTTTTTCTTGATAAATAGATTGATCAATTAAAGTCTGTCAATTCCACTATTAGACATCATCTTTGATTGAAAGTTGATATTGAGATTATAAAAATAATGTTAGTAGATGAATGAAAAAAATAGTAATCATGTTTAAGTATAAAATAATTGAATTTTTTATTTACTATAATAAAATATAATAACAAATATCTTATTTTCCTTTCATCATGTGAAATTTACAAAAGATGTGTCATATTCCTTTGGTGTAGATCAAAATTTTATTATGGAATATGAGTATTAAAAAACATTATTTTGTTATAGGGGATGTTTTTTCAGTCTAAATGAGATAATAATGTAATAACATATAAGCCCAAACACATTATAATAATTAATTTAAATAATTAAATGATTTGTTGTAGAACATAAAGAATTGAGTAACTAAATAATCTAAATTAATATGGAGAAAAAAATTATTAATGAGAAAGGACTCTCTAAGTGGATCAAAAAAACAATGAACCAATAATAAAAATATATAAAGCCACATACTACAACACCCTAAGAGATTATGAAAGATTATTTCCAAATAATTTTATTTATTTGATAGTGTAAGGTACACACAACTATAAGTCTAAAATACCCTGATACACTGTTAGAATATCATTATTATATGATATAACAAATTCAATGGAATGGTGGGTTTTAATTAAAATAACTAAATTATGAATATTTATGTCTTAAAATTTTATATAATTAATTCATTTGTTATAAATATATTAAAAATGAAATTAACAATAATTTGATAAAAGGGATGTTTTTCAAATTTTTTATGAACACAATGTATTTTTATCCAAATAAATTAATTTTATCATTATTGGTGAATGATTTTGATAAAATATTTATATAATATAGTCAATTAAAATTTTTAGACATTGATATATTAGGAATGGGGTGAAAATAAATCTATTTTTATGATTAAAGAATATATTTTTATAAAAGTCATGTTTTTTACTTGTTTTATTAAATTACCTTAAAATTATTTCCAGACACATATTAGAATTAAATTTGATACAATTAAATTAATATTTTTTATTAGGAGGATCAAATTTTTTAATTAGTTTCTTTTTATTTTTGGTCATTATGAATAATAATCTTGGTAAAGTTTATCACCTCTATAAAGGGTAAATCAAGTTAATCTAGGTAATTACTAAGTTAATATGCCATAAATTTTCAACTTAATTCATATTGGATGAATTTAATTATACCCTTATCACCATAGTTTCGAAATTATTTTTTTACACGGCACTTTTCCATGAAAATGAAATTTATAATATTTAAACTAAAAAAACATAAAAATATATACTCTCTTAGTTTTAAAATTCACTTAGGTATTCAAAGAGGGTAAAAATAATTATAAATGAATATTGATAGTTAATTTTAGATAAATGTAATTATTTCATTGATATAAATTTATTTATAATTTTTAATAATTATTTAATGAATTTAAATTCTTAGGAAACATGAATGAAATATTTTACACTTTTAATATAATAATATAGAAAATGATTTAATTTTTTTTATTGTAATAGAATTTCAGTGATTTAATGTTTTTAAATAATTTTTCATTTAATAAGACATATTATTTTTATTTTAAATAATTATTTTTGAATTAATAATATTTATTTCATAATAGTCAAATTAAATAAATAGTGTCAAAAATGACATTAATCATATTTTATAACAATAATATATTACAAAATTACATTAAAATAATAAAAATTCTAAAATAGAAAAAAGATGATTAATAGGGTCTAAATTTTCATATTATATTTTTTTAGGACATTTTGATCTATATGGACTGGGAATGAATTTATTATAATTTAATCATTGGAGAAATTCCCATTGAGTCCTCTCAATCACTCACAAAAGGAAACCCCTAATTTCAATTATTCACATCAATTTCATCCTTATAGATTATATGTAACTTAAGAAAGTTTCTTCTAAACATACTTATCCATGTTTGGATGTGATTATGTCATCAAAATATCCACCCTATGTTTTGTAAGAATGGATCTAAAGGAGGTTTCCTGAAAGACATGTTGATCTTTTACCCTACCCCTTTCAATTTATTTCTTCTTCCATTTCCTCTAAGTGTATGGTATTTATCAGAAAATACTTAATTTAGTATCCTAAATATTATTAAATATTATTTTTATTATTATTAAACTTTAATTATCCTCCCTATTTCCATCCAGTAAGAAGTGAATTTATCACCTGTGTGTACATACGACATACCATATACACATAGTGGTACAATTCATTTCATAAAACCATCTTTAATGGATGTTTTGTTATGATAGTATTAAATTTTATTTATTATAATGATGAAATATTTATGTCTAAATAATTATAATATAATATCTACTTTCTTAACTTACAAACCAATGTAAAATGATAACATCTCTTCTATGTATGTGTGGACTATCACCTCCACGAAGCGACATGATTTTTTTCATTTATATTATACATGGATGGATATTTGGATGGGTTTGATGAAAATATATTATTATTATGTTATAACAAATATTATTCAATGGTTAGTTTTATATTAAAATTCATTCATTCTATCTGTCAACAAATGAAAAAAGAATCCACGCATACGTATTGTCTACTATCTCCAGGAATTGTGTAATTTAATTCATATATCAACAACTATGAATGACTCTATGTATGTATATATAATGAAAATATATGATATAATAACAATTTATTTTATTATGTTGAATAATTATAAAAAATTTAAATTTAATTTTTTGGAGGATAGAACACATTCGAAGAAAGTAGAACTCAAAGTAAACGATTTTTGTCTTATTTTTATTTTTGTGGGACACATGACATATACATCAACTGTTTCATTATATTGTGTATATACATCCTAGTATGTTCTAAAATTATTATTCTTATAAAAATTATGATTATTTACACATCCATCCAATTCTATTTATTTCATTGGTCTTATGATTAAAAATATTCCAAACATGTAATGGTTTTATGTTATAATTTCATTGTTTATCAGGATTGTTTATGATTATGTTTCTAATGAAAAAATATTATTATATACATCTCAAAAAACATATAACATTTCTTATCATATGGTTATTTATTTAAAATACATGATTTCATTTTATATTTCCTCACCATAAGTGCTCAAAAGAATAAAAATAGTTTTTTTAAGAAAAAAATTACTTTATTTTTCATTTCGGTGAAAAAAACATTTTCTTCCCTATACATGTTTTCTATATTTGATTTAAATATTATTTTAAACATTCTACAATGATTATTTTAAATCATTTTTTCCAATGATTGAATTTTTAAAAACTAGTATAAAATGAATAATACTGTAATTTTCTGAATGAGGCACCTTATGATTTTTTTTCATAAAAGTGTAAAATAAAATTTTCTTTTAACTTATATGACACATAGATAATTTTCTACCATCATAAAAACTCAATTATTCTAATATTAATTTCACATTTTCTATTATTATTTTAAATTAATTTTTTAAATAATATTCTAGAAATTTTTATACTTTAATGAATTGATCTTAAAATGGAAAGGTTACTTTCCTCATTAAATGTTATAGGCGACCTTTAAAAATAATTTTCAATCTTAGATGAAATCATATTATGTTACATAAGACTAACTAGTTTAATGATCCCATGATACCATCCTTACTATTTCAGTATATAGCTTATTTTTGCGATGATAATAATTTTATGAAACCCTCTCATTTTCATTGGATACTAATATGATGAAATAACAAAATGTTTATGAAACTAGTTCCATTTAAATAGGTTATGCTATGATGAAATATCAATAAAACTCATTTATCTTCATGGGGTCTGATATGAAAAAAAATTTATGATCTTATACAACACATATATATAATTTTCATCATGTGATGGGTGAAACTTATATATCCCTCTAATTAATTGGATAATTATTAATGTTATATGAGCTCAAATGGTACATGGAAGGTTATACTAGCACCAAAAGAGGGTACACATGAGGTTATCCTGTGACCAATGTAGGTATAATGATTGTTATCCAAATCCATACATGGTATGAATGTCATTTTTGGTGGCTTTGAAATAATTTTTTTATGACAATATGTATCACACAATTATATGTACTATGATAATGTTATTATTCAAAGTCTTATGTAATTTGATTCATTATTATTCATGTCTTATTAAATACCATGATTTATTCCATGAATCATGATTATGATTTATGATATGATGGATATTTTTTAAATATTCCATGAGCATGTTCTAATACCATTAATTTCATGTTATTTTTAATTTATCATTGATATCTTTCTTTTAGACCCATACCAATCATCTATGATAACTCATTCTTTTGTTTCTTTTCCTTAGGCTACATAAAAAGGTACATAATAAGATATTTCTAGGAAGGATGATCATTATTAATAACATAGTGGGAGAAGATGTATATCATTTATGATATAGTGTTTCTGTGTCGATGTTTCTAAATGAACTAGACCTATACAATTTTTTCATGAATCGTCATGTTATGTAAAAAATAGTCATATAATATAATGTGATAATTATCTATAAAAATTATGGGTCCATATATTTGGTATCAAATAATGGTTTAGTTAATATTTAGAAAATAGGGTGATAAAAAATTTGAGAGAACCCTAGGGATAAGTCTATGTATAGTATAAACTCCTAATTATTTGGTAATAATCAAGAATTTACTATGATAAACCCAAGGTTTCATATATTGAAAATCATGTATCAATATTTATATACACTATAAATAAATTTTTTTGATTATGTGGTTTCTCTTGATGATTAATGTTTCTCACAATATTCTTTTTGGTTTTAGTGAATAACATGAACTTGAAGGAATCATGTTAATGAAGAATATAATGGTACATTAAATTATCTTTATTCTAATCAACCAAATGTTATGGGATCATGAATGAAAAATATCGTTACTATACTCATAGAACATTCTCAAGATATTAATCACTCTGAGCTTCAAAACAAGTAATGAAGGGAATAACATTCTATTGAGTCCTTCATGAGGAAAAATATACCTTCTTTTCACAGCTTTTCTGGTCTAATTATTTCTATGAAATGGATCAGTACAATCAAATATATATTTTCTATTATCTTTTGTTTGGCTCAAGAATTTTATTTTGCAAGTTAATATTTTGGAAGATGTAAAAAATCAGTGGTAGAATCATTTCAACAACATGAATGAAGATTATGAGATTAAATCTATGGGGTTGGATGACTTTGAGAGCATATTTTTCTATAAATAATTTCCTAGTATTATTTAAAAAAAATATTGAAGTAATTAATTTATATAATGTAGAAGGAATATTAATCCATTAGCACCCCTGAGGAGAATTTTACAGGACATGTGAGGTATTATTCTAGTATTTTTATCCAACATGAATGTAGTGTTGATTTATTCTTCAACAGCTTAACACCAAGTCTCCTAATGGAATTATCTAAAAGGGACTATAATGGATATGAAGAAATTATTGGATGTTCTTTTAATGTGGAAATGGTGATTGGAGTTACCAATAAATGTCATGGTTTTGATAAGAAAAGAAATATATAATTTAAGTGAAATTATGAAAACCATGGAAAGAAAAATTTGAGACTTCATTTAAGATCAACGTATAAAAGCAAACAGGGTGAATTTTTTTTAGTGGAATAATAAATTTTTTATGTTTGGAATTTAAGGATATCAACTGATTTAATTAAAATTTTATTAGAATAAGTAACCTAATTTTGGGAATAAAGAGAAACCACTTCATGAAACACCACAAATAATCAAGTGTCTCAAATGTAATAATTAATGGAATTGTGATAACCGACACCAAAATGTGAATTTTAATGATGATAATTATATTAAATAACATATTAAACCTAAATACTAATGGAAATATCATTAGATCACTATTTATAATGATTGGTGTGTTTATGACATGGTGTACAATATAGTTATTATCCACTCTAGTACAATTAATTTCTTACTTGATTCTATATTTACCCACTCTATAATTTCTGATGAATTTTTTAAGGGTATTATAGTACCACCTTATAATTGTTAAATGATTTCAACTCATTTTTTGATGCATCACTAGTTGATGTTTGTGGGAATGTTCTTCTTATAAATATTATTATGTTCCCTCTGACTGAGTTCAATTTTATTTTTTGCATGGATTTGATTTGATTACATAAACCCCACATCAATTTCAAAGGAATTGAAGTTTTTTTATTACAAAATAAACTAAACTCATATTCTTGTGTGATGATAAATATGAACTTTTTTTATATCACATCCATTGTATGAGTCTTGATCCCTATACAAAAGTGGTGTTTATATCTGATGGTTTTGGAGAAAATCAATAATGATAATATTCATAATCTATATGAGTTTTCAATGTATTTTTAGAATATCATCCAAGTCTTCCACCAAATCATGAATTTGAGTTTTCAATATAACTCATTCTTGTTTCTAATCAGATTTAAAGACATCATATAGATTGTCCCATATTGAGTTGTGAGAATTGAAAAAGAAACTCTATAAGAATTTTTATGGGTTACTCATTCAAATAATTGTGTCTATATGGGAACACAGATTATTTCTATTATGAATGAATATGGATCAATGAAACTATAAATTGATTATATAGAACATAAATAGATATATATCAATAAAATATACCCCATACACCATATTGATGACTTATTTGATCAAATTCATGGAGATGAGTACTTTATATGATTGGAACCTGTTTTGGATATCATGAATTGAGGAACAAGAAGATGGATATACCAATTAAATTATTTCGAACAAATTATAGAAAATATGAATATATGGTGATTCCTATTTATCTTAATAATGACTCTTCTATCTTTATGGATTTAATTAATAGACTATTTAAAGATTAATTTGATCAGTTTGAGGTAGTATTTGTTGGCGATATTATTATATTTTTTAATGATAATGTATAATCATGGGGATCATATGATTATTTTACTAATGACCATAAAAAATGATAATAAGTATGAAACATTTACAAAGTATGAATTTTGGCTATATAATGTGTAATTTTTGGGTTATATAATTTCAAGAGAGAGTATATCTGTGGATCCATTAAAGATGGAGGATATTAAAAATTGGCCTAAAATAACCATGGCTATTGAGATCCTTATTTTCCTTGGTTTAGATGGATATTGTCAATGATTTTTGGTTAATTTCACATATATTTCCAATCTAATAAACATATTAACTCAAAAGAGATTTAACTTATATTGGATAGATGAATGCCTGAAATATTTTGAGGAACTAAAGAGAAGGATATTAAACACATATATGCATAAATTAACATATATTGAAGTGAGTTTATTAATCTATAGTGATGAATCAAAGATTTTATTGGGTTGTATCCTCATGAAAAATTATTTTTGTTCTAACATATTCCTCAAAAAAATTGACAGTTTATAAACAAATTTATCCAACCCATTATTTGGAGTTAGCTGAGGTAATGTTTTCATTAAAATATGGATGAATTATATTTATTAATAAATGAAATAAATATATACAAATGGAAAATGTTTAATGTATATATTCACTGAAAACAGTTGAATAATCACTAGAAAATATAGTTTAAGATGATTGAATATTATGAATCCTCAATAAATCACCATCATGGGAACACAAACAAGTTGGATGATGCTCTGAGTCAAAAAGATAATGCTATATTATCTATAATGAATATAAATAAATATCCAACATCCATATATTTCAAAATGGTAGAGGTAGAATTATTAAATTAATTGGAAAATAATATATGGATAAAATGAGTGTTCAACCATATATCCATGTATGGATTAAATAAGAAGATATGGAAAATGTAGATCCATAGAAGAATGTGAGAAATCATCCTGATTTCAACCGTTATTGTGATGTAGTGATAAGGTTCAAGAACCATGTTTGTGTCTCCTCCATACTAGTTTTCAAGAATGATCTATTGGATAAAGATCATATCTATTTATTATATATTCAACCTAGATGTATAAAGATGTATAGATATTTGTAAGAGTATTTTAGGTTTTATGGTATAAATAGATATATTACAATATTTTTATCTTGGTTCTTAGAATGTCAGAAAGATACGACTGAGAGAAAATTCTAATGGGATGTAACAACCCTTAACCACACAAGAGTAGAAATGGGAAAACAAAACCATGTGTTTTTTTAATGGGACACCACAAAATGAATAAAGGGAACAATGTTATATCATTTATAGTTGATAACCTTAAAAATTATTTACACTTCATCACCATATGAGAATATTTTTTTCTAGATAATATAGATAGGATATATATTAAATAAGTTGTTATTTTTCATGTAGTTCCAGATTCCAGTGTATCCGATCAAGATCAAAGGTCAACCTCACAGTTCTGAAGAATTATTCAATAGGATATTGATAAGTAATTGAGTTTCATTGTTGTGTATCATACTCATATATAAACGCAATCTAAGAGAACTATAAATACACTATAAGTGATGTTGAGGTATTTCTATATGGGATAAAATGGTTCTCAAGATCAACACCTTTGTTGGAATTCTCATACAACACTAGATTTTGATCTATCATTCAGATAGATCCTTATAAAGCCCTATATGGTATAAAGTGAAAAACTCCAATATTCTTCAATGAATTTAACAAAATAAATCTAATGGGACCTGACCAAGATGATGAAATGGAAGAGTAGTTTAAAGCCAGACCTTAGTATATAAGGGAATCTCAATGTTGGCAAAAGTTTTTTTCAGAAAATTGTTGGAATGATTTGTATTTTTATGTTATTGAAAATATTTTTCTATGAATACCTCCCTAAAATAGGGTGATGAGATTTGGAAATAAGGTAAATCAAACCCCTAGGTATATATGTCCCTTTAAGACTCTTGATTGTGTTGGGATAGTTTCTTATCAATTGGATCTTCCACCTAATCTATCATAAGTTCATGATGTAGCCCATTTATATCTCTTGAGTATATAATTATTTTATACTTTAAATTTACTAAAATGATAGGTCGTATCAATAGAGAAGGATTTATCTTATATGTAACAACCGATTGAGATTCTGTGACATAGAGAGAGTCCGATGAAACGAGAAAACTCACATAGTCAAAGTTTTATGAATAAACCTCAAATTTGAAGAATTTATATGGTAATATAAGGATATAATTAAATAAAAATTTCATCACTTATTTATCGAAAATTAAAACATTTAGGGTTAATAATTCATTTTAACTGGGGAAGAATGTAGCACCATGAGATTTTATGAAATATTTTTTTCAAATAAATTTATTTCTTAGATAGCATGCAATACAAATAATAAAAAATCTAAACAAAATAAAATATACTATTAGAATATAATTATTATATTTAATCATCATGTAATTGGATTGGTGTGTTTAAATATCACTAAATAATTTAATGAATTTTATTTATTTTCAAATTTAAAAAATTAAATCATTGGTAATCAATTGATTATAAATGAAAATAAAAATCATTTTAAAATAGAATAGATATTTTTCTAAAAAACTGTATTTATGTGAAAAATGTTTTTAATCCTATTAAATTAAATTTATAAATATTTGTAAATTATTTTAATGAAATTTATATATATCATTTTCACTCAAAAGGTTTAAACATTTATCTAGTAAGCATTAAAAAATATCCATTTTTATGATTGTAAACAATATTATTCTAAAAAGTAATTTGTGTCACATTTTGCGAACAAACATTAAAATTAATTTATACCTATTATAATAATTTTATTTGATAAAATGAAATACATACATAAAATCTGGAGGAATAAATTTAGTAAATATTCCCTTTTTATTTTTGGTTAATACGAATAGTAACCATGATAAAAATTATCACCATAGTAAAGGGGAAATTTAGTTATTCTTAGTTAAACCTAATTGTTATGGACATAAGTTTTCAACCGAATTCATTTTTTATTATTGAACATTTAACATTTTCACGTTTAGGATAATTTCTTTAATAAATATTTGTCCAGGAAAATAAAAATTTTAATATTTAAATGAATGAAAGTTACATAGTGTCACCCTCTTAGTTGTAAATATATATTATGTATTAACATAGGAACAAAAACTAGATATAAACAAATATTGATATTAATTTTAATTTTAATTAAAATTTTTTCATTATAAAAATTCATTTCTAACTTTAGTAATTATTTAATGTCTGTAAATTTTTATTCATCACTAATGTAATATTTCTACAATTAATATTCAAATATAAAAAAAGAGTTTTAAAAATATTAAATGTAGTATAATACGAGTTAGGCAATGCGTTACATAATTTTTTAGATCTATATGACATATTAGTGTTTTTTCAATGAATTAAATTAAAATTATATCTTTTTATTTAGGTCTTCTAAGTCAAATTAAATGAATATTTTCAAAACTGATAACAAATATATTTAATCAAAATAATATAATATTAAATTACATAAAAATAATGAAAATATTATAATATTTAAAAAAAGATAATATATCATCAAATATTTCATAAAATTTTTATTTATAGAGAATTTTTATTGAGGATGAATTAATTATAATTTAATAATTTAAGAAATTCAAAGTGATACCGTGTAACCCCTTGGGCCTGAAAACCTAGTGTACTTTTGATGATGGAGAACACATGAGCTCTTCTCTTTGAATCTGCCGATGGAAAAACTTTTCCCCGTTGATCATGTTCTTGATTTCTTTGACGGAATCATTCAACACTGAATGGGAATTTTCTTTAACGGATGGCCGAGGTGCCATAAAAAATTAGAATAAAAATTGGGATTCTTAGGATCCCTAAGTTTTGAAGAAGAACGGATTATCTTTTGCGGAAGCACTCTCTGGTTCTATTGATCTGGACAAGGTTGAATCTGCCAGACCCTCCAGTATATAGCAACTAAAAAATGGGGGTCTCTCTATTGGGGAAGATCCAGATTCTCTTCAGCAATGAATAAATCTCTACCTGTTCTCGATCCTCGAGCCCGTTATATATTCAAGGGGGGGATAATCCCTAGTCTTATGATGATATCAAGAACAGAATATGCCCCTACTGGGGTAATTGTGTCTGGAGGCTCATACCCATCGGGGGTGACTTCTATCATATAATTATTCAATCAATGGATACCTTGAATTCTATATGGAACATGGGAAACCGTCAATTGAAACAAGGATTTCTTCGATTATCTGAATGGTATGTAAATTTTTATCCCTTTAAAATCAAGAAAACAAATTCACAGATATGGGTGTAGTTTCATGGGATGAATTGGGTTTATTGACATCCAACTATTCTAAAATATCTTGCATATTGTATTGGCTCACCAATAAGAATAGATCAACAGAATATGGAGGGAGAATTAGGATTCTTTTCTACGATGTTAGTTGATGTTAACCTAAAAATTAAGTGACATGAGAGTATCTCTTTCATTGTTAATGGGAACAGATTCAAAGTAACGGTGCAGTATGATAATGTTCTATCCTTCTATGATATTTGTATAATGGTGTGTTAATTGGTCTCTAATAGGAGAGTGGTTCTAAAACAGTTTTTTGTACCCAGAAATTTGGATTGTACTAAATCCAACAAGGGTAGGAGATCTAAAAATATGCTACCAGAAAAAAAGGGTGTCATAAGGGTGTAGGCATGATCTTCTCAAGCTCCATTAACGATTTAATTGGGACCTAAATAAGTGCAGTTTGCTAGAAGATGTAGCCTCTTAAGAACCCTCAACCTGGAACAGCTATCCCTATGAAACAAACCTGGGAAGAAATGGTGGAGAGGAAGAGGCTCAATATGATTCTACTGTCATCCCTAATTCCACAATGGAACATGCAAGGAACACTTCCTATGAACATGGAAACAAGATGGAGGAAGAGCTGGGTTTGGTAATTTCAAATGATATTTATAATTTGGTATTTGATCTTTAGCAACAAATGGTGGATGAATCCATTTCCATGAGGTTATATAATGACATTTGGGAATTGGTCTGGTCAATGAGGGATACTATCAATTAAAACGTGTATTCCCTAGAAAGCATCTCTAACCTGGAAGAAGTTTTTATCCCTACCAGCCTCATTTCTTCTACTAAACTTTCACTTTTAATAGTAGGTTATGCATCTTCTGATAGGATCCCATCAGAGGGAAATACTTATGATGGGTTTTCTAATAATGAAGTGGAACATGATCATAGTAGTTTGGAAATCCCTTCCCAGATGCAGGCAGATCATCTCATCACAACTCTTATCCAGGGGGTTGTTTGTCCCATTCGATTGCAATATTATGTTGCAATAGGTTTTCATGAGAAAACCCCGAAGCAAGACGGTTGCAAGAATAATCTCAATTCCTCCATCAATACTTCAAATCATGAAATTCGGACATATCTGGTTAACCAGGAGTTATCTTCTAAATGATAGGGTACTTTTCCCAAAAATTGCAATATAAGTGACTTGTTATCTCCTCATCCCCAAAAGAAGGATGGAAGACCACCTAAAAAGTCTGGAGGAACAAATATGTGTGGTTTAGACCCAAGATGTAGTTTTAAATAAATATTATGTTTTGGAATTTCTAGGGCCTGGGTAACTCAAAAACATGTAGATCTTTATGGTTATTTATTCAGCAGTAAAAAACCTATCTTATTGGCCTTTTTGAGCCCAAAAAAACATCTCCTCTAGTATTGCTAACTTGGAGAATTTGGGGATCTTTCTTATTGACACCAATAGGTGTTTGGCAGATGACAAGAGTCTATGGTTGATGGCCCATAACACTATAGGCACCGCCACCATTATTATATCAAGTGATCAGCATGTCACTTGCCCCATCAGCTACCTTGGTTCCTAATTTACCTATTCCTTCATTTATGCTCACAACAGATATTAGGATCACATAAATCCGTGAATGGATACTGCATCTCAAAAATATACCATCTCTAGTCCTTGGATAATTTAGAGGGAGTTCAATGAAATTTTGACTCGAGATGAGATAATGGGAGAAGAAGACAACTAAATCGCTTCAAGGGTGTTTAGATTATATATTGATATGAATGACTTGATTGAGGTTAACTTGGTAGGTACCAAATATACATAGTGTAGGAAGCACCAGAACAACTTTTTCCCTTGAAAGATCAATGGGGTCATTTCTTATGGGGCCTCTCTGGATGCATGTGATACTATATCACAATCAACCCTCTCCAGGATCAATTCTGATCACCATCATATCTTGGTGGATCATCAGAAGAAGGAACAGAAGTCTCTTTTTCCCTTTCATGTTCAAAAATGCTTGGGTCTTCCATCCTGAATGTGAGGCCATTGGACATAGCACCTAGAATTTAGTGAATTGCAGGGATGATGTCTTTGTCTACATAAAAATACTCAAAATTTTAAAGAGAAATTTAAGAATGTGGAGAAAATATCATTTCAGTTCTCTTGAATTTGATATCTCTTCACTGGAGGAATCTCGTCAAAGGGTTCAAGAGCTTAACACCAATAGATATTTTTATGATGGAATTTCAATGGAAGATGAGTTTTCTCATAAACTGAACAATCTCCTTGATATGAAATAAGAAATGAAAAGGGACTCCTTTAGATCCAATTGGTTAAAGGACGGAGACAAAATCTCAATATTCTTCAACTCTCTTAAAATAATTAGGAAGGTCTAAAATCCCCATTCAATGATTAAGTATGGGGATAGTCTCATTGAAAGTCGATTTGATCTGTCAATGCTTGTCACATCTTATTTTCACGACATCTTTAATGGTCCCCATTCTACCATTGATCCTATGGATGTGGTGATCCTGAGACTTGTAAATCAAGAGGAAAATTCCATTCTTACTATTGTGCCTATTGACCCAGAGATCATGGAATCTTTCTTTAGCCTCAAATCTGAGAGTTATCTTCATCCTGAAAGATTTTTTAATTTATTCATTCAATATTATTGGGATCTCATTCGTGAATATGTCTACGGGTTATTCATTCATCTTTTCATAGGTGGATATCTTCCTAGAGGTTTGAATGCTTAGTTTCATTCCCTTATCCTGAAGGAAGAGAAATCCAATAATGTTCATATATTTAGGCACATCGCACTACTTAACACCATTTATATGGTCATTTGAAAAATTCATTCCATCAGGCTCTCCTCTATTTCCTGAAAAATTGTTTCTACAAATTAGTTTGGCTAATCAGACGGAGATCAATTTTGTATTTTCTTATCACTACCATGGAGTGTGTAAGTCTTCTTGAAAAATCCTTTAGAGGTGGAAATATTGCTCTCAAACTGGACGTCAAGAATTCTTTTGACACAATGGACTGGGGTTTCATCAGCAATATCCATTCCATGTATGGGTTCAATGATATTTTCATCTAATAGATGAAAACATTTTATGTTATGATCATATTTCAATTCTCATAAATAGATCCCTTGAAGGATATTTTGATTGTTCGAGAGGTGTAAGGCAGGGTGATCCCTTATCATCCATCCTTCTCTCTATCATTGAGGAATATCTTTTCATGATTATTTCTATCATGGATGGTAATGGTAATATGAAGTCTATTTATATTGGAAGCTGGATTTTTTGCTTCCTCTAATCTACTCTTTGCTGATGACATCATCCTCTTCCCCCAAGGGGAAAAGGGCAACATCAAGAATATAATGAGAGCCCTCTGTTACTATGAATTGGTTTCTGGGTAGGTGTTTAGCTGGATAAAATCTTTTTTTTACTTTAGAAGGGGCTTCTCATCCATCAAGAAGAATGATATCATTATAGAATTGGGAATTATAGATGGAAATCTTCCCTTCACTTATTTGAGAGTGCCCTTGTTCTGGGGGAGACCTAAGGTCTGTCACTTCTCTTAAATTGTTAGCATGATTAAGAGACAACTATCCACATGGAAGGGAAAATATTTATCAATGGTCGATCATGTTTTCCTAGTAAAATCAAATATTGTCTCCAAATTTGTGTACCCTTTTATGGTGTATACATGGGAGATTTCTTTAATCAAGAGTACCAATACATATATTAAGAATTTTATTTGGAGTGATAGCATATTGAAAGGAAGGATGAAAATGGTTCCATGGAACGATGTTTTTAAACCTCAGGATGAGGGTGGTTTGGGCATAAAAAATATGGGGGATTTTAAAGACACTTTACTGGCTAGGTTTATTTGGAGGCTTATAAACATGCAATCTGAGTCTACAAGTTTTCTTCGAGATAGTTTCACTTATATTCTTATGGTAGGAAATGTCAGGTATGTAAACTCTTCACTGTGCCTTACCTTCAAGAATAGTTTTTTCAAAATAAATGTTGACTCTCGATGGCTTGTTTCTAAGGATTCCTCTCTTAACATTTGAACATCTAATTGGATTGGGAATCATCAAATTGACTTGGTCATGTTGAAGGAATAAAATCTGGATTTTTATTTGTCAATCAATGAACATCATCGTGTCATGGATAACCTTCTAGATCATATAACTTCAATTGTGGATGAATATTGTTGGTCCTATATGGGTGATTTTTGGGAATGGGAACCTAATATAAGTGGAATTATCACCCCAAAATGGTATTATAATCACTTCATTGGAAGAAAAATCGATTCAAAATGGATGGGGAACTTACAGAAGAATTTTTCAAATACATCTAAGTTTATTATTAAATGGAGGTTGGGTCACAAAAAAATACCAACAGATGATTTCCAGCTGGTATGTAGTATATCTATTTTCTCTATTTGTGCTTTGTTCTTTCAACATTTGGAATATGTAGACCACCTATTTCTCCGTTGTGTAGTGACCTCGATGATGTGGAGAGTAGTTTATAACATGTTTGAAGTTTTGATGCATCACTTAAACCCAATTAGAGACTTCATAAAAATCTGTAGATCATTGAATATGTCACCGCAGCTCCGGGTATTCCTTCAGGATACAACTGAGGTGGTTTTCCACCTAATCTTGACATCAAGAGAAAATTTTAGACATAAAATGTAGTGCCTATAGTTATGTTCTATTATTTCAGGTATTCTTGTGGCTATCTGTGAGGAGGAAACACCAAAAGGTGTTTTTTCTCAAACTCAATAAATGATTTATCAGTGCTTAATCAGATCGGCATGAAAGGTAATTTTATTCCGTCACATGGTACAATTGAAGTCATATTGTAGGACCCATTTCATGAGTGGATTAATGTTAACTCTGATGGTGCTTCAAGGGGAAATCTAGGTCTCTCTTGCTTTGGTTCTATCTTTAGAGATCATCAAGGATGTGTTCTTGGATGCACCTGTGGATCATGTGGTATTTATTCTTCCCTTGAAGCTGAAATGTTTGGTATTATCATGGTAGTAGAGCAAGTAGAAAATAGGGGTTGGAACAAAATTTGAATTAAATGTGACTCCATGGCTATAGTCTCTGCCATTCGAACTATGGATTTACATCTCTCTTGGAAGCTCACTAACCACTGGCCTAGATTTTGGGATTCTCTATACTCAAATGTCCATTTCGTTACTCATGCGTATAGAGAGGAAAATGTGTTGCTGGATGGGATTGATAACAAAGGTGTCAATGGTAATTATTCTCATTAGGTTAATCATGTTCCAGATGATCTACTTCCCATATTTAGGAGGGTTTTTTTGTAAATCTTATACTTTTAGACTTTTATAAGTTTTCTTTTCTAATATAGGGATCACACATTTCTTGGAAATATCTCAATATATTTTAAAAAAAGAAATTTTAGGTGTGTTGTCTCCCTCCCTTATAAAAGGAAGCCCCTTATTTCTATTATTCACACCACATTGAGAAAAATAGATCAGCAATACCCTAAATTATTTCCTTATTAATATCCTTAGACAAATTATTTAGGTTCATATGTCACAAAAATTTGAACTATCAGTTTATTACTTCTTCCACTTTAGATAAATATGTGGTATTTATCATCTAATAAACACTGAAGTATCATAATTTTATAAAATTTTATTAATATTATTAAACTACCATTATCCATCCTTTCTCTATAAAATGTGATTTCAATGTATCAGTCATGCATATGTTTGACTTACAGTCACCATATAGTGGTAAAATCTATTTTCTATCACCATATTGCATGGATAGTTATTATGACTGGTTATGGATTATACATAATATTTAAGGCATGATTATTCATTTGTAATGATAATATCATATATACCTTTTAACATTCAAAATTAAGGGGAAATGATTATGCCGCTCAGGCGTATGTGTGCACTACCACCTAAACGAAGTGATGTGGTTCATTTTTCATTTCTATTTTACATAGACTGTAATAAGGATGTATATAATGAATATATATAATTTATATGATACAATAACAATTATTTTAAGGTTAATTATTATTTACCTTTATTTCAGTCCATTCATTGAAAAATGAAATCCGTTTTCATGCATACATATGACCGACCATCTCTATGAACAGTCTTATTAATTTTCTATCTCTACCTTTAAGGATGACTAAAAATATTTGTATATAAAGAATATTTATTATATAATAATAAGTTATGTCAATATTTAAAATAATTATAACAAATTTTAATTTTTTACATGAAATTAGAATGCTTTCGAAGAAAGTGGAACTCAAGGTAAGGAGTTTTTTTGTCTCACTTTTATTTGTGTGTGACACATGCCCTATATATCCCATATTTCTATATGTGGTCTATATAATAAAAATGAATGTATTTAATGATGTTTATTATAATAAATTATTATGATTTAAATATCCAAATAATGATATTTCTTTTATGGGACTTATAATTCAAGAGTTACCATAGCGGTATGGGATTTATGTTACAATCTCATTGTTTATGAAGATTGTTTGTGATTGCATTTAGGATGATTAAATCTTACAATATAGCTCAAAATAAATTAATAGGGTTTGATATATTTCTGTTAGTTAATTAAAATAAATGTTTTCATTTCATTTTCTTCAACATATGTTCTCAAGAGACCAAAAATATGTTTGGAAGAAAAATAAAATTTATTCGTATCTTCGATCAAAAAATCATTTCCATCCAGATACATATTTTCTAAAAAATTTATAAAGAATGTTTTTATTATTATCCATTTATTTTTAAATTAATTTTTATACATGTTTTAATTTCTACACAATATTCTAAACCGAATATTCTTGTTGTTTTTCAAATGATGAAATTTATGATATTTTACAAAAGTGTAATGGAATGTTTTCTTTTAACTTATATAGAAAAATTGAAATTTCCCACCATCATGAATGATCAATTAATTGAAGCACCATTTAAATCATTCCATGGTTATTTTAAGAGAATATTTTTACATTATTTTATAATTTTGTTGATTTTAAAGAAGTTATTTCAAAATGGTATGGTAATTTGTTCAATAAATATTTCATGTGATCTTTCAAAATCATGTTCCATATAAGATAAAATCATTTGATGTTACATAACCCTTACTTGGGGTATGATACAATGATACAATCTTAATTTTTTCACTGGATAGTTCATGTTTATGTTGATAATATTTTTATTAAACCCATTTTACATCAATGGGATATGCTATGATGATATTTTAAAATGCATGTGAAACCCTTTCATTTTCCATTGGTTTTACTATAATGAAATTCTTATATAACCCATTTATTTTCACATTTTCGTGTATAATTAAAATATTATGATATTTTGAAACTCATATATATTATTTTAATTATGTGATAGGTGATAACTATATTTCACTTTAATGCAATGGGTAATGATTAATGTTCTATGATATCAAAGGGTAGACAAGAGGTTATCCCAAGCCTAATAAAGGATACATGAGTGGTTATAGCATGCCCAAAAATTGTGCATTGGTGGTTAACCCATAACTAAAAAGATATGAATGTCTTGGTTTGTATACTTGGAATAATATTTTCTATGATTATACATACGAAAAAATTCCATGTCTTTTGACAATATTATTCTTCCGTAGATTATGTTATTTGATTCATTTTTTATTCAGGTCTTATGAACATCCATGATTTATGCTAGGAGTTAATATAATCATTTTTGAAATGAATTGTTTTATTTTAAAAAATTATGATCATGTTATCATCCCCTTTTTTCATGTTATTTTCATGTTATCATTGATATCAACCTTGTTGACATTTTATTAGCATATAAGACCACACTTTCTTTTGTTTCCTTTACCCAAGTTATAAATAAAAGTACTAACTATTATATTTTTGAGAATCATTCGAATTATAGAGAACATAGTGGGAAATTATTTAAATCATCTATAAACTAGTTGTTTATGTTTCCATGTTTCCAAATTAACATGACCTATAATATTATGGCATGGTTTTTCATGTTATATAAGGAATATTAATCTAACAAGATGTGATGTTTATGTATTAAAAGTATGTGTAATTATACATACCCTCAATTTTTAAGGGTAATGTTCTCCAAAATAAATATGACCTACTAAAGGTAATAATTTTTCACAAAATTTAAGAATACTTTTTAATATAATAAATATTGAGTTTTTATTTTTTTTCAAAAAATATTTTATAGTGAAATTATAAAGACCTGATATGTTAGTGTGAGAGGGTTTGTGAAATAATTATGGTTATTCTGGGCATTTTGAATTTATTAATTTTTTTTAATTTTATTGGTTTCAAGATAATGATTTGAGTTTGTTTTTTACTAGACATGAGGGTTACCATTTGGTTCAAAGTTTATTACTTTCTTTAGAGGCACCATTTTTGGGTAAAAAATGATACATAATGAAAATAATTAAATAATTAATCAAATAAAGATAAATTTTATTGTATTATGTTTATAAAATAATAATATTAATTATGTAAGAAACTTTGGTAATAATTAAATGAGTTATAAAAGAATAAAATGATGGGTATTTGTTTTGGGTCAGTGATAACACTCATTTCTTAGTCTGGGGTTTAATGTATTATTTTTAAATGGGTAAATAAATGATGGAATTTATATATAGTTATAACATGGTTTGATAGGGGGAATTAATCTTGGATAACATTTTATCTACCTTCCCAATGAGACATTTCCTCTCATATACTCTTAGTTTTATCAAGGAAGAAAGTCTAGAATTCATTGTGTCATGGAATATCAAAGAGTAGATGTATAAGAATGTGAATATATATTCAAAGGATAATGATTGAGTATTAATTATTGAAAACAATATTTAGTTATGTAACATGAAATTATCATATTATTAATAATCCTTGTGAATATTCCATGTATTTATCTTCTATGATTAATAGTAAATTCATAACAATCTAAGATAATGATTATTCAAGTAAATTTAAACCAGTCATTATTAATATGTGATTGATTGAATAAATATTCCACATATTTGTTTAAAATTATCAAAAAACAAGATATCGATGTAAATGGGTAAAAATTTATAAATATTAGAAATGAAATATGGGAATTGATGAGATAATAAATTATGATTTTTTGTATTATCAGTGATATTGACAATGAGTTATGAATACCTTTAAAGGAATATTTTCTTGATTTTTTATTTAAGATGTATTTTTTGAAAATATGTTTTACAATCATAAATTATTTATTTAAGAATAAATATCATTTTTTTAATCATAAAATTATGATATATTATATAACATATTATAAGTGGTGTGAATGATGAATTTATGAATGTTAGAATAGGCCATGCCAATTTAGATTTGAATCCATGCTGATTTGTGGATAAGTTCCCCATGTGTTGGGGATGAAATGGTATGAAGTGAAAGTGTGATACATGGAATTCATTTCACATATGCATGAGGATGTGAAACATTTTGTGGGAGATGAATTTTTTGAAATGCAATATAGTTGGGTTGTGTAGTTTTACATGGTATGTTCCACATAGTATTTGGGTTGTTCCATATCATCACATGGGTCATTCAACCATATAAGTTATAGAATCTCTATTATTTGATGGGATAAATAAGTAAGTGGAAAGATATAGTTAATAGAGAGAATATACGTTGTGTATTTCAAAATAAAGAAGGCTCGTAAAGTTGTTATGAAACTTGACTATTCCTCAGATATATACAATATTACTAATGTAGTGATTACTCCATAGGATATAATTTATGGTATGATTTTTTGCGATATTTTTATATCCACTTAATATTATTATATATTATAGGATACTTGTGTGTGTCATTGGTCTAGGTGGGTGATAGAATATATGGTGTGGCATAGAATCATTTTTTGTTGTTAGGCGATGAATTTGATGTAGTGATTTTGTTAACTAGTGGAGGGTGGGGGTTTGAATCCAATCATGGTTCTTAATGATGAAAATAGTGTTGATATTTTTATTTATAAGGTGATGATATGATAATGATGACATAGGTTGAGGCAGGCATAGTTCCTGGTGGTAGATGATTAGTAATAGTGGGGAACTATGAAGGTAGAAAACTATGTATTATTTGAGATAAATTAGAGTTGTGGTGAGATAATGGTGATGATCCAGTTTAAGGTATAGAGGGTAAAAGTGGGTGAACAACAAATAATATAAATAGAATCTATTTATGTATACTTATCTTACCATTATATACAATTTGAGATGTAATGAGATAGAAATAATCATTGTAGGTGGATATCAAGTAACAATGATATTCTATTTATGTAGGTAGCTACACAACCAATTTATAAAAGAGGTGGTGATATATAGTGGGGAGATCCCCTTTTGATACAATCCCGATGAAAACATTGGATAGCTTCACAATTGTTAATACTTGTAATGATGTCCCCTAGAAACAATAATTGTTTGGTATTTATTGGTAATCTATACTAGAGTTTTTACTATATTGGAGTCTATGTAATGTTGTGACATGGGGGATGTTTTGTGTTTCTGAAAGTGTGATGGATTTAAGTCATGGGATGTATGTAATTGGATATTTACCCTAGTAAATTCATAAGTTTTTTATTATTTTTTAGTTTTATTCATTCACATATAAAATATTATACATTATTTATATTGACACTTGAGATTTTTTGGTGGGGGAACCTACTAATTATATTAATATTTTCTTCCTTAATTTATATGAAATATTATTATATCATATAAATATATTTACTAATGTTATTGGGTGACATTATATATAGGGTTAGTAGAATTGTTTGAGGTAGTTTGTGACATTACACCTTTCTAGATGTATTGAATATTCATTATGTTGTATGGTTTTTTAATTCATTTTCCTAGTTTCTATGACATTAAATGAATTAAAATAAATTATTCCTATTTTTAGATTATTTTCATTATATTTAATTATGGTGTGAATGTTACTTATCTCAAAAGGGTAATTCCTTATATATTCATATATTTCTAATACACCATTAGTTATTGTTACTAACCCATAACCTATTGATATTTGGATTTGAGGGTTATTCTCAATCTCCTTACTAGATTAACTAGTGTCTTAATTGAGTTGGGTCTTGAAAAAATGTTATTAGAGAATGTTTTTTTAGAGTGAAATTTTGTGTAGGCACTAGTAGGGAATTCTTGGGTTACATGGAAAAAATATTACTTTAATATTGTATGTGATGCCACGACCCGACCCTACCCGGGCTCGAGTCGCAACTACCCCGAGCCCGCCTCCATAGGCCAAGGGATGGCGACCAGCGCTGAAGGCACTATAACTCGGGGAGGCCTTTTCCTAAGCACCTGTACACACACACACACAGCAAACTCAATGCAACAGTGCATAGTAAAAGTAAAGACAAGGAAAGAAAAGGAAAGGGAAACTGCTATATATACCACAAAGTGCATCGGCCTCTACAAGTACAAAGAAAGCTGATGGAAAATTGAAAAGAAAAGGGGAAAAACAGGCGCCCAACCAGAAAAGTGCCACAACCCGGCAACAGGTAAACAAAACAAACAGCTGACGGGTCTCCCACCTGGAACTCGGCTACGACCACCGCATGCAGTCCAAGCTCCCAAACTCCTATGCTCCACCGATGTCACGACCAACCTGTCTGTCGTCTGCAAGGGCACACCAAGTGCGGGCAAAGCCCAAGAAGGGGTGAGTATAAAAATACTCGGTAGGATACCCCGAAGGCTCGAGGGAGAAACAAAGGAGGTACCGAAGGGTGAGCAGTAGAGCGAATAGGAAAAGTAAAGGAGCACAACAGAGAGGGCAGTAAAGAGTATAGTAAAGAGTCCAGCTCAACCCAACAAGAGGAGAGAAGGTAGACTCGTCCAGGCACAAGGAGATGGAAACGGTGAGAAGATGAACTTCTCGTCGAGTCTTCGCTACCTATAGGAGGAGAGTAGACTCTTCCAACCACAAGAATCTAGAAACGGAAAGCACATAGCATACCCCGCGCGTCTTCGCCTCTCCTAGATGGAGAGTAACCAGGCCCAAGAAGTGGGTACTCGAACAAGGTATATACATATCCTTATGCTCTGCCAAGAAGCCCTAAAAACTCGTAAGGGGATCTCCGTCCCGTAGCTCAGCCCAAGAAAAGTGCCTCCAACAGTCCCAAAAGTAACACCATCGATGCCCAGCATCCCGCATGTCTGCCCCGAACTGCAAGACAAGGGGCTCAATCACCGCACTTCGACACTATCCACTTTGGGCGGCGCTGACTCACCCGCACGGTTTTATATCACGTCACAAGAACGCGTCTCGGTGGGAAAGCGCCCCTCGTACTTGAGAGATCTGGGGGAATGTCAAACCACAACTCATCACTGCCCCGCAGTTGGGAGGTCTCCTCAAGTCAAAGACGTTCCATCACCAACCTATACAACCAAGGGTCCCGCTCTAGTGGTCACGGAGGAAAGACACAAACTAGCCTAGTAGAAAGGACTGAGCCTGGAATGCCAACAAGTGTCCCACTGCCCAGCCCTGCTGGAGGGTAATTCATAACCAGATATCGGGTGACCCCCTGCCCAGCCCCGCTGGAGGGTAAACCATAACACATCATCAGGAAACCCACTACCCAGCCCTGCTGGAGGGTAGACCTTAACATATCATCAGGCGACCCACTGCCCAGCACTACTGGATGGTAGACCTTAACATATCATCAGGCGACCCACTGCCTAGCCCTGCTGGAGGTTATACCTTAACATATCATCAGGCGACCCACTGCCCAGCCCCACTGGAGGGTAGACCTTAACATATCATCAGGCGACCCACTTCCCAGCCCCGCTGGAGGGTAGACCTGGAATAAGTCGACAGGCGACCCACTGCCAAGCCGTGCTGGAGGTAGACCTGGAATAAGTCGACAGGCGACCCACTGCCCAGCCGTGTTGGAGGGTAGACCTGGAACTAGACGACGGGCGACCCACTGCCCAGCCCTGCTGGAGGGTAGGCCCTAAGAGGTTTTTGGGGTACCCACTGCCCAGACCCTGCGGGAGGGTAGACCCTAAGAGCATTGGGTGACCCACTGCCCAGTCTCTGCTAGAGGGTGAACCCTAGAAATCAGTGAGCAACCCACTACCCAGCCCTACTAGAGGATAAACCCTAGAATTCGATGAGTAACCCACTGCCCAGCCCTGCTGGAGGGTAAAACGCATAACTGCTCTAGCCATCCCCACTGGAGGGTACAACATTGGCCAACAGAACACGGAGTGGGTATCGCGCGGCCACCCAACTCCAGCACAACTCACCCCAAGGGGTTTCAGCGCTTGCTCCATCACTGGGTGTCACCAGCACTGCTACCGGCCGAACCATCGAGAACAAGACCAGGGGGAGACCACTCAACCCTACTGGTCAGACAAAAGAGCACTAGGTTAGGGGAAACTCCACCTTGCTGGTCAAACAAACAAGCACAAAGGGACCCTCTAGGCTGCGAGAGGTCCATGTACGCAAAGCAGAACACAACACGCACTTGGAGCCCACACGCCGTGTGGCCCCAAGTCAAACCCCAACCAAGCGCACAAACTGTCTCAGGTACAAACTGCACGTACCTCCAAGCGCTCTCGTATACTCCCAAAGTATACCCCGTTCCAGCCCATAGGCTATCATGCACACGGCACCCAACGTCAATGTGAAGGCGTGACATAACAACTCCAACCTGCCACCTCATCGGCTGAAGCACAGCCAACCATATCTCATGAACCATTTATATCACTCTCCCAAGAGTGTGTGATCACACGCCAAGGGTCCACTACAAAAAAAGTAGGGTGAACCACCGCTGGAGCACCTTCCATGCTTCCACATTTAAGAATATCACGCAAGAGCCGCTGCATGACCAAACGGGTCACACCGTTGTAATCCTCGCGGAAAAACACGCGAGATCGACTACTTACTCGCCTCCAACTAATATCTGACGGAAAAGTCACCAACACCGCCTCACGCCAGAACGGCGTCCCGCGATCCCGAGCCACATCTCCAAAAACAGTAGGGCACATCGCACCATTGCGATCCCCTCGGAAAAACACGTCAAAAGCACTACTCACTTGAGTGCAATGGATATCCGGAGAAAAGGTGCATATCAGCGCACCGCACACGAGCGGTGCCACGTGGGACCTGTATCCCGGTCCTGAAACTCAACGAAAGGATCGCACCGTTGCGATCCTCTCGAAAAAGTACACGAAATGGACTACTCACTTGTCCAAAACGGTCGTTCGGTGATAAAGCTGGAAAAACACAATTGACGCCCAAACGGCCCTCGTGGGCCCCGCACAATCGTGCCGAATTACAGCGGGCGGATTGCACCATTGCAATCCCCTAGGAAAAACATCCAGAAACAACTACTCACACGCCCTGAACGAACGTATGATGAAAAAGTCGCTAAAAGCTGCACGCAGCTCAAAAGATGGGTCGTGGGGCCCACGCATCAACTCCGCCTTCAACGCCCGGAACCACCCTGGAATCCTCCGCCTCGACTCCAGGGTTCTAACGCCGCTGACGGCGCTCAAAATGGACATCGGACACGTCCGTGCCGTCCAAAACAAGAATCTCAGGAAGAACGATCATCCCCTTAAAGACATGTCGCGCCTCTGCGGCCCCTCGTTTCGGGAATTAAAAATTCCTGAAACAATCTCAAAACATTACCCTCGACGCAAGGTCCGCACTGCCACTGACGGCGTGCAAAACGGACGCTCGTAGCGAAAGCTACGGGCATCGAAAATTCCAAAAGGGGGGTGGTAACCCCCTTGGGCCGGACCGGCCCGGTCCGGCTGGTCTGCCCCACACGAACCGGCCCGCACCGGCCGGATCGCTGGGACAGTGGCCCGGCCGCCTCCCACAAGTCACCCCGCCCGCGCCACATGGGCGGTTCTTCCACCGACCGGCCGACAGGCCGGTCGGCCTTCCACGCAGAGACCCGTGTCGCGCGGGTCTCTGTCCAGCCGCGGGGTCGCGTGCCTGCTACCCCGCCGTCTCCTCTCGCCGGCTCCCGCAGCCGGCGCCCTCAGCCGGCGAGCCAAGCCGCCCACACCGTGGAAGTGCCGCCCAGCTGGCCGGATGACCGGCCGGCCTTCCGTCGCGCCCGCTGTCGCGCCACCTCCCCGGAACCACCGTCCGCCGCCAGTACCCGTCAGAAAAACAGATTTCCGGCCGGAACTTCCCGGGACTGCCCCGGGCACCCTGAACTCGGATTTTCGATCCGAGAAGAGAGTTGGGAACCTTAGAACATGATCTACGCAACTACAGGCTTGGATCAAAGATCAGGCAGCAATTAGACACTAAAATTCTAATTCAAAGAGGGGTTTCGGATTTAAAACGCCAACGAACACCGCCTACCTCGCTGGGCTTCGCCCGGAGCTTCGCGTCGATCCGCCGGCACCACCGCACCTTGCTGAAGTTGCCTCGCCAGAGCTCGCCTCGCCAAAGCTTCCTTTCCATAGGTGGAGGGGGAGGAGGGTTTGAAGATGAAGAAGAAGAAGAAGAAGGGAGGGTATGGGTGTTTAAGTACAAATCACTTAAACGCCCGCCCGACAGCCCCGAACCCGAACTCCCGATGGGGTCGGTATTTAGCCTCCCCTAGGCTAAGAACCACGCTCTGAGTGCAACGACGGTCTCATAATTTTATTCCAAGACCCGTTCAAAAGTTATTAAACTTAGCGCCTGAGGCCGCCAAATTATGAAAACGCCCCAGGGGCCATTTTTCACAAACGGCCCGCGCCCGCGAAACTTATAGCCTCCTAAGGTAAATAGCACACTCCGAACTCAACGGTGCTCTCAGTTTTCCAATCTGAGCTACCGTTTAAAAGGTACCTGTGTTTCTCCATTAAACGAATAAATTAATTTATTTATTTATCTGTTTAACGTTCTGGGAGCGGGCGGGGGGTCCGAACATCCCGCGCCGACAAGTTTTATGTCGTTCCAAGGGTAAAAACCCCATTCCAGACCCATCCGTACACTCGGATATCTGATCTAAATCTCTGTTTAGGAGTTATCCCATTTATTTGGTGTTTCCAGTGTGAACGCACTGAAAATTTAATTCCGGCCACTCCGGGGCTCGGAATCGCACGCCGTCTGAAGGCACAGCTCTAGAATATTATCAAAAATATTCCAAAGTCATTCTCAGCAAAACCCAGGTTCTTACATCATTGCATCCTTCAAGATTTTCGTCCTCGAAATGCAAAACTAGGGAGCCACACAGGGTACTAATCCCACACCTGGCTTTCTCATACCCAGAAGAACCCACGCACAGCACTGCGTCACTGCACCCAGACCAAAGGATTGATCTGTACACGCTAGGTCGGCCCTCGTCGATGTCATGCACCCACTCCAGACATTGGGGTTAGGGAAAGGCGGTATGGAACCTCGCCATCCCTTTTCACAGTCTCAAACGGCCCAAAGGACCTCGGGGGTAGGTCACCTCCCCGGTAAAACCTCTACGTCGCACACAGCGACTGGAATCACCACCCGCACCTGAAACAAGGCCCGATGATTCACTCCTTCAGAATATCCATATGGTGAAACACCCAAGGATATATGGTCATGAAAGGTTTCACTGTCAATGTCTCGCAACCAAGACTCTCTTATATGCTTGGGAAGCGAAGGAGTCAACGCCATCGACTAAAGGAAAAGGTCTCACGCCTTTTTCCTTACCAACACAGGGTTACACCCGACGCCCTGCGTCACCCTGGTAACACCTCAAGCAAGGAGCAGGGAGAAACGCCTTTCACATGAAGAGCCTAAAAATTCTACTGCAAAAAGTAGAAGAGTCGCAAGAGGTACCTCTCACCATCCCATGCTCTGCAGGATCGTAGACATCCAAAGCTCGCGGCTGTCCGCGGTCCCAACTGTCAGCTCTTGGAGCCTGACGTGGACCACCTAGTGGTGATGGGAAGACCTCGTAACGTCGTCCCCCCCCCTCCATCTCCTCCCGCTCCTCTGCTAGCACCACCTCTCTGGCCACTACTCTGATCATGGCGCTGCCTCTGTCATGGTGGTGCGCCTGCTGCCTGCCCGAAGCTCTCAGCAACTCGGGTCGGGCAGTCTCGTACCAAGTGACCTCGCCCATCACAAGCATAGCACCGACTCTCTCTGGGCTACACTGGTGCCCTCCGGAGCCACTGTGGTGTACGACCACTCCCCTGAGTCCGGTTGTCAGAAATCCACCTGCGTCAAGGTCCTGCTTGCCGACGCCCACCAGCTGCAGCATACGTCTCGGCTCCAACGTGCCTACCGCCACTACCAACCCCAGAACGTGACAGGAAGTCCTCTGTCACCAGAGCCTTCTCTAGAACCCCGACATATGTGGAAATTCCCAGGGGTACTATGATAGCATGGATCTCTTGGCGGAGACCCTACTCAAACTTCTGTGCTCGGATGTTTTCATCATTGAAAAAGTTCTGGTAAAAGCGTGCACGGTCTGCAAAACTAGCCGCGTACTCGGCCACCGTCATCCCTCCCTGCTGAAACTGCAGGAGCTCCTGAATCTGAACGGAGCGCAAGAAGGGGGGGCAAAACTCCTCACGAAACAATAACTGAAATTCGTCCCACGAAAGCAACTACTCATCAAGAAACTGAGTCACCAGACTCCACCAACGCCAAGCTGCTCCACGAAAAAGGGTGGCTGCCAAATCCACTCTCTGATCTGACGACATCTGCACAAGCCTGAAATAGTGAACCACTGCCTCGAGCCAAACCTCTATTGCCGGAGGGTCTGGCTCACCACTGAACCTCAGCGGTCTCTGCCGCTGGAACTCACAGAGCGTGCTCAACATGCGCTCAAGCTCAGTCTGCGATGCTGAAACTGCCTGCTTCTCAACAGGTGGGGGTGCTGCTACTGGCCCACCCAGAGAAAGGGGCTCACACGATGGGTCCTGGACTATGGCCTCATAGCTCACAGGGTCGTCTTCACGAACCAAAGCTGGTATCCTGGCTGGCTGTCCTCGCGGACACATCCGGAAAATTTTCAAGGAGTGTCGCGGTCAGATGAGCATATATGTATATACCAAAAACAATAATGATGGGGAGCTGACTCAAGAAGGACAGTCAAGACTCAGTCCTATGTGTTGCACAAAAAAATTTCCCCTGCAATGAGTGTCTCAGCATGCCGAGTCGACAAGCAGGTTATCAAGGTCCTGGTGAATGGATACGTCAGCCGCCGCACCATCACTAGCCTGGCCTGAGAGCCACTCTCGATACACGTTAACAATGTTTCCCTAAATCCCAACCAATTCCTTTTATTTTAGGGACGTCCTCACAACGTCCCAAGGAATGAACCACCTCTGATACCACTTTGTCACGACCCGACCCTACCCGGGCTCGCGCCGCAACTACCCCAAGCCCGCCTCCATAGGCCAGGGGCTGGCAACCAGCGCCAAAGGCACAATAACTTGGGGAGGCCTTTTCCTAAGCACCTGTACACACACACGCAGCAAACTCAATGCAACAGTGCAGAGTAAAATTAAAGACAAGAAAATAAAAAGAAAGGGAAAATGCTATATATATACCACAAAGTGCATCGACCTCTACAAGTACAATGAAAGCTGAAGGAACACTGAAAAGAAAAGGGGAAAAACATCCGCCCAACCAGAAAAGTGACACAACCCGGAAACAGGTAAACAAAACAAACAGCTGATGGGTCTCCCACCTGGAACCCGGCTACGACCACCGCACGTGGTCCAAGATCCCAAACTCCTATGCTCCACCGAAGTCACGACCAACCTGTTCGTCGTCTGTAAGGGCACACCAAGTGCGGGAAAATCCCAAGAAGGGGTGAGTATAAAAATACTCAGTAGGATACCCCGAAGGCTTGAGGGAGCAACAAAGGAGGTACCGAAGGGTGAGCAGTAGAGCGAACAGGAAATGTAAAGGAGCACAACAGAGAGGGCAGTAAGGAGTACAGTAAAGAGTCCAGCTCAACCCAACAAGAGGAGAGAAGGTAGACTCGTCCAGGCACAAGGAGCTGGAAATGGTGACAAGACGAACTTCCCATCGAGTCTTCGCTACCTATAGCAGGAGAGTAGACTATTCCAACCACGAGAAGCTAGACACGGAAAGCACGTGGCATACCCCGCGCGTCTTCGCCTCTCCTGGAGGGAGAGTAACCAGGCCCAAGAAGTGGGTACTCGAACAAGGTATATACATATCCTTACGCTCTGCCTAGAGGCCCGAACAAACTCGTAAGGGGATCTCCGTCCCATAGCTTAGCCCAAGAAAATTGTCACCAACAGTCCCAAAAGTAACACCATTGATGCCCAGCATCCCGCATGTCTGCCCCGAACCGCAAGCCAAGAGGCTCAATCACCGCACTTCGACACTATCCACTTTGGGCGGCACTGACTCGCCCGCACGGTTTTAGATCGCGTCACAAGAACGTGTCTCGGTGGGAATGCGCCCCTCGTACATGAGAGTTCTGGGGGAATGTCAAACCACAACTCATCACTGCCCCGCAGTCGAGAGGTCTCCTCAAGTCAAAGTCGTTCCATCACCGACCCGTACAACCAAGGGTCCCACTCCGGTGGTCACGGAGGAAAGCCACAGACTAGCCTAGTAGATAGGACTGACCCTGGAATGCCAACAGGTGTCCCACTGCCCGCCCCTGCTGGAGGGTAATTCATAACCAGATATCGGGTGACCCACTGCCTAGCCCCACTGGAGGGTAAACCATAACACATCATCAGGCGACCCACTGCCCAGCCCTGCTGGAGGGTAGACCTTAACATATTATCAGGAAACCCACTGCTCAGCCCTGCTGGAGGGTAGACCTTAACATATCATAAGGCGACCCACTGCCCAGCCCTGCTGGAGGGTAGACCTTAACATATCATCAGGCGACCCACTTCCCAGCCCTGCTAGAGGGTAGATCTTAACATATCATCAGGCGACCCACTACCCAGCCCCGCTGGAGGGTAGACCTGGAATAAGTCAACATGCGACCCACTACCCAGCCATATTGGAGGGTAGACCTGGAATAAGTCAATAGGTGACCCACTGCCCAGCCGTGCTAGAGGGTAGATCTGGAACTAGACGACGGCAACCCACTTCCCATCCCTGCTGGAGGGTAGACCCTAAGAGGCCGTCGGGTGACCCACTGCCCAGACCTTGCTGAAGGGTAGAACCTAAGAGCATCGGGTGACCCACTTCCCAGTCTCTGGTGGAGGTTAAACCCTAGAAATCAGTGAGCAACCCACTGCCATCCTTGCTGGAGGGTAAACCCTAGAAATCAATGAGTAACCCACTACCCAGCCCCGCTCGAGGGTAAAACTTAGAACTGCCCTGGCCATCCCCACTGGAGGGTACAACACTGGCCAACCGAACACGGAGTGGGTATCGCACAACCACCCAACTCTAGCACAACTCACCCCAAGGGGTTTCAGCACTTGCTCCATCACTGGGTATCACCAGCACCGCGACCGGCCGATCCATCGAGAACAATACCAGGGAGAGACCGCTCAACCCTACTGGTCCGACAAAAGAGCACTAGGCTAGGGGAAACTCCACCCTTCTGGTCAAACAAACAAGCACAAAGGGACCCTCTACGCTACGAGAGGTCCAAGTATGCAAAGCAGAACACAACATGCACTTGGGGCCCACACGTCGTGTGGCCCCAAGTGAAACCCCAACCAAGCGCACAAACTGTCTCAGGTACAAACCGCACGTACCTCCAAGCGCTCCCGTATACTCCCAGAGTATACCTCGTTCCATCCCATAGGCAATCGTGCACACAGCACCCAACGTCAACGCGAAGGCATGACATAACAACTCCAACCTGCCACCTCATCGGCTGAAGCACAGCCAACCATATCTCATGAACCATTTATATCACTCTCCCAAGAGTGCGTTATCACACGCCAAGGGTCCGCTTCAAACAAAGTAGGGTGAACCACCGCTAGAGCACCTTCCATGCTTCCACATTTAACAATATCGCGCAAGAGGCTCGGCACCACCAAATGGGTCACACCGTTGTAATCCTCGTGGAAAAACATGCGAGATCGACTACTTACTCGCCTCCAATAGATATCCAATGGAAAAGTCTCCAACACCGCCTCACGCCCGAACAATGTCCTGCGATCCCGAGCCTCAGCTCCAAAAACAGTCAGGCGCATCGCACCATTGCGATCCCCTCGGGAAAACACGTCAAAAGCACTACTCACTTGAGTGCAACGGATATCCGGAGAAAAAGGTGCATCCTGGCACACTGCACACGAGCGATGCCACGTGGTACCCATATCCCGGTCTTGAAACTCAACGAACGGATCACACCGTTGCGATCCTCTCGAAAAAGTACATGAAATTGACTACTCACTTGTCCAAAATGGCCGCCTGGTGATAAAGCTGGAAAAACACCGTTGCGGCTCAAACGGACATCATGGGCCCTGCACCATCGTGCCGAATTAAAGCGGGCAGATTGCACCGTTGCAATCCCCTTGGAAAAACATCTAGAAAAGACTGCTCGCACGCCCCGAATGAACGTCTGATGAAAACGTCGCTAAAAGCTGCACGCAGCTCAAAAGATGGGTCATGGGGCCCACGCCTCAACTCCAGCATCAATGCCCGGAACCACCCTGGAAACCTCCGCCTCAACTCCAGGGTTCCAACACCGCTGACGGCGCTCAAAATGGACGTCAGACACGTCCGCGCCGTCCAAAACAAGAATCTCGGGAAGAATGCTCGTCCCCTTAAAGACATGTTGCACCTCCGCGGGCCCTCGTTTAGGGAATTAAAAATTCCCAAAACCATCTCAAAACATTCCCCTCGACGCAAGGTCCGCGCTTCTACTGACGGCGCGCAAAACGGACGCCCGTAGCGAAAGATACGGTCGTCGGAAATTCCAAGGGGGGGGGGGGGTAACCCCCTTGGGCTGGACCGGCCCGGTCCAGCCGGTCGCCCCGCTCGAACCGCCGGCTCGCTGGGACAGCGGGCCGGCCGCCTCCCACAAGTCACCCCACCCATGCCACGCAGGCGTTCCTTCCACGGACCGGCCGACAGGCCGGTTGGCCTTCCACGCAGAGACCCGCGTCGCGCGGGTCTCTGTCCAGCCGCGGGGTCCCGCGCCTGCGACCCCGCAGTCTCCTCTCGCCAGCTCCCGCAGCCGGCGCCCTCAGCCGGCGAGCCAAGCCGCCCCGCACTGTAGAGGTGCCGCCCAGCCAGCCGGATGGCCGGCCGGCCTTCCGCCACGCCCGCTGCCGCGCCGCCTCCCCGGAACCACCGTACGCCGCCATTATCCGCTGGAAATCCAGATTTCCGGCCAAAACATCCCGGGACTTCCCCGGGCACCCCGGGACTCGGATTTTCGATCCAAGAGAAGCGTCGGGAACCTTAGAACATTCTCTACATGACTACGGGCTTGTATCGAAGATCGGGCAGAAATTAGACACTAAAATTCGAATTCAAAGAGGGGTTCTGGATTTAAAACGCAAACGAACACCGCCTACCTCGCTGGGCTTCGCCCGGAGCTTCGCATCGATCCGCCGGCACCACCGCACCTTTCCGGAGTCTCCTCTCCCGAGCTCGCCTCGCCGGAGCTGCCTCACCGGAGGTGGAGGGGGGGGACGGTTTGAAGATGAAGAAGAAGAAGAAGAAGGGGGTAGGGGTGTTTAAGTACAAATCACTTAAACGCCCGCCCGACAGCCCCGAACCCAAACTCTTGATGGGGTCGGTATTTACCCTCCCCTAGGCTAAGAACCACTATGTTAGCGCAACGGCGGTCTTGGAATTTTATTCCGAGACCCCGTTCAAAAGTTATTAAAGTTAGCGCCCGAGGCCGCCAAATTACGAAAACGCCCCTGGGGCCATTTTTCACAAACGGCTCGCGCCCGCGAAACTTATACCCCTCCTAGATTAAACGGCACGCTCCGAACTCAACGGTGATCTCGGTTTTCGAATCCGAGCTACCGTTTAATAGGTACCTATGTTTCTCCATTAAACGAATAAATTTATTAATTTATTTATCCGTTTAACGTTCTGGGAGCGGGCGGGGGGTACAAACATCCCGTGCCGACAAGTTTTATTTCATTCCTACGGTAAAAACCCCATTTCAGACCCATCCGTACACTCAGATCTCTGATCTGAAGCTCCCTTTAGGAGTTATCTAATTTATTTGGCGTTTCTAGTGTGAACACACTGAAAATTTAATTCCGGCCACTCCGGGGCTCAGAATCGCACGCCATCTGAAGGCACTACTCTGGATTATTATCAAGAATATTCCAAAGTCATTCTCAGAAAAACCCGGGTTCTTACATGTGAAATAAATAAAAACAACTAAATTAATATAAAAGGACCCAAATGATCTATGGGTGGAAAATCCCATTCTATCAGAGGTGGAGCTACGCGGTGGTGTTCAAGGTTCTTTGGGTAGTGATTTTGAGTAGGAGTCTTCAAGAGGTTATGGTGATGATGATATTTTGGCGGTACAAAGACAATGTTGTTTTCAGAGATGTTTGGAGTGACGGTGGCATGGTGGAATCGACTCTTCGACAAAGGGAGTCACTCAGCGACAACAAAGATAGTTCAATGTTGTTGATTTCTGGGAGTATTGCCAATGAGGATTGTGGATCATGCATTGATGGCAGTGACATAGGTGACGTGGTGTTCATGATGGTGTTTAATGGATCGAGGTGATTAGGTTGGTGATGTGTTAATGGTATTGGAGGGCGGTTTGAAGTGGTTTGGTCCCATGACAGTTAATGGATTTCCATCTTTTGATTTCAAATTATTAATATTTTCTATTAACACGACAATGTGGAATGTTGTTTAGTTGGTACATGTTGTGGTTTAATTTTAGTATGTTGTCATTGAAAGTCTTTATGGGTCATGTGCTGGTGAAAATGTGGTGTTTTTTGTATGGTTCACACTTACCCGTAATGTGGTATTAATAATGTAGAAAACTTGATTGTTGAAAAGGTGTAGATTCAGGAATCAAAAATATTTTAGGTTAGAATTATTGTGCATATTAAGCACAAGGTTATGGTTTATGTGTGTGGAGGGGGTGGGATAAGGTGATAGTATTGCTAGAAATTCACCATGTATATATATCCTTGGGAAAAGGTTGACTGATATTTTTTTGTAGATATCCCATTTGTGAGACTCCATCATGAGGTTTATTTCTAGGAGGCTCAATAAAGACGTGAGGATGTTTATTCAAAGATATAACTAAAGGGTATCTAGGATTAAATGGAGAACTCAAGTGACTTTGAGAATAAAATATTATTAAAATAGTGTGGGGAGGTGTGTTACAATGAAATGACAAAGCTATAACACTTACAAGTAATCAGGGAGACTTGACCCTGAGACCTCCTGTGAGACACGCAGAGATATTACCACTAGGCTACACCCTTGAGGGCAAGGAATAAATTTTTTTTAATTTATAAGGGATTTATATTAATCATGAGACTCGCCATTTATTTAATGTGTTATGTAAATATTTTAGATGATTTAAGTAGGAATCATCATTATATTTCTTTAGTGGTGAGTTTTTTGTGAGGTTCATTTTAATGGACACATCCTCCATGACTTGATGATTCTATTTATTTTATTCCAATCACATTCGTTTTGGTTAGGTTTTTTATTTTTTTAGGTTTAAGTGATCTAATTATTTTTAGGTTGATTTTGAGTGAAAAGGGTATGTTTTGGGTTACATTAAGAAATGATTTCGTGGTTCCATAGTATTGAGTACCTGAGGAGTGCCAATAGGTTGTAGGTGGATTAGTTTGGGACACTGGGTACCTAATGGATTTATACCTAATACCAGACAACAAAGTAGAAAACAGTTCTTAAAATAAGTTAATTTTTTTCATTTGAAATTATAATTTAAACACATTAATAACACTATTTTTTATATTACCCCCATTTAATGGTAACAAGACATCCCTTGAGGCTCTATTTAATTTACTCTTCACCTATATAGATTCCTTCAAAATTATTGACCTAAGGCTCTCTATTTGATCATAAGGTTTTGAATCCAATGATTTGAATCTCTATCTCACCTATATCTATATTCTTATCTTTCTATTTCGTAGACTATGGTGTAAACCTTATCTCCAAATATTTTAGACTTATGAGATAATCTATCTTCTTCATTTTTTTCATTATCTAGTATATATGGATGGTTGTCTTAGGCAATCATAAGGTATTGAGTTATTTTTATCTTTTGATTTAATATTTCATGTTATTTTGGTCCAATATCTATACTCATTTAGTCTTATGTTTAACATAGTATTAAAGTGGTAGATAAATCAACTTCCCCAATTCAAATCAATTGGTGATCCTCTTACACTTATCATGATCTTATTAAATTGGGATATTTGAAATTTGGGGAAATGATAAAATATAATGAATGAAATTATTGAAGTTAATAACACTCATCATTCCCTACTTTATAAATATATTATGCATCTTGATGATTTATTATTATATTTTTCCATTTTTACAAACTCATGTGATATACTATTAGATTATTATTATTGGGTTAATAAATTATCATGAAAAATAAATTTTGTAAGTTAGAGATACTAGTAATCGAAGCACACCAAATGTATTCATTTAATTACCTTCATATTTATAGAAAAGTTCAGCCCTTTTTTAGTGTAACATGATCTTAAAGATTTTTTGATAATCCAGATTATCTTGTTTCCTATGAAAGAAATATAAATATAAATATATTGTATTATTGCAAGATAGTAGTTCACCATGATTTTTACAATATTTTTTCATGCTAAAAATTATTTTGGGAATGAATCTCTATTTAATAATTTTCCAAAATTTAATTACAATTTCTTCATTATAAGTAAGAAAGGTGTAGTCTGGGTTAGAGAAAAAGGATTATTGGTACACCATGGTTTGAAAACTAGGATAATGGTATGTGATTGTCTCAAAAATCGTGAATATTTTATACCCCAATATGAATTCCCACATAGAAGTTCTGCAATATTTTCATGAATTAAGTATACATGAATTTTGATAACTTATATGGAATGTGTATTTCACTTAAAAAACATTTTCCTCTTATAGTGTGAATAAATGAAATGTAACATAGTATTTATTATCTTAGATATAAATCTAAGGCTTAATGAAATTAAATAAGGTATAAATCCTCTATGTATAGAGAGTTATTTATTTTCAATGGCTCTACATTGTAAACTTCTAGTAACTTGCCTGCATTAAATCGATTTAGACCATTGTTTCATACACTCTAGATTATGAAAATATATTATAGGTGGGTTTGAAACCATTAATTGGATATTATTTACCTAAACCCTAAATAATATTTGTTTGGATGCATGTTGATACTTTGTTTTGTGATCAGTTTTAAGGTATAGAGCTTGAATATTTCCATTATTTTAACTAGATCCTTGAATTTTGGGTGGTAACTTTTTGGAATTGTGTGTTTAGTGAGGGATTAATAATGATCCACATGTTGTTTTTTATGGTTCTTATAAGAATTATTTTCAATATTTTGTTTCAATAATACTAATTTCACTTATGCATTATGTTTTCACTAGCTTCTAGTGTTTGGTATGTGTGCCTGAGGTATTATGGTGGCCAGACCTAGTACCATTTGAGTTATTGGTACCAAATTTTAAAAAATACTTTTAAAGCCTAATTTAATAGTTCTTATGTTAGAGATATTAAAGTATCCAGGAGATAAGACAGTTGATAATTAGGATGTAACACATAAATATTTACGAAAAATATAATTTTGGTGCTAATCTGAGTCCCCAAGGCTATCTAAGGATTTCTATTTCCATTATTCTTTGTAATTTATTCTATGTTCTTAGGCAGTATGTGTCATACTATATATTGATTCTTAATTATGAGTATGATATTATACCATGTTTTTCCTTCCCTTGATTATCATATTATTGTTGGAAATAGTTTTCATATTGTATTAACTGAAACATTAACAATAAATTAAGATTCTCTCCACATATATTTACTAAAAATGAGTAGGATAATATGGTTTAAAAACTAATTATGTGGATTTGTAGTTATTTAATATTCAAATTGTATCTATAATTTTTATATTATATCCCTATTATTCTGTTATTTTCATTTTCATTATTCTTGAATATGAGAAACTATTTCAAAGAAATTTATAAAGTGTTAAATAATGAATGGTATCATGGAAAATGGAAATATATTATATAATAAAATCATTGAGGTTTTCCCTTATGAAAAAAAGTATTCATATTTTTATCTACATAATTTTTGAGGATTCTACCTTGATGACCACCTCGTACTGATCTGAAAGGGGAATATGTGAATGTGTCCACTTTTAAACCTATCAGGGACTAACAAGTCTTATTTGGGATTGCTAACTATCTTTAGTAAGATGTTTAGGGTGCTCAATTAAAGTAGCATTTAACCTCTGATGTCATGAGGTATTTTGCATCTCACCGTCCTATTTAATTTCAAGGTGATATATTTGTGTCAATGGACAAGTGGTGGACTAATTTTATCTATTGCATATTAAAAAAATTATTGATACCCATGAGTATAACTGAGTTCATCTAGACACATTTATGTTATATAGAGTGGCACATCAATAGCGCGATTTTATTCTTGAGGTTAATAAAGACTAATGCATCAATTAAAATAGGTTCTAAGTGAATTTCATCACACAATTATATCCTGATATTCCATATCATGTAAAAGAGAAAGTGTTTTTGGACATATCATATGGTTTGTTTTTAGAAATAGTCTATACCAACACCTTTATAGACCTTCTATGAATCTCTCTATGTATTAGTTGGGATGAAGAGTTAAAGGCAGACCCTATTTTAATCAGATTAAAAGAGTTAATATAAAGTTATGTGACTCTCCTCAATTTATTATGTTTTTATGATGTAGTATATAATTACATTATAATAATGAAAATATCTTAATGAGGATCTAGTGTTAGTGTCCTAATGCCTATCTAGCACATTGGAGATTCCAATTTATTTATTGAACATGATTATGGGAGGAGTTAATCTAGTGCATCTCATTTTAGGGTTGTCAGTAATCTGTGTCTTCACCTCTATGTTTAAAAAGTCCATCTATTTATGGAAATTATTTTAAGTAGAGTGGTCGTATAAAAAAAATACATTTTAGGAAATTAATTTCAATTATTATCACCATTATGTCCACATTTAGAGTTTTTTAGTGTAGTGAATCTAGGATTATTTGATAACAACCCCATTCAACCAAAGAATCAGAAGTTTAGTCAGTTGAAGATTCTTCTGGGTAAGACAAATACTATAAAGGAAGTAAGTAAAAGTATGTTTTCATGGTATTTATGGTAGTTTGGATACATTTTAGGACTTTGAGTAGGTATTTCTTCTTTATCATTAAGTTAAAGGTTCTAGTAGAATGTAACCAATGGAACCTTCCTCTGATGAGGTCATAATGGGGACTTATAATGTTCTAGGTATGATTTTAGTATATTATATATTTTCGAAAACATTATTTTATACAATTTAATAAAATTATTTTATATTATAGAAATAGTTTCTTTACTTAAACATAATGTTTAAGCACCCTAATTTTACCTGAGTCTTGACAACCCTTTGGGAAAGAGAATCGAGAATATGAGTAACTATATATCTTGTGATTTAGTGGTCGTATCTCAAAAAATATTCTCAGATATCAAGTGGCATGATATGAAATATAGTGAAATCATTTTAATATGTGTATGCTAACTTAATTTTGATCCTCTATCAGTTGTTATCATTGATGGGTGTTGTGCTCATACCCTCGCAAGTGTTTGGTGTATAATATATGGGGAATGGGGGTTAATTCTGTTCAAGTGGGAACTGACAAGGTATTGATTTTTTCTATTAGATAGAATATATAAATAATTATTCTTATATTAGTTCATCCTATGGAGCCTTATATTTTCCCTCTTGTTATGGATCATTATCTTGATGTTTTCCCTGATGATTTTTTTAGAAAACCTCTAGAATGAGAAGTGATGTTCACTATTGATATTCTATCTAAATATAATATGATATCAATTATTTCATACCATATTACACAAAATGAGCTATGTGAGTTAATAATGTAGTTGGAGGTATTCAAAAAAAGGATTCATTATCCAGGGTACTTCTCCACGGGGTTCTCCAGTTTAATTTCCATATTGGATAGAATGATTCAATACATTTTTTTAGGATAATCCAAATTTAATTAAGTGATTATTAAGAGTTTCTAATATTTTCCTTGGATAGGGGATCTCTTTTTAAAACTACTAGGTTATAGAGGTTTTCTATGATCGATCTCAACTCGGGTTATCATTTGTTATGGGTCAGGTATGAGGTTATTCCAAAGCTGGATTTTTCAAATCCATAATTGGAATTTTATATATATTCTCATCACTTTTATATTGAAAAATTAACATGTTGTTTTTATGGATTTATTGAAATAAATATTCAATCCTTTCTAATAATCATTCATTTTTGTCTTCATGGATCACAACGTGATTTACTTATGATATTCGTAAGTGCGTGATTAGAATCGCTATACTATCTTGGATACCACACTAGAACAATAACTTTATTCCATGATAAAAAATGTTCATTTTGGATCTATGAAGTAAAATTCATTAGAAACGTGATATTATAAGTTGCATCTTCGATAGTTCTTTAAAATTAATTACCTTACATATAATTTATGTTTCCCTATATTTTGTTGGAGATCTATATCTTTTGATGGATATTGATATATAATCAATGCATCATTTAATATTTCTATAATAATTCTACCCCTAAGAAAATATTGACTAGGAATGGTGTCAAATGTTCACTAGAAAATTAGTGTGCAGAGGAAATTGAAGTGTTAAAGAAGGGTATATCCATTGATTTAGTGGTAATAGTTCACTATATAGGAAAATATTTTGAAATATACAGTGATTCATTTCATGTTGTCCCTAAATACATTCTCGTATAGTACCAGTGGGTATTAGAAATGTATTTAAGTAGTTTTTCCTTCACGAATTAAAGTATCATACCCATTTTATAATGTTTACTATAGTTTCTCTTTAAAAAAAGTACCTGTGGAAATATATTTTCATAAATATATTTATGATTCTTATTGATCATTGGACACATAAGTAAATTTTCTCTCTGTGAGATTTAAATCTAAGGTCGTGACATTGGATTGTATATTTCAAATCACTAAACCAAGACATTTAGAATACACTTGTAATTAAAAATCCAATTTCTAAAAGTCTTATATGAAAAATTCACCCTTTACAGATGCTTGTAGTGAAGGATGAGTGGAGTTTGACCTCGCTTAGGGATTAAATCCTATTAGATTTAGTTTAGAATCATGGGGGAACACATCAAAGTAACATCAAATAAGTGTTATCCAATAATGACATAGTCATGGACTCCAATATATCTGATATTTATTTAATAATTATACAATGAGGGATTGTTTTGAGGATATTATTGATATATTCCATCATTATTTATCATCCTTGTATGTGTGTCATAGGATTTTGGTACCTTATTCTATAATGAAAATGGTCATGAAGGAAATTCATTCTTTGTTATTATAATTTATCCCAAGGTTATCTAGAATTTATCATGACATTTAATGATAATTATGGTTGAATAGTTTATAAAGTTAAGTTAGGGGTTTAATTTCTATAAGTATGAACTATCATCAATTTAAAAAATAACATCATAATCCTGCAAGTACCCTTTAACCATGACAGTCATTGGTATGGAAATGGTATGAGATCATGATGGGCTTTGTGACTAGTCGTTCTTGAAATTCTAGAGATAGAGATATAATAAGTGTAATAATGGACCATATAACCAATACCACACACTTGATACCTATCATGAAAACCTTATTAGTCATGTAATTGACAAAGTCATATGTTAAAGATATCATAAAAAATTATAGGGTACCCATTGGAATCATATGTGGTAGGGATCAATGTTTTATGTTCCAATTATGAAAATATATTTTTATGTTTTGTGTTTCTAGGGTTATATTATTATAAATTTCTCCCAATAGACTGATTCTTTGTCTAATTAGACTATTCATGTTCTAGAATAAATGCTTTGGGATTTTGTATTTGATTTCGGTGGCTCATGGGAGGGTCATCAATCTCTAGTTGAGTTATCCTATAACAATATCTACCATCAAACCATCCAATTGAATCCTTATGAATACTTATAAGGAAAAATATTTCAATATAATCAATTCTTCATAGAAATGGGTTAGAATTGAATTATTATTACATATCTTTGGTGAGAGATAAATGGTAAAGAGATGTTAATTCAGAAGTGTTACAACCATTGAAATCTAGAAAAAGTCACAAGATAATCAATAGAGGTGACCATTAGAATTCACGGTTGTTGATAATCTTTTTATATAGGTATGTATGAGATCATATATCTAAATAATTAAAAATAGGAAAATATAACTCCCAGGGGATATGCATTTGGCCTATCTATTTGAATTTGGTAGATCATGGAAGGATAAACTATCTTTAGTTGAGTTATCCTATAATAACAGTTACCCTTATCCCATCAAAATGTATACTTATAAAGAATTATGAGGTAGGATATTTTATTATTCTTTATTTCAGATATAAATTGGTGATTAATCCATGATTGGACGGAATATTTTTTAGGAAAAGGCTCAGAATGAGTAGTTAATTCAGAAGTGGATTATAACCACTCAAATCCAAAATACATCTTATAATACTCATCATATTAGAGATACATAATTCTAGGTGGGTGGCCACGTGTTTTTATAGGTATGTATGAGATTAGGCCTTTTAATTATGGTAAAATATGGGAATAAGACTCCTAGGTTTTTTGAGCCTTTTGAGATACTATATATTAATAGAGAAGTGACTTATCAATTTTCTCCACCATTTAGATTTAGCTCCATGCATAACATTTTTTATGTGTCCCAATAAATAATTATTATCTAACACTTTAAAAGTTATTAAATATTATTAAATTGTGCATGATATTGATGCACCCTATATAAATTAACTTTCACATATTTTTTATCAAACATAGAAGCTTTTATGAGGAATGGAAATTCCTAGATTTCAAGTGAAATGTCAGCATGGGAAGCACCTACAAGACACTGAGAATATGGAAATTTAATGAAAATAAAATGTCCAATCATGTTTCCTTATGAAGTTAATAGAATCCTTTTATAGATGATAAACTGAATAGTGGGGTGGTTGTAATGACCCTAACAGATATAGCTAGGTGATTCTCCATAATTTCTTCCAATTATTATTCATTTGGTGTTTATTTTATATAAGAGGGGGATGGAGGGGGGGAGGGGTGAATATTTTAGGGTATGTTTTTGGTGGAGTTTAATGGTAAAGTGGAAGGGAGTGTTCTATAAAAATCCTAGAATATTTGGTGATGTATTACTAGGTACCTGACATGGGTTACAAGTTCCTAAGTTAGGGATACTACGTACCTGATGGATTATTACTAGGCACCTAGAACCCGTAGTAGGGATTCCAGCCTCATTTATAGTGAGAAAAACTACCCTTAGATAACTAAACATTCCCCCTCACCTAGATAGATTCCTTCTCCACAATTTTCCAAAGTCCATCATTTAGATTCAATGAATCCACTCCAATAAGATAGAGAACTATATATCTTCAATATCTATTATATCCATCAAGTTTGACAATATCATGTTTAATCCATTTTATCTAAATATTTATGGCTAATGAAATCTTCCCCTTTACTAAATATTTACATGATCCGGAATATATATAAGATTAACTTGGGAAATTATACGGTATTTATTTAGTTTTTATTTACGATTTCTAATTTTATATTAGTTTTGGACTACACAATTTCCTATTTTTGTTTTCTATTTGTCCCTATTTTCAATTGTTGTTTAATTCATCTACCTTGGATCCCAAGGTTTTATTTTACAATCTAATTGGTAGGTTGAACCTCTTATTACTCATGTATTATCTAAGAGTTTGGGTAGAAAAAATATACGGCCCAGTGAAAAAATAAGAATTGATCTATAGTAAATTAATAAAATCTATCATTCTCTATATTATATAGATCTAAATATTCATTATGTTTTATGCTTATTTTTTTCTTGTTGACATGCTCATATGATATTCAATTAATTTTTTCTTAATTGGTTTAATCCCTTTCTATGAATAATTAATATATTATGTCATAGACACCTGAAATATAATCATGTATCTTGTATTTACTAGTTTTCTTCATTGTCTATCAATAATATCAGAAAATCATTAGTGCAGTGTTCTCTTGATGATTTTTTTTCTCAACATATTTATCCTATTTCATTGGAAATGATTCGAAATATGTTAGTACTCTATTCCTTTATGTTTATTTCTCACTATGTTTTAGACATTGTTTTAGATTGAAACAAATCATTATGACCATAGAATAATATTTAATGACTTACCTATATTTAATTGTAGTCCGCTGTTATGAATGAATGTAAGAAAGTGGTTGTAGGTGTGGGAATAAAATCGTCCTAGGTACATCATATTTTGAATAATATCTTGATGATTTGGGACAATATTATAGCACCCTATCTTTTTTATACCTCAATACCCATTCACAAAGGGACAATTTGTACTATTTCCCTAACTTAAGTATATAGGAGACCTTATCCCCTATCCATAATGGGAATTTCACTCAGTTTCTGTTAGGAACTTCTAGTGGGAATGACTATCATATTTCCTAGTACTGATCATCCATGAAACTATGTTGAGTCCCATAGAAAGTATAATAAGTAAGGATTCTCCTGATATAAGGAGTTATGTATTACTAATTCCTAAACATTATAAAATTATACTCTCTTATTTACATTGAATTTATTTATACTAACTTTTCATAGACTCTAACTTATGGAAGGATTTTAGAGGTGTGGTAGTGAATTCTTATAGGATATTCTTTATATTAAAATTTAACATTAATTTTTTTGGATTCCTGAAAATACTTTGGTTTATAATATTAGTAATGGTAAATTGCTCGATTATCGAGGTTATTTATACATGGATATGTACTGTTTGGTAAGTACCTTTTAGGAAATTTGCATGTTAGTTTAAAGTGATATTAGATCTAATTCAAATAGAGGTTCTTATGGTGCTTGAAATCATGGGACATAAAATTTTTATATTTAGGAATCAGGATTCCCATCACTATATGTACATATGTTTTTTTATATAATCTTACTTTTGTATACGGTTGGTCACCCATGGCTTCATTCATGATATATAGTATATGTACAAATTATTTAGATTATTGTCACCTAGGATCCTATTCTTACCTACATCCATTATGGGTTGATTATAATATTAGAAAACCACGACTGAGCTAGGCCATACCCTATATAGTTATATACCATAGTCAGTTGATTACTTAATTTAATGGTGTAAACTTTCCTCCCGTATTGTTAGTAATTGACCATAAATGTTTAGACCTTGGGAGATATTTATGTTTCAATGATTTATTGAAATAAATTTTTGTAGATATTTTGGAAAGGGTTTTTATCTTTGGATCATAGATTTTAGATATATTAGTTGTTTTTTGTGTTCCATAATGGGATACATTCTATTTGAATATATAATATGTTATTTATTAAGTTTATATATTATTCTTCTAATTTCATAACAAATTCTATGTTAAGAGATATTAATTTATATAAATCAATATGTTTAAGATTCCAAATGTTGTTGGGGATAATTTTCTTAGGATTTGTCATAGATACATTATAAAAGAATGGGATAATGAAAACATTATTAATTTGAAAATTTTATTTCATAGATATTTACCAAAAAAAATTATCATGATGATTTCAAAGATATAGGCTCTCGTTTTTTGAAGAATTAATTTTATTATATTATCATTAAAATATCTTCTTATGTGATCTCATTTCTTGGGAGTGGATATCAAGTAACTATTTATTAAGGACTAATTAATTAAATGTTTCTTTTATGATAGTATTTACCATCATAAATACATATACTAATATTTGTTTAATGACTAGAGGAGTTATGAGTATTGTCCACAACAAATTATCCTACTTAAAAATGTTACCATTAATCTTAACAACAGATTATGTATTAGAATTAGTATACACAACCATTGAGATGAATGAAATATGGAGACACTTAAAGAGAATATCATGGAGTATCTCAATATCCTTATATAAAAAGTTTTAATTATAGAGAATTTAGATGTTAATATTAAGAAAACCAAAGAATCAAAGTTTGAAGAGGACATATTAAGGCTATATAATCATACAAGGTGAAGGGACCAGAATTGGTTTGGGGTATAATTTTCATTTAAGCCATCATTTCTTCTATGATATGATTATCAGTGAAGATCAATTTTAATGGGGCTTTGTCATATCTTGGATATTTCATATGTTGTTATCCTATGATTTGTTTGGTTGTATTTTATATAATTGATTTTTAATTTCTATACCTAGAAAGATATTTTCTATTACTTAAAAGGTGATCACGTGGTGTTTGTTTGAGCAAAAAATTTCTATTTTTAGTTGAGGTACATAATATTACATCTCAATTGATGAATATAATGCTCTTTGGATCTTATTGAAATGGAGATATGTGCCCTAATTTTATGATGGATTATATTTATATATTCCTTTTGTAAGTAAGAAGTTTATATATGAGATAAAATATTGATTTTGGAATAGATTTATATCTAGATGTTTCTCTTATCTATATGGTATCATATCATATATAACCAATAGAGATTTGGGTATTGAGGATTAAATTTTTTGAGTTATTATGGAGGGGTTCTATTCAACCATGTGTATCACCATGGGAAATTATAATGTTTTTCAGAAAAGAAAAAATATCTTGATGTTTTTTATATATTGGCACTGGTTAAACAAAGTGATTTTTAAGAATATATATCCTCTTTCTAAGATGAATTATTTATTTTTTATTTAAAATAATAATGATTTTTTATGATCTATTTACAATTTATTATATCCTGAGATGATTCTTAATGATATAGAAATATCTATGATAGCTTTTCGATGTGATTTTTTTTGGTTTTTAGTATTTCCATTTAGAGTTAAGGATGCACTGAAGTTGTTAACCGTGATTACAATTTGGGTGTTTTAATATTATCATGATGTTGTTTTTCATTAATGATAATTTTTTTTACTAAATGTTATAAGAGGATCAAAAACAACGTCAAGGGATGGTGTACGTAACACCCAAACATTTTTATAAAATATCTCTCTTTAAATAATTTTAATTCTTCAATATCTTTCATTGCAGAAAACCATGGGTTTAAACGAACATGGTGACATTACTACTAAATATGAATAAATTATTTATGAAATAAATAAAAAATACAACATAAATATAATCTTATAGGTGAGTGCATATAAAATAATCAAACAATTTTAGTAAAATCACTTTATTCTTCAAAAAATATGTTTTCATCAAAGATGAGTTTTTATAAATTTAATTAATGAATATTATTTTTTAAAAGACGTTGAAAATCAATTTTAAAAAATAATTTTCATTTTTTAATTCATCTTTTTAAATTTATCGTAATATTATTTGTATCTAAAAACAATTATTTTTTAAGGAATAGTAAAAATATTGATTTTTATAGAAAACTATATTTTCTTTTAAAGTAATTACAAAGTAAAATTATGTTTTATATTAGTTTTAAATTTTAATAAGTTCATTTTCATTTTAAATAATTAAATAATTTTTTAAATGTATTTTGTACATGAGTTTGTTAAAAATTAATACTATGTTATAAAAAGGGAAATTTTCAAAAACTGTTTTTCTTGGTGTTTTCATGTTTTTCTTTTAAATTTTATTCTAAAAATTATATTTTTTTAATTTTTAATTAATTGATAAAAAAAATTATTCATAACGTATATATTTAGCATGTATGTTCCTTTTATTTTGGGCCAAAATGAATAGTAACCTTGGTAAATTTTGTTACCATGGTAAAGAGTAAATTTGTTAATTAAGGATAAAAAATGATAATGAATGTCAGGTGACCATAATACATTCAAATATTTTATTTTATGAACATAATTTGACCCTTAAATCATATGGATCTGAATTAATTTTTTTAGATGGAAACATGTCCATGAAAACAACTTATATAATATTAAAATCAAAGATAGTCACAAAATGTCACTTTCATTTTCTCAAATATCCTTTATGTGCCCAAATAGAAAAAAGGTATGTTATGAACAAATATAAATATAAATATTTAACATAATAAACATATTTTCTTGATATTTGTTTTTACTTTTGATCCCACTTAGATGATATTATGATATTTATTATATTTTATTCAAGACAAATTTAATTACGTCACCTTATTTTTATAAATACTATATCGTTTTTAATATAGGGTCACCCAAATGATATATTAAAATATAAATATTACTAGTAAATATATAATATTTATATTCATCATGGTATTGTTTTATAATTTTTCAGTGAAAAAATATTTATATTAAATAAATAGAAAAAGCTGATGTAGTAATTATTTTATTAATGGAATTATAAAATTAAATGCTACTAAATGTATTAAAATAAATATAATTTTAAATAATTAATGTTCTCAAAAAAATTTATAGATGACCATGAAATCCTAAGTATATAAATAAATTATTTCGTTTGAATTTAAATTTTTTATCTTGATATTTTTAAATGTCCATGTAATAAATAGTGTCAAAATTGAAGCTAATGATGTTTTATCAAAAAATATTTTATTATATTATTTAAAAATAATTAAATATATTTTATAATGAAAATTAATTATTATATCTATTAAAATGTTATAAATTGTTAATTTATTTTTTAATAGACATCACAAATTTAAAAATTAGAATTTTTAATATTGAAGAAGTTATTACCTTAGTTAAAATTAAAATTGGTTAACTGAGTTTTAATAAAAATAATATGGTTTAAAATAATAACTAACATGTTTAAAATATATTTTTTGATGATATTAAAACTCTATATTATGTAATAGTTTAATCCATGACTTTTTTAGGTATTATCATTTTGATTGAGCTTATTAAATATTAATATTTTAAGAGATTCAAAAAGTTCTCGGACCTCAATTATAAAAGATATCCTCTTCTCTAATGTCTTCACATATTATTGACCTTAAATCTTAAGCATACCCTATAAATTTATCTTTTCCAGTTTCTTATCCACATTCTAAAGGATGATGACCAAATAAGTGGTAATTATATATATCCACTCCTTCACGATTATTTTTCTTCTACATAGTCTTAATGTCTTTTATGAAATATAATGTAATAAAATTATCACATATATTATTATAGTTTGTTTATTTTTATTGAAAAACCATTTTATACCTTTTATATATCATATGAAAAACAAAATCACTGCTTGTGTGTACGTATGACTTACCATCTCCACGATGTAGTGTAATATATTATTCATTATAACTTAATTTGGATGGGTATAATTATTGAAATAATATATATATAATTATTATTATTTGATATTATTTATTTATAAATATATAAATCAACATCTTCCTTACCCTTTCACATTTAAGAGAAAGATATTACCCCTCATCTGTATGTACGACCTTCCATCTTCACGATGCAAAGAGATTCATTTTTTATGTTCACTATTCATGAATTGTTATATAAATGTATATAATGAAATAAATATGATATATATTACCTTAATATAATTCGTTTTCTGATGTAAGCGTATAATATTGATAGTAATTGGGAAACATACAATGAAACATGCATAGGAAAATAATGCAGTTAACACCTAAAAGAAGGGTAATAATAAAATATTGATAACAAACGAGTGATAAGAGGATATAATAGTACCATATGTGATATAATAAGTTTTAATGTGATTCTAGAATAAGTTAATAACATTATTTGGAAAAATATACATGAGGTTTAGAAATGAATCAAGGAAATCCACCTTAAAGTAATGGTCAATTCCACAATCTCATTATTATTCAAGATTGATTATAAATAACTCTCTGTTGGGGAATATTTCTCTTACATGAAAAATGTTATTAATTTTATTAAATGTTTCGTTTTTATAATTCTATAAAATTTTAAATTCATTTTTAACCATGTTTTATTTTTTTCTAAATGGTCTGAATGGAATTTTTTTTCATTTTCTAATCGAGGTACTTTGTGTATTATCTATCAAAAGTACAAAAGGAATGTTTTTTAAATTATAAAGGATGAATTATTTTTTATAATTTCATGATACCTTAATAACTTGAATCTTTCCTTATAATATTAAAATATTATTTTCAATAATTTTATTTAAACTAGACATCATTTAAGGAAAATAAAAAATTTATAAATATGAATGGATATTTACCTCTAGAATTATTTTCACGTGATATATCGAAATTAATTTCCATCTATGATAACATTAATTGATGTTACATATGATTTAATAGGGATATTTTTTAAGGATACTATCCTTATACTTCTTATTTTGGATTTAGGGTTATGATGGAATGATATTTATGAAACCCATTTCCATTCAATGGGTTATGTTATTATTGAATGATGATTACAAAATACTTTTTATTCCATGGATTTTGATAAGATGAATGAATTATTTTCCTCTAAAAATAATATTTATAGTTTTAATTATATGATGCATGGGAACAATATATCCTTACACAATATTTGATAATGATTTATATCTCATGACAGATAAAGGTACAGAACGATAAGTGAATCAGATTCAGTATTTCAGGGTTGGAATGAGGAGTGAACTCGGTTCGGAAACGAACTTTGTACTCCCTGATGTTCTTGGTAGGGATACTCGAATAATTTGAAAATTAATTTTCTATTCTTATGTGTAGGAAAAAATATCATGTATTATGTTATACCCCTAACATATTTTGTTCTTTTATTATTTTATAATTCATTTCTTAGAAACATATATGATTTATTCCATAACTCAATATAATGATCCTTGATATAAAAGATAGAATTTTCAAATGTTACTTATATGTTCTTATTCCCTTATGCCTATGTTATATTACTTTACTAACATTGCTTAGAATATGAGATCACAACATTACTAGGTTTATTTTTCCATGTATATGAGGAATGTTATTAAGTAGGGTGTGTAAAAGGGCTCTAGTTATGAAGGAATATGTGTGAGAAGATTTAGATCTTTTATGAACCAATTGTTTATATTTCTTAGTTTTCAAATACATTAAACTAATACAGTTTTTCACGGTTTTTATTTTATGTAATGGATATTCATCTATTTTGATTTAATATCTACGTATGAAAATTATGGTCCATTATTGTCAATATTAGGAAATTGTTAAGATATGCTTATGAAATTAGGATGAGAAATACTTAGTAAGAACCCTACGTATAAGTATATATATAAGATACAATCCTTGTGTTTTGTTGATTATCATTAATAACTTGGGATTAAACCAAATGTTTCATAAATTTAAATTTTATATGTAATTTCACTTTATTATTATCAGTATTGTTCACACCATAATTTTTGGTTTTAGTCAATGGTTGGAACCTGATGGAACCATGATAATGATGAATGTGATGGGTAGTTCAATTATTGTCCTCATGTTTAATAGAATTTTATAAGATATAGAATTGAAAAATACTGCCTCAATTATTCCACAACATTATCAAGCTATGAATCATAATAAACATACAAATGAGAAAATAAGGGAACAACATTCTATTGATTCCTTCGTGAGGTAGCGTCTACATTCATTCAATGGGTCCTCTAATCCACTCATGGATGAATAATGGATTAGTACCACTGAAATGATATATTTAGTTCTCCAATATTCATATCATGAGAAATTCATTTGGTATTCTATTATACAGAAGGTGATGTGAATAAATGGTGGAACCTCATCAAAAATATGAGGCAATGAGATGAAACCGACTCAATGTAATGTTCTGAGTTCAATTAATTATTTTTCAATAATTAATGTCCTCATATTCAATTAATGAAGTAGGATAAAGAGTTTCTTAAGCATATGTAAAAGGATGATTAATCCACTGGTACCTTTAAGGAAAAGTTTACAAGAAATTCAAGTAATACTTTTGGAATAATCATTCAACTAGAGAGTAAGGTTGATCGATTCTTCGGTGGCTTAAAATCAAGTCTCTAAAGGGTATTATCCATAAGGGACTTCAGTATCTATGATAAAATTATTTGATGTTCTCCCTCATTTTAGACGGAGAGTGGATTTACCCAACAATCTTATGGGCTTGATAAGAAGATAAAAATGGAATTTAAGGTAAAATCTTTAAACCATAGAGAAAAAAACGATGATATTTTTTTATTCTCAAAGTATGAAAATAATCCAATCGGAAACTATCTTAAGGGGACTAGTAAATAGTTTTTGTGGGAAATAAGGTTATCGAAAAATTTATTTCTAAAGTGATGGGATAGAGATATCTAACAAAGTGAATAGAAAAAAGGATGCAAAGAATGATCCTCACACACTAAAATACATCATGATCAAGGAAAATAGGAATTACGATAACCAATATCCAAATAATAGGGATATTGATGATGAACTCTGTCAGGAACCTATTAAGGCCAAAGAAAAAGGAAAATAACATGTGATCACTACTTGTGATGTGGATTAAGAAAATGAAGTGGTGAAAGGTACACTTACCTTACACTCTTAAGAAACTAATGATTTATTTCATTCAAAATCCACCCACACTTTTATTTAAAAATAATTTTATAAGGGTATCAACATATTATATCAATAATTATATTTTGAGTGATCTATGAATACTCTTAAAGGAGCAATGGTTGTATTATAAGATTATAACTCCTCTCCAATTGATTTTTTTGAGCAATTTAATCCTGTAAATATTTTTATCTTTTCTTTAGTTGAATTTGATGTTATTATTAGATTGGATTGGATTTCAATATAATCATCTTATATAAATTTCCATAGAAGGGAAGTCACATTTTATATTCCAAATGAATCTATGATCATCTGTTAATGTATGATAAATATGAACTTATAATCTCAATTAATTATATCTTGTTGGTCTCAATTACTATAACTTAATGTTATATATCTCATATTGGTTGGGGAGAAACACACCATTATGGATAAAACTATTTTATGGGAGTTTTTTTATGCTTTTTTGTATTAATTTCTTGGTATTCCACCAAATAGTGAGTTTATTTTTCAATAAAACTCATATCAGGTGATATTCCTAATGCAAAGAATATTTTAGAATATATGAAATTGAAATGTAGGAATTAAATAAGAAACACAAATATAATATTTAAAAAGGATTCATAGGCCCTTGTGTGTCACCTTAGGGTGTGCCTGTTCTATTTTTAAAGAAGAAAAATTGATCAATGAGACCCTACATTGATTATCGAAAACATAACAAGATCACTATCAAGAAAAAAATATCATCCCCCCTTATTGATGACTTAGTTAATAAAATAAATTGAGTTGAATACTACTCAATTATTTATCTACATTCTAGATATCATAAATTAAGGGTCAAGAAGGGTGTTATACTTAAAAAAACATTCTATATTAGTTATGGACACTATGAATCTTTAGTGATGCCATCTAGTCTTATTAATTCCCCCACTATAATAAATGATTTAATGAATAATGTTTTAGAGACTTTTTGTATTAATTTTTGGGTGTCATTATAAATGGTAATATTTTATATAAAAGTCCATGTAAGAACATAAATATCACATGATAATATTACTAATTACTTTTTCAAATTAAAATATTTATTCCAAAATTACAAATTGAGAATTTTGGCATTAGACATTTTTAATTTTGGGTCACATAATATCAAAAGAAGGGATATCTACGGATCCAGAGAATATGAAATTTATTGAAAGTTGGGCTAGACCAACAACAATAAATGAAATTCTAGTTTTCTTAGTTTGGACGGATATTATAGATGATTTGGGAAATATTTATCACAATTATCGTATCCACTCATAATGTTGATGTGGAAAGGATTTATGTTCATATCAATGGAAGAATATTTAGAGAACAACAAGGGGATGAAAAGATTGTTTGTCAGTGCACTTGTGCTCACACTACCCTGTAGTGGATAAAGGTTTGTGATCTATAGTGATGCATAAAATAAGGTAATGGGATGTGTTATCTAATAAAATGACATGGTGATAGATTATGCCTCACGATAATTAAAAATACAAGATCAAAATTACCTAACTCAATATTTGGAGTTAACTATAGTTATTTTTTATTAAATATATAGTGATATTATCTTTATAGATAAATATGTGACATATATACTAATCATAAATGTTTAATGTATATTTTAACTCAAAATTGGTTGAACTTTAACCAAATAAGATTGTTGTAATTGATTAAATATTATGACTAATCAATAAATTATGACCCCAATAATGTGAAAAATATGAAAGATGATTTGAGTTGAAAAGACCGTGATATAATATCTATGACGTGGATAAAAAAAGATCCAATATTTATGTATTTTAAAAGGATAGATCTAGAGACCATAATTGATGTGGATAAATATATCCTTTCATAAATGAATGTTCAAAAACATTTATAATGGGAGATTAATTAGGAATATGAGGATGACATAGAGCTAAAAAATAATGTGGGAAATGTTCTTGAGTTCGACTTTTATTGTGATAGAACAGTAATATTTTGGATTTTTGTTTGTGTCCTTCCCAAGCCAGATTAAAAGTAGGATCTCTTGGATGACGGTCATTGTTTATCATTCCATATTCATCCTGGTAGAACTAACTTGTATAGTGACCTGAAAGAGTATTTCTGATGGGATTGAATGAATAGAGATATTTCATAATATGTTTCTTGGTTCTTGGTTTTCCAACAAGTTAAGGATAAGATATAGAGGTATAATGGGTTATTACAACTATTACCCATATAATAATGGATATGGGAAACCATCAACATCAATTTTTTCATTGGACTTCCCAAAACATCAGAAACACATAATTATATATGGGTAATTGTTTATCTACTTGAGATGTTGGAACACTTCATTATTATCATAGAATATTTCTATCTTTATATTATTGTGAGAATATATATCAAGAAATATGTAATATTTCATAAATTACAACTTTTAATTATATATAATCGGGGATCAAATTTTCCCTCAATGTTATAAAGAAGTATTTATAAGGATCGAGACACAACATTAAGTATGGGTGTTGTTTATAATACATATAAATATGGTTAGTCTAAGAGGAAAAATCAATCTTAAGAATAATGTTGATAGAATTATCTTTGAATTTAAAAGGTGGTTGTGATCAACACCTACCTTTGGTAGAATTTTCATTGAATAATATATTTCACTTTAGTGTTCATATGGCTCATTATCAAGCCCTATATGGTAATGAGTAAATAAATCCAACATGATAGAATGAATTTGGGTAAATAAATATATTAGTAGATGATATAGTTAGGGAAATAGAACATAAGGTCAATTCTATTCAACAACACATATGAGAAACCTAGAGTCAATAGAAATTACAAGATGAATATCGATGAAATGATCTAGATATTGAAGTGGGTGATAAGGTTTTTCTACAAATATCGCATTGTAATAGAGTGATGATATTTAGAAAGAATTTAATGTTTTGAAGTAGGTATGTTTGTCCTTTTGAAATTTTGGATCGTGTTGGATGGTAGTTTATCGATTTACAATTCCACTGAATCTCCCTCAAGTTCATGATGTGTTCTATGTATATCTAATAAAAAAATTAAATAGATAATACTTAAAGAGTTCTAAACTCAAAAGGCACACCACTTGAGAAATACATTTCCAATGAAGAATAACTGATAGAGATTATGGATCATAGAGAAAAAAGACTATGAAACAAGATCACTAGCTTGTTAAATGTTTTTTGGGGGAACCACTAATTTGAGGATTCTATGTTGGAACATGAAGATGTGATGAGGAAGAAGAACCTTATCATATCTTATCAATGTGATGAATCTATGGGGAGAAATTAATTTTTTGTGGGTAGAATGTAACACGAGAATATTTTTATGAAATATTTCTCTTCAAATTATTTTAATTATTAAATAGATTATGTTCCATGCAAAAGTGAGTTTGAAATAATCACAAGACAATATTAATATGAGATAGATGTTAAAATGATGAGAATATGTGATAAAAATAATATATGAAATAAATTCAAATCTCCAACTAAATATAAATTTATTGGGGCATTCTTAGAAAATAATAACACAATTTTAACAAAATCACTATATTTCTCAAAAATATATTTCCCTCAAAAAATGGGTTTCTTTTCAATTTATTAATGAATATTAATTTTAATAATTTATTGAAATTTTATTTGAAAATTTTTATTTAATTTTTTAAATTAGTATGTCAAAATTTTCTTAAAAATATTTTTTCAGAAAAAATTCATTTTTAAGGAATAGTAAAAATACAAATGTTTATTGAGAATTGAATTTTATTTTGAATTATTTACTAGGTAAAATTATGTATTTGAATATTTTTACATTTTAATTATTTTCATTATTTAAAATAATTAAATTATGGTATTTAAAATGTAGTTTTTATATGAATTTATAATAAACACATTTTATGTTTTAAAAATGGAATTTTCTAAAAATTTGTTTTTCATGGAGTTTTTCTGATTTTATTTTAAATTAATTTAGGTAACGTATGTGTACTGAATTCTTCAAAATGCATACCAAATTTATATTCATAATTTCTTAATTGACCGTATATGTTCTATTTATTTTCAACCAATATAAATAGTCAATAAAGTAAATTTTGTTGCCTTGGTAAAGGGTAAATTGTTTAATTTAAGTTACAAATAAAATAATAAAGACTAGAAAATGACCATAAAACATGATAAAATTTTATTTTATTAAGATAATTTTACCCTCAACAAATTAGTATTAATTTTAAGTTGTTTTGTGGGCACTTTTCTATGAAAATTACTTATATAATATTTAAATCAAATAATGTAAAAAAAATGTCACTTTCATTGTCTCAAATATTCCTTATGTGTCCACATGGGGAAATTGGTATGTCATAAACGAATATAAATGCAAATTTTCAAAATTATAAAGATATTTCCATTATAAAATTTTATTTTATAATGTTTCATCCACTAATATGAGATTATAATATTTATAATACTTTTTTTAATAAATATTTAATGATTCCACAATCCAATTTTAAATAAAATATCATTTTTAATATATGGTTAAAAAATATACATTACACAATAATTATTCTTATAAAATATATAATCATGGTATTATATTTTATATTTTTATTTACAAAATAATTATATTAAATTATAACACAACATTGATGTGGTAATTGTATTATTACTGGAAATATCAAATAAATGTTTTTAAATATATAAAAATTAATATAATTTGAAATAAGTAATGTGATAAATTAATTTTAAATATTATATTAAACTCTTAGTGACATAATAAAATATTTTTTATAAGTTAACTTTTTATATGGAAATTTTGAAAATCACTTGTAATGAATAATGTCAAAATTGACAATAATGATATTTTATCATAATAATATTTAAAAATCATATAAATATTCAAAAATAAAAATTAATTATTATATCATTTTAAATTTAATAAATGATTCATTTATGGTCTAATTAATATCACATAAGTAAAAATTAAATCCTTTAATATTAATGATGTTTTTACCTTTATTAAAATTAAAGTAGAATAACTAAGCATTAGTCAAAATGATACAATTTAAAATAATAACAAAACATTTCTAAAAAATACTGTATAATGAAATTATATCCATATCTCATATTATAATCTAATAAATTTACTTTGAAAGTTATTATTATGGTGATTAAATTTATTATAAATTAATATTTTGGGAAATTCTAAAATGGCCCCTCTCCTAAATTATAAAAGGGAAGATCCTACCCCACTTATTGACATCACATTAAGCCTTTACGATCAACTAAACCCTGAAAATTTAAATTTAAAACATCCCTAAAAAAAATATATAGGTTCTTTTATTCTAAAAATTCCAACCCTAGTGTCCATGATAGGATATCTAAAGAAAATTCTCCAAAGAAGAAGTAATCATCTCTATCGACACTTTCAAGATTATTTCTTCCTCTACTTCCTCTTCATGTGTTGTTTCAATTTAACAATAAAAACTAAAGTATAAACTATATTCTGATACTTTTTTATGATTATGGAATAACAATATTCCACCTTTTATCCATGAAACAAAAAATAAAATCAGAATGCAGGTGTATATATGACTTACCATCTCCACACTCTAGGCTAATCTATTTTTCATAAACACTTTATTAGGATTCATAAAATGATAGAAATAATAAATATATATTGTAATTAAAAAATTATATTTTTTCTTTAAAAATATATGCCCCATCCAATTCATTACACTTTTATGATTAAAGGAATGACACCATCACTTGTTTGTATGTACAACCTACCGTTTCCACGACAGGATGAAATTTTTTATCCATGTTCACCAATCAAGAATTATTATGTAAATGTATATAATTTACTTATATAATATACCTTACCTTAGTATCATTTTCAATATTACATAACTATATTCTATTCACATGAACCAGGAATCCTACGTCAAAACATGCATAGAAAAATGGCAAACTTAATACCCGAAAGATGGGTAATAATGAAATATTATTAACGAATGTGCGAGAAGATAATATAAGAAAATCATATATGATATAAAAATTAGTAATATGATTATATTATAAATTTATAACATTATTTAAACCATTATAAAATAGATTCATAAATATAGTATGTAAATAAAACCTAAGGTAACTATTAATTCCACAATCTCATTATTATTCAATATTATTTTTACATAATTATCTACTGGGAATATTTCTCTTCCTTGAAAATGTTTCTAAATAATGTTTTCTAATATATTTTTACTATTATTATATAGTGGTTTAAATTCATTTTTATTCATGTTTTAATTTTTTCATAATGGTATTAAAGGAATATATTTTTCTTTTTGCAACCGAGGTACTTTGTCACTTTTCTGAATTAAGTTAAAAATAACGGTTTTTTAATAGATATGACATGAAGAAGTTATTAGGATTTCACAATGCCATAATTAATTGAAAATTCCATTAGAGTATTATAATATTATTTTAAAATAAATTTTTTCCAAAACATCAAATAAATTTAATGAAAATAAAACCTTTTCAATATAGATAGGATATGACACTCAATAATTAGTTTCATGTGATCTCTCAATATTATTTTACATCTCCACTAACATTTTTTAATGTTACTTATGATTTACTGGGGATATTTTACAAGGATAATGTCCCCAATATTCCTATTATTTAATTATTGTTTTGATTAAATTTTATTTATTAAACTCATTTATTTTTCATGGGTTATGTATTGATTGAATGACGTTTATGAAGCCCATTCATTCCATGGTTTCTAATATGATTAATTATTTAAGTTCTTGTATAACATATGTGTATAGTTTTAAATTTTTTTGGGTAGGATCTATATCTACCTCATATGAACTGGGAATATATTTATATCTCATGCGATAGAGTGTTCTAGAACTATAAGTGAACTTGGTTCCTTAATACATGGATGAAATAAGGAGTGAACTCAATTTAGTAAGGGACTTTATCTACTATGGGGGTATCATAATTTAGGGATAACCAATATAAGAATTATTGACTATTAACATGTGTATGTCACAATTTAATGTCTTATGTTTTACCCCCATGAATTTTCTTCTTTGATTATTTTGTAATTAATATCTTATGAACATGTTTGATTTATTCCATGACTCAATATCATGATCCTTTATATACAGAATAAAATTTTTAAATGTTGTTTTCATGTTCTTAAAATATTATGCTTATGTTCTCTTCCTTGATTTTCCTTATTTAGCATCTAATATCACCCATTTATTATGTTCTTTTTCCCTAATATGTGACAAAAGTTGTCAAATAAGATGTGTAAAAAAGAGTTCATGTTATGCAGGAATAAGTGAGAGACAATGTAGATGTTTTATAAATCAATTTTTTATGTTTCTATTTTTCTAAAGACACTAAAACTATATTGTTCTAGAATGTTTCTTCTATGTTATGTGATGAATATTATTCTATTTAGATGTGATATCTATGTATGAAATGTATGGTCCATTATTGTTTGATAGTTTCTCAGGGATGATCACCTGTATGGAAAGAATTTTATATTTGGTTCTTGGATACCAATGAAAAACTTTTCTGAAGTAGAAGGATTCTTTGGATTGGATAGTTATTATATATGTTTTGTATGCAAGTTTTCATAGATTTATATTACAATTTTATCTTAAAATAAGAAAGTTAAATATTATCCTTGGACTGAGGAGTTCCAATAATATTTTTGAAAACATCAGGGAGTAGTTGAAGAGTAATCTAATTTCTTAATTATATAAAGTGGGTATTCCTTATTAGGTATATCGATATTGGTCTCATTATAATATTTGATTAATTTTATTATAAGAGAGAGAAATAAATGCATATAGGTCTTTATAGTCACAACTCATGAATTCTACTATTAATCCTATTATATATAACTCATTTAGGTTTATATAAACATTTGTTATGGAGGAATAATTTTATTTGAGAAAATTTTGGGGTCTTTTCAGATTTTCATAGATTTTGATATATATTTTCTCAAGAAGATATCAGTTTGGGAAAGGGTTGATGGGTGGAATTCCTCTATAATTATTCCATAGAGACTATATATACCCCTAGTAAGGGTGATGTGGTAGCATACAATTTCATTCGGAGATCATGTGGTGATATTCAACAATAGGTGAGTGAGGAATGGAAATCAATGAAGGAATCAAAATCTCCTCACTTTGAATATCGAGATATTGATGGGATTGAATGTATTTATTATATTAACATTTCATATTTTTTTACATGGTAGGTTAATGATACTTAGTTAGAAATCGTTTGGGTAGTGACATTACATTAACATTTCATATTTATGATATATGGATTTAGGATGTGAATAATAAGTGTTGTTAAATGGAAGTTATATATACATATGATAATTTTAGAAGAAATTTTTTACATGTTTTATATTTCATAAATGGTGATACATCCATGTGTTTCAAATATGTACCACAATCTGAGGAAATATTTTTGGTGTCCTGGGTTGATGAAACCGTCAGTTGTATTATTTTTTCAAATATGCATGTCCTAGTAAAATAAAAAAAATCATATTCTGAATATATTATTACATCACTTATATATTCTTTAACGGAAAAGATAATATACTTTCATATATTTTATTGTAATATTACCATATGATATTAGTGGGTTTTTTTCTCTATAGGACATTATGAATTGATTAGTTATGTGGGATAATTTTTTACCAATTAATTAAATGATATTAGTGGGTAGTTTGGTGAATCTTATGTGATGGTGCTAGAGAATAAACATGGAGTTTTATTAATTATAATATTAGAACATGGAATTATATTTATATCCTAGATTTTAAGGGGATCAATATGTGTTTTTATACCCATTTATGCCTAAACATGACCTTAATTCCATATAAATATACTAAAAGAGTAGTTTATTCATTCAATTTAGTTTATTTTAAGGTTATATATCTTTTCATATGGAGTATTATTGGAAGATAATTTACTAATGGTGGATTTTTATAATAATAAATATTATCATTAGACTATTTATGTGTCTGCCAATGAGGATTTTTATGGATGTTTATTTCATTCATTGTTATTTTGGGGTGTGGATGGTGGGACTAATATATTTGGGATACAGATGAAATATGATATTATAAAAAAATTACAAGATACTTTGAATCCCATTAATATTTCTTATTATTTATACAAATTTTTATTAGAGCAGGAGTCCATTTGAGTATTTTATTAGAGACTCTCTATCCTTACAAGTTGTATCTCTATATAGACAATAAAGGTTTGGTACATGAAGTAAACACTTTCTTATATTCATTGGACCTTTTTAGGTGTTATAGAGGTAAATTGATAGATTTTTTCACCTCCAAATTTAAAAAATACTCCTGATTTATTACATGTATCCCCACTTCTTAAGCATTATAATAATCCATATCATGTTAATTATTTCAGTGATTTTGATGTTGATGAAGATATGAATTATTTGGAAAAGTTGGTGGAGACTTATGATATTAAATAGAAATTATTTTCCATGTGATTTATTACCTTAACAATAGTCCATATGAAACATGGTTGAGTGTTAGAAATAATATAATAAAGGTAATCATAGAAATGAGTATAGTACCTTGATTCATTTAGACTTTTCATAATGTTTTTTAATATGAAACCATACTGAAAAAAATAATGATTAATGTTATGAAAAATATTATATTATTATTCATTAAAAATTATTATTATTTATTACATTATATCATTAAATGTTTTAATAGCATTTTTAAATATAGAGACAGGAAAGCCCAGCGTTTAGAAGGTTGTGAAACTCAAGATGGAATTCCTGTAATTTTGAATTTTTTCTGTAAAAGAATAATTTTACTAGTATATCAATAACATTTTTTGTTAACCATTGGATTTATGATTTAATGTTTACACTTGGGTTGAAACATGGTAATTGTTTTTGTGGGGGTTTGTTTATTTGAGAAATTTTTCACATAATGTAATTAATTAACAAAATAATTAATTTACATAACTAATTTTTAGTAGATTATTCTTGTAAATTAAAGAATATGAATTAAGTGATATATTTATGTTTTATTGACATGATTTATTAAAGGTGATAAGGGTAGATATATATATATATGTGTATATTTAATGAGAAGAATCATTTCTGACCTTAGTTTTTAATATAATATTTTTAAATTGAAAAGTCAAAGAGGAAATTTATGGATGGTAATGACATGGTCTTATTGGGGTGTTACTCTAGGGTGTCACTAATCTATAATTACATGTGGCATTTTCTCACGTTTTATCAACTATCTGAGGAAGGAAAATATTTAGATTGGTTTATTGTGGTATATCAAAGAAAGGTGGGTAGAGATCAAGAATAGATGACCAGAGAATGAAAATTAAGGACCTATTATAGACTTGGAAATCAAGGTAAGATAGTTTAGATTATATTTTTTTATAATACTCATGAATAAACAATAATATATCTTCTATTATTGGAATATAGTGGATAATAATTAGACATAAATATTATCACATTAAATGAAAACTAATTACAATGAATATGACCTTGATCGAGTTAATAATCTTTAAGAATACTTGAAATGATTATTAAATATGATACATTGGATTAAGGTTTTAAATTAATATATATATATATATATATATGAAATTAAATATGGGAAATATTTAAATAATATATTCTATTAAAACATAATTCATTAGTTATAGCTTTTGTGAATTATCTATGAAGTCGATAGTCAATTATGAAAACCTTAATATAATAATGCTATATTGATATGTTTTTTTAGATATGTTTGGTGATAATCATGTGATATAATTATATTATAATTATTTATTAACTATATATATATATATATAAACAATTTCTATCCCCAATGATGATAAATTATTTAAAAAACTCATAATCAGCGTGAATGAAATTTTCAAAAACATTGGAGTGGGTTATGAAAAATAAGTATGGGAGTCTTCAAACCTTATTGAGAAGTTTCCCAAGTGTTAGTGATTACTTATGAAAGAGTTTATTTTTTATGAAGGGGAAGTATCACGTGAGAAGGGTTCCAATCCATATTTCAGTTAAGATGTAATTTTAAAAGTGAGGCACACTTGGGTTTTGTAGTTTTTACATGGGTCATGAAAAATTGGTATGAGGACATTCTATATGAGAATAAGGGTTTTGAAATTGTATGAATTTAATAATCTTACTGTTGTTTCTGGAGAATTGTGTTAGTGAAATTATTTGGTGAGTATAAGAACTTTTTATTGTGTTATTCTAATTCATTAAGGATAGTGAAAAGTTTTTGGGACTTTCTAATACCCACAACTTGACGATTTCGAGTGATATGGTGATTACTACATATGACGTAGTGTGTGGTAGACCAAATTGGGAATATATTGTTATTTGTTTAAATATTTATTGAAAATTTATCATTTAAATAGAAATAATAATAAATATTACATATCAAGAACTTAATGCCTTTGAAACTAAATCCCTATAAACTATATATGATGAATGTATTCTTTCCACTAAGGATTTCTACTATTTTTTCTTTTTGACCCATGGTTGATGAATATAATTAAGGGAAAAATGATCTTCTCTATGATGTGTATCCATTGGGTTCTTTGAATCAAAAACTTAATTTAGGTTTGACCCTACATGTCTTAATATGTGTAGGAGTTAAGTTAACAATAGAATTAATATGGAGTTAGAATAATAAAATATTTATCTAGAGAGTTTCCACACAAAATATCTTGGAAAATATTATAGTTTATAGGATATGGGGAAACCCTATAATCCCATGAAGTTACTCATACATTTCATAAATGTATGAGTAAATACCATCCATTATAAATCTTATTTCATATGATCATTAAATATCACACACATTTCATCTAATTAATGATAAAAACAATAATTTTGAAGACTTTAAACTTAATATTTTAACTCCCTTACAAAATTATAAATCTTAGGCACAACCATGAATCATAAGTTATGAGTCACAATGAGTTATTATATGACCGATCACACATTACTATTTCCTATGGTAGAAGCAATATATTATCCCTATATTATATGAAGAAATAGACCAAAACTCCTAGAACAATCATTTAAAATATGTATATTTTACGCCATTATAAACATAAACTATACAATGTGATATATCTTAAATAAAATCACATGTTCCAATGGGTTTTGAGAATATTTCCTTTAGTCCTTAAATTTCACAAAAGCCTTATAGACTCTATTCTATTTCACATTATACAATATTATACTTGATAAATTATAAAATCACATATAGAACTATTTTTATATATCTTCCAAAATAGTTTCGGAAGCCTATCATCAATTTCAACATTTATCTTATCGTACACAATATCTTATGAATAATCATATGAAACTCTTTTTCTACAAACTCTAACACACTTTCTAGCACCCATATGAGTGTTTCAAAAACTCAATCCCTATTTGGTCGTCCAAAAAGGGTGACATGACAACACATTTTAGTAATAAAATATATATTAATTCATGAATTCTTAAATATTGAAAAAGAGTGGCTTATTTTAAGGAATTAGAGACACTCAAGTTATACAGGGTTCTAACATGATCTTTACCGAACACGTGAATATCTATACCAATGTCTAATAAATGAAGTATATAAAAATTTATATGAATATAATTCCATTTTACAAGAAAACGAGTTACCATGAGACATATAGTATTCCAATATGATATGGCCTCCTCATTTGTTCTCTTTTATTCAAGTATAAAATAAAAAAATCGATGAACACAAAACATGTCAATCACCTAGTGGATAAGAACATCACATGCCCCCTATTCTCATAGGTAATTAAATTATATACAAATTATATGTATGGTTATATATTCCACAATATATATCAATCGAGTGACCATATGCTATAGTCATCATATGAGAGGAAAATACCTTTTTGTAAAGCTCCATTTGATGATATAATCACCAATAAAAACAATCACCCCATATTTTCTAATTTTTATGGATTATGAAAGAACGGAATCCAAGTATAAATTTTCTCATTATATATATCTAATAAACATAGGTACAATGGTTAAATTTGAAATATTCTCCATGATTATACCAAGGAAACAAAGTATGACACCCTATGATGTATACTTAATTGGTTATCGAGTGAAAAAAACGTTTTCACCATTATCATAACTTTATTCTCTATATAATATTATAAATATTGATAAACATAAAATTTAATCATATAATGTAACAATACATGTGGAAATTAGTTAGGGATAATTCAAAAAATAATTTGAGATGGAAATATTATTTTCATATCATGATATACATACCTTTATATATAGCCAATATTAAAGAATGATAAATTGTAAACTTATTTTTATATAGATTAATAAATTTTATATTCTCAATCTTTGTAAGACTATTTTAACTAAACCATACATAAGATCCTTCCTAAAATATCACATATGATATGATTATACATTGGAATAATGATTGATACATTTTTAGGGTTTTTTTAAACGCATTGAATCATTATATAATTTAAATAACTTATTTGTGTGACCACATGATAAATCCCTGCACTGTACCCCTTTTAAATGTAAAATAAATAATGAATTAAAATTTAAAAATTTGTTAGAGTTAGAAATAATATTCTTAATGTTCAAATCTTTGACCAATAACTGAAACTCATTTATTAAAAACAATAATTATTAGGATGTTAACAACTTATATTATCAAATTGGAACTCATTTTAAGGTTTTCAAAATCATTTTTCATGGAACCCTTTACATAATACATTTTCCATGAAATATTTGTGGAGACTAATGTAACTATTTTCATTAATATTTTACCAAAAAACTAAAAAACATTAATTTACTATGTTACATTCAATTTGAATTTATGACTAGCATAAGAATTTATTAGTTAAATTTGAATATATCTAATTCAATGAATTCTGCAATAATCATTTTTAAACCTATATTCCTTCTAGAATAATATGACAATGAACAAAATATCCTTCATGTTTAGAAAAATAATTTTTATTTACCTCAATGGGATATTAAAAAATAAATTTACTATTTATATATCATAGGTATATTGCTATTTCTTTATATAATTATTCGAAAAATAATTCACTTAACCGTTTTAGGTATGTTATATATTTTGAATCATTATTTAAAATGTGTGTAAAAAACTATTATATTTTATTAATAGGAAAAACATTTTTTAACCAAAAAAAACTTCTTATTACATGATAAGTACAAAAGTTAAGAAGATAAAATCTTTATTCTAATCCAATAAATCTTTATATAACCCATTCAAACAAAAAACTTATTTTATAGAGCCCTTTCCCCTGTAACCATATAAATAATTTACAGTTTAATCTTCTATATTTCATATAATCTAAAATTATATACATTTAATATATTAGGTAAACATATAGTTGGTACCAAATACCTTTAAGAATTAAACTCCCATAAATTAATACCTAATATAGACTCCTTATGGAGTTTCTTTTAATCCTATAGGCAATCTAGACTATTTGATATCTAATTTATAGGTTTTATGTAATGAATTAACTACCCTTTCTTCATTTTATTTAGTTTATATAGTGGTGCGGAATCCCTCATGACTACTTATCTTCTCTTTTTGGAAGTAATGTTTATCCTTTTCTTTTTATACCATCACCATGGTACATTATCCTAGTCCTCCCTTGTGTTATTAGACCATCCTAAATATATTTAAAAGACCTATTAAAAAAAATTCAAAATAATTAATTTTATAATTCATAGTGAGCATTTAAAACCATTATAAAATGATTATAAAATGATGAACATCGATTGGACAATCCTAATAGGTGAACCTAGTCACTTAAACTCATGGACGTACCCAATAATACCGAGTACATTAATAGAGACGGATGTACCTTATTCCCTATTTTATATAGATTAATACTTTTAATCCTTATACCTCTTATGCTTGAATTATTCCTAATAGAGCCTTTTGGGTTTTCCTTTCATTTAATACACATCCATTTTATAATATTTATCTTTAAAATATGAGTTATGTGTTCACTAGAATAATTTTTTATAATTATAGTGAAGTATTTAGATTCCTATAATAAGTATATATGTCTCTTTATTGAGTGGATTCTCTATTTGGATATTTAAAAAGGGGTTTCTCTAACACATGGAAGTTTTCATTTTTTTAGGACTATTATAATGTTTTGATACCAATTATAGAAAATTAAATATATTGATTTTTCCCTTTTGTAAGACATCTTTCATTGTTAATATCAGTGATGGAAATTATTCCATATATCTATAAGAAGTTATTTTATTATAAGAGTATCATGTTTCATATTAATCTAATATTTAATTTTATTACTTGTGATCCTAGAAAAATGATGAACCCCTATTGGATACATCATATCCATTAGTGGTCAAAGATTCATATTTGACTAATTATTGATTCCTAGTAAGTGTTCAAATCAGCACATTTCTATTTAGATTGGCTATAATTCTAATCATATTATATATGAGTCTTGGATATTTGATAAGACCACTCATTACAATATCTATCATATGGATAAAACCCACACTATTACTTTGGTATTGTAACTCATAGGGTTTCCCAGCTAAGTGAAACCCATAAATAAAAACAATATTTGGTTGCCTAAATTTTTTTTGTTATCCATATCTACTAGTCCTTAAATAAAATTATCCATAGATTCCTAATATTTGCAAGAAAATTCTTAGTAAAATGATCAAGGACGTGATATATGCTTGATTTCGAAGGAATTTGACACTTGGTATTGTTCTAAAGGGGTTTTTAATCCCAAAATAGTATCACGTGTTATCACCTTTTCATGTATTTATAATTCTATTTATTTATATTCGAATCAACTTCTTTCAACTAAATATGCATTTTGAAATCATATTTATGTGTAACTCTTTACAAAAATAATATATAATATTACTCACCCAAATTAAAATAAAATTAAATTTATATAAATAAAAATATATCCCATGAATACGGTGCATTATAATTTCTCATTTAATTTATTATAAACATATAATATTAAAAATCCCTAAAAGAGTTACAATGAAGCGACAGAAATCAAACACACACTTTTCTTGATAAGGCATCAGTCTCCAGGACAATAAGATATCTGACATGAATTCCATATACACATAAAAAAATTAATTAAGATAAATTTCAATATCATCAAAATTATAACACCCAATATTTATAAATCCTAATTAAATTCTTAATTAAAGCTCATAACCTCGTAGTAGATAATGTAAATGAAGAAGAAAACAAAATCTGTTATCATACAAAGAGAAACTGACCATATATTCTTATAATCCATGATTTCTAAGTATTACCTCTATGGTTGTTATAAGTTAGATCCATTTCATCAAAAAAATTATAAACAATAATATTGTTAGACTTAAATATTAATATCTTAACTCCGTACTACAATTATAAATCTCAGTCATAACCATGAATCATACATTATGATTTAAAATTACTTTTGATATATCCTATCAAACATTATTATTGACTATGATAGAAGAAATATATGATCCATATATTATATAAACCTATTTACCAAAAATACTATAAGGATCCTTTTTTCAATATGTATATTTTACCCTACGATATACCCATATTGTATTCTGTAATATATCTTAAAAAAATCACGTGTGCCTATGGATTTTGGGAATATGTCCTTTAATATATCATCTTAACTAAATCCTTATAGACTTTATTCCATATCACATTATTCAGTATTATATACGAAAAATTATGAATTCATATCTAAAACATGTTTTAGATATCTTCCAAAACACATTTTTATTGCTATCATCACTTCCAACATCAATATTATCTTATGAAATACCTTGTGAATACTCATCAAAAACACTTCTTGGATAAAATTTAAATCACCTTTTAGTATCCCAAATATTTCTTCAAAACATAATATTCATCTTTTCAACAACAAATTGATACCCCATATACCTTTATAGATTTGAAAAATAAATTAATTCATTAAATAATAAATTCTGGAAAAGAGTGTTCTATAGAAATAAAATTAGTGAAACTCAAGCTATAGAGGTTTCTAACATTATCTTTATCAAACACATGTATCTTTATACATATTTTTATTAACTAAATTATATAAAAGAATCTATCCTCCTAAAATTCCACTGTCTTAGACATTGAGTGTCTTGATACAAGGAGTATTCGAGTCCCAGATGGCCTCTTAATTTGTTCTCAATTATCTAACTTTCAACTAATCATGTTGATGATCACATTACAAGTCAATCATATAGGTAATTAGAAAATAAAATATAAATTTTACTAATATATAATCAAATTATATAAACCCTTTATATATGACTATATATCCAATGATATATCACAACCAAGGGACCACACGCTATATCCATCAAATGAGATGATAAATCCCTTCTTAGTTGAGCTCTATTTGATGATATAACCCCTAAAACCCCAACCAACCTCTAATTAGATAATCTATAAGGACTTTGTAATCAGGGTATTAGAGTATGAATGTTATTATTCTAGATATGTGTCTTAACTTAGGTACAACGATTAAATATGAAACATCCACCTTGATAATACCAAGGGCATAGTGTATGACACCCCATGATGCACACTTAATTTTTTATCTAGTGGAAAACATTATTTTTTCTTCATGATAATATTTGGTTTTCTATATAATAAAATAAAACTAATTATATCATTAAAATATCATAAGAACCTCTAATAATCAATGTTTCTTTTAGTTATGGATAAGTCAAATACATACTTTGAGCTGGAAATTGACTTTTCAAATCATGATATAAATACCTATATATATACAACATGAATGAATGATAAATTGGATATTTATTTTTTATAGATTGATACATTTTATATTCTAAAACATTGTAAAAATACTTTAACTGGACCATACATAAGATCCATTCAAACATATCACATATGTTAGGCTTCAATATTTTAGTTATATTTTATTAATTTTTAGGGATTAGTTAAACACATTTAAAATTTATATAATTTCTATAACATGTCATTTCTACAAATTGGTAAATCAATTCCATTAAATCCCTTTTTTAATTTACAACTATGATGAAATCAAATTTCATTGGTGGTGAGAGTTAGAAATACCATTTTTAATGTTCAACTCATTGTACATGAATTCAAACTAATGTATTACAAAAAATCATTTATTATGATGTTAATAACTTATATTATAAAAATAGTACTCATTATAAGACTATTATCATAATTTTTCATGTAACCATCTCCATAAAACTTTTTCCAAGAAATTTTTTCGGCAACAAATGTAACTATTTTACATAATATTTTACAAAAAATTTATAAACATTTACTTCAATATGTGATATTCACTACAATATTTTGACTAGTATAATCCTTTGTTTTCTTTAACTATAAAATTTTTTATTTTGAAGATTTATCCCATGATCCTATTTAAAATTATATTCATTCTATAATAATTTTATAAGAAACAAAATATATATTCTGTTTAGAAAAATAAAACTTATTTATTTTTGTGAGAATATTAAAAAATATACTTACTATTTCTATATCATAAATAAAATTATATGTTTTTATAGAACTATTAAAAAAATAATTCCCTACTCCTTTTCTAGAATGTAACATAATTTGAATCATTCATAATAATGCGTATTAAAAAACCATTACATTTTACTGATAGAAAAAACATTTTAAAAAAACAATTCTTATCACATAATAATTAAACAACATAAAAATATCAAAATATTTATTCTGATCTAATTGATCATTAAGTGACCCATTAAAACAAAAAAAATATTATAGAAACCCCTTGAAATGACATTCAATTGCATACATTAAAATTTATTCTTAAATATTTCTACTATTCTAAAATTATATATATTTACAACACTAGTGAAATAAACAGTTATTATTATACATGTTTTATAATCTAATCCCATAACATTAATACCTAATATAGACTCTTCCTGATGTTTCTTGCAGCCCTTTAGGAACTCTAGATAATTACTTCTCTAATGGATAGTATTTACATAATGAAGTCACTACTCATTCTTAATTTTTATTTGTTTATATGGTGGTGTGGAATATCCATAACCACTCCTCTTATCTTTTAGAAAACAAATTTTAACCTTTTATTTTTGAAACATAAAAGTGGAACCTAATCCAAGACCTCTGATGTCTTCTTAAAAAATCATTAATATAATTAAATGGCTATGTAAATATTTTTCAAACTCATTAATATTATAATTCATAGTTAATTTTTAAAAACATTTTAGAAATGATTACATAATGAAGACAATGGATTGAAAAATCATGAGACATGAACCTAATCACTCAAAGTCGTGTACATACCCATTCATGTTGAGAGAATGAGTAGAGACTGATGTACCTTCTACCATCTTGAAATTACAGTGATCCTTTGAATCCTTATACCTCTAACGACTAGCTTATTTCAAATATATAATTTTAGGGTTGACAATCAATTTATAAGCATTCATTTACTCATTTAGCATTTTGAAAATTTTGTTATGTTGTCAATATAATAATATTATATATTTATAGTGAACCCTTTAAATGATTATAATAATTATATATGTCTCTTTTTTTAAATGGATTCACTGGTTTCCTTCCCAAAAAGGGGTGTATACAACACATAAAAAAATCATTTTTTTTATTTTAGTTATATTTTATCATTTTGATACTGGTCAAGGAAATTACATCCACCGTGATTCTCTATTTCAAATATAGTTCTCATTATTAATATACAATGTGACAATTGTTCCATATATCTATAGTAAAATATTTTATCATATGAGAATCATTTTTATATTCCATTAATGTGGGATTTTATTACATGCGATCCTAGTAAAATGATGAATCCATTTTAAATACACTATATATATTAGTAATCCCGTACTATTATTTTCTAATTAATGATTCCAATTATGTATTCATATAAATACTTTTATATTTGGGTAGTTTATCAAGTCAATAATATCATATATGAATATCATGTTTTTGATAAGACAACTCCTTACACCATACATCATAGGGATAAACCCTCCTTTATTACATTGGTATCTTATCTCATTGTCTTTCCCATCTAAGTGTTATGTAAATATAAAAATAGGATTTGGGTACGTAACGTTTGGGGTTGTGAATTTACACTAGTCCAAACATAATATAATCCAATGATTCCAAATTTTAGTAGGAAACTACTTAGTTGAATGGTCAAGGTCTAGATTTGTTTTCCATTTCGAAAGAATATGAAAGTCAATATTGTTCTATATGGGTATTTATTTTCACTATATTATCACAAGTTATTCCCTTTACATTTATTTGTGATTCTCTTCATTTATATTGGAATGAAATTATTTTCACTAAATCAACATGTTCAAACCATATTGATGTATAACTCTATGCACAACCCATATATAATGTTACTCACCCAAATTAAAATCCAATTATATTTATACATATACAATCTTATCATATTAATATGTTATAAGAAACTATTTTTGGTTAAATTTTCGGGTCATATGATATTTAAAATCCCAAAAAGAGTTACCATGAATTGATAAATAACCAACCTCCATTTTATTAATAATGAATTAGTCTCTAGGATAGTGATCTATCTAACCTAAATTCCATCTACCCAAGTATACTTTACTAAAGAGATATTTCAATGCCATTATATTATAACACCCAATATGTATAAATCACAAGTTAATTGTTTATTATTTCTCATAACATCATACTAGTTTATGTAAAGGTAAAAGAAAACTAAATCTTTTATCATACAAAGAAAGAACCTCCTTATATGCATGTCTTCCAAGATTCCAGTTTATAGAGAATCGAGAGGTTGAGGGAATCAACCAATAACATTCTCATTATTTGTCACAAAGACTGGCCAAGATTCTATTTTATAGGCTATAAGGATAATCCATATGCCTGTTTATTTACTCATAAATTTCCTAATTATATGAGAAAATTTCTTTGATTTCAATCATTGTTACCAGTGACCATTAACTCTCCCATATTATTATTTTAGTAAATGATAAACTATATGTTTGGGATATGGGAATGTAAATCTATTTATTGTTCACTATCACTAATTATCATAGGAACAAACATGAATTGTAAATTATGATTCACAACTAATTATGATGGTGACTATTATAAATTATGTTTACTTAAGAAATAAGTAATACAACATCCATGTGTACTATGAAAAAATATAAACAAAATTAGGAAATCATCCATTTTCAATATGTATATTTCACCATTTGACATACCCATATAATACTACATATATAACATAAAACACTTCACTAGTTTTTATATATTTTTAGAATATCTCTTTTACATTGAAAATCAACATGATATTAATGTATTTGATTTGATTCCAATGTGTATGATTTTCTAGGCCAGAAGTGAAATGGATTATGGGTGTCTAATTCCATTTTCAATTATTGGTGTTGATGTTGACGTTGTTATCTAATAGATGGTGATGGTTTGTGGGGATGGTATTTATGGTTTATTAGTGATAATTATGGTGATGATGTGGTTAGTTATATTATTTTGATATGATGATGATGATATATATTAGGGTGTTTATATACTATATAGGTGGACAAATGGTAGTATAGGTATTCTCTATAATTATAAAACTACTAAAAATTAAGATATAGTGACTATATGGTTTTATAGCGATGATGATCCCATAGAAGGTGGAGAGAGAACATACTTGTGTATATCTGAAGATAGTTAAGTCCCATTGGGTGGAAAATTTCCCAACCATTATGTAGTATTAAAGATGGGTTAAAGTGTAGAGTTTCACAATGGGTGTAATTATCATACGATTTAATGTCCTTGTTAGTGGGAAACACCACATCAATTATCTAACAGTGTTGGAGAGATGTGGTAGGGAGAATCCCTATAGGTTGAAAATTGATAATAATGAGAGATTATATGGGAGAAAAAGTACCAAAACATTACTATTTGTCTTAAGTTCTATATAGAGACTCTTGATTTTCATACATTAACATTACATAACAGTTTTGGAAAACATAAAACATTATACAAAAAGACTCTAAAAGACTGTATTAGTCTAGCGCCTTAGGAAACAAGAAAACATAAACATGGGATCATAATTGAGATACAACATCTAATAATTGGTTTTTCTTAACTAGAACCCTTCTTCGACACATCAAAAACAATAAATATCTTCATAACCTGGGGAAAGTAAATATAAAAAGGGGTGATATTAGATGCCTAGTATGGGAAAATAAGGGACAAAAGTAACAATAAACACGATAATAGGGGAATTAGAACGTGATCGTCAAAATAAAATATCATACCCTATATATCAAATATCATAAACTGGAATGATGGAATAAATATTGGTAGTTTATAAGACATGAATTATGAGGGAATAAAGAATATAAGCCATGAAATATTTACATAGGAATAAAACAAAGAATTACAGTAGACACAAAATAAAATATTATAATTTCTATAGTATACAAGGTATTTTAGCAAAGATAACTATATTGGAAAAAGTACATTACTGAATTGAGTTCACACCCTGTTCTGACCCTGCATTACTAAACCATGTTCACTCCTCGTTCCATACTTGTTATATTGAACCACGTTCATTTATAGTTCCAAACCTGTAATAATGAATTGAGTTCATTTATCATTCAAACCCTGTAATACTGAACTAAGTTCATTTATTATTCCAACCATGTCTACATCACAATGTATAAATATCTACCCAATGCATTATGGGTAAATATAGGCCTCACTCATCACATAATTTAATCATAAATACATGTTCCCTAAAATCATAATGAATCATATCATAACCCATGCAATGAAATGGGTATTATAAACATGTAAACATATAATAACCTATTGAAAAAGATACATGTCTCATAATAATTTCATCAAAAGGATAATCCATGAAAGAGAAACGAATTTCATAAACTTATTAACTATTAAAGAGAAACATGTTTCATAAATACCATGACATTAATCATAACCCATTTGTATAAATAATATGAATGGAACCTTTAGGTCCTTTCTTACATATTTATGAGTAATATCAATATATGTCCTCTTAGAAGGAAAATAATTTTGAGATATATTTCAAAAAAAATTGAGGAAAATATCCTTTATTATATGTAAATAATTTTTAATACATATAAAATATTGAAAATCATTTCCTTAGAAGATTCATTGAACACTTATAATAAATACCTGAAATGATTTTGAAAACCCTTTTCCTAAAAAAATTATAAAATAATCGTTAAAACATTTTTAAAAACATTTTTATTGGAAACACTTTTAAAATCAATAAATAATGCTTTAAAATGGTTTGAAAACTATCTGCATAAAACATATGAAAGAATCTTGAAAATGTATTGATTACCATTTCTTTGAAAATATGTTGAACACTTATAAATAATGTTTGAAAACCTTTTTAAAACAATTTTCCTTAAAAATAAATTTGTAAATAAATTCATAAAAATTATCTATTTAAAAATGAAAATAAAGATTCAAGGAAATGATAGAGGGTAAATCCTTACATTCTATATGAGGTAAAAAGTATATTACATTGGTATTGTTAAAAGGTTAGTCAAATTCCATATTTGAAAAACAACAAAAGGATTTCTTTGAAGAGATTGGAAAATGAAAAAAAAAGGTAAACAAATTATTTTAATTATTATATTATAATGAGAAAATATTCTTGTAAGCCCTTTGTAGGAGAGATGGTTTTAATAGAATATAGATTTCCCACCAAAGATAGTGTATTGTTTGGAATTCTTAAAAACAATTTTGTTACTGTATTATGTACCAAAGAGTAGAAAAATGGTACCCATGCATGAATATATCATTAATAAATACAGAATAATAAAATTCATTAATGTTCTTGAGATATGGATTATAATATTTCACCAAAGGATGTATAAATAGAAACAATCTTGAAAATAGAGGAGATAGTTTTCATAAACTCTTATAACATGGTAACTAGGGATCATGCTCTCCATTGAAGAAAATTAAATTAAATTATGTATATAATATCAGGAAAATAATGGGATTCATTATATATCATGTAAAATGGAAGTATACACACCGAAAATTGAATTTACATGCCTAATAATACATGAGTTCCAAAGAATCCAAATTAAGACAAAAATAATTTACTGATTTGGTAACATTAGAAACTTAAAACCCCTGAAATAAAGATCATATAATGGATATTTAAATAACCATAAATTTAACTATATAAAATATTGAAGACATCCATGGCCATTACACACACCACACAAAAGGAATGGGTTGTAAATAAAGCATGTATCTTATAGAAACAAAAAGTGGGATAAAAACTCATTACCTTGTGTCTTGAATCTTTTCATTAATGTACAAACCACCTGTATAATAAATCTAATTTTTTTAAATATAATTTAAGTAACTTTATTATTATATATTTTATCACATATGGTTTGATTATGAAAATGCATTACCCACTTTTTAATAATCCAATGTTATAGTTTCAAATCAGGTAATATTCACTTTATTCTTCACATGTGTCTTAATTTGTCATATCATTTGTTTTTATATTAATATCACGATCTCTATAACTTAAATAATGATATAAATATCAGTTATATATAATATATTTTTATTATAATAACCTATATAATATATCATTATGAAATGGAATACATTGTTCATGGAGATGGTAAACCTTACGTATGCATGAACGTTGTTTCCATTTTTATTATCGTATTGAATGAATGAAAAAAATGAAATACAAGTATACATATATGAATATATACCATTATTAAAATAGAATAATTATATCACATATATAATATATCTTCACTAAATGAATCCTTAATACATTCTATGTAGTGTGTGAATGAATCATGTCACATTGAGGGGTAGTAGTCCACACTTCCTCAAACAAAATTATCATACTTACATCAAATGGAATTAAAAAAACTTATCTATTGTAAAAGGAATATATAAGATTAAATAAATAATAAATATAAAATATGAAAAATATAAACATATTTTTAATCATAATTTTTTGCATGAGAGACGGTAAAGGAAAAAAATGAAAAATAATCATTTAGTGAGGCGGTAGTTCGCTGTACACATAAATAGTATGTTCGTTACACATTAGAAGGATGTCATTGTAAGTGTAGGTCTAAAACGTAGAATAAAAATATATATTATATTGAATATAATTTTTTTTATTCAATATTACAATATAGATATTGGATGTGGTAGATAAATAAAATAAAATAAAGGAACTTGGTAGAAGACGTTACCTCTTAATCGGGTAACTCCTTTGGGTTTGTTCCAAAAGGAATATTTGGATTTCATTCTGCAAAAGGGGAGGCTTCAAGTAGAAAGGGATACATTTTGGTAAGTTTATTGGGTAGTTATTGGATGAGCCTAAGTGTTTTGAGAGGTGTGAATAGTAGGGATAGGTGGTGGCCTTTTATAGGGAAGGGAAAGGACACACTTGGTTGTTTTGAAAGCAAGTTAGGTGTACCCATTTTTTTTACCTAAACGTGTAATAAAAACAAACCAAACATAATAATTTAATTTTAATTGATGAATAACTTCTATAAAATGTATTCTGGAAAATTTTATAGGTCTTTTTCGGTCTTAAATGTAAGGTTTAGTACTTTATTAACCTATTTTTTCTCTTACCTGACGTAATTAATTTTATTCACCTCTACTAATATTTTTCGTAAAATAAAAATTTGATCTTATTATACATTATAAATTATTTTTATTCTAAATATAGAACCCATTTTACCAAATTCAAATTACATAAGTGTCAAAAATTAATTTAATACTAATCATGCTGAAGGGATGACACCACGAGTTTTTAATGTAAATACCTCTATACATTGGCTATATATTTATATCAAATTTTAAAGTGAAATTAATTCTAATGAACTAAATGAAATTAATTGATAAAAATATTATCTGATTAAACATTGAAACAAAATTTAAATATTATTTATCTTTATAAAAAAATTATATGACAACGAATTTTTTAATTGAAAACCAGTATCTTTCACTATTCATCCCAAAATGAGGTTTCTCAGAAAAATACAAAAAATTATCTGTAAACTAATTTCAAAATATTAAATTCAAAATTAAAGTTAATTTGATCAAATTAAATTTATAATTTTTTCTAAAATTTAATTTATTAGTTTTATAGAAGTATATTAAAATAATTTAATATGAGAAAATATGTTTTTTAGACATATAAGAACATTTCTGAAAAATTAAATCTTTCATCATAAAAATTCTTTATTTATATAAAATATATTTTATATTTTTTTATCCTTATTCATATTAGTATGTTTAACAGAAAAGTTATAATTATATCATTGAAATTATTATAACAATAAAAAAAATTCATAAAAACACAGTGTTGTGCATAACGTACGATAAGTTGGTGTTACATGTTGTGTATGCCAATTCAGTGTTATGTGTAACATACAACACAGTTCAAGCTAAACTCATGGTTTCGTGTCGTCAAACTAAAATTTATATTGCTTATATTTCATGATTAACATGGTGTTGTGTATAATGCAAGATATACATGGTGATTTAATATAATGTAAACTATTTTCAGTGTTACGTGAAATGAATAATAATGTAATAGTTAATTTAATTAAAAATAATAAATCATAAAATCTAAATATGTTACATTTGACCCACCTTAAAAATGAATTTCTCCCTCAAAATTCTTTTGGGTTGTTAAAGTTTTAATTCTTTAAAGTTCAATTATTTTAATAACACATAGTGAAAATGGATACTAAATCTTCCATTAAAAATGGATTGTAGGAACCATAATGATTATCCAAATTAACATATAACTAGGATTCAACAAAGGAGAACATAGGTTGGGAGTGAAGATTGTATATGGAGGAAGAGAATAAATATTTATAGGGAAAAATTGATATCATCAATCAAAAACAAGTGAATGATCAAAGAAAAGTAGGGGGCCAGAAATTCATAAATCATTGATGATTTATAAGGACATCAATTAAAAAAAAATAAACTGGTAGGACAAAAATAATATATCATTATCATATATTTTAATAATTCTTTTATAGAAAAAGAATATAAGGAAATATACTTACATGATATATTTATATAAACAAAATTGCATTCTTTAGTTATTCTTTTATCTATTTATAATTCATCCATTACTTTATGAAATGGATGTCCATAGATTAACTTTGATGCCCAGTGTGATAAAATACACATTTAGTAGATCATAACGCCCATAAAAGAGTGAAAATTATAACTATTTTTCTATAAATATTTTTCAAAATCAATACAATTAATACATTAATCTATAAACATAAAATTTTACTCTACTAGTTCATCATTAATAATTATTCAAGAAAAATAATTATACATTAACCTAGAAATCATGTTGGCCAGTGGTAGGCACAAAACCCTTATCATACTTCGATCATGGTTTGAAGACCCATGAACTATCTGGACTTTATTGGTTGTCACCTATCATACATGATGTATATTTCAAAATCCACACTAATATAATTTCCAAAATATGATGGTAATCCTTGAAATAAGGTTAATCACTAAATATCCTTTTTACCAAGGTTTTCAATACAAACCTAGTGCATAAATAATTTCCCCAATGTATTACATTATCATACAATGAATGGTTAACCTTATAACCCTTCTAAAAGATTAAAATACTAAAAATAGAAAGAGATTCACGAAATAAGATTAACCTTGATTATCCCATATATCACAAAGTAAATCTTGGTTGTCACATTATATACATGTGTATACCCTCATCATATATTATCTTTAAACATGGTAATAACCTATATTAAAATAAATAATTCTATAATATTTTCCTGCTTATGGTTTCCATATATTACTCAATATATTCTATAAATACAAGATGTTGTAAACTTACTCCACTTGATTTTTTTGGAAGAGGACTCGTTGTGGCTCTGTCTCTCCCATCTGCGGTGCCTAGGATTTTAACAGGGTAAGTTTCCCCTTCCCCCTTCGGCCTGGGTTAGATCGACGACTTCTCTATTGTCTTCTTGGAGGGGAACATCCGGTCACAGTGTGGCGCGACAGGATCCTGTGGCGCTTCATGGTGTTTGTGTTTTTGATGGAATTGCAGCTAGACGGATCACATCATTCGGCTTGGCAGACTATCCTTTAGGTGACAACGCAACTCCTCCTGGCGATGCCTTGTCCTGGCTCTGCTTCGATCCACTTGGTTTGGTGTGGCTTGGTTTGTTTGGCGGTGTTTCATGGTCTTCGTGTTTTCAGGGGAAACACAACTCAGCGAAGAACGACCTTCATCTTGGTGGCCTGGTCTCTAGGCGACGACATGGCTCCTCCCAATGATGTCTTGTCCCGACTCTGCTATGATCGGCTTAGGGTTTGGTGTGGCTTGTTTCGTCGAGGTGTCATTGTGGTTTCAGTTCTATTTTTTTGGTGTGGCCAAGTGTTATCTCTGACAGGTTACATGTGTGGCTTTGTGTCAGATCTACAGTGCATTGGAGGGAAGAGGATCTTGATCTGGTGCGGCTGTGAGTTTTTTCTTGATTTTGGGTTTGGTTTACTATGGATTTGTCCTTTTGGCTGTGAATCTGGTGACCCTTGGTTCTGGTTTGTCGTGGCTAGTGCACCCTGTCCCTTCCCGGTCTTCTCGCCACCACCTTCTTGCTTCGAAACTCAGTTAGGTGCAGTCTTGATTATGATTGGAGTATATCCAGGTCTAGAGAGATGATTCTATTGCAGGATGATCAGGATTCCCTCGTCGGTGGAATTCTCGTGGAATGGGTTTGATCCATCATGTCCTAGGTGAAGATGGATTGGACTCGCATACCTTGGATTGTCTTTTAGGATTATTCAGTTGTGGTGGATAGGGTGTCTCTTAGAGTGTGCGGGGTCTTCCAGGTTGATAGTTGATGGTGGTGTTTGGGCTCACGAATGTTTGGAACTTTTCATATTTCTATTGGGTTGGTTTTTGAGGCTCATATTTTAAAGACTCATCCGGACTCGACATCAAAAAATATCCTCCATGGAGGATTCAGAATAGGCGGTTCACCTATGTAGGCTGCATGGAATTGGATGTTTCAGTGGGTATGGTCTTTGCCATCAGATTGGGCATGTGGTTGACACAAGACACTTTCTTGTCATGCAGTCTTGCAGTGGTGAAACGTTTTTTCATGTTTTAATGTTGGGGAGAGGCATCCAGGTGTTAGTTTGGGTTTTATTTTCTTGATCTTCGGGTAGTTTAATGTTTTATGTCCATGAAGTATATTCAGGTTTCACCCCCTTCTTACCTTAAAAGTTGGCTTGTCATATAATAAAAAAATCTATGACTTTCGGGCCATTGGAAGGTTGTAAACTTACACTATGATGTAATGAACTACTTGTCAATGGGTCGTTAATTACCTACAAGGTAATCTGTACTGTCCAATTTACTTATTCATATCCTATATATCTTTATCCAAAAAACATTGTCATAACATAAGAAACATATTAAGGGATATCTTTCCCTTAATTATATATTTTCTATTTACATCACCTTTCCATTTTACAATTTTTTTATTCCATTGGAACCGATCACCGTTTCCTTGTAAATCCTTAGTGGAAAAACTAAACTAAATAATCCTTATATATTTCACCATTCATATAATATAATTCATGAATCCAAATACCTGAAAACATTTTTTATTCCACTTAATCCTTATGAATTTAACAATTAAACCTTATCCTAGTACATAATTCATCTTTCTTTTCAAATTTCATCTGTAGTTTCATTATCATCCACAAGGTAACCATTACCTGCACCACGTTATTGATTATATTCAAGAGCTTTCCTCTTGATATTTTGAGTTGCATAAGGACCATTTATTCCATACATAAAACTCATATCCTTCAATGAAGACTTAGTGATTCTAATATTCTCATCCATTTCCTTAACCTAACTTTTCATTTTTTCTATAGAGTCACTTTCTTTGTGTCTTTATTTTCAACAGTCAAAACATCTTCGTGTTCTTCTATGACATTCACCTAAATGACTCTTTCCAAATTCTTGATACAAAGGAAAATTAATATTATTTACACCATGGTATTCATTACCCAAACTCTCAGAAAGCGTCATCATTATCATCCATGGTGAGTTCAAGTGTTGGTTAAGGTACATGTTGTAAAACATGTTTTTTGAAAACTGATTAGGTATTATCGAAACATATTTCACTCCATTCATCATCACTCTTGACAATTTATCAAAAAATCATCCATAATAATTAATGTTAATCTTTTTTCTTCTGGTTCCTGCCATTGAAGAAAACCAAAATCATTGTCTGAGCATTACTTATCATAGCATAGAACCAAATACACATGAAAATAATTACTTATTTTATGTCTAAATCATGAAACCTTCATTAATCTATGAAACCTTAGGTTCATACTAGGTTGTTAATAGTTAAATTGTATTTAAATCCATCAATATGGCTTGTGATGTTTTTGTGAATTTATATAGCATATCTCCTAGGATTTCCCAAACTATGTGTGAAGTAAGGCCTATTGTTGTGTACCAGATTACCCTGAGTAAGGCCCAAAATATCTTTTCAGAGTTGTTAACCCTATGTAAATATATTCCAGAGCCACACCCACATATTTTGTCTATACATGGACTTATTTCTAGGAAATCTCTAACTCTACCACTTACCAAGATTCTATGATATTTTCTTATAATTTTCTATATCCTTAAACCTATCCCTAGACATGTCCTTATAGTTCCCACTATGGTTTTTCCTTTATAGCATCCAATGGTTAGCAAAACATTCTCCATAATACCAGTTGTAGAGACCCTGGTTTTCATACATTATCATTATATAAAATTTTCAGAATACTTAAAAATATTATTCAAACATACTCCCAAAGGCAATATTATTCTAGTTCCTTAAAAAACATGGAAACATAAACATTGGTACATAATAGAGACACATCATCTCCCACTAGGTTATTTGTGACCAGAATCCCTCTTCGACACATCAAACACAGAAAATTTCTTCATAAAATGGGGGAAAGAAACATAAAAATGGGTGAGATTACATGCTCAGTAAGGGTATACTAGGGAGACATGTAATAATAAACATGAGCATAATGGTATGAGAATGTGACCATAAAAATAAAAGATTATACCTTACATATTAATGATCATAAAATGAATCATGGAATAAATATTGGATGTTAAAATTACATGATTAAAAATGAAATAAATAAAATGTTCCATTAAACCATATTATAGGTATAAACACAGAATTATGGCAGCCACATGTGAATATATAATAATTTTCATAGTATTAAATGTATTTTTTCCAATACCATATTACTAGAAAATACCTTTACTAAATGGGGTTCACAACCCATTACAGCTCTGTATTTATGAACAGATTTCAGTCCTCATCCTATATCTGTAATACTAAACTGATTTCATTTCCCATCCCAACACTATTATACTTAACTAGGATCATTTCTTGTACCATCTTTTTAATATTGGACCATGATAATTCCTCATTCTAGTAATATCTATCTCATGAGATATAATTATTTACCCATTTCATTGGTGGGAGATATAGTTCCCACCGACCTCATAATTAAATCATACATTAATGTTCCACAAAAATGTAAATAATAATATCATAACACATGCACTAAAATGGGTATCATAACTATATAAACAGATTATAACATGAGGAAAAAGATACAGGTCTCATAACCACTTCTTCAAAATCATATCACATTAAATATAAATGTATTTAATGAACATATAACCCATGAAAGGGAAATGGATTTCATAAATACCCTGACATTAAGCATAACCTATTTATAGAAATAATGTGAATTGAACCATTAGATAATTTCCTAGAAGGGAATGGGTAACATCAATGGATATCATCATAGATGGAAAATAATTTCCAAATATTATTGAAAATAGTTTCTTGAAAAAATATCATTTATTTTATGAAAAAAGATTTTTAATACATAAAATAATTTGATAATAATTTTCTTATAAAATAACCTGAAAATTTATAATGAATAATTGAAATCCTTTTGAAAAACATTTTTCTTGAAAGAATATAAAATAATCATAAAAAAATTAAAATCCTTTTTCCTTAAAACACTTCGAAAACATATAATGAAATCTTGAAAAAAAAATTCAAAACCTTTTTACATGAAAACATATGAATGAATATTGAAAATGTTTTGAAACCCATTTCTTTGAAAATAATTTGAGAACACATAAAAAAGTATTGGAAATATTTTAACAATTTTCCTTAAAAACATGTAAAAGAAGATTGAAATAATTTTAAAAAAATTACATGCAAATTAATTTTAAAAACATTTACATAAAAATAACCAGTTTAAAAATTAATAGAATGGTTTAATGATGTGATGGTGGGTAAATTTGTACATTCCATATAAGGTAAAAATAATATTCATTTTGCATGATAAAAAAGGTTAAAAAATGTCTAATTTGGAAAATGACAATAATATTACATTTAAGCGATTTTTAAAAGAGAAATGGTTAGAAATTTATTTTTAATATTATAGAATAATGTTAAAATATTCTTGCAAACCCTTTTTAGAATACATGTTTTTAAAGGAACATAGATGTTCGACCGAAGAGAGGATAATGTCAGGATTTCTAATAATCAATTTATTAACTATAGTATGGACAATAGAGGTGAAAATGGTAAAAATACATTAGTATTTCATGAATAAATGGATGAGGATAAGATTCCTATATTTTCTTGATATATGGGTTTGAACATTTCATTAATGGAAGAATAAACATAAACAATCGTGAAAAGTGATGATATTTTTTCAATAAACTCTAATCAGTTTGTAACTTGGGACCATACTATACATGTAATAAAATTAAGTTAGATGAATATTATAATATAATGGAAATATAGATATTTGTGATATATTATGTAAAATTTAATTATACATACCTAAAAATGAATTTAGGTGCACACAGAAACATGGTTCTCAAAGAAGGAAAAATGAGACAAAACCATTCTACCCATTTGGAATCTTTTGAAACATTAACCCTATGAAATAAAGGTAATATAAAGGATATGTAAATACCCATAAATTTAATTATATGAAACATTGAATGCATCCTTGAAAAGTATGAACACATCACAAAAGTATTGGGAGGTGAATAAAGGATGTATCTCACAGAAATAAAATGTGAGATGATATCCCTTTACATTTTGTCTTAACTCTCTTTTTAGTTGTACAATCCACATGTATAATTAATATAAATATATTATAAATCATTTAAAAACCATATTGAAATATCTTATACCACATATGGTTTGATTATTATCTTATATCATCCTCTTGTCTACAATCCTTTATTAAGGTTTCACTTAAGGTAATATTCTATTTATTCTCTACATGTGTCTTCATTTGTTATATCATGCATTATTAAACTTATAACATGATTCCCAAAACATAAAATATGATAAAAATATAATATATATATATATATATATATATATATATTATTTTTGGATTATATTAATAAATATAATTTATAATTATGAAATGGAATACACCATTCATGGAGACAGTAAGTCGTACATACACATGAATGTTGTTTTTTTATTTATTATCATATTGAAAGAAAGAAAGAAAATACCATATAAGTATCTATATATATAACATTATTACATTACAATTATAACATAATATATATCATATATTCTCACTAAAAACATCCTTAATTCATTTTATGTAGTGTCTGAACGAATCACATCACTTTATGGGGTGGTAGTGCCCACTTCCTAAAAAAAATCATATTTACACTAAGTAGAAAGTAAAATTTGTATGTTCTGTAAAAATAATACATAAAATTAAATACATAATAAATTTAATATATGAATATTTTTCCATCATAATTTCCACCATGAGAGGAAGTAGATGAAAAATGAACAATCAACATTTAGTGAGGCGGTAGTTTGTTATGCACATAAATAGTATGTTCATTACCTATTAAATGGATGTGTGTGTAAGTGTAGATCAAAAATATAGAATAAAATAGCCTAGTATATTTAAGATACTGTTGTTTTATAAAATCATAGAATAATGAGATTGTAAAGGGTGGAGAAGGAAATTAAAGGAATGGAGTTTGGGGAAGATGTTACCTATTAATCAGGTAACTCCTTTTAGTTTGTGCAAAAGTCATTCTTGGATTGATTTGTGCCCAAGTGTATGATTATAGAATGAAGGGAGGGATTTTTAGAAGTTTATTTGAAATATATTGGTTGATATTATGTTGTTTTAGATGTAACTCCTCGACCCCAGTTACCCAGAGGACGGTGCATTATTTTAATAAATTGGCATGATTATATGGAATCAAGTCCCGAAGGACCGATCAGTTTAGTAGTTTTGTAAACAAATTACATTCATAAGTTCAACATTACAACTTGAAAAAAAACAAAACCAATTTATTCCATTAGAAACATCCAAGCCTCCTATATTATTCTTGTAAGTCACTCATAACTAACTCCTTCATATCATAGGAAAATGAAACATAAGAAAGGGGTGAGCTCAAATGCTCAGTAAGGGTAAGCAATACAGTGGAAGATAACAAAAATATTAAGCATGGTGAATAATTGATAACACATGCCTTAACGAATAATAAACATGAGAACTTTATGGAAGGAATAGGATATGAGTGAATAATACTATATTAAAACATAGTCATTGGTGTTCTACTAATTGAATAACCACATGAAATATCAACACCTAATCTCATAATTATAGAAGGCATAATGTCGGACATCATAACCACATAGTTAAGGCCTCGTGCCAAGACTAAAAATAAGATTTTTTTAGGGCCTTGTGCCAAGACACTAGTTTGTCTCATGAGAACTACCGATGCATCGAGGAGCTATAGAAAGCTCCACCAATCAATTACCAAGTCCAATGCATTTCTCATATGAAAATGATGAAACATAACATAAAAATTTGAATTAAACTAGAATACGAACTGTCAATACCTTAACCACAAACCATGAATGGTATAAAAATAACACATCCACAGTCAAACATAACTCATTCAATACAATATTGAAGATTTTATTGTAATAAATTAACCTCAATCAAGAATAATGAAGGATATTTACATAGATGAAAATAATCATCAAAGCTATTTGAGAGAAATATCCCCCTTTTTCTTGAAAACATTTAAAAGTCACATAATTTATCAAAAATCCATTTAAAATAGATTTTGGAATCAAAGTGTCCCATACCACTTTGAATCTTTTGAAGGGAATTAACATTTTAAAACATTAATTTCCAAATAAATAAATTCTTAAAACCATTTTCAAAACATGGACATTAATGAGAAAGATTTAGAAGAATAATTTTTTTAAAACATTTAAAATGATATATTAGTTGGAGTTCATAACCAAATGAGAGATGCATTAATATAAATAATTGAGGTAATAAAAACTTAATAATATCATTAGAACAAATGGATTCATGATATATTATGTCAATGTATAATATATACACCAAATAAAAGTGAATTGGCGTATAACAACAAAGAAGTCTCAATGGAATGTAAGTTGAGACGAAATCACTTATAACGACCATATAATTAGGTTAAGGATAAATCAATGACATAATTATGTGTAAAAAATAAAAATACACTAAATATGGTTGTATATTATGTGTAAATAAATCAGAGGACATTCAAAAATATTCTTGTAAAAACAACACCAATGACATGGATGTTTAACTCAATTAATGAAAATTGAGTTAGGATTACTCTTACCAAGTTCATAATAATGAATTGATAAATAATAAATGGAGTGATTATGTGTATCAAAAGTATATACATAAAAAGGGGAGTGGAAATTACTACATAAATAACAAATAGTGATTCCACACATAATCTTGGAGTAATATAATCAATGAAGTATGCGTAAAGCACAATGAGTAGAAATTGAAATATGAAATTCCCTTTATGATGGTAACTCATGAAAAATACACCACATGAAAGACTTATTATTCAATAATGTTGTAAATACCCAGAGGATAAATTATATTACACAAGGAATACAATCATGGCCAGTATATACACCACACAAAAGGAAATAGTGGCAATACATTATGAATCAATCGGGAATAAGAAGTGAGATGAAATCCCCTTACCACGTAGAAATCAATCAGGTCGTGCGATCAAAAGTTAATAATTACCAAATGATTCATATAATTACATGAATACAAATAGAATCATGACAATTTATATGAAATGTTATTACACAATACACCACATGCAATAAATAAGTAGTGAACAATGGAAATCTCATGAAATTAAGAGTGAGATAAGAAACCCCTTACTTTGTACTTTTACTTGGTTCAGGGTAGGTAAAACTCTTTTATAATGGTAAAATAATAATTATTAAATTATAAAATAACCATAAACATTAATATTTTACCATATATGATCTTATAATATTTTCTTGTTAATGATATTTTAGTAGTATCGTCGTTTTGGGTGTTAACTTATTCGTTTTCCTTTATATGATTTGTTACGTAAGTATTGTTTGTTATGGATAGGATTTATATTATTCATATTAATAATTATATTAAGTATTTAAAAATTATTTTTAATCATCAAATTAAAATTAGTCTTGAATGGATATGATGGGGAATGAATCTCATCGCATTCGTGGAGACGGTAATCCGTACCTATGCACGAGCGACTATATCATTCATTTTATATTAAAATAATATATAATTGGATGGTATATAATATAACAAGAATAATTATAATGTTATATTTGTTATTAAATTATTTATACTCATTATTATACCCATCCAAATGATGAAGTATTTTAATAACAAACCACACCACGACGTGGAGACGGTAATCTGTACGTAAGCACAAATGGTCACTTTGTCATTTATAGGATGGATAGAATAATGAATATGTTTATACCATTTTTATAATAACATAGATATATATAGAGGATACTGGATTTTTTTTATAATGGAAACAACAAATAACGAAGAAGTGGAATAAGAAAAGAACTTGAAAAGGTGATGAAATATTTACCTCTTTTACAGGTTCTTTCATCTGATTTGATCAAAAGGGATACTTATGTTAGATTTCTGACTAAATTAATGCCTCTATGATGAAGGGAATATATTTTTGAGGATATTTGGGATGGTTTTGTCTGAGATAAATGGCTTTGAATGTGTTAATTTGAGATAAGGGGAAGTTCCCTTTTATAAGAGGGGTGAGGGGAACCATAGGAAAAGATTGAAATATTTTTTTATAATAAATTAATTTTCTGTTTATAATGTCTCAAAAATGAATTATATAAATTATAAGATTGTTATGGGTCGAGAAACACTCAAAAAAGTGGTTTTAGATAGGTTTGGTTCACTATATTAACCTTATCTTTTAGATTTAACTCTTAGTTAAATAGTTTGACATTTACCATGTCTCTTTGTATTTTTATATTATATGGTTAATAAACATACTATAAACATCCAAGAGAACCAAAATTTATTCATTAATGAAACACCTATAATTATATAAGTATTTATGTAGAACCTTAGATTTTTAGGATTTTTATATCAACCAATAATATTGTATTTTTTTAAAACTCATTTTTGTCAATTTTGACATTATTTAATAACTGATTTTTTTAAAGTCCTAAAAACCTTATTACTTGGAAATAAATACATTTAATAAACCATAAAATGTCATAGTCACCTATAAAATTTTTATACGGCATCAAAACTTTCAAATTATATTTATTTTTGTATTTATAATATCATTTATTTGATTGTTTCATTAATAAGGAAAATATTGTATCATTATTGTGTCATTTATAAATATACTTATTTTATGTCCAAATATTATAAATATAATATCCTGAGGTAGGAAATATTATTATATTTTTAATTAATATTTATAGTCAAATATTTCAATTATTTTACCTCATATAAAAATTGTTTTAATAAAAGATATTTTCTTTTGTTATTTTTGTCTTTACTTTAGATTATTTAATATAAAATGTCATTATCACTCCCAAGTGGCTCCATGGGGTCCTCAAAATGACCCAAGGATTCCAATGTTCATAAATTTATTAGATAATAGGGTTAGGACATGTGTTATGGTAATTTAATATTGTTATAATATTATATTTTAACCTTATTTACTGGATTTACCCCTTTAACCACGGTAAATAAAATATTTACTGAAGTAAATATTCCTAATGTCTAAAAATAAAAGTTACCTATTTACACAATTTGGACCTAATTATTCCAAATATAGATTCCATTTTTCTAAATTCAAAACACATAAGTGGCAGAAATTAATTTAAAATTAAATCTCTTTGTGAAAACAAAAAACGTGTTTGTATGAAATAATAACTACCAAAAGATTTACACTTGTTTATGTCTAGTTTAATTGTGAGATTATATCTAATGACTTAAATTATATTAGGTGACAGAAATATAATCTAATTATACATAAAAACTGTTCAAATGAATATTTTAACACTATAAATTATTTCCATTAAAAAAATTTGTTTAATTAAAATTTTGTATTTTCACTATTCATCAAAAATTGAATGTTTTCAAAAAAATACCAAAAATTCACCCTAAGATAATTTTGATATTATGAATCCAAAAATGAAGACCATTTTGAATTATATCATTTATAAAATTTCAAAAAGTTGGTATTACTATTCATAACGGTTAGTTTGATTGGTCGCGGTGTGTTAGAATCTCGAAGTTGCATACAATGCAAGCTATTACATTATTCAAAGAGAAAAATACTATGGAAGATTGGGTTGTTACATTATTCCCCATTTTGGAAATTGTATCCATGCAATTTTTAAAATTGGGATTGGGAACATAATTGAAAATCTCACATCGGAAAAAGATTCAATTAAACTATCACTTTAATAGAATGAAAGAGAAGTACAAAGGGCACCCGAGATAACCCATACTAGGATTCCATGTAGGAAAACATGGATATGGAAGATAAACTAAGTGTCAACTTCTGATTGAGAGGGGTAGAAAACAAGATCAGGAGAAAGTTAACAACTAGAAAACCACAAACTTATTATGGGACAAACGGTCATTAGTTTCCCAATAGGAAAAGTAAACGAACAACATTTATTTGTTTTAAGTTACATTTCATAAAGATAATGAATTTATTAATGATATTGAATAATAAAATAAAGATATATACTTACTTTTTAAGTATAGTTTCATTCATTAATAAATTTCTACCACTAACTCTATTTTTTTACGATGAGTATTCAAGATGACTTGGTCACATTGGAAGAGAAAGTATCAACTTCTAGAGAATCACATGATCCACAAAGGGTAAACAATATATTCAACTTGTCTTTAATAATCAAAATAAAAATTGTTAGTACAAGATCATATGATCCCCCAAAAGGATAATCTTTTAGAGAAATAGACACTAATATTAATTTTTAAAAACAAACCAAAAATACCCCAAAGTTAAATAAATACCATTCAATATACAATTGTAATTAAAATCATTAAATATAATCCAAACTAATATTGAATCCCAAAACTTATAAGAATTTGTTTATGTAGTCTTCCACGTTAAATTGTATCTCCAAATGACACCGACTACTCTAAAAGTCACATAACCTAATCACATATTCTCTTTTATAGGTTAATCATTTCCATAAATAACCCAAATCATTATAAATCCACAATAAAAACATAGATAAAAATCCACCATTACTCCTCAAAAGAAATCCCATATTTTTTTTGGCATATAGTGTTCCCAACAGAGTGAACGTCTTCCAAAATAACATTTATCCCTTAATCACCAAATCATTTTCTTATACTATGGGAATTAATTTGATAAGACATAAGATCCCAAATCAACTTATTATTGATCTATAAAATCATTTAACTAAAAGTAATTAGTCACACTAACCATGGACTTCACTTAGTCCAATGGTAGGTGATAAATCCCAATCTCACTCTGGTTGTGGGTTCGATTCCCACAGCTTTTTCCGGTGCTATGGGTTGCCACACGGTCTGTGTGTCATTATTTTTTAAAAACTATATTTAATAACATTACCAAAATGAGATAAATTCCTAAAAATAACCGTAACATAATTTAACCACAAATTTTATCTCATACCTTTCATTTTCATCCCAAAATATAATAACATATAATTGCCTCAAACTCCATGATCATAAAAAAATTGTTATTTATAACTATATCTACAAGAGAAAAGAAAATTCTTCCTCAAATATCATTTTCACATGACAAATGGTAGGGTTACAAATATAGGAGAAAATTATTCCAAAGTAATCCCATCAACAAAGAGCACTAATACTTTTAAACATTTCTCCAACTATTTATTTTCACATAGCTTCTTCTTTTACCAATAAAATATCCTATAGAATAGGGAATTCACTTTGGTAATGGATAGGTCCCCTATATTTATATAAAATGACTGTAAATTGATTCATGGGACCATTTTTATTTTATATCATAGTACTCTTCATTTTTCCTCAGCAATTCTTTACATTATGTCCTTCTTTCCCACACATAAAGCATTTATTTTTTCCATTGATACACTTCCCTGGGTGTCTTCTTCCACATTTCCTGCATGATAGAAATTGAGGATTATTTTCCCCTTGGTCTCCACTACTAAAGATCTTATCATTCATTTCCTTTCTCTTATTTGTTGAGTCTAGGAGTGGGTTAATATCTATGTTGTTGATCATGTTTTGGGAAAACTGATTTAGCATGAACATGATATCTTTTACGCCTATCAACATTATATTTTGTTTTCCATTTCCACCACTGTTCCCACCTTGTACATCTTGCTCAATGTTTCTATGACTTCATTGGAATCCAACCATTGACTAAAACCATAAAGCATTGTGTGAGTAACAATAGTCATAAAATCATTTAGAGAATATCATGACACCATATTTTCAATCTGAAACACATTATGATTAACCAAGGTTATTTATTCTCATCTTATATTAAAATCATTCAAATTGGTTTGTAAAGAAAATTTAAATTATCCTAAGCATATCCCATGGGAGTGTCTTAACTAAGAGTGTAGCAAGGCCCGTTGTCTTGTACCAAGATACCCCTGGTCAATCCCCAAACTCTGTATCAGAGTTTTTCACTCCTAGGTACATCTGTTCCAGAGTCGCCTCTACTTGATCGTATCAAGATAAGGTTGTATTGCATGGAAAATACACAAAATCTCAACATTACCAAATTTCAATGAAGTTATTCTATACTAATCCTCAATTTCAATTTTATGGTAATGCTCTCTAATAAGAGTTTATCTAAATATAGTTTCCAAGGTTCATACTAAACTTACTCTGATACCAACTCCAACGTCCCGACCCCAGTTACCCAAAGGTCGGTGCATTATTTTAATACATTGGCATGATTACAAGGAATAAAGTCTTGAAGGCCCGATCGGTTTAGTAGTCTTGGAAAAAAGATACATACATAATTTCAACATTACCACTATAAAAGAAAAACTACACTAATTTATTCTATTAGAAACATCCAAGCCTCCTAGATTATGCCTAAAAGTCACTCAAAACTAACTTCTTCATATCCTAGGAAATTGAAACATAAGAAAGTGGTGATATCAAATGCTCCGTAAGGGTAATCAATACAGTAGAAGATAACATAAATATTAAGTGTTGTGAGTAATTTAAAACACATGCCTTAACGAATAATAAACATGATCACTTTATGGAAGGAATATGAGCTGAGTAAATAATTCCATAATAAAACATAGTCATAGGTGTTCTACTAGTAGAATAACCACATGAAATATCAATAGTTAATCTCATAATGATGGAATTCATAATAACATACATCATAACCACATAGTTAAGGCCTCGTGCCAAACCACAAATAAGATTTTGTCAAGGACTTGTGCCAAGACACTAGTTTGTCTCATGAGACCTACTGATGCATCGAGGAACTATAACAGGCTCCACCAATCACTTAATAAGTCCAATTCATTTTTCATATGAAAATTATAAAACCTTACACAAACATTTATATTAAACTAGAATACAAAATGTCAATACATTAACCATAAACCAAGAATGGTATAAAAATAGCACATCCACAGTCAAACATAACTCATTCAAACCAATATAAAAGATTTTATTATAATAAATTAACCTCAATCAAGAAAAATGAAGGATATTTACATAGATTAAAATAATCATCAATGCTATTTGAGAGAAATATCCCCCTTTTTCTTTAAAACATTTAAAAGTCACATTATTTATTAAGACACCATTTAAAATAGATTTTTTAATCAAAGTGTCCCATACCACATTTAAAATTTTGAAAGGAATTAAAATTTTAAATCATTAATGTCCAAATAAATAAATCCTTAAAACCATTTTTAAAACATGGACATTAATTAGAAAGATTTAGAAGAATAAACTTTTTAAAAATTTAAAATGATATTTTAGTTAGAGTTCCTAACCATATTAGAGGTTCTTGAATAAAAATAATTGATGTAATAAAAACATATTAATATCATGAGAATAAAGGGATTCATGATATATTATGTTAATGTATAATATATACACCAAATAAAATTTAATTGGCGCATAATAACAAAGAAGTCTCAATGGAATGTAAGTTGAGATGAAATCACTTATAAAGACCATATCCTTAGGTTAAGGATAAATCAATGATAGAATTATGTGTGAAAAATATAAATACACTAAATATGGTTGGATATTCAGTGTAAATCAATCATAAGACATTCACACATATTCTTGTAAAAACAACACTAATGAATTGGATGTTTAACTCAATGAATGGAAATTGAGTTAACATTACTCTTATTAAGTTCATATCAATGACTTTAGAAATAATCAATGGAGTGATTATTTTTATCAAAAGTATATCCAAACAAAGGGGAGTGTAAATTACTAAATAAATAATAAATGGTTATTCCACACATAATCTTGGAGAAAATTATTCAATGAAGTATGCGTAAAGCAGAATGAGTAGAAATTGAAATTTGAAATTCCAGTTCCGATTTGGTAACTCACTAAACATACACCCCATGAAAGAAGGATTAATAAATTAAGTTGTAAATACCCATATATTAAACTATATTACACAAGGAATACAATCATGGCAAGTACATACACCAAAATAATTTAAATATTGGCAATACATCATGTATCTCACAGGAATAAGAAGTGAGATAAAATCCACTTACCACGTTGTAATCAATTGAGTCGTATGACCAAAAGTTAATAACCACCAACTTATTCCTATAATACCATGAATATAAAGATAATCATGACAATATATATCAAATGGCAGTACACAATACACCACATGCAATAAATAAGTAGCGAACAATGGAAATCTCACGACATTAAGATGGAGATAAGAAACCCTTTACTTTGTACTTTTCCTTAGTCTAGAGTAGGTTAAAATCTTGTATAATGGTAGAATAATTATTATTAAATTAATAAAGAACCATATAAATTAATATGATATCATATATGATCTTTAAATATTTCATTGTTAATGATATTTCAGTAGTATCATCGTTTCGGGTGTTAACTTATTCGTTTTCCTTTATATGATTTGTTACGTAAGTATTGTTTGTTATGGATAGTATTTATCTTATTCATATTTAGAAATATATTATGTCTTTAAACATTATTTTTAATCATCAAATGAAAATTATTCTTGAATGGATACGATGGGGAATGAATCGCATCGCGTTCGTGGAGACGGTAATCCGTATGTACGCACGAGCGACAATATCATTCTTTTGATATTAAAATCATATATAACTGGTTAGTATATCATATAAACATAATAATTACCAAGTTTTATTTATTATTTACATCATTTATATTCATTATTATACCCATCCAAATGATGAAGTATCTGAATAACAAACCACACCACGACGTGGATACGGTAATCTGTACTTACGCACGTATGGTGACTTTGTCATTTATAGGATGGATAGAATAATGAATATGGCTGTAAAATTTTAATAATAAAATCACAGTATATATATGATAGTGGATTTATTATTTTATATTGTAAAGAATAAATAAATAGTACGTTGAAGAAGAATAGAACTTCATAGAGGTGATGAAATATTTATCTCTTTTTCGGGTTCTTCTTTTTTATTTGATCAAAAGGGCTCATTATGTTGTGTTTCTGACTAAAGGAAGGCCACTAGGATGAAGGGAGGATAGTTTGAAGGATATTTGGGAAGTGTTTGGCCAATCCAAATCCCTTTTAAGCTGTGAATTTGAGATAAGGGGAGGTTCCTTTTTATAAAAGGGGTGAGGGGAACCTTATGAAAATATTGAAATATTATTTTATAATAAATTAATTTTCTATTCCTAATGTATTATATGTGAATTATTTAAAGGATACAGTGGGTATTCATCGAAAACCACTCAACCAATAGGTTTTAGACAGGTTTGGGTCACTATATTAACCTTTTCTTTTAGATTATACTCTTAGTTAAATAGTTTGACATTTACCATGCCTCTTTGTATTTTTATATTATATGGTTCATAACCATACTATAAACATCTAATAGAACCTCAAGTGGTTCAATAATGATACACCTATCATTATATAAGTCTTTTGGATGATACATATATTTTTGGGATTATTATATCAACCAATTATATTTTATTTGTTTTAAAAACTCATTTATGTCAATTTTGACATTATTTAATAATTGATTTTTTTTAGATTCCTTACAACTTTATTACTTAAAAATAAATAAATTTAACGAACCCTAAAACGTCCTAATATCCTAGAAAATTTTTTTATGGAATAAAAATTTTCAAATTATATTTATTTTAGTATTTATAATATCAATTATTTGACTGTTTCATTAATAAGGAAAATACTGCATCATTATTGTGCCATATATGAGTATATTTATTTTATATCTAAAAATTATAAATAAAATATCCTGTGGTAGGAAATATTTTTCTATTTATAATTACTATTTATAGTCTAATATATCAATTATATAACCTAATATAAAAATTGTTTTACTTAAATATATTTCTTTAGTTATTTTTGTCTATACTTTAGATTATTTAATATAAAATGTCATTATCACTCCCAAGTGGCTCAATGAGGTCCACCAATCGACCCAAAGATGACCATGGTTGGAAATGTATCATCCAATAGGGTTATGGAAAGTGTTAGGGTAATTTAATATTATTATAATATTATTTTTTACCTTATTTACAGGATTTACCCCTTTAACCACGGTAAATAAAATATTTACTGAAGTAAATATTCCTAATGTATAAAAATAAAAGTTATCTATTTACAAAATTTGGACCTCCTGATTCCAAATTTTTAGTCCATTTTTCAAAATTCAAAACAAATAAGTGGCAGAAATTAATTTCAAATTAATTTCTATTGTCAAAACAAAAAACATGTTTATATGAAATAATAAATATCAACAGATTGACACTTGTTTATGTCTAGTTCAATCGTTATATTACATACAATGACTTAAATTATATTAAATTATAAAAATATAATATAATTATACTTAAAAACAATTAAAATGTATAATTTAACACTTTAATTTATTTCAATTAAAAAGGTTGTTTTTAATTAAAATTTAGAATTTTCATTATTCACCAAAAATTGAAAGTTTTTAGAAAAATACAAAAAATTCACCCTAATCTAATTTTGATATTACGAATCCAATAATGAAGTCCATTTTGAAAGATAAAATTTATAAAATTTCAAATAGTTGGTATTACTATTCATAACAGCTAGTTAGATTGGTCACAGTGTGTTAGAATCTCGAAGTTGCGTACAATGCAAGCTGTTACATTATTCAGAGGGAAAAGTACCATGGAAGATTGGGGTGTTAAAATAGAGGTCTAATGATGCAGTTGATGAGATGACCTTTTATAAGGAAGGGAAACGACAATGTTGACATTTTTGAAAACAAGTTAAGTGTACTCACATTTTTTAACCAAAAAAGCACATAAAAAATTAACCAAAATCAAATATGTAAATTTGATTTTAGAATAATTTATATAAAAAGGTTTTTTAAAAGTTTATAGGTCTATTTTATTCTTTTATTTAATGTTTATGAATTTATTATTCTAATTTTTCTCTTAACCATAATAATTGATTTTAATAAATTTTACTAATATTTTTGGCGGAAAACAAAGTTTACCTTATTATAAATTATAAATTATTATGATTCCAAATATGGAATCAATTTTTCCAATTTCTAATTATAAAAGTTTTGGAAATAAATTTATTTTCAATCGCTTTAACTGGATGACATTGTGCAGTTTTAATGTAAAAACATCCAAACTATTTCCATGTTTTTATAAAAAAATCAATTTGAAATTGATTCAAATGAACTAAATTGGATTAATTGATTAAAATATTATCCAATTAAACATTGAATAAAATTTAAAATATAATTTATCTTTATGAATTACTTATATGAAAAATTAGTTTAGACTTAAAATCTGATTTTTTTATTAATCAAAAATTAATGTTTCTAAAAAAACCCCAAAAATTATCCCTAAAATAATTTCATCCTTATAAATTCCAAAATTAAGTTTATTTTATTCAATTAAATTTATAAAAGTGTCTAAAATTAGTTTAATTATTATTCATAAGAGCACATTAAAACAGGTTCATTTGAGAAAATAGTCTTTTTAAACATATAAGGACATTACCAAATAATTTATCTTTCATCATAAATATGTTTTATTAACATAAAAAAATTAGAAGAAATATTTTAAATGTATTAATAGATATTAATATTAATAATTTTAATTGATATATTTTAATTATATCATTTAACTAATTGTAATAATAAAAAAATGTTTCATAGAAACTTAGTGTTGCACGTAACATATTCCAAGTCAATATTGAATGTTTTGTATGCCGAGCAGGTATTTCATTTAATTTAAGAAACCTATCAAGATAACCTTAGTGTTATGGGTAGTGAAGTTGATTTTTTTTGTGTTTAGATAATGATTAAATTTTTGTTTCCTATAACACAAGAGATGAATATTTCTTTAATATCATATAAACCATTTTCAATGTTATGTGAAATGAAAAATATTACAATGGTAAAATTAATTTGAAAAAAAATATTTACCAAAATATTAGGGTGTTACAGTCCATGTGGATGGATACTTTTATAGAAATGTTTAATAATTTGTATTTTATGTTTTTATATAGTGGTGGATATGTGATGTGATTTTGTGGGGGATTTGTCATGATTTATGAATTTTGATATGGGCTATGATATGATGAGGTTGGAGACAAACTTGAAAAAATGAATTTTTGTTTTTTATCTTATTTTATTTTAAACATCATAACTTCATTCAGACTATTCATTCACATAGGCACAAGATTATTATAGTGAGGAAAAAATTTAGATATTTATATGATTAAGTTTACTTTATAAAAACTTTTTTTTAGATCATCTAGATAGTTTAGGTGATAGTGTATGAAACTTTATCACGGGACACAAAAGATATTCTGAAGTTTTTATTTTACATTATAAATTTCCAAAGGTATTAGGTAGGTATTGAGCACTTTTATTTTTTTTCCTTATTATCCTATTTTAATTGATTTGATTTGTATTAAAATATTTAATTCCTTTAGGCCATTTTACACACATGCATGATAATATATTATTCATATTGTAAGATTAGGTTTTTTCATTATTACTAGTTATGTTGTGGTAGATATTTATTTCAAAAAGGGAACTTTTTTCCATATATGTGTGATGATAAACCTTTAGTTCCTATCATTAACCCATGTCCTATTAATGATGGGATTTAAGAGTAATTTTCAATATTTTTTCATCTAATGTTGAGTCATAACAAGGATGATTCGTCATATAAATTGACTACAATTTATATCAATCAATTTTCATGCACCCTGCCATTATAAGATGTATTTTTGTATAAAATTAGTTGAAATAACATTACAAATATATGATTACCATGATGGAATATGATAGTTCATAAAATTTTATCTAATGATCCAATAATTGAGTTACATATTACCCATAATGATTTCGGTATTCAAATTGACGAACATGCTATTAAAATATTTCTTGCATGATAGTTAAATATTATAAAATCACACAATAAAAAATTGGTATCATATTTCATAATTTTTTATATTCAATACCGTTTATGATAAATTAAAAGTATAAATGACATTAGATAATTATAGAAGAAGAAATATAATCTTTTTTTGAAAATGTAAAGAATAGATTTTCACATAAAAACCGACTTAGAACCCTACTTTTTGACATAAAAAATTATTACACTTATTATAGTTGTATGTTCTTTAATAGAAAATTTTATTGGATGATAATTCATGTGAAATTGAATTTGGTGTAGACTTTTACAACATAGATACTCATTAAATCATTGGTTTTTAGAATGAAAAGGAATTCATATATATGACAAGTTAAGAGAGTCTGGAAATAATGTATATATTAGTTATTGATTCAACCTATAGTACCAATATACACCATATGAGGGGGTATTAGGTTGCTTAAAATTTATTTTTATTTCTATTTGTTGGATATTTTCCTCATATTTATCGAATATATTTCAAATTTTCCAAAAAAATTAGCACAACCACAAAACCAAAATATTGATTTGAAAAGAGCAGGGTAATCAAGATTTTACTTGGTTCAATAGAACTGTGACATATCTCTAAAGAGAATAATGAAAATTATTTGTTGATATCTTTGATAATAACTCCTTCAATAGTTTGTAATTAAAATAATTTATAATATCCCACTAATAATCCAAGGTCCACGACCACTTCCACTCTCCCACTCAATACATTCTATGAGGGATACTAATGATGAAAAATAATTACACATAGGTTACTATTACAATGATAAACCTGAGTGTAGTGAAACGACATAGGGTTATTCATTATGATTATTTAGTATTATCTAAAAAATCCCTCAATGTATATTAAATAAAAAACATATTCTCAATCTTTTTCATCAATGGTACTTATTTGAGTAATTATCTAGTCATGTAATCTCATATAATCAATAATATCCCTAATGTTCTATTTATCTTATCTTTTTTCAAATATGATTTGTATTTTTAACCACCTATTATTATAAAAGTATCCTGTTATATTTAATTTCATGGAACATGATTTATAAATTCCATTCAAAAATATTAATAACTTAAAAATCATACATTTTATTTTTCTTAAACAAACCATTACCCCATTATTCTATTATGGATAATGGAATTTGTTCAAAAAACATTATCTTCCATTCACAATTCAAAATTTTAAAATTAAAATTAAATTATAAGTTTTTCAAGATTCATGGAATGAAATTTATCATTGATTCATGATGATTTTTTCCCTTAATTAGTTTCATAGAACTACTAGATATGTTTGGTTGTAATGAAATTCTTTATAGAATAATGTCTATTTTTTCACCAAATGGAGATGAAGAAAATTATCATGTTTTGGGCGTTTTTTTATGGTGTTATACCACGGTACTCTTTTTTTTTATGTGATATGAATTGTGGCATGAAGACACTAATCGTGGAATGATTTCAATTTTCAGTCAAAATATTAAAACAGAAATTCTGAAGTGGCACTTACTAACGCTCATTCAGTGTTTACTATGGTGCGAGACTGAACTCTACAACATGAATTCAGATGATATGGTTTTACATAACTTCCACATATACGAACATTATTAACTGATATCCACTTCATAGTATAACCCTCATGCTTTCATCCTTATGATAAATTCTTTATCACCAAATATATTTAAAAATTCTGTAAAATTTTGAATATTTCCACAACTCAAAATATATCTCCAATTGATAATAAACCCAATTATATACCATATAATTAAAAAATTTCTTTCTTTTTATTTTTCAAAATTCATTCATAAATCTGTCACCATATATCAGTACTCAACAATGAAAAAACACTAAAATTATCCACATGATCCTAGATTCTCCACTTAAAAATGTATCCTTTGATGATTTTATGGTGCACCAAATCATTAATATTGAAAAAAATTAGTGGACCTATTTATTTGGAGTTGATAATTTTGATATTCAACTAAAACAAGTCATTTTATCAAATAAATCTTCCTGCATCTATTGGTAATTTCCATAAAAGGTGTATTAAAAAATTATTTATGACTATTAGAGTCCAAAATCGATGTAGGAAACTGGAGAATATGTCATTTCTCATAGTTCTATCTAGATGTTCAGAAATACTTCCTCTTCATTTAACATTTTACTTAGAAAAGTTTTCATAAAGATTTTTTTATTATCTTCTTACAATCCTCTCAAGATATTCAAATATATAACACACAATAGAAAAATATAACAATATATACATCTAGGAGAAGTAAATTTTTAATTTCACTATAGTAAAGGGATATGCATGAACTCCAATGATGAAACAATTTATCTTTAACACAATGGTATCCAATTTTTTTAAATATATATTTTCCTTGGTAATGAGTACCAATAAACTACAATATCACAATTCACTTCTCATTCATTTCCACTATAAAGTGATAACAAATATTTATATGTTTTGTATGATAATTCTATACCTTGAAAACTCAAGTGTAATATTTTTATCAAATTGAATCAACATTAGATATCACAAAATTTCTTCAATATCATAATATAGTTACCTCATCCAGATCAATTATTTTCAAGACACAGTGAATGAAATGAACTCTACCTTCAATATTCTCATAAACTTGCTTTTTTATTAACTATATAACCAAATTAATTTCAATAAGAAATTATTCAACACTCATGGATTTTTAATCCATGATATATCTATCATAGTCATATCTTTATAACAAACCAAATTTTTATCATTCCTTTATTCCAAATCCATTCCACAATGTAATGTTCCTTGAATGTTCCTCATTATTCTCTATACTAGTGGGGATTTTTTTCCTTCAAACTAATCTAAAACTATGCTTCTAAATAGAAATCCTAAAATATTTATAGATATATTGATGTGTGATACAATATACTCCCAGAAATTGTTCTATAAATTATTTTTTCACAACCAAAATATCAATATTATTTACTAGTTGTGTTCTGACCTCAACTACAATTAATTTTTTTATTCAATTAAAATCCCTTTTAATATCCCATTTTCATAATTAACCTATAAGATGAATATGTTTTATTCTTTTTGATGTATATGTATCCCATGGAAGTAGTTTTTATAATCAATTTCATCAAAAATTCTGAATTCATTAACATTCAAAACATCTCAAAAGAAATTATCTTATTACTGGAAAAAATAATCTCATCTACAAACACCATCACTATTTATAGATTTTTATCAGATATTTTTATATAACAATTATGGTAGTCCACTCCTCTTTTAAAAACCTTCTGTTAGAGATACATGCCAATCTATGCATATCGATATGAGTTTAGTACATAGGGATATATAAACTACTTTTTATCTTAAGAAAATTTCTTATAATCAAATAAAATATAAAATCATTTAGTTTTTTTATATAAATATTTATTTATAACTCAATTCATAAATATTTTTTTATATACATTTTATAAACATTAATATTCATTTGAAAAAATGCTAATAAGAAATTTATTATTGTTTAATACCTTTCCATAGATATAAATGCATTTTCAAAATAAGACCCTCAGATCTGGTAATTTATTTTACATTCCATCCCTACCTTGTTTGAAACCAATTTTCTGTGTTTATCATAATTGTTTTTGAAGATCCAATTTTTACTAATGGAATTTTTATGTTTAGGTCTATCAATAATCTTACATCACAAGATTTTTTTCCAATTAAATTTGAATATTCTTTCATGGATTCTACCAATGTATAATATTTACCTACTTCTTCAAATATTTTTAGTTTATGTTGTGATAATTGAGTAATTTTATCTAGAAGACTCATTATAATTGTTATTATTGGAGTATATTTTTCTATAATAATTTTTTTTGTGTTAATTTAAATCATTTTCTTACTTTTTCAATGAAAAATTTATTTCTTTTTACCCCATTATCATCCTACTATTAAACATAAAAATCATCATCATTTGGAAGATTTAGTAATTGTTTTGAATTCATGTTAGTAAATTATTATTCTCTACAAATTTATTTTAATGTAGGATCTATATATTTTTTCCAATATTTAATTTAAATTTCTTTAAAATAACATCTTTTGGTAATTTTATAAACTTTTTCTTGGCTCATTTGTAGGATTTATTCTTAGATGAGTATCCTAGAAATAATGATTCCATGGATAAATATCTATAATTATTTTGGTTTCATTTTTTATTCCAGATGAAACACCTTCTTCAAAAAATATTGATATTCTTCATTGAATATTTCTTATACTGACACATTTCAGATGGTATCCTGTCTTCATTAGAGATAATATATGTGTATTTTTGGGTATACACAACCACTTTCATGACCTATTTCTGATTGTTTTGAGAGAGTGCACTCTCAATCAATATAATATTATCCATGTTTTCATCCACACTATCTCAAATTTCTATAACCCTAATATGTCATAGAGACCATGCTTGTGAAAACACATGCATTTTTTCATTTTTCACTTAATATTTTTAAATTTTAATAAATGTATATTTAGTTCTATTACCTGATAATAGAATCTTAATTATTCTTTTTATTTAATTATCTCCCCTCAATTATAATCTTTTGATATATTTCAACACTTATTTCTTAGAGCTCATGAACATAAAAAATTACTATAGTGATCAGTAAATAAAAACAATATTTTTTACCTTAAGTTAGATATTGTTTAATTAGACCACATACATCATTGTCCAAAAAATATAGAATGTTTTATTCTCACTATAACACCTGAATGTTTTTATGAAATACTTTCTTAAAATAATTTGTATTCATCATTAGCTTTATTAGAATGCAATTGTGAGTTTAAATGAACCATGAGATGTCCTTATTAAAAAATTACAATTGTATCCAAGCTAATCGTTTAGAGGAAATAATTATAACTAACTTATTGTAATGCATTATAAATTTATTGGCTATTAATTATTTATGAAAAAAATTAATCAATTAGATATTTGTATTTTTGAGTGAATTATATTTGGGAATGAAATTAATGGGATATATGTATTTTATACTTAATAAAATATATTTTATATTCATCCAATAGATATTTTAGTCATAGGGTATGAATAAAACACTATTTTATGTATAATAACCTATTTTTTAAAATGTTAATTTTACACCTTTGAATGGAAAACCCATTTTAAATTAATATTTTGACACATTAATAATTTATATATAAAAACATAAAAATTTTATTTTGAAGTGGGATATAAAAATTTACATGGGATAAATTTATGATATTTTTTCAAATAACATTCATGTTTTGATAAATAATAAAAATAATGTATATTTTAATTAAAAAAAACTTTTTCATCGAGGTAATTTATATTGTCAAATTATAATATTTAATGGTTTTAAAGTATAAATTGAATATTTTGATAACATTTAATATAATGTAATACTTCATAATTAATTTTACATTGAATTAATATGTAAAATCATTTCAATCATTTACAATGTTAATACTTTTAAAACTCATTTTATCATTTCAACAATGGGATTATTTTTAAATTAATTATTGTAACTTCTCTGTTTTGAATTTGAAAAAATTGGTTCTTTATTTGGAATAATAAGGTTTAATTTTTTTGAATAGGTTCCTTTTATTTGTGGTCATTATGAATAGTAACTTCAGTAATTATTTTATTTTCCATGGTTAAATGGTAAATCTTGTAAACAAGGGTAAACAAATAATAAATTAATAATATAAAACTACCCTAAAATGTTTCTTAATCATACCGGATGAGATACTTCCAACCACGGGCTTCCTTTGGTCGATTTTTGGACCCCATGGATTCACTTGGATGTGAAAATGACATTTCATAAAAATTAATTTAATGTAATGAAAATTATAACCTAAACAAACATATTTTAGTAAATTGAGTTTAATATATGGATATATAACTAATATCCATGTCTATAAATATTCATTGGAAATCTAAAAATATTAGATACATCATGTTATTTTAATTATAAATTGTAGACATTATATAAAACTATTTATTTATGACACAAATATGATGTAGTGATTACCTCATTAATAAAATATTCAAATAAACGAATTTATAAATATTAAACAAATGTAATTTGGTAATTTTGATTTCATCCATAATTTTTTTGATGATATTTAAATATTATCATTGATTTAATACCTTATTTTCTAAGGAATTAAGTTGTTATCATTTTTTAAAAAAAGGCAATTATGAATAGCGTCTAATATTGACACAATTCATAACTTAAAACATAAAATAGTTTATAAATGAAAATGAATTCCAAAAAATATTATATTATACCAAATGGTTAATATAAGTCCAAATATTTCATAAATAACTTTTTTTATCTTTTTATAGGATATGGTAATAACATTAACCCATAATGTGTAAATAACATGATACAACGGTAAGATTAAAAAGGGAAAAATACGGGTTAGACCAAAACGATTAAGATAAAAAAATACTCCAAACATGTTTAAATTTTTTTTATGATGGGTATTAAAATAAATATCTTATGGTTTAATTAAATAGGTTTTGGACCATTTTTTGTCGAAATTGATTTTATAAAAAATTAATATTTCGATAGTTTCCTAAAGTGCCCCTCTCCTCTTTTATAGAATGTATCCTCCTCCCTCTCTTTTTTACTCCGTTTTTGGACTTCATGCTTGGAAAAAACATACCAATTTATCATATAAACTTTAAAAATTACATTTTAGATGTCTTTGTCTTCTTAAAAGACCAACTCTTGTGCTCTAAGAAGAAATTTAATTGAGGAACATAAAGGAAGTGGTAATCTGTTCTACCGATTTTTCAAATTTATTTCTCTTCTACTTTCTCTCCATTAGTTGTTTCATTATAAAGTAATAACATAAGTATCACTAATAAAATTATATGTTATTCTAAATATGAAAAAAACCATATTTCACCTTCTATCCATCCTACGAAAAATGAAATCATCATGCGTGCCTATGTAAGGCTTACCGTCTCCACGTCATGGTGTAATCATTTTTTCACTATCATCTTACATTAATGGGTATAATGGTGGAAATAACATCTATATATGATTATTATAATATTATTATTATTATGAGTCACTATACATCCTCCACATCAATACCATTCAACAATTATGGGAACGATATCGTCGCTCGTGCGTATGTACGACTGACCATCTCCGTTGTGCGATGTGATTAGTTCTACATAATCTTAAATAAACCCTAATTATATAACTGAATTGAACAAATAAATTTTATACTAGGTTGTAAATGGCATATCTATAACCTAAAAAGTGGACCGATAACTTATAAGACAAAACAGACATAAAATCATAAATCATTTAATACCTGAATAATGGGTAACAATGAAATGTAACTAATAAACAGATGAAAATATGATCATAAATGTTAACATAAAAATGATTATTATTATGGAATAAATAAGTAACATTATTTAATTCATCATATAGTTAGATCAGATACATACTAAGGATATCATACATAAGGTAAGGGACAAATTTTCCAAACTCATTTTTATCTGAGGTTATTTTTTCGTAAGTATTTACTGGGGATATATTTATCACCCATGTATATGTTTTTTAAAAATGTTTTCAAAAACTACTTAATATTCTTCTATGTATATTTAATGTTATTTTTACCCCATTTTGACTTTTACAATGTGGTCTAGAAGGTATCTTTCTTTTGTTTACCATACTTTGTACTTTTGACTTTTCCGACAAAAGTACGAGGATAATTATAGAGACCTAGCCTTTTCTTACATTACTATTACATCATTTCAAAGATAAAGAAAATAATAGTATTACACATAGAGGATCCAAAGGTTTAGTGTCTTGGGAAAACTATGACCATACATAACAATTACAACATCAAGCATAAACATTTATTTAATTTCTTCTTCTCTAGCTTCTTATTGGAACTTGTCCTCTCCTTAGTACATGTAGCCACCTAAGGATATACATAAAAAGGGGTGAGATAGAATCCCAGTAATAGGATAGATAAAAACAATATATCATGGTGTGAGCATAATCATAACATGTTAAAAAGATCATGAACATGAGAGGAAGCATAAATATAAGACTTGAAATTTGGCAATGCATAAAAATGAAACATCATGTCTTAGTGGTTAACTACCACACATACTTGTGAACCAAGATAGAATCTTTTTCACACATAATTTCGAATCTACTCATGAGATTCATCACTTTACCCAATACATTGGAGTGCTGTATAATTCCAGGCGCTCCCGTCACATTGAAACATTCATATTGCGCTCTATAATTCTAAGTGCACCCATCACATCATAACATTATCATCATCATGCTTGCCACATAGAACACATATAAAAAATTTACATAAATAATCCATGTAATTTAATGGTTTTCATCTCATAATAACACATTCATAAGCTTTGGTTTTCCAAAATAAAGAGGGAATAACATACATGTTACAAGAACCCTCCACTTTGAGTGAGAAGTAAAATGGGTGTTCTTAAAAGAGGAGTTCTTTTGGAAAACATTTGGTTTGACCTTAAAACTAGTGAAAAACATGTATATCCCAGAAAATTAAATAAAATGTTGAAAAAATGATCTTTAAGGAGTAACCATATCAAAAATTGAGTGAAAGAGGGAGAATCCTAAGGAAGAAAGTTGGGTTCGAGATTTCCCCTTACCTTGTATCTGAATGATTCCATCTCTTTAATGTCCTGTATAATGACATTATATTTATTAATTAGAAATTAAATAACGTTTGATAAATTAATAGGGTACATTATGGTTTCATTATGTCATTGTATATTCCTTTGTATGACTTATAGAGTTTAAAAACATTGTTCGGGGATGTTCGCTTTTATGGTTTTTCTTGGGTGGTTCACTTGTATTCATAAATTGAAGTTCGGGTAGAACATGGGTAAACATCCAGAAAATATATTACATGTAATTAATGATATTACAAGAGTTTTAATGATTTTATACTGAATTATATTAGATCCACGTGGATGAATCATTAGATAAGAATTAAATGATGATTTTTTGAGTTAATTTGGGCGGTTTTTCAATCACAATGAAGTTGTTTTAATTTATCACATAGTAATATATTCATAAGTCAGTTCTAGAACTTTAAATAGGACATAATAAATATAATATATTCTGGTTCAACTATAAAAATGGATTCATGACCAGATATGAAGGTAGAAATGGAAGAACAAAGCATGTTGTTCTTGAAGGTGATAAATTAACACCTTATGAACAACGTTCTCTTTAATAAAATAAAAGGAAGGGGGATCGGCGGATGGATGATATAATATCTCATTAGAATCATAAAATTATATTATATGTATAATAATGTATTTACAATACCATTTGGATGAATATAGGTGGGGAGATATCAAGAAATTAACTTGAACTTGAAAGGAAATTAAAGGTGAAGAGGGAGAGAAATTGCCTCTTGAATCCTTCTCTTGAGATCTTCCTTAAGGCCCTAAGCATGGTATTTTTATGAAAAAATCAGCTCATGTAAGTGGGGGAGGGGATAAGTAAGGTTTTTGGGTAGAGTTTAGAGAAGGCTTGGAGCTTGTGAGGTGTGAGGAAATGAGGGTGTGAAGGGTGGCTTTTATAGTGGAGGGGAGAGGGGTTTCCTTAATATAAAATTTATTATTTTATTAATTTACCCTAAGAGAAGGAATATTGAGTCTTTAATGACCAAGATTATTAATTTTATCATGTGATCCCAAAACATGTGGGCATACATCAGTAGAGCATCATCGATGATTCAATTAATCCATTATTTAGCATTTATTGTAAATTATCAGATTCTACTATTCATAAAAAATTCAAGTATCTTAGAAAAATACCAAAAATTTACCCCAAACATTTTTTGACGCGTAGAATCCAAAAATGAAGTCCACTTTTCAAAAATAAATTTTCTTCATATTATTAATTTAATTTTTATTTAAAATCATAATTTACTTAAAAAACAGTTTTTAAGATTAAAACTGATTTTATAGTGCTTTCAAAAATTACGTAGGGTTTTATAAAATTATCTAAAACCAATAAGAAATTGATTTGATAAATAATGAATACATTTTAAGAAAATAAATTTTCCTTTAAATTAATTAATTAGTTATAATTAATTATTTATGACTTACAAAATTCCAAAACATTTACTAAGGTCAAATTGTCACTTTCTAAGATGTCTAAATTTTATTTAATTATTCATGGGTAAGGTTACTGTTATGTTTGATGATTTACTATTCATAAGGGTCATGTTACTATTCATAAGGGTATGTAACTATTATTAAGGGTACATTACTATTCACCGAAAATTATTTTTGTTTCATTAGACTCCAAAAATCATCTTGAGTACAACCGTGTGTGTCAGATTTTTAAAATTCCAAACACAGAAGTGACAAACTTATGTTTAAAGGTCACTTATAACTTAGTAGTTCATTATTTTGTTTTCCATGTTATTTTATGACATAAATATAAGAAGGTAATTTCCATTGAAAAACATTGGGTCGTTACATTCTTCCCCCCTTAAGAAATTTCACCCCCGAAATTTCACTTTACACAAACAGGTGAGGGTGTTTCTCCTTCATTGCCTCTTCTGGTTCCCAAGTTACTTCCTCAAACTTATGGTTCCTCCACAACACTTTGACAATATGGGTTGTCTTGTTGCGTAGAACCTTATCTCTCTGATCCATAATCTTTACTGGCTGCTCCTCATAGGAGAGATCATCTTCTATCTGCACCACCTCTGAGTTTATTACATGTGAGGGGTCTGGTATGTACTTCCTCAATAGTGATACATGAAACACATCATGAACTTGAGCCATATTTGGTAGAATTTCAAGACGATAGTCCATAGATCCTATGCGGTAAAAAATCTCAAAGGGGCCAATATACCTTGGGATTAGCTTCCCTTTCTTCCCGAATCGCATGACTCTCTTCCATAGAGATATTCGAAGGAAGACTTTATCTCCAACGTCGAACTCCAAGTCCCTTCAACGGTTGTCAGCATAGTTATTTTGCCAACATTGAGCAACTTTGATGTGTTTCTGGATGACTTGAACCTTCTCTGTCATCTCTTGAACAAGATCAGGTCCAAGTAGCTTTCTTTCTCAAACTTCATCCCAACAAGTTGATGTTCTACATCGCTTTCCATAAAGAGCTTCATACAAATCCATCTAAATACTCGAGTGGAATAATTTGTTATATGAGAACAAAACCAATGGGAGATACTGATCCCATCCACCATTGAATTCTAGCGAGCAAGCTCTTATCATATCTTTAAGCATCTGAATAGTTCTTTCAGAATGGCCATCAGTTTGGGGGTGATAGGTCGTGCTGAAATTTAATTCAGTACTCAAAGAACGTTGAAGGCTCCTCCAGAATTTAGATTTGAACCTTGGATCACGGTTAGAGAAAATTGGGAGTGGAACACCATGCAGTCTCACCACTTCCTTCACATATATATTTTCAAGTTGTTCAAGCAATAGATCATCCCGAGTAGCAATAAAATGGGCAGTCTTGGTGAGTCGGTCAACCAAAACCCATATTTCATTATTTCTCTTTGACCCCTTTGGGAGACCCGTGAGAAAGTCCATAGTAACATTTTCCCATTTCCACATGGGTATAGGAAATGACTGAATCATACCTTTGGACTTTTGTCGCTCATCTTTAACTTGCTGACATACCAAGCACCTTGATATATATTCTGCAATCTCTTTCTACATGTTATCCCACTAGAAGTGTTCTCAGAGATCATGGTACATCTTGGTACTCCCATGATGGATAGATAAAGTTGAGATATGTGCATTAACCAATAGATTCTTCTTTATCCTGGGTGATGATGGAACACAAAGCTACATTCCAAACCGAATCACACCATAATCGTTGATATGGAACTCTTGCAACATCCCTTCCTTTACTGCATTCACCCTCTTTTGTATCTCTACATCATCCCTTTGTGCTTCCTTAATCTTCTCCTAGATGGATGTTTGTGCAATAATTTGAGAAAGGTAGGATGTATCCCCTACCATTATGATTTCCAAATCCATCCATTGAATATCTAAGAAGATAGGATCTTTCTCAATCAGTACCATGGATAGAGTAATAGTTTATTTTCTGCTTAGAGAATCAGCTACCTTGTTTGCCTTTCCATCATGGTAGTGAATAGAGCAATCGTAATCCTTGATTAGCTCTAACCATCTCCTTTGACACATGTTGAGTTCCTTTTGTGTGAATATATACTTTAGGCTATTGTGGTCGGTGTATATGTCACACTTCTCACCATAATGGTAGTGCCACCATATTTTCAAGGAAAAAATAACGGTTTCCAGCTCTAGATCATGTGTCGGGTAGTTCTTCTCTTGTATCTTCAACTATCGTGAGGCGTAGGCTATCACATTGTCATTTTTCATGAGTACACAACCCAAGCATTTCTTTGAAGCATCACTGTATATCACAAAAATTTCTCCACTTTTCTTTAGTGTGAGTACATGTGTCATGATCAGCCTTCTCTTTAGCTCCTTGAAGCTTCCCTCACATTCTTCTATACAGACATACTTTACCCCTTTCCTTGTTAACATAGTTAGTGGGCTTGACAATTGTGAGAAGTTTCTCACAAAACGCCAGTAGTACCCAGCTAATCCAAGAAAACTAAGAATTTCTGTGAATCTAGAGGGCCTGGGACATTCCTCAATCACCTTTGTCTTTGATGAATCTATAGAAATTCCCTCACTTTTTATAAGATGTCCCAAAAACTTGACTTGTTTCATCCAAAAGTTACACTTTCTGAACTTGGCGTACGACTTCTCCTTTCTCAATGTTTCCAACACAAGTCTTAGATGTTCTTCATGTTCCTCCTTGATCTTGGAGTAGATGAGAATATTATCAATAAACACAACCACAAATTTGTTGAGGTAATGTCTATAGACTCTATTCATCAAATCCATGACGATTGTAGGGGCATTAGTAAGTCTGAATGGCATCACCAAAAACATATAGTTCCCATACCTTGTATGAAAGGTAGTCTTTTGATTATCTTCCTTCTTCACCTTTACCTAATGATATCCAGAATGAAGATCCACCTTTGGGTGGTATTGATCTTCTTTTAACTGATCGAACAAGTCATCAATCCTTGGGAGAGGATACTTGTTCTTTTTGGTGATCTTGTTGAGTTTCCGATAATCGATACACATCCGCATTGTTCCATCCATCTTCTTCACAAAGAGCACCGGCACACCCCAAGGTGATGCACTAGTGAATATGAACCCTCTGTCTAGATGCTCTTGCAGCTGCTTCTTTAATTCCTCCATTTCGATAGGAGCCATCCTATAGGGACACTTCGAGATTGGAGTAGCTACAGGCATGAGTTCAATTGAGAACTCTACCTCTGATCTAGGGGAATTCCTGGTAACTCTTCAAGAAATACATCGTCGTATTCCCTCACGATGGTCATTTCCTCAAGCTTGGCACTTTTTCATCGACTCAACCATTTAGGCGAGGTATTTTTCTTCATATGGAATAAACACCCAAACCATTGAAGGATTTTCAAAGGAGATTCATGATCTTCCTTGCATTTGTAGAGGATCATGGGATGGTTTGTAATATGAAAAGATATTTCCTTTTTCTGATAGTTGATATGTTATCTATATAGTGAGAGCCAATCCATTCACATTATAGCATCGAATTCCACCAAGGGAAGTATTAGGATATCTCCTGGAAGAATCTTCCCACATACACCAACCAGAGAAGAGTCAAAAACTTGGGTTGCAATGATTGAACCACTTGGTGTTTTTACAGATATCACTACTTCAAGGTTTCTAGGATTTGATTCTATAGTTCTAGAAAACATGCAAGATATAAAGGAATGCATAGAACCAGAATCAAAAAAGACTTTTTCCATTCTTGAGTGAATAGGAAGTGTACCTTGTACGACTTTATTATCATGCTCCACCTCTGTAGTAGTGATGGAATTAGCCATCCCTTGTTCCTTTGGCTTTGGTGGCTGCTGATGCTGATTACCCTTGAGAGCTTGAGGTTTAGTGCACTGGTTTGCATAGTGCCCTAGCTCCCTACAGTTGTAGCATTGAACCATGAGTGGTTCTCTCCTTTCATCAGCTAAATTCTCCTTCCTTTTTGTGTCTTTTCGACAATCTTGACCATGGTGTCCTCCTTTCCCACAATTGAAGCATTTCCCCATCCCATTGAGGCAGTTCCCATGGTGCAACTTCCCACATTTTTGGCATGTGGGTCATTTATTTTTCTTCCCGGCTTTGTCATTAGATCCACCAACTTGAAACTCCATCTTTATTTTCTTATCACCATAGACATGGGTCCATTCTAAAAACTCCATATCCACTTTGAGGGCACATCAAACAAATATTTCATAACTCCCAAAGTCTCTAATTGCAAGAGTGTTTCGAAGGTGTGGTTTTAATCAACTAAAGAATCTATCAGTTTTTCTATCATTGTTGATAACAAAACATGAATAATACCTTGAAAGCCTTATGAAATTCACTTCATAGGTTGTGACTGATTATCTTTATTTTTGTTTGAGCTCTATGAATTCTCCCTCCATCTTCGGGTGAAGAGTTCTTAGAAAGTTCTTATTAAGAAACATTATCTTAAAGTCTTCACATTCTATCTCTTCAATTTCCTCCATTGGCTTGGTGTTCTTAATGAAATCCCACAATTGATCGGCTTCTCCATCTAGATGATAAACGGCTAGGGTCACCTCCTCCATCTCAGAACAGTGAAGAACAAGAAAATATCTTCTCCATGGAGTTGACCCACTGTTCCGCAACTAGTTGATCGGAAGATCCACTAAACGTCGGTGGTCATTGCCGCATAAAACATTCGATATCCAATTGCTCCCTCTTTGGTGAAGGAGGATGTTACACATTATTATGGTTAATGTTCACAACCTGAGATAATTGGGTTAGCATCGCCATGAAGTTTTGAACTCCACCTCCAAAATCATTGGAGATGTTGTTCAGGATATCGTTGCATTGGCCCTCACAAGAGTTGTTATCCTTATTTCTCCTGGTTGCCACCATTTTCGAAAATAGAAAAGGTTTGAACAAAACATAAGTAAAAAAGTCATGAATAACGTATTAATTTGAATAATTTATTCCAAAAACAGAACATATGGGATCCCTATTTAAATATTATTGTGTGCATATTTATACTTAGTATCATGCTATAGGTTTTCTCTAATGTTCACTAATCCTAATTCTTAAATTAACGAAACCTTGCCGCTGATACCAACTATAGCGACCCAGCCTTTTCTTACATTACTATTACATCATTTTAAAGATAAAAAACATAATAGTATTACATATAGAGGATCCAAAGGATTAGTGTCTTGGGAAAACTAGGACTATACATAATAATTGCAACATCAAGAATAAACATTTATTTAATTTCTTCTTCTCTAGCTTCTTATTGGAACTTGTCCTATCCTTAGTACATGTTGCCACCTAAGGATATACATCAAAATGGGTGAGCTAGAATCCTAGTAAGAGGATAAATAATATCAATATAGCATGGGGTGAGCATAATAATAACATGGGAAAAATGTCATGAACATGATAGGAAACATAAATATAAGACTTGAAATGTGGCAATGCATAAAAATGAAACATCATGTCTTAGTGGTTAACTACCACACATATTTGTGAACCAAGTTAGCATCTTGTTAACACATCATTTCAAATTTAATCATGAGATTCATCACTTTACCAAATGAATTGGAGCACTGTATAATTCTGGGCACACCTGTCACATTGAAACATTCATATTGCGCTATATAATTCTGGGCACACCTGTCACATCATAACATTATCATCATCATGTTTTCCACATAGAACACGTATAAAAAATGTAAATAATTAACCCATGGTATGTAATGGGTTTCATCAAATAATAACACATTCATAAGCTTTGGGTCCCCAAAAGAAAGAGGGGACAATATACATTTTACAAGAATCGTCCACTTTGAGTGAGAAGTAAAATGGGTGTTCTTAAAAGATAAGTTCTTTTGGAAAACATTTGGTTTGACATAAAAACTAGTGAAAAACATGTATATCCAATAAAATTAAAGACAATTATGATAAAATTATCTTTATGGAGTAACCATATCAAAAATGGAGTGAAATAGGGAGAACCGGAAGGAAGAAAATTGCGTTCGAGATTTCTCCTTACCTTGTATCTGAATGCTTCCTTCTATTTAATATCCTGTATAATGACATTATATTAATTAATTAGAAATTCAATAACATTTTATACATTAATAGGGTTCATTCTGGTTTCATTATGTCATTTTATATTCCTTTGGATGACTTATAGAGTTTAAAAACATTGTTCGGGGACGTTTCTTTTTATGGTTTTTCTTGGGTGGTTCACTTGTATTCCTAAATTGAAGTTTGGGTAGAACATGGGTAAACATTCAGAAATTATATTACATATCATTATTTATATTAATTAGTTTTAATTATCTTATAATTAATTATATTATATCCATGTGGATGAATCATTAGATAAGAATTGAATGAAGATTGTTTGGGTTAATTTGGGCGGTCTTTCAACCACAATGAAGTTGTTTTAAATTATCACTTAGTAAAATGTTCATAAGTAAGTTACAAAACATTAAATAGGACATAATACATATAACATATTCTGTTTCAACCATAAAACTGGTTTCATGGCCAGATCTGAATGTATAAATGGAAGAAGAAAGCATGTCGTTCTTGAAGGTGATAAATTAACACCTCACGAACAACGTTTTCTTTAATAAAATAAAAGGAAGTCGGAAAGGGGGTTGGATGATATAATATCCCATTAGAATCATAAAATTAAATTATATTTATAATACTATAGTTACAATACCATTTGGATTAATATAGGTGGGGATAGATCAATAAATGAACTTGAACTTGAAAATAAATTAAAGTAGAAGAGGGAGAGAAATTACCTCTTGAATCCTCCTCTTGAGATCTTCCTTAAGGACCTAATCTTGGTCATTTGATGAGACCGTAATCCCTTGGACGTGGGGGAGGGGATAGGGAAGGTGATTGGGAAGTGTTTAGAGAAGTATTAGTGCTTGAAAGGTGTGAGGAAGTGAGGGTGTGAAGGGTGGATTTTATAGTGGAGGGGAGAGGGGTTTCATTAATATAAAATTCATTAGTTTATTGATTTCCCCTAATACAAGGAATAGTGAGCCTTTAATGGCCAAGAATAGTAATTTTATAATTTTATCCCGAACCAAGTGTTCTTACATCATCATAGAATCATCGATGACTCAATTAATCCATTATTTAGCATTTATTGTAAATTATTGGATTCTACTATTCATAAAAAAATTCGAGTATCTCATAAAAATCCCAAAAATTTACCCCAACCATTTTTCAACATGTAGAATCCAAAAATGAAGTCTATTTTTAAAAAATAATTGTCTAAATATTATTAATTTAATATTTACATAAAATCATAATTTAATTAAAAAACAGTTTTTTAAGATTAAAACTGATTTATAGTGCTTTCAAAAATTACGTAGGGTCTTATAAAATTATATAAAAACTATATGAAATTTATTTGATAAATAATGAATACATTATAAGAAAATAAATTTTCCTTTAAATTAGTTAATTTTTTACAATTAATTATTTATTACTTACAAAATTTCAAAAGGTTCACTAATGTCAAATTGTCAATTTCTAAGATGTCTAAATTTTATTTAATTATTCATGGGTAATGTTACTCTTATGTTGGATGGTTTACTATTCCTAAGGGTAAAATTACTATTCATAAATGTATTTTACTATTCCTAAGGGTACATTACTATTCACTGAAAATTATTTTTGTTTCATTAGACTCCAAAAAACATTTTCAGCACAACCGTGTATGTTGGATTTTTAAAATTCCAAACACAAAAGTGAAAATATTGTGTTTAAAGGTCACTTATCAATTAGTAGTTCATTATGTTGTGTTTTCATGTTATTTTATGACATAAATATAAAAAGAGAATTTCCATTGAAAAACATTGGGTCGTTACAATAATGTTTTTTAGTATTATACGACTTGAATGAGTTTTTATATCTTCATAAAACATTATTTAAATGAATATTCCTCTTGATGTTTACAAGATAATTTTCATTAAATTATTTTATTTTTAAATTGGACGGAATTTTGAGAAAAGAGAATGTTTTTTAAGAAGAAATGATATTTACCTCATGAATTAAATTAAATGGCTCTATCATAATTATTTTCCTTCTATGATTACATAGGGATATGATTATATCCATATTATTACTTTTATTTTATTATTTTTATGATTGAATTATATTTATTAAGTTTATTTATCTATTAAGGATTATGTTCTGATGGAATTATGTTTAATAATATCATTTTATTACATGGGTTTTTATATGATGAAAAATTTATGTTTTTGTGGAACACGTTAGAATGGTTTCATTGTGAGACAGGTGGGACATAAATATTCATTCAATATATTGGGTAATGATATATATCTCCTGAGATAGACATGGCTGGAATGACAAGTTAATATGGTTCAGTGATACAAGGCTGGAATGAGTAGAGAAGTCGGTTCAGTAATAGAATTTTCCCTTATGATGGTATTGTCAATGAGACTTGACTAATATAAAATTATTTTCTACGTATATGTGTGTATGTCACATAATTTCATGTATTATTTTATGACTATTGGAATTACATTTCACTTTTATGATTTATCCCATGACATGATGTTGCGAACTTTTATATGTAGGGTAAGGTTATCAAATGTTATGTTCTTATAAATATGATATGATTGTTATTTCATTTTTTACCCTTACTGAGCATCCGAGATCACCCTCTTATATGTTTTTTTCCAGGTCATGAATAAGGGTATTATGTATGATATGCCAAAAAGGTGTCTATATATGATGAAATAAATGGGAGACAATATAGATTTTTTATAAACTAGTTGTTTATGTTTCCCTATTTCTAAAGAAACAATACATATACGGTCCTTTCATGGTTTTATAATATGTTGTAATAAATATACTTAAATTCTGATGTGATATCAATGTATGTTAAGAACGGGTCTCTATATTTGGTATCGTATGAAATTTATAGTTAAACATTGGAAACTAGGATGAGAATGCCTTAAGGATATGTCAATGTATAGGACAAAATCCTAGTGTTTTAGAAATAACCCTGAATAACCAATGACAAAACCTAAAGTGTCCTAAATTGAAATTGTATTCTTGATTATTTGGTTTTCCGGATATTATTAGTGTTTCTCACACTATGCTCTTGGTTTTAGTCAATGTCAAGAACCCCAAGGAACCAAGATAATGCTGAATGCGACGAGAAATGAAATGATTGTCCCTATGAGCAACCAAATGTTATGGGAACTAGAATGAAAAATATTGTATCCATGAACAAATAACATTCTCAATAAATGAAACATGTCGGACTTCCAAATGAACAAAATATGGAGAAACATTCGGTGGAATCCTTCAAGAGGCTGTTTCCTCCTTTATTTAGGGGGTCTTCTGATCCATTAGTGGATGAACAATGGATTACTACCAATGAAAAGATATGTTTAGTTCTATAATGTTAAGAACATAATAAATTCATCTTTGCAGTATATCGTATAGAAGGTGAATGTGATCAGTGGTAGAATCTTATCAAGAATATGAGGCAAAGAGATGAAATTGAGTCCATGGAATGGGACGAGTTCAAGAACTTATTTTTAAATAATTACATTCCTCATATTCTTCAAACAATGATGAAGAAGGAGTTCCTTGAAATTAAGAATAAGGATGATTAATCCATTGGTACCTACGAAGAAACTTTTACAAGACTTGATAGGTGTGATTTTGGAATTATTATCCAACATGAGAGTAAGATTGATCGATTCTTTATTGGCATAAAACCATGTCCTTGAAGGGAATTATCCATAAGTGACTTTAATAGATACAAGGATATGTTTTTATGTTCCATAAAGGTTGAGATGATATTGGGGTAACCCATCATTCATATGGGTTTTATAAGTAGTGAAAAATGGAATTCAAAGGAAAATCTAAAGACCACACAGAAAAGAAGATGAGTTTTCCATTATGCCCAATGTATGTAATGAAACATGGAGGGAATTGTCTTAAAGGGACTAGTAAATGTCTTATGTGTGGAAAAGGAGTTCATCAAGAAATTGAATGAAGAAGTGACAGAAAAAAGATGTCTAATGATGTGGATAAAGGGAAGGTTTTAGAGAATGCACCACATGCACTTCAATGTTACAAGTGGAAGGAAATGGGGCATTATTCCAATCAAATCTATAATCCAATGGTTATTGATGATGATTGACTTAAATAAACTCTTAAGGCCGAAGAAAAAGGAAAGTCACATTCAATTACAATCAGGGACGTGGAGAATGATAATGAAGTGGTGAAAGGTACACATATCATTCACTCTAAAGTAGAAAATGTTTTATTTGATTCTGGATCCACCCACACGTTTATTACTAAATAATTTTCTAAGGGTATTGTTGTATTGCCTCAAGAATTATATGTTGAGTTACCTGTGACAAATCCTAATGGAATAATGATTGAATCAAAGGTTTACAATTCTTCTCCAATTGATGTTTGTGGGAAAGTGCTTCCTGCAAATCTTGGGATCCTTCTTATAGTGGAATTTGATGTGATTCCTGGCATGGATTAGATTTCATTATATGGGGCTCATATCCATTTCCAAATAAGGGAAGTCACCTACTAACACTATGAGAAAACCGCCGTTTAGCGGCGGTTATTTCGCGGCAGTTTTAAAAACCGCCGTGAAATACGTTTCGGGCCGGCATTTCGCGGTGGTTTTTAAAACCTCCGCCAAACAGCAAAAAAAAAATTATTTATTTATTTTTATTTTATTTTATTTTATTTTATACGATTATTAGCGGTGGTTTTTTTAAAAACCGCCGCGAAATGAAATGAAAAAATAAGAAAACACAAGAAACCCCAAAATCACTAAAACGACCACAACTTTTGATCCGGGCGTCCGTTGAAGCACCAAGACCAGTCAAATCGAAGCTCATGAAGAGATATAGAGGCACATATAATTAAAACCATGAGACGGTCTGAGGTGCGGAAGATATTAGAGTTATAAGAAAGTTGAAAAAAGTTTTTCAATTTCAAACGGCCATAACTTTCACTCCGGGTGTCCGTTTGGGCTCTACCACATATCAAATCGAAGCCAGCGAAGAGAGCTACCCACCAGATCAACAAAAGCTAGCTTTTGTCATGTTTTTCAACCCCAAAAACCCCTCCAAAGGCCTCCAAAACCCCGTTTCCATCACCGGTGTCCCGTCGAACTTGTCTTCAAACGGACCTAACTTTCGATCCGCGTGTCAGTTCAGCCTCCTCCACCTTCCAGATCATATCTCGTTCCATGAGCTTCAGTTTGACTGGTCGCGGCGCCCACATGCACTCCTAGATCATATGTTATGGCCTTTTTAGTGGGTATCGGGTTTGTTATGTTTTTCAATGCCTCATTTCTAGCACCCGTTTCCCGTCAGCTTTTTTTAAAATGGTTGTAACTTCTGATCCGCCTGTCCATTTGTACTCTTTCACCTTTTAGGTTGAAGATCCTTTCAGGATCTTTGATTTGACAGGTCGCAGATCTAAAACGAACTCTCGGATCTTAAGTTATCTCCGTTAATGTGAGTCCAAAGTTTTTGTCTCTTTATGACCGTTTTGACGGGTTTTAACGGTAGCTCAATTTATTACTGTTTATTTGGGTTTCCATGACTTGTTATCTTTATCAATGGTTTTTTGTGGGTTATTATAATGATTATGTTGAATTATTCAGGAGTTTTCCAGAGTTGTCACGAGTTTTCATGCGTTCTCATTCTTTCTAATGCCTCATTCTTCATATGCTTCTCCATCCTTTTTCATGCATTTTCATGATTTTTCATCCCTTATCACGTCTTTTCATACTTTTTCATGTGTTTCCTTTATTATTTATTATTTATTATTTATAATATACTTTAATTTATTTATTATATATTATTTGTAACTGGTTATTTATTATTTATTATTTATTATTTATTATTTATTATTTATTATTTATTATTTATTATTTATTATTTATTATTTATTATTTATTATTTATGTTTATTTATTATTTATTTTCTATTTTTTATTTTTTATTTTTTATTTTTTATTTTTTATTATTTATTATTTATTATTTATTATTTACTATTTATAATTTATTATTTATTATTTAATATTTATTATTTATATTTATTTATTATTTATTATTTATTATATATTATTTATTATTTATTATTTATATTTATTTATTATTAATTATTTATTAGTTATTATTTATTCTTTATTCTTTATTCTTTATTCTTTATTCTTTATGTTTATTAATTATTAATTATTTATTATTTATTATTTATTATTTATTATTTATTATTTATTATATATTATTAATCTTTATTTATTATTTATTATTTATTATTTATTATTTATATTTATTTATTATTTATATTTATTTATTATTTATTATTTATATTTATTATTTATTTATTATTTATTATTTATATTTATTTATTATTTATATTTATTTATTATTTATTATTTGTATTTATTTATTATTTATTATTTATATTTATTTATTATTTATTATTTATATTTATTTATTATTTATTATTTATAATTATTTATTATTTATTATTTATTATTTATTATTTATTATTTATTATTTATATTTATTTATTATTTATTATTTATTATTTATTATTTATTATTTATTATTTATCATTTATTATTTATCATTTATTATTTATTATTTATTATTTGTTTATTATTTATTATTTATATTTATTTATTATTTATTATTTATTATTTACTATTTATTATTTATATTTATTTATTATTTATTATTTCTTATTTATCTTTATTTTTTATTTATTTTTTATTATTTATTATTTATATTTATTTATTATTTATATTTATTTATTATTTATTATTTATATTTATTATTTATTTATTATTTATTATTTATTATTTATATTTATTTATTATTTATATTTATCTATTTTTTATTATTTATATTTATTTATTATTTATTATTTATATTTATTTATTATTTATTATTTATATTTATTTATTATTTATTATTTATTATTTATTATTTATATTTATTTATTATTTATTATTGATTATTGATTATTTATATTTATTTATTATTTATTATTTATTATTTATTATTTATTATTTATTATTTATTATTTATAATTTATCATTTATTATTTATTATTTATATTTATTTATTATTTATTATTTATTATTTATTATTTATTATTTATTATTTATTATTTATTATTTATTATTTATTATTTATATTTATTTATTTTTTATTATATATTGTTTATTATTTATTATTTATTATTTATCATTTATTATTTATTATTTATTATTTATTATTTATTATTTAGTATTTATTATTTATTATTTATTATTTATTATTTATTATTTATTATTTATTATTTATTATTTATTATTTATTATATATCTTTATTTATTATTTATTATTTATATTTATTTATTATTTATTATTTTTATTTATTTATTATTTATTATTTATTATTTATTATTTATTATTTATTATTTATTATTTATTATTTATTATTTATTATTTATTATTTATTATTTATTATTTATGTTTATTTATTATTTATTATTTATTATTTATTATTTATTATTAATTATTTATATTTATTTATTATTTATTATTTATATTTATTTATTATTTATTATTCATTATTCATTATTGATTATTTATTATTTATTATTTATTATTTATTATTTATTATTTATTATTCCTTATTTATTATTTATTATTTATTATTTATTATTTATTATTTATTATTTATTATTTATTATTATCAAGTTTATATCTATTATTTATGTATTCTTTGTTTTTTCAATTAATATATATAAGTATATTAATTTCTGTTTATTAACCACATGGCGAGCTTGCTGGAGTGGTAAAGTCTTTGGAAAATATGTAAGAGGTTAGGGGTTCAAATCTCACCAAACGCAGAATTTCTTTATATTGCATGGGCATGCATGGGCATGCATGTGCATGTGCATGTGCATGGGATGTGCATGCATGGATAAATAAAGTAAATAAAATACTATGAAATAAATAAATAAATAAAATAAATACGAAATAAAATAAATAAAAAAATATACGAAATAAAAAATAATAATAATAAATACGAAATTAAATAAATAAATAATAAATACGAAATTAAATAAATAAATAATAAATATGAAATTAAATAAATAAAATAAATACGAAATTAAATAAATAAAATAAATAAATAAAATAAATAAATAAAATAAATAAACTAAATAAAATAAATAAAATAAATAAAATAAATAAAATAAAAAAATAAAAAAAAATAAATAAAAAAAATATAAATACGAAATAAATAAATATATATATATATATAATAAATATATAAAATTTAAAAAAATAACAAAAATAACAAAAATAAAAAAAATAGAAAAAAATAAAAAAATAAAAAAATCCCCGCTGAATCATTTAGCGGCGGTTTAAACCGCCGCTAAAAAACCGTCGCGAAATGTTCTGCGACGGTTTTGAAAACTGTCATGAATAGTTTCCCGACGCACGATTTAGCGGTGGTTTAAACTGCCGCGAAACGAAAAAAAACCACCGCTAAATGCCTTTTTTGCCGTAGTGTAAATTCCAGATCAATCTATTATAATCTATCAATGAAAGGATGAATATAAACTTCCAGTATAAATATATTCCAAATGATGGGTCTTGATTCCAATAAATGAAGCTTATTTATCTCAAATGGTTGGGGAGAAACTCACAAATAAGAATACACCCATTTTAGAATAGATTGATGATGTCTTTCTGGGGGAATTTCTAGTTTTTCCAAAAAATCGTGATGTTGAGTTTTAAATAGAACTCATACAGGGTACTATTAATATATTAAAGACACCCTATTTAATGGCCCCAATTGAGTTGTAATAATTGAAGAAGCAACTCCAATAGAATCATGATTAGGGATTCATACGCTCCAGTGCGTCAACATGGGGATCACCTATGTTGATTGTTAAGAAGAAAGATGGATGAATGAGTCTTTACATTGATTATCAAGAACATAACAAGATCACTATCAAGAACAGATATCATCTCCCACACATTGATGACTTTTTTGACCAACTACAAAGAGCTCAATAATTTTCCATGATTAATCATTGTTTAGGATATCATCAATTAAGGGTTAAAAGGGAGGATATACCAAAGATGGCATTCTGTACAAGGTATGGACACTATGAATTTATAGTGATGCCTTTTGGTCTTACTAATGCCTCTAATATCTTCAAGGATCTCATGAATAGAGTATTTAGAGACTATGCTGATAAGTCTGTGGTAGTCTTTATAGATGATATTGTTATATATTCAAAGTGAAAATAAGAACATGAATATTAATTGAGAATTTTACTGAAGACCTTGAGATAAGAGAATATTTATACCAAAAATCCCATGTGGAATTTTGGCTTCAAAATGATTCATTTTTAGTATACATAATATCAAGTGATGGGATATATTTGGATCTAGCAAGAATAAAGGTTATTGAAAGATGGTTGAGACCAACAATAATAACTATGATCTGATGTTTTCTTAGTTTGGCAGGATATTATCAACGTTTTGTGAAATATTTTTCCTAGTTTTCAAATCAATTGACCAATTCGACATTGAATGAAGTTAAGATTGGTTGGACAGAGAAATGTGAAAATAATTTCAAAGAGCTATAAAGAAAGTTAACCAGTGCACCTGTGCTCACACGACCTTGTAGTGGTGAAGGGTTTTTGGTCTAATGTGATGCATCCAAGAAGGGACTGGGGTGTGTTCTCAAGGAAAATGATATGGTGATAGCTTATGCCTCATGACAGTTGAAAATCCATTATCATAATTACCCAAATCATGATTTGGAGTTAGATACGGTAATATTTGCATTAAAAAATGGAGGCATTATCTTTATGGTTAAAGGTGTGATATTTATACTGATCCTAAAACTTTAAAGTATATTATCACACAAAAAGAGCTGAATATGATCCAAAAAATATGGTTGGAGTTGATTAAAGATTATGACTTCACAATAAATTACCACACAAGGAAACTGAACATGGTGGATGATGCTTTGAGTTGAATAGACCATGTTATCTTATACATGATGAGGATCATGAATGATACAGTATTTATCTATTTTAAAAAGATGGATCTTGAAAATTTAATGGAAGGGGAGAAATATTATATTTATCAAATGGATGATCAACCATATATACAAGTGAAGATTAAAGAGGCACAGAAAGAAGATGTAGAGTTACACAAGATGGTGGGAAATGTTCATGAATTCAACCTTGATTGTGATAAAATAATAAGGTTTAGGAACCGAGTTTGTGTTCCTCCCATACCAGAATTAAAGAGGGACATATTGGATAAGGCTCATAGTTCTTCATTATCTATTCACCCTAGAAGAAAAAATATGTATAGGGACCTAATTGAGTACTTCTTGTGGGATGACATGAAAAGATATGTCACTGAATATGTCTTTTGATGCTTGGATTGAAAGAATGTTAAGGCTCAGAGACATAAGTATAAGGGGTTATTACAACCATTACCCATACAAGAATGGAAATGGGAAAACATCACTATGGACATTGTCATTGGACTTCCAAAAACATCCAAAGGCAATAATTCTATCTTGGTTATAGCTAATCTTATTATGAAGTCAGAACACTCCATTTATATTAGATAAGATTTATCTCTTAATCAGCTTGTCAGGATATATGTAAAGGAAGTTATAAGATTGCACTAAGTACAACTTTCCATTATATCTGGTTAGGATTCGAGGTTTACATCAATGTTCTGGTGAAGTCTTCAGCATTCTCTAGTTACATAGTTAAGTTTCATCACTACTTATCATCCTTAGACATATGGTCAGTCTTAGAGAATAATTCAAACTTTGTAAGACATGTAGAGAGGTTACTCTATAGATTCAAAAGGAGGTTGCGATCAAAACCTAACATTGGTGGAATATTCATAAAATAATAGTTTTCACTCCGGTATTCAGATGGATCCTTTTTAATCTCTCTATGGAAAGAAGTGTAAAACTACTGCTTGTTAAGATGAAGTTGGGGAAAAAAGTTATTAGGACCAGATCTTATTGATGAAAAGGAAAAAAAGGCCAGGTATATTCAAGAAAAAATAAGATAATATCAGATTCGACAAAAAATTTATGCTGACAACTGAAGAAAAGAGCTACAGTTTTTAGTGGGTGATAAGGTGTTATTACGAATTACGCCCTGGAAGAGAGTAATGTGATTTGGGAAGAAGGGAAAGCTGAGCCCTTGGTAAATTGGTCCTTTTGAAATATTGGATCACATTGGGAAGGAAGCTTATTGATTAGCGGTTCCACCGAATCATTCTCAAGTTAATGATGTTTTCAATATATCTCTCTTGAGAAATTACATACATGATCCTTCAAATGTATTAATTTCAGACATTGTATTGCTGGAGCTAGATTTTTAGTATGAATAACAACCAGCAGAAATTCTGGATTGTAGCGAAAAATTTATACGAAAAAAGACCACTCACATGGTTAATGTTTTATGGAAGAACCACCAATTTTAAGAAGCTACATGGGAACTTGAGGATATGATGAGGGATAGGTATCATCATCTTTTAATTTCCAAATAACTATTTTCTAGGGTGAAATTAATTTTAAGGGGGGTAAAATGTTACATCCAAATGTTTTTATGAAATATTTTCTTTAAATAATTTTTATTTTTTATTAGTTTTTATTACACACAATTGGGATTTTAAATGAACCATGAGATGCACTTAATATAGAGTTAACATTATATCCTTTCCATTAGTTTAGCGGGAATAATTATAACTAACTTATAAAAATTCATTTTGAATTCATTGTGTATTAATTATTTTTGAAAAATATAAATAAAATATATATTACTATTTATGAGTGAATTATATTTGGTAATGAAATTATGGATTTATATGTGTTATATAATTAATAAAATATTATTTATATTCATATAATTGATATTTTAGTTATAGGGTATGAATAAAACCCTATTTTATGTATAAGAACCTTTTTAAAAAAAAATTTTACACCTACGAATGGAGAACCAATTTTAAATTAAGATTTTGACACATTATTAATTTATATATGAAAACATAAAAAAGTTATTTTTAATGGATATATACAAATATAATTTGGAAAAATTTATGATATTTTTCTGATAACTTTCATATTTTGATAAATAGTAAAATTGTGTTAAATTTTAATTAAAAACAACTTTTTCCATTGAGATTATTTATATAGTTAAATTAAAATATCGAATGGTTTTTAATATAAATAGAATATTTTTCTACCATTTAATATAATTTATTCCATTATAATTAATTTTACATTGAATTCATAGGTAAATTCATTTCAATCTTTTGCAATGTTTTAACTTTTAAAACATGTTTTTTCATTTCAAAAGTGAGTTTAATTTTAAATTAATTACTGAAACTTATGTGTTTTGAGTTTGGAAAAAATTAATTCCATATTTAGAATCAGAATGTCCAAATTTTTTTAATAGGTACCTTTTAATTTTGAACATTATGAATAGTAACATCAGCAATTATTTTATTTACCATGGTTAAAGGGTAAATTTGGTAAATAAGGGTAAATTAATAATAATTTAATAATATAAAACTACCCTAAAATGTGTCATAATACCATTATATGAGATATTTCCGACCATGGAAATCCTTGGGGCGATCTTGGGACCACATGGATCCACTAGGATATGAAAATGATATTTTATAAGAATTAATATAAACTAAAGATAAATATAACCTAAAAACACATCTTTTACTAAATAGATTTTAATATAGGGTTATATAACTAATCTCTATGTCTTTTAATATTCATTAGAAATATATAAATAATTCCAATATCATGACATTTTATTTATAGTTTTTAGACATTAGATAAATAAATTTATTTATGACACAATTATGATGTAGTGATTACCTCATTAATGAATGATTCAAAGAAACGAATTTTTTAATATTAAAAAAATGTAATTTATTTATTTTGATCTCATAAAAAAATTTCTAGATTATATTAACATATTATATTTGGATTAGTTCCTTATTTTTTATGGAATTAGGTTCTTATGAATATTTTAAAAAAAATAATTATGAATAGTGTCTAAAATTGACACAATTCATCACTGAAAACATAAAATAGATTATTAAAATATATTTAATTCCAAAAAATATAATATTTCTCCAAATAGTTAATATAAATCCAAATATTTCATAAATAACTTTTTTTGTGGGTCTTTTGACATGATATAGTAATTACATTTACCCAAAATGGGTAAATAACATGGTATCGGGGTAAGATTAAAAATGGTTAAATAATGGTTAAACAAAAAAACAAGTATAAATAATGTTATAATTTTTTAAAAAAAATTATTGAATGATTGGTATGTAAACCAAAATCATCATATATATAAATTAAATAAGTTTGGACCATTTTTAGTCTAAATTGAATTTATAATATATTAATATTTTGAGAGTTTCTTAAAGTGCCCCTCTCCTCTCATATAAAAGAGAACCTTCTCCCTCTCCTATTCACTCTATTTTGAGCCTTAAAGTTTCAGAAAACCCTACCCATTTCTATTATCATCTTCCCTATTTACATTCTAGAGGTGTTGGTCTTCACAAAACACTAACTCTAGTGCTCTAAGAAGAAATTGAAAAGAGGCATGTCGAGGAAGCGGTAATCTATTCTATGGATTCTATCAAATTTATTTTTTCCTCTACTTCCTCTTATTTAGTTGTTTAATTATAATTAAATAAAATCAGTATCTATAATATAATGATATGTTATTATAAATTTGAAACAACAATATTTCACCTTCTATCAATCCAACGAAAAATGAAATCACCACGCGTGTGTACGTACAACTTACCCTCTCCACGTTGTGGTGTAATATGTTTTTCACCACCACCTTACATGGATGGGTATAATGGAGGAAATAATAAATATATATAATTATTATAACATGTCTCTAATTCTAGGATACTTTAAACCATCTAATTCAATACCATTCAACAATTATGATAATGATATTGTCGCTCGTGCATACGTATGGCTTACCATCTCCACGATGCGATTTGATTTAGTTCTAAATAATATTCATTAAACCGTGAATATATAAATTAATTGAATAAATAAATATGAAACCATGATTTAAATTATAGAAATATAAACTAAAAATAATAATACGATCATACCAACAAAACATTCATAAGAACATAAAGTAGTTAATATCCAAATAACGAGTAATAATGAAACATTACTAACAAACAGATGAAAATATGATCATAAAAGTTATCATAATAATGATTACGATTCTGGAATGAATAAATTAAATTATTAAAATCATCATACTGGAGTTTCAGATACATACAATGGATATTGGACCTAAGGTAAGGGATAACTTTTCCAATATCATTTTTATTCGAGATTGTTTATTAGTAAGTATTTACTTGGGATATATTTATCAAAATTGTCCTTGTTTACTAAAAATATTTTCAAAAATTGTTTAATATTATTCTATGTATATTTAAATTCATTTATACCCCTTTTTTACTTTTACTATGTGGTATGAAATGAATCTTTCTTTTGTTTACCATACGAGGTACTTTTGACTTTACCAAAAAATGTATGAGGAAAATGTTTTTTTAACTCATATGGAATGAATGAGTTTTTAAATCCTCATAACACCTTATTTACCTAAATCATACAAAACACATTTACAAATGTATCTTTAACTAAATTATTTTCTTATAAAATTGAATGACATTTTGAGAAATGAAAATGTTTTTCTAGAAAAAAAAGATATTTTTCCTCATAAATTAAGTTCAAGTATTTTATCAAAATTATTTTCCATCTAAAATGGAATATGGTAATGTATTAATAAATATTATTACTTTTATTTTATTATGTTCATGATGAAATTACTTTTATGGTTTCCATTTATCTTATATGTATTATGTTATGATGGCATGAGGATTAGGAATCTCAATTTATTACATGGGTTATGCTCTAATGAATGATTTATTTTTTTGTGGAACACATAAGAATGGTTTCATTATGATATGGGTGGGACCTATATCTACCTAAAATGAATTGGGTAAAAATTTATATCTCATGAGATAGACATGGCTAGAATGGAAAGTTAAATTGGTTTAGTGATTCAGGGCTGGAATGAAGAGAGAACTTAGTTCAGTAATGGAATTTGTATGCTATGATGGTCTTGGAAATGAGCCCTAACTAATTTGAAATGGTTTTCTATGTAAATATGTGTTCACCACAAAATTTCATGTCATATTTTATGACTATTGTTATTACATTTCACTTTTATGATTTATCATATGACATGATACTCTGATCTTTTATATATAGGATAAGATATTCAAATGTTATGTTCTTATGAATATGATATAATTTTTATTTCATTTGTTTACCCGTACTGAGCATTTGATCTCACCATTTTATTTGTTTTTCCACAAGGACATGAAGAAGGGTATTAAGTATTATATTCCAAAAATGATTCTAGTTAGAATGAAATAGATGGGTTACAATGTAGATGTTTTATAAACCAGTAGTTTATGTTTCCCAGTTTCTAAAGTCACTATACATATAAGGTCCAATAATTGTTTTGTTAGATGTTATAATAAATATACTTAAATTTGGATGTGATATAAATGTATGAAAAGAAAAGGTATCTATACTCACTTACCATTTTGATGACAATAATTTCTCAGCATATTTTTCATTAATCATGCAACAAATAATATCTATCAATTTCTCTTAAAGTTATTTATATAAAAATCCTTTAATTTAAAAATATTTCCCACAAAGTACATATATATGTGACAAATTCTAAAGTTCCATGGATTATTTTATAAATAAAATCTACAAAGATATGTGTTTTCCGTTTATTATACCTATTTCCAAAACAAATTCATTCTTAATCATTGAATTAGAGTGTATTAAAAAATTATTTTGATATAATACCAATAAAATTTAATGTTGATTATATTTCCATCTCACATAACTAAATCACAGTAAAACAATTTTTTCATAGACCATATAGATAACTAAAATTAGTGTTTTTCAATTTTTATCCTCAAAAAATAATTTTACTACTTCTTTTGATCTTTTGAGATCCACCATTTCTGAAACCATACGAATCTATCAACTCATCCTTTCATATTCTTGATATGATTTTTATTTCCCATAATGTGGTCTAAATACCCTCTATGAAGACTCTACCTAATAATATTATTCATTTAATACAATAAAAATTTTGAAATTCTGTCCTTCTCCTTTTTCATAAATTTTTCCCATAATATCCCTAGGTTATTTGTTATGTATATTATTCTCCCAGTGTTGTCTCCAAAAAAGTGAAAAATAAATTATCTTATTATAATGGATAAAATATAATTGAAAAATTAATTTCATTATATTTTATCACTTACATCATTATCAGACTAAAATATATATAATTTTTTCATCATCTTTTCATATAATGGATTAAATTGTAACCACAATTTTTACAGTAAAATAAGTACATATAGAAAATAATCCTTCTTTAAAATGTAAGATATCATTATGTGCTCCTTTTTATAGTGCCAGGTGACTCTCCTTTAATGTATATCTCTACCCCATCACAATACACCATCATGTTGCCTTGGATAACATAAAATTGACACTTCATTAGAGGTATTGTTTCCAATTTTATCAATCTAAATATATATTGATTAAATATTTTATTATTGATAAGATCATGACGGTTGAAAAAATTATCTATTATTATTCATTCCTTTTCTATTTTCACAAGTATAATTATTTGTTGATGTATCATCATTGAAACCCATCCTTCTTTTACACATTAAATGGAGGCATTGTGTACTAAAACCCCATCTAAACCTCTTGTGACGTGTTCATTTTTTCCTTTTCTTCATAATATATATTTGTTTTGGATTTTAGAATTATTTTTTGAAATGGTTGGATTTATTCCAAACTTATGCTTCTTCCTCAAAGATATTAACTCCACCTAAAACATAACAATATTTTTTATCTTTTATAAGAATCTTAAAACCATCAATGATTTGAGACCGATCATCAATTTATAACTAGTATTTCACCACATTTTTATGTTTTCAGTATATTTTTTTCATGTTCCTCTATAATGTTCTCTGGTTAATAAATTTATGATTCAAGATTATTGAAATAACATGAGGATTTAGCTAGAAAAACTACTAACATTTAATTACTTTTTATTTGTTGTTAATCTTCATAAAGATATATGTCCAATTATAAATTGTGTATAACACCCCAATATTTCAAAGTATGTATCTTCTTAAATAATTTCAATTAATTATATATCCTACACTTCATGAAAAATTAAGTATAAATGAACTGTGATATACTATGAAATGTTAATATAAAAATTTGAATAGTAATGTGATAATTAAGAATATTAATCTATCCATAAGTATCATAACTAATCATATTAAAGTATCAAGAATATTTAGATATAAAATAAATTAAAATATGGTATATTTATATCCTAAAATATTTAAATAATTTCTTTACAAAATGATAAATTAAGTTTTTGCTATTTTTTTGAAGCTAAATGTTTATTTTTTGTTTTAAAATTAATATAATGATTTAAAATAGATAGTATTTTCATAAAATATATTCATAAATTTAAATATGGTTTCATTATAATTATATGTTAATTTTATTAGACCTATTTTAATTTTTAAATGTTTTGTAAAATATGTTATAATATTACAATCTGTATTTTTATAATAAATGATTATTTTGTTTAGAAATTTAATTTCTCATATTTTAAAAATTGTTTTCATAAAATGAATTCCATTTTTAAAATCTAAAAATTGGAAAATAGTTAGGGAGGTATTTTTTGATTTTTTTAATATAGTTGGTCTTTTTATTTATAGTAAAATATGGCAATTTATAGTATTTAACATTATAAGTAAAATACATGAATTTTTGGGTCATTTGTAATGTAATAAACATTACATAAATATAACAGGAACTAGTTACTATATTTAGCAAAAATATTCAAAAAAATGATATTATTAATCCAAAATAATTAATAAATTAACAAATTAATCAAACCACACCCCTCTCCTCCACTATAAATACCACCCCTCACCACTCCATATACACACACCTTATAAACCATGAAACACGTCTAAATTCAGTCTCATTACCTTAAATATCATAGTCCTTACATCCAATACCTACTATTATAAATAAAATACCAAATCCAAGGGTCTTAAGGACGCTCCCAAGGAGACAATATTCAAGAGGAAAAATCCTACATCTTTCTCATTAAATATTTATTATTATTTATACTTTCATTCCATACCCTATAAAAAGTGGAATATTAACTCCAGTATTTGAAATATATATATATATATTTTATATATATATATAATTTTATTATGATAATGAATTATCCCTCATAAAATCCCTTATCCTCTCATTTTATTGTAAAAATGAACACATCGTCCGTTATGTGTCGATTCACCACCTTCGTGGACGATAAATTTTCATATTCCATTACCTCCTTGAAGACTACTCATAAAACAATTATTAGGTTTAAATAAAATTTTATTATACATATTATAATTTATATCATGATTATGGAACAATTATATATTAATATAATATTAATTATAATGACACAATCTCATGATTGTTGTAGAAACAACCAAAAAAATTAAGATAATTTCATCAACATTTTATCCAATGAATCATCTTCAAAAAATTTATCCAAATTATATATGATACTATTTTAAAGTCTTCAAGATCATTAATACTAAATAATTTCACTAAAGGATAAATTATTCCCATTTTATAAGAAACCCCATATTTATACTCAAGGGAACCAACCATAAAACCACAAAATTAATACTCCCTGAACTATGAAATTAGACATTATAACTCATAAAGATGTCCATTAATGAACCTAATAAAATAAGAAAAAATAAGATATATTATTTATATTTTTTAATTAATTAATTAATTAATTAATAAAATGTGAATAATAATGAAATTATGTAAAAGTGTATAATTGTTTCAGACATAATAAAAGGGTTTATCATATCACTTTTACTTCCATAAGATATATTCCTTATTCAAAACATATTTTTTTGTGGGGGGTAAATACCAATAAATAATATTCCTCATCATTAATATATTTATATTCCTGTAATTCAATGTTTTATTTGATGATAATTAAATTTATGGTTTATATGGTTCAATGGATTAAAAAGTTGAAAGGGAATTCTTAACTCAATTTCCGTTCTTTTGGTTTATATTTCACTCCATTGAGTATGTTATGCTATGACTATGTGTAAAATGAATAATGATTATATTATTTTCCCTTTATACTTTTTTATTTGGATTTATAGCTGATACACATAATCGATTCATTTGTTTAACACTCACACTTTCATTTAAAATTATTATTTTGAATGATTTGTTTTTAAAATTTAAATGGATTTTTTTTAAAAACTCATGTAGCATGAACATATTTTATTTCTTTCATGACACCTTAATGTATCAAGTAACCTTTTACATTTTTAAAATGTAATTTTAAAATTATATTTTTTCTTTTATAATTGAAAATCTTTTTAAATAATCTATTTCATGGGAAAGTGTTATTTCTCTCTATAATTCCTTAATGATGTTTTTAGATTATTTTAATCTATATGATCACCCTTTTTTGGATCCTATAATTAATTGATTTTTATCTCTTATGATACCATCTACCATATTTAATAGAATTTTTTATGATCATTTTCACTATAAATGTGATATTTTAATACAATTCCCTTTATTATACTGGATATTTTACGATCATGTATATTTATTAGGGAATTAATTTCATATTTTAGTTTCTATATGAATGTATATAATGATTATGTTTCACCCCATTCAAATTAGGAATTAATTAGACTTATTAAGTGATACTAGTGGCCAATTATAGCCCCTTGATGAACTTATACATCTAAGGAGACGAACAGGTTTGGGTATTGGCTGATCTCTTACCTGATTATGTATGATGTCTTGGTCAAAGCATTGATGATTTTTTTATGATGTACCACATTATTCAATCCCTCATCATGCAATTATTTATTGATAACCCACGTTATTATTCTACTAGTAGAATATATTTTGTTAAGTTTCATTCTCATGTGATTATTTATATAGAATTATTTCATCAAATTTTATTCCTTCCATATTATATTCATGATTATGTTTTAATGGATTTTTTAGTTATCCACCTGGCCTCATTATTTATGTTTATTTATGAAAACTTTTTATATTTTCTTACCCTTATAGAGCATCTGATATCAACCCTTTATTATTTTAATTTTCTCCCCTGATGCCAACATGTATACTATGATTGAAATGTAGGGATAGTCTTGGAGAATAGGGGTATTTCCAATAGAGTTATACTGCTTCATTTCATTTCAATATATAATATTATTATTTTGTTTTTATTAATATTTCCAACTTTACTAAACTATTTCTTCATTTTAGAAGAGATTGATTGTACTTAGTACCAATTTAATAATGTAAGGAACCAAATATGGGATTCTAGGGTTAGGGTCCTTGTAGTTGGTATCAGATAATGTGTAGTAGAATATTTGGAAAATAGACTTTAGAAAATATATATTAGGGAAATGAAACCCTATGAATGACTTTGAGAATATCCCCATAAAATGAACCATAGTGGGAGGAATATAAACATTATAAAAACATATATTCCATATAGGGATTTATCTTATATCCTAGATAATGATGTTAGATATAAATATAAAAATGGAGATGAAAAACAAATAAATATACTAGGAAAACTGACTCCGGTTATGTGATAGAACCATATTTTCATGGAGAAGCCTGATACAAAATGTTGTGTAACAATTTTATACCACTTAATGTGAAAAAAACCTACATAATTCTACGGGGATAAACCCATATTTGAATATAATCAATTGATATTCTCCACATAGAAGAATTTTCTTACTTTGGGGTGTAAATAAAGAGAGAAATTTATCATTGATGTTGATCATCTCTTGGGATATGCACATCCATTGTGGTTATTAATTCAAAAAAAAGGAGGTGGAATAAATTTGAAATTTGAAATTGAATGAATTTAAGTAAATTTAAAGGGGAAAATACTTCCATCACAAGAAACGAGTGGATATAAGGATACAATTCATGAGTCTAAGATAATAAAGGATGAAGACATTCCAATGTAGTTATCCAATAGTATAATGTTATCTAGGCATGCTTTGGACTACATATGTAATCTAATGTTCAAGATTTACCATTTAGATTATGTTATTAATCCAATTATTTGAAGGTTTGTAGTTTCCCATATATTCTCATCATATGAGGACATAATATCATATTCCAGCAAGATAGAGAATGATTTTTCTATGACATATGGATTCAAATAGAATCTAGATAAAAATAGGGTTTATGAGCACTCTATAATTAGAAATAAGAAAAAATAGAAGAATATAAGAATATAATTTACAACTTGAAAAACAATTGGAGCGAAAAATCATGGAACATGCCTATTGGGAATGGGTGTTTGTTTAATGTGTGGAGAAAAATCCACAAGACCTATTATTATTAGGGAAAGAAAGAATTCTTAATGTGAAATGATTCAGCTATAAAAAATTGGGACACAACCCACATGATTTTTCAAGACATCAATGAAAAATTCCCTAGAAAAGGCCATGGTAAAAAGGCCATGCTAATATTGTAAAAATATATAAGGTAAAGTTTCAAATGATGTGGTGGAAGGTACATTAATCACCTCATAAGAAATAGCTAATGAATAATTTTATTATGGATCATCAAATTCTTTTATATCTTCCCATTTTTCAAAAAAAATTAAAAATTTTAAATTCTCTTTAATAGGGTATTTTTTAATCAAAACTTATAATGGAAACCTTTTTTCAATAAGGATGTGTCAAGCAGTTCTGATTATGAAATGTAAAATTTATCTGATTTCCGATTTTATTATCATGCCTATGGTTTATTTTTATATAATACATGCTTTGGAATCTATTTTAAAATAAATTGAAAAAATTTATTAGAATGAAATTGAAATTTTGATTCATGATGAAGATATAGAACTTCTCATATTTATAGGGGAGACTTAATCATATGATTTATATATGAATCTATCACTATTATATTTCATAATTGTGATTTTCAGAGAAGAAGATAAGATAAAACCTAATAGTGAACAAGGTTATCTTTAAACTAAGTGTGTATCTACTGTACATGTATATATTGATGTATTATCAAAATAATTATCCAGATATCCTCCAGAGTCGGAAGTTGTATTTTTATAGATTTAATCCTAGTTTAAGGAACTATATAAAATACTTCTAATAGAATGGACATGGTAGTGTTCATTGAGATAAAGAAACAAGTATAGGAGTTGGGTGGATAAGGATTTATACACCCTAGTGTTTCACCTTTTGTATATACTATTATTTTCATTAAGAAGAAAGATTGATCAATGTGTCTATTCATTGACTATAGGGAGATTAATTCTATTACCATAAAGAATAAGTGTCTTCTACCTTGCACTGATGACTTATTTGACCAACATTATTTTGATCATTATTTTTCAATGATTCAAATTTGATCCAGCTATCATAAATTTCATTTAAATAAGGAATATATTCCAAAGAAAACTTTTCAAATAGGGTATGGACATTATGAAATTATAATAATTAGATTTGGATTGACTAATGAACCATCTTTTTTTATGGATTTAATAATCAGTATATTCAAGGTATATCTTGATAATTTTTTTATTTTATATATTAATGGTATGATATTGTAATATAATATATATAGTGAATAAGAGAACCATTTAAAAATTGTTATGAAGTCTATAAGAATAAAATTGTTATTTGTAATGTTTAGATAGTGTGAATTATGACTTAAAATAGTGTCTTTTTATGGTCATATTGTCCCCAAGGATGAAATCTCTGTTTATCCTAATAAAATATGTAATCTAGTAGTGTATTACACCAACGAATATAACCACGGAATGTAGTTCATTGATTTAGTAGGTTACGATCATTATTTTGTTCAAAAATTTTACTAGTTATCAATCCTATTAACCAATATTACTTTTAATGGGGTTATATTTATTAGTACAAAGGAATGTGAAGAATGATTTGAAGAATTGAAGGAGATATTAGTGAATTCTCTGATATTGACTCCACTATTGAGAAATGGTGGATTTGTGATTTATAGTGAGGCATCGAATAAATTAATTTGTTATGTCCTTATGAGGAGTGATAGAATTATTTTCAATGCATTAGGGTGGTTGAAAACTCATGACTAGTACGATCCAACTAAGTATATTTAGTTAGAAGCAATAATATTTTCATTGAAGATATAGAGATGCTATCTCTATGGTGAAAGATGTGTGATTTATGTAGATCACATAAGTTTTTAATATATCTTCTCACTTAATTAACACAACCCGAGGAAATCGTGATTTCCTGAGTTGCTCAAGGATTATGATTGTTCAATGCACTACTACCAAGGGGTGGAAAATATGGTATAAAATTCATTGTGTAAGAATTATCATGCAGTTTTGAAAAAATAATTATATACAGTGATTTTATGTACATGGATATTGTAATGATGGATATGGGAGTCATCAATGAAGGTGAAAAATCTATACCTTTCCAAATTATTTCCAAACTATCTTTATTTGAAAATATAAAAAATTTCTCATTTTGAAGATGAGAATTTTCAAAAGAAAATAAAAGTTGTAAATGATGAGAAATTGGTAGACTTCTTATATGATGATATAAGATTTAAATTTGCGGAGAAGATTTGTGTTCCCTATATATTAGAGATAAAATTGGAATTATTATATGTTTATCATAGATATAATTTCTCTATAAACCCTGGTAACACTAAGATGTACAAATATTTGAAGGAAAGTTTTTTGTCATATAATATAAAGTAGGAAATATTTTGATTATGTGTTAAGATGTTTAGTTTTTCAGTAGGTGAAGAATGAAAAGAAACATACTAGGGTATTCACACAACCTCAACCTATTCTTACATGGAAATGGTATGAAATTACTAGGTATTTTTTTAAATTTATTACCACAAACTCCAAGAAAAAATGTTGCAATATGGTTAATGTTTGGTGGAATTACCAAATATAAACATTTCATTGCTATAAGTGTTGATTTTCTACTGGATAACCTTGAAAAAAATCATATAAATGATTTTTTATGACTTCATGGTACACCTCTGTTAATTATGACTGATCGAGATCCTCTCTTTACATTAAAATTACTAAAGATTGTTTAGAAGCCTTGAATGTGGTTCTTCATTTGATAATTGATTATCACCCTTAAAATTACAGAAAATATGTAATGACAATTAAAACATTAGAATACATTTTGAGATCATTATCACTTGAATTTAATGGTATGGGGTACCAATACTTATCTTTGGTATAGTTTTCTTACAAAAAAAGGTTGCATTTTAGTATTTAAAATGGAGCTATAAAAATCATTATATAGAAAGATATTTCATACTCTAACATGTTGGGATGAAGTATGTCTGAGGAATATTATAGACCCATAAATAACTGAATATAAAAGGAAAAAAGGAAAAGTAAATTCATGATAATATTAAAGAATATCCATGTAAAAAAAAGAGTTATGTTATCAACTAGAGAAATGATTTTGAGTTTCAAGTGGGAGATCTTGTCTTTATGAAAGTATACCTATTGGAGGGTGTCATAAGGTTAGGTAAAAAATGAAAAATAAACCTCAGGTACATCATACTATTTGAAATTATGCAGTGAATATGAGATTTGTCACATCATTTGGAGATTCCACCTAACCTTTCTAAAGTACAATATTTATTCCACATAACTTTGTTAAACAAGTACATGACATACCCAGTGCATGTACTAACCTCTGAAAAATATACGAGATCTTCATTTCTAATACTAAAAATATCCTATCATGATTCTGGACACAAGAGAGAAAGTATTTATAAATTGGATTACTCAATTGGTAAATGTTCTTTGGAGAAACCATAAAATGGTAGAAGAAATGTGGGGACATGATGATTCTATGAAGAAGAACCACAAGCATTTGTTTAGAAGGAAATACTAATGAAACTTTAGTGGAATTTTTTTTCTAAGGAGGTAAGAATATAACACCCCAATATTTTATGGTATTTACCTCCTAAATTAAATTCAATATATTTTATAACTTACATTCCACGCAACATCAAGCTTAAATTAAATGGGATATACTCTTAAATACTAACATGACCATTATAATAGTAATGTGATATTTTAGAATAGTAATATGGTTATGATAAAAAGAACCTCACCAATAAAATTATTAATATAATTAAGTATCTCATAAATGAAAATATTATATATTTATAACATCAAATAAGTAATAAATGTTTTAAAAATGATTAATTAAGTGTTAATATTTTTGTGAAACGTAAATGTTTATTTGATTTTTTATGATTAATGTAATGATTTATTTTTTAAAATAGATTCATATTTAATATTTTGTTCCATTAAAATTATATAATAATTTTATGTTACCATAATTAGTTTTTCAAAGTGTTGTAAAATATTTTATAATATTAAAATCGATATTTCTTGAATAAATGTTGATTTTAATTCTAAATTAAAATTCTCATATTTAGAAAATTATTTTCATAAAATTTATTTCATTTGTTAAATCAACGTGTCTAAAAATGGTTAGGGATAATTTTTTATATTTTTCTAAAATTGTTAAATTTTTTATGAATAGTGAAATAATTTAATTTATGATATTTAACATTACAAGATAATGATGTGAATTTTTGAGTCATTGATGATGTAATAACACACTAGTTATCAATCATATTAACTAGTTACAATATTTAGTTTCAATAATTAACACTATTGATTGTCTTTTGAAAAAATAAAAAAAATGAATAAAATAATAAAAACACACCCCTATTCACCCCTTTAAATACCACCCTACACCACCCATTATCCATAAACATAATTAGACAATAAGATTGTGTAAATTTTAGAAAAATAATTTACCAAGAATCTCCCCTAATTTCCAGACCTTATGAAATTACCAAAAAACCAAATCCAATTTTCTTATAGAGGTTCCCAAGGAGATGATATTGAATATATAAAAACCCTCCTTTTTCATTTAATTTATTTTAATTTATTATACTATCCTATCCTCCCATATCCATAGTGGAATTATAAAATAAGTATCATATATATATATAGTATTTTATTGTGCTAATTGATTATGAATCATAAAATTCTTTCCCCTCTCCTTTTATTTTAAAAATGAAAACATCATCCATGATGTGTGGATTCATTGCTTTCATGGGTGATTAGTTATATTTTTCTATTATCCCCTTCAAGCATGGACATAATACCAATATTATGGTTAAATTATATTTGAATATACATATTATATGTTATATCATGATTCAGGAACCAATATATACACACATAATATTAAATAAAATGACACAAGTTTGTGATGGTTATAAAACCCCCCATAACAAAAAAAGTCATTTTCAACAGAATTTTATCTAATGAATCACCACAAACCATATAATAAAATTATATATGAGACCATTTAATATTATTTATGATTATTAATAATAAATATTTTTACATCTGGAGAATTTATTCTCATTTTAAAAGAACTAAAAAAATTTATAAACAGGAGAACCAACTATAAAATAATGAAACAAATACTCTTGGAACCACAAAAGTAAACATTTCAACTCATAAAAATGGAAATAAATGAAAATAATAAAATTAGATTAAATAAAATATATGTTTAATAGGTTATGAATTAAGCAATTAATGAATCTAATTTGATTGTCTAAGACATTATGTAAAAGTGCAGAATGCTTTCAGACATAATGTAAGGGTTTCTCATCAAACGTTTACTTCTAGGGGATATATTCCATATTCGACCATAATTTATTTTTTTCTGTTTTAAATACAATATTTTAATATATCATATATATAATCAATTTATCTTCATGGAATTCAATGTTTCATTTTATGATCATTAATTTTATGGTGCATACAGGTCAACAGATTACGTAGTGGTAAGATAATTCTTAATCCAATTTCAATTCATAGGTTTAAACGTGTACTCCATTGATTATGTCATGGTATTATTTTGTGTAAAATTTGTTTTTGTTATATTATATTGCATTTCCATTTTAATGTAGATTTATAGTTGATAAACACAATAAATTCATTTGGTTAACTCTAACACATTCTTGTAAAAATACCCTTTTAAATGTGTCTTTCTAAAAATTTAAAATGATTTATTCAAAATTTATATGGCATGAGTGGATTTTCAAAATTCCATGATACCTTAATTTAGTGAGGAATTATTTATATGTTTACAGTGTTATATTCAAAAAAATTATTTCTATTATAATTTCACATCATTTTAAATAATTTATTTCAATGTAAAGTTGCATTTCTCTCAAGAATTTACTAGTGATTTTTTAAATGTATTTTCATCGATGTAATTTTTTTTTTTGGATATTATGATTAATTGAGGTTTATATCTTACGAAACCATCTACCATATTTTTTTGAATTTTATATGATCTTTTTGACTACGAATGAGCTATTTTTTCTTACCATTCATCATATTACCCTGGATTGTTTATGATTATGTTTATTGTTTGGGGAATATTATTTCGTATTATAATTTTAATCTGAATATATATGTCGATTATGTTTCATTTATGTTATATGAGTAAGCCACTGGACTTATTAAGTGATGGGTGGGACCCCTTATATCCCCACAATTAATGGGTAGTTCTCGTGAGATAAACTAGTTTGGGTATTACCTGATGTCTTACCTGATTTTGTATGATCTCTTGATAAATCATTGACGGTATGTTTATGATGTACCAATTTTTTATTTCCTCATTATGAGATTAGTTATTGATAATATATGTTTTTATATTACTTGTATAATATACATGGCTATGTTTCAATCTCATGTGATTATATATATGGAATTACTTGATTAGCTTTTATTTCTTCTATATAATGCTATATATTATGTTTTAATGATATTTGTTTTCATTTATTCACCATTAATTATTTTTTATATTTATTTATGATTGATTCAACTATATAATGACCTTTAATATGCATCTGATCTCACCCCTTATTTATATTTTATTTTTCATTGGGATTTCATGATGAATATTATTATTGACATGTCGGGACAATCTAAGAGAATAGGGGTCTCTCAAATGAAGTTACTATGAGGTATTCCATTTAAAGATATAATGTAATATATATGTTGGTATCTAATTTTCTAAATCTTCAAAACTGTTTGGTCCTATTGGATGTGATCTCTTCTAATCTGTACCAATGTAATAATGTAACCACCAACTCTAAGCTGCTTGGGATGGGGTCTTTACATTGAGATAAAAAATCCCAATATTTTACCACCCAATTCAACATTAGTATTTCATTTATTTACTATGATCATCATAAAATCTTCTATTTAAAAGATAAACTTGGTTTCAATGACTTCCATATGATATTTTTCTTTATCATCTTTTTCTATACATTATGAGACATCACATTGAAACATGATTCTTATTTCATTTAAAAAATTCTAATTAGTTATAGTATAATTCTTATTTCATGGATTTAGATTGAGTTTAGTCCCACTATATTTTTTTTCAAATCCTTTTAGACACCATGTAACATTGTTCTCAACCATTCCATATTGAAATAAATCCATAAGAAACAGACATTGAAAAAATCACTTACCTGTTTTAAAATTTTTCACCAAACGAGTCAATAACAAATCACTTACATCAAAATCTTTATATTTTTCATCATGAATCCAAATAATCTCCAAAGAATTAAATTACACTTCTGTTTATGAATGTTTTGAAACACCCCAAACCTAATTTCCCAAATATAACCTAGGTAGGGGAGCTACTATTCCTCAAGTGTTCTACCCCCTATGATCGAGTTATATGACTTATGTCAAGGGCCAAAACCAATCACGGGGATACCATGGACTCGAAATTAAATCTAGAGGTACATTATTGAATTTACCAAATGTTTTCAAAAAACTATTAATATAAAGAGAATAACAAAACCTAGTATACAAAAATATGGATCCAAATAGGGCCCCATAGTCTAGAGTATAAAAGAATGAACAACCAATATTATATAGAAGATATAAATTACAATAACATAATAGATTACAAACATAATTGAGAAAAAAAATATGTATTTAACAACCACTGTCAATATAATGAATATACTATAACTTTATATAATAAAAATATTGTAAAACTACTAAAAATTAAATAAAAAAATATTATTATCAAAATCACATGTTTATCCCTACTAGATCCTCAAACTTCACAACATATAATTCCCAAAATATATGGCCAACTGCAGATGATACCTATACCTTAAAAAAATGAAATTCTACTAATGTACATCAAAAATCATGAATTTTACATGGATAGTGTGTTTTTTTAATGACACGGAATGATTCTCTAGCTCTAATCAAAACAGTGAGTTCCATTGCGATATAGTGGATATACATGAAAATATATGGAGAGTGTAGGTTGTTCTCATGAAACACACCCTCCTTAAAAAATAACATAAAATACAAAAGTAAGTAAAAATGTTAGAATATTTAGTTCTAGAATTCCAACAAGATAATTAACCTCACAATATTCATCCAATGATTGTAGAATTAGTCATATCTCAACACAACATAGTCCATGCCCCATCACATAGGGAAAGGAACTATAACCAATTCTCAACTACTACCCTATCACTCATCAAAAAGTATCACATCGAGTCCAGAAATCATATATTGTCTTGTATCACCACCCAATCAGTTTGGATGGAGACTCACACTATATCAAATTACAAATCTAATATCTCTACACTCTCATTATTGGTGAGGTCATAGTCCCAATCATATACCACTTCACATACCCCCGCCCTCTCACCTATAGTGAGGTCTCATTTCATATAACATACCACATCATTTACCACCTATCTCCCACTTAGTGTGAGGGGTCATACCACATCGCATACCATATCACTTAACCTTACCGTATTATGTTGGTTTAGGACCTCATTAGAAAATATAGTATATAGTCAATCATAACATTAAATAATGTAGATATATTCTACTCCCAGATCCTAGATATTGACTGGTCCCCACATTGTGCTCATTTTGAGTAAATAACACCAATAACTCAACATAACCATCCATGAACAATCTCACCACACCACGTAATCATATAATACATGAAACTTCACAAGATGAACAATGAACTAGAAAGTTTTTCTAAATATTATCTCCTATAACTATTGTCTCATTCTAGTAAACATTCATGCAACTATAATTACACTTATTCTCTGTTCTTAGTCACAAAATCACATAAATAGATGATATTGTGTCAAATTATAGGAAACTAACTGTCCTCCTATCAATAATATAGGGAGCCATTACTCATCTCCTACCTCATATTTGGATTCAAAATAAGGATCACTACAACAAAAGGTTTATATCATAAACATTTAACCTACACCATCAATAACATAGGTTATAACTCCCACCATAACCAGTAAACCTATTAAAAATCCAATCCTTTAAGGATCTAAGGATCTATATAATTATTTTAGAAAATCAATAAATTCCAAAATGGTTAGTAGTGAATATCTCTTACATCACTCAGTTTATCACCGTATCAAACACCCACCACAAGGGTTTCCTATGGTTCTTAAGGACATATTCCAAAAGTAATATCCTCATGTATAACAAATAAATCTAATTAAAAATTCACCTATGGGAAGGTCTCAAATATTATTCCTATTCTATGATTTATTATCATGCAATAAAAAAATCCCATCTAACCATAAACATGGAAACTAAAGGAAATAATACAAGATTTTAAGAAATAGTGCATCCTCCAAATGGGGTAAATCTTACTAAAATAATATAATCCTATCCCCCCTAGGAATCCATTAATAAATGAGTGAGAGAACCCTTATTAAATACCTTAAAAAAGGAATGACATACCATCCTTTCTTAGAGTAGGAAAATGGAATACAATAGGGTTAAACTTTCAATGTAAAATACAATATTTATTTGAGACGTCATTTCAAAACCATCAATTTGAATCACCCTTTGAACATTGAAATTCAATTTTAAAACATTTCATTTTAAAAATATTTTTTCATTAAAACACATTTTTATGTCAAAATTTTATAAGAAAAAAAATTTCTCATATGATTATAATTAATTCCTCCAAACATTCAGAATATTGGTCCATCAAAAATTATTTTACCAAGGCTCCAACACCACATAATTTAGAAAGGTATGAAGTTATTATTATCCATAAGGACACCATGAGCTCCGCCCAGTTTATGGTTAATCTAAATGAATAAATTCGTATTTCAAGAAACATGATAATTATCAGATGAACATAATGAAATCCAATAACAAAGAGAATCAATATGGAAATGAACACTTACTATAACTAATGACCTATAAATTGATCCAAAAATTTTACCACCCACTATGAACCAATGAGAACATATCCAAAATAAATAAATCATTAAATTAGTAATATAAAATTTCAAAAAAACAAACATTAATGATGGCATAACTAGAGTTAATCTATTAGGTGGACCTATGATACCAAAACCACATTACAATGGTTTAGTACACTCCTATAACACACTCAGTCCTAAGAAAACTAAACTTCAAAACTAAAATTCCAATTTAACGGAAAATTTCATCCTAATTATAAAAAACATTTAATTAATTTCAAATGGAAACATACATAAAAATAAATGATGTGAAATGAAAGATAATAACCCTTATTTAGTCTCTTATACACATTATATATGAAAAATCTATCAAACAAGATGATTCCCCCATGATCTGGTGGAATCATCACTCCAAAACCATATTTAAGAAGACCAAAATTATAGCATATTAAAGGAAATAATATAAAGATGAGGAAGTTGACAGTCTTACATTGAATACTAATGAAAAAACTCTATAACATCACCAAATTAAGGGGATATCAAGGGTCTTTAATAGGAGGAGGAATAGTTGGATAGAAAAAACAATGGCCTCCCATGATCTCCATTCATTACCATGGAGGTAGGTTGAGTGACCATTAATAGATGCACCAAATATACTAAAAAATGGAAACAACACCACTAGGTAACTGATATTACCTCATTGGGTTGTTGGAGACTCCACTAGGAACTAGTGTAGGGAACCAAACACCTAGTATCCCAGGAAGAGGGGAAACTCTTCTTCCTACCATAGTGGAACATGCTGCAATTAATCTTGGTGAATTATGGATATTGACATTCACCACACACCATTTTTTAATGTAACACCCAAGATAAATTACTATGTGTTTTCCTTCCAAAATCAAAACATCTTATAATTTACCAAAAAAATGATTCTAACACCATTTCCCTAGTCAAAAATAAAAAATTATAATTCACACATCCATCAATATGATGAATATCTGACCCAGAAATTAGGTCACCAATGCTTATATCCATGATTAATTAAATATTACCCACTATAAATAATTTTATCCAAAATAATCCATGATAGTACTTTGGAAATGAATCCTCACCCAACCCAATTACCAACTCATCTCCAACTCACATACTTATTACCATGATTTACTAATGTTATTCCACTATGCGACCCCAATAACTATGCAATATTATTCACCAAAACTCAAGATACCCACTTACTAAACTCCCTATAACTCCATCCTTGACTTCCAATAAAATATATAACATCATTTAATTTAAATATAGAAATACATTATCTTTGTTTCTAATAATGATTCTCCGAGATCCCTTCCTATAAAAAAAACCAAACAACTAAGAAAGTGCACAAGAACACTGCTCAATTCCAAAATAATGAAATATAAAATATTATCACTCTCTATCCCTAAAGAACTCCCCAGAAAAGTAACAAACTACCAGTTAATGATTCTGTCTAATGGTTCTCCACTATATAGGAATCTCATTATAAAACACACATAATGTGGTCTAAAATAAAAAAAACAATGAAATTATATAGTTAGTTATTGAATCCTCACACAAATTTTTTTTCCATAAATCTAGGAACCCACATATCTTTCAAAACAACTATGTCATATCTGAAAACATGGAAATCAAAAAACCATGTAACTCCCAACCAACCACCCAAAACCAATAATTCTAGGTATTTTTAGGCATTGGTTTCCTATTCAAAAAAGGATCGTATGATTTTACACAATCCAAAAAATAACAAGATATTCAAGAAACACATCTTAGGATCCAAGGGATTTAAAAAATCATAATTCAACGAGCTAGCCATTATTTTCTTAGAAAACTGATCTCGTTTTCTTAATCCAGTATGAAAACCAATTTCAAAAACTATTTAAATTTATTTTTTTAAAACCCTAAAAATACGTAATCATTTTAAAATCTGTGACACCATGATTTATTTCATTTAAAAATGACTTTTAAAACCATATTACATGGGCCTAATTCCACTATTTGATTTTCCTTTCAAAACCATGTTTTTATGAGAATCTTAAACAACCAAGAACCATATTCCAATGAAATATATATTTGCACAATCTAAAATAAATAACTAAACCCCCAAAATTCCATACTAGTCTAACTATCCCTTATAATTTTTTTGTAAATTTATTGAATATATGAACATTTTATTTAATTAATAAATGATCTTGATGAGGAAAAATGAAAAAAATGTACATATTCACAAGTATCATGTCTTAATCATGAAACTTCATGATACATGAACATACCACTAACTCTCAATCAATCCATATGACTGATATCTCGTCTTATCTATACCAAATTTGAGTTTTTGATCAATAAAAACATTCATACCTAGAGAAAATAGTCCTGACACTAGATATACCATTGAAACATTCATTTCAAGAAATGACATTTTATCCAATAATATTCATGGTCTTCCTCTCAAAACATTACATTCTATATACATCTCCAGCTAACACAATGACATCTAAAAAATTCTTTGATACTAATTTTAAATTTCATGTAAAAGATAATTTTTTTTGAAAAAATGGTTCCACCATACCTAAGGTATTCCTCCCGTTATAGTAATGGATATTAGCTATTGGATTAGGCCTAAAACCATGAATGGTATTCTATTCCCTCCAAATTAAATTTTTATGGTAATTCCTAAATTTACCAAAGTTTTGGCAGGAAAATCCATTTAAATTATATCATAAAACATATATACATAAATAAAGAGCTAAGAGGTGGACCATAATCCAAACTATAATATATGTAAATAGTATATATGAAGCATCACAACATGAGAGTGACACCAAAACAGACATAAATAATAATATTTATCTATATAATGAATATATAAACACATTAGATAATAATAATGTAATAAAATAACTAAAAAGTAAGTAATAATGGAATCCAACTCAAATCACATGATGACCCTTTCCGAATCATTGGCCTCCAAAACATTTTAGGCTTGAATCATTTTTCATCCTCGAAGAGATACCTATGACTAAAAAAATACATGAAGGTTTGCTCATGTACATTGAAACCCATGCCACATATACGGGAACTATGTGAGTACAATGACCTAGAAGAATTATTTGGATCACCTCTACACATAGAGTGTTGTAATGAACAAGTGTATATTCATGGAATACTTTTTAGTGTGTAGGATGTGAATGTTCAAAACACCCATATAAAAACATAACACAAAATTTTCATGTAATAAATAACATAAAATAATTGTGTGCTAAATAGGAATGAATGAAACTTGACCTCACATACCTGGTTTAATTATGGTGAATGGAATAATATCACAATGAAAGATGGTATAAAATCAATCACCTATGGAGATGACCTAAAATTGACTTTCAAATACCCAATTACTTAGTGTATAGTCTCATATCAGTACTCGATATTGTATCTTATCTTATATCATCTCCATCTAACTTAGGTTAGGGTTTCATTATTCATTACATTACACATCCCATAATTCTACTCTGTCACGAACCAGCCCAAGTAGACCCTGAACCGGTCACCCGAGCCAATCCACAACATGTCCCGAGGGGCGTTCCTGATCCCTACGGGGTGGAAACTAGTGTCGGGAATCAAAACAAAACTAATGGGAGTGATTTTCCCGAGAAAAAAAGATAAATAAATAAATTCAGTGGAAAATAATAAGGAGTATCTCAAAATAAATATCTAAATAAAACTATTAAACAAGAATTGGAAGAAAATAAAACTAACCAAACTCAACGTCTAACCAAACTCTGTGTGACCTCATGGGTTACTCTCCGAATCACTGATTAATTTTCACCCAAGGCAAGAACACTCAAGATGTAGCTTTCACAAACACTAAAAATAGTAAACAACTATAGGCAGGGGTATTGAAACAAAGTAGGCTATCCTGATATCTATTCCTAATACACTTCCTTTAAAATAAGAGAAACATCATTTCATGATTGAACTACAATTTATAAAAGTATTTTTTATAAATATTTTACATAAAAGAAACGTATGAACCCTTGCACTTATCAATTTTCTAATATAGATTCATTTAATTAGTGTCAATAGAAATTTAGAAAGGGAAAGTGATGATTATATTTTTAGATTTTTTCAAATTGGATTAAACACTTTCATTTGAATCAATTTTTAGATACCTAATCAAAACCATCTCACCATATTCCATGAAAAAAAATACAGGAAGGCCCAATAGAGATCACCCAACAATGGCAGTGTAGGAATATATATACAAGCACCATCATCACTACTTCAAGAAAAAAAATCCAAAAATACATGGTTGAACCTAGGAGATCAAGAATAATCTAGAAGACACCAATACATGAGACCTCATCCTAGTTGAAATGTCACACGTGGTGAAATCAAAATTCTCAATACGCTTGACCATCCTTTATCAAGAAAGCTGAGGAAAATTCCATAGTAATAAACCCAATATATCTACCTACTATAGGCCACTGGTGAGTACCATAACCTACTAGTGCATCAATCATTCTTATAATATTCTCTCAATATGCTAGATTCTCATGCCTCATGTATTTAGGAAAGGAGGTGATCAAACCGATGCCAACCGAGCATCGAATCACTTACACACACACACAGATATATATATATATATATATATATATATATACACTACAGACATCACCCATAGACACTCCAAGGACTGATCTCATACCATTTATCAAAGAACATAAGGATTCCAACATTAGACACTCTCATAATGGATCATGAGGATTCCATAAGAAGGACATCCCATCCATTATACTCATGAAATTATGTCATGAGAAACTTCCCCTAGAGGTTTTCATAATAAACTAATTTTCATTAACTTCCACAATGTGGCCAAACAGGCCTTAAACCCTTTATTTTTCATAAACAGAAATTTATCATTAATACAAAATCCAGATTATTTTAAGAGGGACAACATTTTTATAAAAGTGTTAAATGATCATTAATCAAAAACTAATTTTAAAAAACCTTAAAACTCAACACTCATAAATTTATAAAACCAAAACCCACTTTAAAAACCAAATACACACATCTTTTAAATATTACACTACTTGAAACACATTCACGAAACCCATGATCATTATTTCCTATGTAAAATATTTATTAACAAGTCTGGACCATCCTTTTCCTACTAAAGAATGAAACTGAGAATTAAACTTAAATATTTATTAATTAAAAAAGGTTAAAAAGAATGAAATAAATGAATCATGAAATAAAAAGGAAGTGTAATGGGAAATCATACCTCAATGGTGAAACCAAGTTGAATTCTCGACGTTTGGCACTTTAGTCAGAAACCACCCAAAAATGCACCGTAGGGTTCAATGCACTACACAAAAATTGATAGAAGACTTAAAACGCTCATCGAACACCACTTAATAAGTGAGAAACCAAACAATAGTTATATGTATAGACCTTGGCTGTCAGTAGTGAACAGAAACAGAGTCAATCCGCTTGGCCATCGGCGGCAAATATCGGAACACACAAGAACAAGACCAGAGGTGGTATTCACATACTCAGAGAGGGGTTCATGCCAGAGCAGTGGGGGTGTAGTGCAACGTGGCTGGTCACATGTGCACAAGGGGGCCTCCACATAATAAGAGGGGATCAGACGGATGCGGGCTAGCCGGGGAGGCACACCGGATACGATGCGCACCGGCTGGATAACTACAGCAAGATGTAGTAATGTTGAGTGTGTGCCGATTGTGACAGGGGCAGAGGGGGCAGCGTGACAGGAGGAGGGTGAGAGCAGCGGTGTCTAGACAATGGTTCAGAGGCAGATCCGTTGTGGGTGAATGACATAGGGAGGATGAGAAAGGGTGAGTGGCTTTGCCGAGATAAGGAGACCGTGGCGGCCTTGGTATGCTGGTCACTGCAGGTGAGCGGAGCAGGGGTGCCAGGCAACAGAGGTGCGAGGCGAGGGCGATGGGGACCTTCTGGGTGCATGAGGCCAGGTGTGCAGAGGGGGTATCCAGATTCAGAAGGTGGTGAGTATGGTCTGGGTGAATGGGATAAGTAGGGTGGTAGGCTGTACGATAGGAGATGAGGTAGGCTGGGGCGAGCAAGAAGGCGAAGGGGCTGGCGGGTGAGTAGGAGGGCTGGCAGGCGAGTAGGAAGGCGAGTAGAAGGGTGACGGTCCATTGGGTCGATGCGCAACGCAAGGAGGTGGAACGAGAGAGGATCTGGTCACTGGGAGCAGGAGGCAGAAGTAGGAGATTCAGAGAGTTACGTCGCACAGAAGAAGAACAGAGGGGGAACATCTGCGTGGAAAAGAAGGGAAGAAAAAAAAAGACGAGAAAAAAACAAAGTTAAATAAAAGTAAAAAGTGCATAAAAATAATATTAATATTATTATAAATAATAATAATATTAAAACTAATAATAATAACTTTAATAATAATATAATAATAATGATAATAATAATAATATTATTAATAATAATAATATTAATAATAATAACTAAAAAAGGAAATTAATAACTAACATAATGATATTTAAAATGATAATTTTTATTTCGTTTCACTAATAAAATATTCATTATATTTATAACATTTTAATCATAATAGTATTATTTCAAAATTATGTAATAATAATATTATAATATGCACAATAGTATTATTATTATAATATAAACATTAACCTTCTTTTATCAATGTAAAATTTCATTTATCTTAATTTTTCAATTTACTTAATTTGTTTGTTTATATTTTTATTTATTTGAATTATCAGTAACTGTGCACACAAGAGGACTGAACGCACGGGCACTGCTAATGATACAGTGACCACACACAAGCCCGAAACCCACAAAAACATTAATCATTAAAAAAATTTAGACCCGCGCTCTCCCTACACCTTGGCGAGGCTAACCGAGACCAATAAATAAAAAAATAAAATAATTAAAAGGGGGTCGGGGTATGATAATTCTACCCACCACTGACACTTTATTCCCCTAGAAAGTCACTAATCCAATAGTTGACATAACTAGAGTCCATGGCCAGACCGAACCAGAAGAAGCTGAGAGGCTCAAGGTGACCATTACCAACACACGTCACACCCGACCAATTCAAGAACAATCACTACTTGAATTTGAGGGGAGAACATGGCAGGGTTATCCCCACCACAAGAATTTACTATCATAGAATCCTTGAATCCAGAACAACCCCCACCCCCCCCCCCCCACCCGAGGGGGGGGGGAACACAGGAACTCCCAAACCAAACTCAACTTACCTTCTCAACGATAATGGAACAACTCCACCACTTGTATTAAGAAAATATATTAGGGGGGAAACTGGAACACTGAGACAATGGGATGGAGGAATACCTTACAAAACCCAAAATCAATAAAGTAAATCCTACAGAGAGGGACCTGAACTAAGTAAGGACCCAAAAACATCATCCACTAATTTCATGAAAACAACCCCCCCTAATGAACACAACTAAGACCAACTCAAAAGTAGAACAAGTCCATTTATTCATAGTCCCACACCCTTCAAAGAAAATGAACAATTTAGATACCACACTAAGAGTAGATAAGGTCGCCTCAATCGTGGTAGAATGAGCTCATCACACCACTACAAGAAGGACAAGCTTATGATGGAGACAAGAATTGGATAAGAAAACATTGGATATTTCTCACCCCAAAGCTGAAAACAGGATTCAGACCAAGGTTCTACACACCCTCAGCAATTGTTGACTTAGCACGAGCTTCACCCCAAGACCTGCGGCTGGGGCCCTAATGGATAAAGCATCTCCTGCCTCACAGTCAAACATTTGCATCCTCTAGTACCTAACTCCCCACCGAACGATGCTTCTTTCAGAACTTACTCTAGTGGCCCGAAATGTTTCACAATTGCAAGACTTCAAAGGGATGTGACAAGGAGGCTTAGAAGCCTAAACTGACCACACTAGTGTTATGCGAGAGAACAATCTAACCAACTGGGATTCAGTACAGATGAAGATTCTTACCAGAAAGGGAACCTTTACAAGTGATGACACCCACTAACTACACCTAAGACTCTAACGACAATGAGTCATCCCACCTTTAATAGTCCAGAACTGAACCCTCAAATAACTATGGCATTGTACGGACCTTATCTACCGTAGGAGTTCCTAACATCCCTAAGACACACTATCTTTATGAACTACACAACTGCATCTAACATACTTTTATTACCTCGATAAGCAAGAAAACCACAAAAAGAACTATGAACTGGGCATAACTCATTAACAACTTTTGGAGGCTTTCTAGGCGGTATACTCAAAATAAAACGAAAAAAACACCATCGAAACAAGAATCAATCCAAAACTTAATCAAAGAAACAACAATATCCATGGGAAACAGGCTCATAAGCCAAATATATATAAATACAAGCATAAATCACTTTTCAAAAACTATTATTTCTTAAAAAATTTAAAACCCACCTATGGCCCCTTATGAACCATCACATGTGTGTTCATTCAATCTCGTTCACATCATTTGCGAAAAAGACCCCCCCACACATTCTCTATACATCCCCATGAACGTGTGAACCTCCATAAGGAGTTCCAGGGTTCAAACACTTCTTTTCTTTACCAAATCAAAACATATACCATGTTTTTCCAAACCGATACACTTTCTCTTTTAAAAAAACCACATTACTAGTTTCAAAAACAACTGGGAAGAAACCCCTTTTTAATTTCAAAATCACATTAATTTTTAATGCACACTCACATCAATTGAGTTTAAAATTAAACACAACAAACTATAAACCATCGGAATGAGGAATTAGTTTCCATTCCTAACTCGTTGACATATAGGTGAGTCATGCCCCAGGTAAGGCATAACACGAAGTAAAACTTGAACCGAGAATTTTTACACCACATGGGTCACCACCCCATGTCAGGCTGCAACGTGAACCAATTCTCCCCCATTGCTATCCATCAATACCAAACATCCAAACTAAAAGGACTCAAAACCCGAACTACCTCGGGTAACTCAGGTCCTATCGTGAGCAGTGGTGATTAGGAACAGACCCATAACCTACCTCCTGAGCCCTGAAAGTCCTAATATCCATATACCAGACACCCCAATAACAAGGGCCTCCTCTGATACTATTTTGTCACGAACCAGCCTGGTCGACTCTAAACCGGTCACAGGAGGCGATCCGCGACATGTCCCGAGGGGCGTTCCTGGTCCCTACGGGCTGGCAATAGGTGTCTGGCATCAAAAAATAGGTGGGAATGATTTGGCCCAAGAACAAAAGATAATTAAATAAAAGTAGAAGAAGATAATAAGTAGTAGCTCAAAATAAATAACAAAACCAAAATACTAAACAAGAACTAAAGGAAAATAAAACTAACTGAACTTGATGACCAAACTAACTATGTGTGACCTCGTGGGTCACTCTCTGGCTCAATGATAGTTTGTTGCCCTGGGCGAGCGCACTCAAGATGTAGCCTTCACAAAAACTAAAAATACAAAATAACTATAGGTGTGACTGTTAAAACATAGTAGGCTAGCCTGATACCTATTCCCAATGCACTACCATTAAAATAAAAGAAACTTCATTTCAAGTTTGAAAAACATATTATAAAAAGTATGTTCTTCTAAATATTTTACTTAAAAGCAATGTACAAATCCTTTCTATTAACCATTTTGAAATCTAGATTCATTTCATTAGTGTCAAAGAAAATTTAGAAAGGGAAAGTGATGTTTATATTTATATATTTGTACAAAGAGGATTAAACACTTTAATTTGAAAACCATTTTTAGAAAACTAATCAAACCCAGATCACCACTTTCCAAGAAAACAAATACAGGAAGGCACGGTAGAAATCAAACAACAATGGAAATATAGGTATACATATAAGCATCATAATCACTACTATAAGAAACAAAAGCTGAAAAGGCATGGGTAATCCTAGGAGATCGAGAATAATCCATATGACACCAATACATGAGACTTCATCCTCATTGACATGTCACACGTGATGAAATCAAAACACCCAATAGGCTCGACCATCCTTCCTCAGGAAGGAAGAGGGCAAATTACGTAGAAATAAACCCAATGTATCGACCTACTATGGGCCACTAGTCAGTACCATATCCTATCAGTGCAACAATCATTCTTAGAATATTTTCTCAATATGCCAGATTCCCATGTCTCAAGTATTTATGGAAGGGGGTGAGAAAACTGATGTCATTCAATCATCCAATAATATATATATATATATATATATATATATATATATAATGTGGAATAGGCATCACCCTGAGCCAATCCAAGGGCTGGTCTCATACCATTTATCAATGAACATAATGTGTCCATCATTAGACACTCTCATAATGGATCACGAGGATTCCTTAGTAAGGACATCACATCCATTATACACATGCATGTATGGCATGAGAAACATCCCCATGTGGTTTTCATAATAAACAAATTTTCACTAATTTTCACAAAGTGGCCAAATGAGCCTTAAAACCATTCTTTTTAATAAATTGTCATTTATCATTAACACAAAATCCACATTATTTAAAGAGGACACAGATTATTATAAAAGTGTCAAATGATCATTAATCGACAAGGCATTTTAAAACACTTTAAAACTCAAGACCCATTTATTTATAAACCCAAAACGCACATTGAAAACCAAATATACACTTCTTTAAAACATAAAACAACTTGAAACACTTTCATGAAACCCTTGATCACAATTTCATAAGTAAAATATTTATTAACAAGTCCAAACTAACCATTGCATGCAAAAAAATGAAACAGTGAATTATACTTCAATATTTATAAATTAAACAAGGTGAAAAAAGAATGAAATAAATGAATCTTGAATTAAAAAGGCTGTGCAAAGGAAAATCCTACCTCAAAGGTGAAACGTACCTGAATTTTTGGCATTTGTCAGTTTTATCTGAAACCACCCAAAAACATACCGCAGGGTTCAATGCATTGACAGAAGCCGTAAAACACCCATCAAACACCACTTAATAAGTGTGCAACAAAACAACGTATAAAAGTTTATAACTTTGATGTCAGCAGTGAACTGAAATGTAGTTAATCTTCTTGGCCATCAGCGGTGGATATCATAACACACAAGAAGAAGACCCGATGTGGTCTTTGCATACTCGGAGAGGGGTTCGCGCTAGAGAAGAGGGGGTGAAGTGCATTGAGACTGGTCGCGTGCGCTCAAGGGGGCTGCCGCGGAAGGGGAGCCGGTAGCAATGGTTGCGGGTCGCTAGGAGAGGCACACGGGCTGGGAAGCGCGCGGGCTGGATAGTTGCAGCAAGATAGAGGCACGTCCAGAGCTCGCCGACCATGACAGGGGCAGTTGGGGTAGCATTGCCGGAGGAGTTCGAGAGGTGGTTGGGGCTGGACAACGGTTTGGAGGTGGATCCACGGTGGTCAGATGATGCAGGGAGGAATAGCATGGGTGAGAAGCTTCACCGGGAGTAGGCGACCGCATCGGCATTGGTCGCGGGTCGCTACAGGTGAGTGGGGCTGGGGTGCCGGGCAGCGGAGGGGCGATGCGAGGGTGATGGGGACCTGCTAGGTGTGTGAGGCCGAGTGTGTAGAGGGCGCGACCTGATGCAGGAGGGGTGAGCACCGGCTGGGCAAAGGGGCTAAGTATGGTGACGGGCTGTACAGAAGGAGTTGAGGTCAGCTGGGGTGAGCCGGAGGGCGAGGCGGCTGGCGGGCGAGCGGGAGGGCGAGCGGGAGGGGGAGCGGGAGGGCGACGGGCTGCTGGGTCACTGTGCAATGGAAGGAGGTGGAACAGGAGATGAGCTTCTCAATGGGAGTAGGTGGCAAGAAGAAGGTGCTTTGGAGAGGTGCGACGCACAGAACAAGGGGGAACATCCGTGTGGAAAAGAATGGGAGAAAAAAGAGAAAAAATAAATAAAATCAAATAAAATTAAAAAGTAGATAAAAATAACACTATTATTATTTAAAATACTAATTATAATAAAACTAATAATAATAACTTTAATAAAAATATAATAATTATAATAATTATAATAATAACAATAATATTAATAATAATACTAATAATAACAACAAAAAAATGAAATTAATAACAAACATAAATGATAATTAAAATGATAATTTTTATTTTGTTTCATTTAAAAATAATAATAATTATTATATTTATAACAGTTTAATAATAATAGTATCATTTCAAAATTAAATAATAATATTATCATATGTGCAATAGTATTATTATTATTATTATTTAATCAATAACCTTGTTTTATCAATGTAAAATTTAATTTAGGTTCCTTTTTCAATTTACTCAATTTCTTTATTTTATTTATTATTTATTTGAAGTATCAGCAACCGTGCATACACTAGGACTGAACGCACTGGTATCGCTAACGATACGATGACCGCACACCGACCTGAAACTCACCAATAACATTAAACATGTATAATTTTAGGCTTACGCTCCCCCTGCACCTTGGCGAGGCTAACCAGGACCAATAAATAATAAAATAATATAATTAAAAAGGGGCTGCGGTGTGACACACCATCTAACTTTGTGTGAGGTCCCATACAATATTCCATAGCACATCTTATACTTCAATCCTTTAGGTGATGTCTTCTTCAACATCTGATACCATATAACTGATCTCCTCCCTCCCATAATGAGTGTGGTATCAAACAACAAAGCATACTATGTGACATACCTCTACCCTCACACTTAAGGAGAGGTCTCATACAAAATCACACAGGACATTATGTACATCCACCAACTCAATTAGTGCATGTCCATAATTGTTAGAAAAATTATATAGTTATTCATAAAAACATTCCCACTACCATATCACATACTCATCTCTCGGATAAAAACTTGTCCTTTTCAAGTGCTCTTCTAGAGGAAAATAAAATAAAAACTCAACATAACTACCACCAATTACATCACCATACCGAGCCATGACATAAAACAAGAATCTCCTAGAGTAAACATTAAACTAGATAGTCTTTCTATATTTCATCTCTTATAAGCACTGCTAAAATATAGTGTTCATTCATATAATATGAGTTCCCATCAAGTAATGTTCTTAGTGACATTGTGTCATAATATAAATACATAATATTTACTAAGAGGGATTGATTATACTTATCCCAGTAAAATAATCATGAATCTTATATATACTTCCCCCTATTTTGGTGAATATCGAGGTTCACTATGCAATATGGGCCACAATTTCCACACTCAACCCACACCATCAATCAAGAAATGTAGTACTAACTCACAACTTAATCATTGAAGAATATCTCTAGGATATCCTCTATAAAACCAAGACTATCATAAAATTGTTTGAGAACATCAATAAGGCCCAAAGGCCAAATGTTAAAATCCCACTCCTCACTTGGTTCATAACCATATCACACACCCACCCCAATTGTGTCATAATGGTTCTAAGTACCTATTCTAAAGAAAAACATGTAAAAAATCACATCCCAATGTAATAAATACTTCATCCATGGGTAGGTATCATATATGGTTCCTATTCTATTATGAATCGTCATGTTTTTATAAAAATATATTAGGAAACCCTAAATAAGTAATATAAAGTTAATAATAAAATATCGAGAAATCCTTAGATCATTTACACATGGATAATAAGATTAAAAAAACATTAACCAAGAATCTCTGTATTTCCTTTTAAAAACCATGTTAAAATCACCTTCAAAAATAAATTAGAGAAGTAAGACGTGTCTTTATATCTCACACTTGTTTATGGTAAAAAGAGCTAGAGGAAGTGTTCCATGTAAGGCCCCATTTGTTTTTATATTTCTTTGTAAAACCACTATATAAAATAACTGTTGTTACCCTGAAATTTAATTTTAATCTATTGCATATAAAAAAATCAATTTTATTTATTTTGTATTTAAATTTCATAAAATTTTAATTTTTTTTTTCATTTTATAAAACCTAGTGCTTTTATTTTTTAGATTTTTACTACCAAGATTACATACAAAATTAATGTCATATTGTTGTTGTTATAGAATTGGTGAGACACACCTTAGTTTGGAGAAATTAGTTGGCGAGAATATATAGAATAATTATGAATTCACCATTCCCTTATATTAATTTAAAAAAAAATGTTTTGTTATGTAATTTATATTTTTAAGTTTTAATACTTTTAGAAATAGGGTTTTTTGAATATGGTGCTATTAAATCCAGTAATGTGGCCTCATTCCTCTATTATCAAATGATTTGTTTGACAAATATTTTCTTGATTTTTCTACAATTTTTATTTTTATTTGGATATAATAATTTTTATATTTGATAAAATATTGTGTGTACATAATAATTCAAATTATGTGAAGTACATAGTTCATAATGGTATAAATGGGTTATAAGTAAAGTGATTTAAAAAATTTAATTATATATGCGAGGTGTACTGGGAAGCATAAAATAGGGAAATCCATAAAACTAATCTTGTTTTTTGTATAAAGGTTTCTTTTTTATGAACATTACTAAGGTAAACATCATCCATTTTAATATCTCCATTTTTAATGGTAACACAAACTTGTAATCATTAATTTAATAGAGGTAATTAAAAATCCCTATAAAATTATTGGTCTCTTGAACTAGAAGAAGGTTATGCCCAAATGTAATCAAATCTAGTGGCAATTTAAAATTTTTAATCTAAATAGGATAGAGGATATTTTAGTGACTCTCAAAGGTTTAAATAGTTGTATTAGATATGAAAAAACTCACAAAAAATAAAATTATAGAATCAATTATTAAATATAGGATACTAGGTTTAAGGGGCTCCAATAACACCCACTAGAACCTCAGTGCTTAGCCATCAAGAGTGTATCAGATTAATTAATGGGGAATTCTCATTTCCCCAACCAATGGGAACCCATTAGACCACACGAGTCTTTGTTAGGGGTCTTTAGGATTTAATTAGTGAAACATGAGCTCCACTTTATATGGGGTCATTTTAACCTTTTCCATGTGGATTTTTCTAAACCACTATATGAGGTTTCCTCTCTAAGTAGCTCAAAAGTGGCGAGGGAGCTCCCTCTATTTGTCATATTCCAATGCTTCTTCCAATATTCATATTTGTGGTATAGGTGGATCTAGTTTCTTTATTTTCATAGTATCCTACCACCTTTATCCCATATTAATTTATTATTTATCCTTATATGACTTTACATAATATAGAATGGTATTTGATGAAAACATTCATAGGATAATAGTTAAATTATTATAGTTTAATGTGGGATTTAGTGTACAGTGGTTAGAGGTGACTGGAAGAGGATAAACACACATTGTTTATAACTCCCTGAGATTTTAAAGTAACACTATTTTCAATAATGTATACATCTTGCTTCACTATTATTGACCAAACCATGAAATATTATTAGTTTATGATAGTTATAATATAACTATTGAATTGTTGGGTATTAATAGAAGTGATTGTATTAAGGAAAAAAATATAAAGGTCATAATCAATAATAATGTTTTGATAAATTCATATACAATATGAAATTAATTTTTGGTAAATTTATTTTATATTTCAAAAAAGTTTTCTTAAAAATAGATTTTAATCATAAAATATTATGAATGATTTTTGGGAATTTTATAAATTAAAATTTAAAAAAATGAAATTATTATAAAAATCAGTATATCAAAATTTTCAATAAGGTGAAAATTTAGGATTTTTTTAGAAATAAGAATTTCTAAGTGAATAGTAAAAATACTGATTTTTAAAGAAATATTTATTTATCATTAATGAATTTACAAAATTAATTTATTTTTTAAAATAGTTTCAAAGTAAAATTAGTTATTTTATATAAATAATAACCTAGTTAGGTGGATTTGAATCAATTTTATAGATGAATTTGATCTGAAAATATTTTTACATTTATGATGATATTTTTCTTAAAAGCTATTTTTCATTGTTGCATTTGTAACATAAATTAATTTCTACCAATTCTATAAAGAAATTAAACAATTAATTCAATATTTATAATAACGAGTTCCATATTTTTCAAATATGTCCCATTAATTTTTTTGTGAATTTTAATAGTAATCCATGATTTTTTAAATGGTAATTATAAAACGAGTTAATTAGTTATAAAAGTAATGTGATGAGGCCTTTAATTCTTCCAAAAACATTTTTTTTAATTTTATGATTCTATTTCATCTTTAATAATCTAACTTTTAAAATATGTACTTTTTTCATTTTAATATGATTTTAACCTTTATTATATTTAAGTAAATGATAAATAAAAAACTGTCCCTTTTATGCTTTTTATAGCTATAATATTTCATGATTGTTATAAAAAATATATATTTGGTTCTAAATAGTTAATTTACAAAATTGTGAACTATTTTTATTATGGTAATTTATTTTTAATTGTTAATGATGAAATAAGATTCTTAAATTCTTAGGCACCACTGGCACAATTCGTGTCCTAGAAGTAAAAAAATCATATAAATTTTTTAGTATATATAAAAATTATATTCTTTTAATTGAATTTGTAACATGAATTTTATTTGTAAATGTATCAAAATATAATATTTTGAATTTTTTTATTTGAGAAATATTTACATCATGTTTTTTATATCAAATTACGTAAATAGTTCCTAGAGTGAAATTAATAGCATTTTATGTTAAATAATAGTTTATTAAATTATTTAAAAATCAGAGAAATATTTTAGTTGGACAATTAGAATAATAAATGGTCTATAATTTCACAACTTTTCTATTTATTATCCAATTTTCAACTTATAAGTAATATTATTACCCTTTAATGTTGAAAATGTCACTACCACTGTTAAGGTTATAATTTTTTAACTAAAGTGTTAATTCAAAAGAAAAGAGTTAAAATGATATATAAACATATTGAAGTTTTATTGGATTATTATATTGAGACCATATGTTTCTTATCGTTGAATAGATTTTATATTAAAACAATTTTACATTATTTGTAGACATGTTATATTATAATATTTCATGTATTACTAAAAAAGACATTACAGTTTTTTATAATAATTAACATTTTATTTATTGATTTAAAATTAAAAAAAAATAATTTTTTAAATAATGATAATGGGATGTGTTTGAATCAAACATGGTAAATTTATGAGTCACTTATACAATTATATTAAATTTCTTGACCCTTAAAGAGTAAAAATCATTAATATCGTGATAATTGTCCAAATAGCCAACATGGGTTAAAACTAAGGGATAAGAGTGAAAAAAAATTAGACAAATATTATTTTATTCGAGTATTTAGACTCATTATTATATTAATTTAGTAATAAATAAATTTGGAAACATATTTCCTTGCAAAATAATTTATATTAATTTTATACATTTAGAAGTTCCAAGAGTACCCCACCCCTCACTTACAAATTGGAAACTCTTCTCCTTCTTTATTCATAATATTTAATCTTTATCACTCACCCAATCCCTACCATATTATCACCCTATTTTTCTTCATCAAATTAAATAGGTTCTCTTCAAAAAGACCATCCTTTCAATGCTTAAGGTCTAATCTTAAAATGGATTCTCAATTAAGAGGCTTAACTCTTAACCGATATTTTTCATTTTAATTTCTTATTATAACTCCTCTAAAACACTGGTGTCAATTATAAAATAATGTCTTCAATATTGTTAATTTATTTTGTTATTATGATAATTATGGAATAACCATAATCTACCTTATTCCCAACCATTGGAAAAAAATAATGTGCCTCATGCAAACATATGGACTTCAACCTCCATGAAACGATGTGGTTTTATTTTATTGTTTTATTTTTACATTTATGGAAATAATGATATATTTAATGAACATGTTTGATATAAATGATATAAAAATGATCCTAAAATGGTAAATTATTATTTTCTATTCTTTTTTTCATCCATCAAAAAGTGAAAAATATGACCTACCATTATATGAAAGATATAATTCATTTTCCTACCACCAAATTTTATGGATAAATAAATAAATATATATATATATATATGATATTTATTTTGTGATGAAAATTTTGGAGATTATGGACCATGATCAAAGTACAATCACTAGGACCGTCGAACCAAAATATGCATGAAAACTATAGTTACCAATACCTTTCACACACAAATACCACAATTTGATAAATTAATATTCATTAAAAGAACTAATGATTCATAATAGAATCGTATAATTGTATTTTCTTTTGGATAATTAGAATCATAAACAAGTACTTCAAAAATGATCTACATCATATTCGACTAAGTTAGACATTATTATAACCCTTTTAGACTCATTATTTATAAAATATTTCTTTATAACATTGGGAAAAGGAAACCTAAGAAAGCATGAGCTTAGATGCTCAGTATGAGTAAACAAGGGCGGTATCAATGAACACATAAACATAACATAAGGGTGTGAGTACATAAGATTATCATTTAAAATCCACACCCTACATATCAAAAATCCTAATAATGAATATGAAAAAATATTGTCAGTTCATAAGACAAGAATTATGAAAGAGTCAAAGAACATGATCCATGAGAGAATAACATTTGTTGGATTTGGTTACCTAGAATGAATATCTTTATAAAATATGATAATATTGTATTAACATCTTTTAATATTAAAAAATCCTTATCAAATCATGATTATTATTCTGAATAACATAGTATATGATAATTTATTAAGAGTACCGATCACACTAAAAGGTCATTGAAGTTCTCTGTTATGATGAGATCCCGGATGTGCTGTGGTACTATTCTTGAATAAAAGTTATATTTTTAGATGATATCACTCGATGTTCCTATATAAGGATATGCATATTATTATATATAATTTAAGATTATTATAAAGAAGTTTTCTCAGTTGTGAACTTATATGTATTGATGTAAACCATGCCGATAAATGTTCTCGGAGAAGTCAGATACATTGGGTGCATCACGAGTAATATTCTATTAATGAATTATATGAGAATAGATTTATTCCTTATGTTCGTTAATAGAAGTTAATATCGTAAGACCTTTGATGGAAATTATATTGCCTAAATATATCCATGTCCATGTTGTTCTATGGGAATGTTATATTTCTATAAAGTCAAGGAGATAGATATCAAGAACATGGTGTAACTAAAAGGAAAAAGGTTGAGGAAATCTAAATTAATGATTTCATGATTGCAGATTCCACTTAGCATATCATGGAACTATGAGTTAATACAGTTGGAATTTGGAATGCCTACCTAAAACCATTCGAGTTACATAAACAACCAAATTTGGGGTAATGAGAAGCAGAACATGGGTCCTTTCCACTTGAATACCTAATAAATGGGATATTCTGAAGCTAATAATGAAGGATATGGGGTTTATATAAAATATTTGGAGTATAATAAATATAATATTTATTTTTTAGTCAAAACTTATCAAATAAAGTACAAAAATTATTATATTGTTAATTTTTAGGAACAAAAATAAAATGAAATCAAACATATCATTGTGATCCATACATGATGAGTTAAACCTTATCACCAACACCAATTTCTATGATTTTCAAATAATCCTACAAGTCATCCTTCACTATGAAAGGAAACTGTATGTGTTAGAAGAACCGTTACCAGTTTCTCTTGGGAATGAGGTATGTGATGAAGAGATATCCCTCTATGAGAATCGTCTAAATGATGGTACATATGTTTAGTGCTTCATACTATCATCCATGTCCAATGATATTTTAATTAAATTTGAGTATATGGATTTCTATAGCATGATTTATCACCTTTAAGATCTCTACAAGAGAATGTGTGAAAAGAGAGGTCTCAGACCCCCAAGGAATTTCTCACAACTAATCATGGAGATTTTTTTCCAACTAGGCCTCATGTAGTCCAAATTATTGTCTACATTGAACATGTAGACATCTTATAGATTAAATTCCTAGATTATTCGTTTATATATATCATACATTTATCACTTTTTAACAACATCTCCAACATTTTTTAATTACAATGTGATCAATAATGTTAAGAGTCTCTCAGAACTTCTAAAAATGATTCTATAAGTGAATAAAGACATTGGGCATGATAAAACCATTATAATTATGGTGAAAAAGAAAAGGAAGAATAAGGAAAAGGTTCTCAAGACATACAAATAGTCTAAATCACCAGAACACTATCCTTCTAAGAAGAATAAGATTTAGTGGTAGGGATAGGAAATTGATGCAGTATCTTTTTTATGTGGCAAGCTAGGCCACTTGAATAGGAAATGCACCCAAATATAAAGTGAAGATAAAGGTGCATTTTTTATCAAATTTAATATTTCCATTTATACAAATTGTTTATTATACACAACTCTTGGTGCTCACATCTATATCCAAATTCAGGAATAATGTAGATTCATGAAGATTTACAAAGGAGGGGTCAATCTGCGATCTTCCAATGGTGTGTGACTGGATACTCTGTCTAATAGAAACTACAACATTTCCTTTTAATGTGATGGATTTTGGTTTTATGAGATTGTTATTATATACCTATAGTTACCAAGAATATAATTTTCATGTCATGTTTAGATATTGATGGGTTTATTTTCAAATTTTGAAATAAATTTTGTCTCTTTTATAAAAAAACATATGATATGTTCTGGAAAATTTAAATAATGATCATTATATATTAAATTATGAAAACTAGGTGTTGAAAATTTATAAAGAATCATGGTCACATTTCTTATATAACACCCAGATGTGGTATCACCATCATGATCATGTAAAAGAGATATGTTTGACAAAGATCAGTAAAGATGTTTATCTAGACTCTTCTATGTTAAATCCACATGATATATGTCATTATTGTTTACAAGTGAAAATTTCCAAACTACCATTCGGTGGATAGGGTATAAGGGCCACATAACTACTAGGATTGATACAAAAATATGTGTGTGGACCATTTCCAATAGAATCTAGAGGTCGATATTATTACTTTATTTCATTTACTGATGACTTGAGTAGATATGTCCATGTTTACCTAATGAGGTATATGTCCAAGAACATTGAGAAATTTAATGCATTCAAAAATAATGTAGATAATTAGATTGCTAAGAAGTTATATAAACTTTGATCACATAAAGCTGTGAATATATTAACCAAGAAGCCAATGAATTTCAACCGGAGTTTGGGAATCTATCACAACACACTCCACCTTATACACCACAGTTGAATGGTGTTAGTTAAAGGAGGAACCATACCTTGTTAGACATGGTAAGGTTGATGAATAGTCCTGCATATCTTCTAGTATCATAATGGGTATATTAATTAAAAATTGAGGCATACCCATTAAACTGAGTTCCATATAAAGAGGACAGTGGAATTTATTTCAAGTTTTTGAGTGGAAAGAAAACCATTTTTTCACATAGATGTGCATGGGGTTACATGGAATTTGGAAAATCTTTTTTAGGAAAGAAATTTTCACCCAATCGAATGAGGTGTATCTTTAGAATGTATCCTAAGGAAAAAAGTGTTACTACCTATAAAAACCCTTAGAAAAGAAAGTGATTGTCTCCAGAAAATCCGTATATCTTGAGAGGGTGCACATCCTCAAATGGATAATGGGATAACATTTGCTTCAATGATGATTATGGCCAAGATACATAGGATTTGGAGCATGAATAGATTAAACTTTTCCCCATGGAGGAATTAATTCCTAAAACTAAAGTACAAAATTATATTATTAGAGAGGTAAGAGAACCAGAGAGATATGATTTTCTGGTCTCTAAGGATGGTGACTCATTATTTTTGGAAAATGATGAACCTCTCTACAAAAAGGAGGCTGTAGAATGCTAAAATGTTGAAAGATGGAAAGAAGCCATGAATTTTGAAATGGTTTCTATGTATCAAAACCAATATTGGTTTTTGGATGATGCCCAATTTGATGTAAATACTGTTGGATGAAATTGGGTATTCAATATGAAACCGGACATGGAAGGTAAACTAATTACCTATTAAGAAAGTCTAGTGGATAAAGGATTTAAATAGTGTTATGTGATTGACTACGATAAACCATTTTTCCAGTTTCCATGTTAAATCTATTAGAATCATACTTGCTATAGAATCTTACCATAACATTGAGTTTTGGAGATGGATATCAAAACTTAATTACTTAATGGGAACCTTTTGAAAGGTCTATATATATGAAACAACTTGAAGGATTTTTTCTCCAGTTAATGAAAAAATTAATTTCATGTTGTAGATATCCATTTATGGATTGAATTAAGAATCCATGTCAAGGAACATTTGATTTGATGAATCCATAAAAGAATTTGGTTTCCTTAAGAAAAAATTTGTTTCATTTGTTTAACAAAGTTTTAATGTGATTGCAGTTATTACCCTTGATGTATATGTTGATGACATATTACTTATTAAAAATGACATAATAGTCTTGCAATCTATTAAGGACTTGTTGAACATGAAATTCTCCATGAAATACTTAGGTGAAGATGCCTACATTCAAGGGATCTAGATCATTCTTAATAGATCCAAGAGGCTACTTGGACTAAGTAAATGTACATATATTAAGATATTTAATATATAAAAATCCAAAAGGGGTTTGGTTCAAGTGTCACATGGTTTACATATTTCTATGAAAATGTGTCCTCAAACAAAACAAGAGAAAGAGAGAATGAAAAATATCCCATACACATTGGTGATAGGATCAATCATGTATATTATGTTATGTACTAAACACGATGTTAAATATGAACTGATCATGGTAGGAAGATATCAAGCCGATCAAGGAGAAGAACATTAGACTATTTTTAGGGCTATCCATAAGTATCTGAGAAGAACCGAGGATATGTTCTTGGTGTATGGAGGAGAGGACGATATGGTTATCCAGGGTTATATTGATGATAGTTTTCATATAGACCAAAATGATCTAAATTCACAATCATGATATGTTTCATGTCTCAATAAAGGAGTTGTTTGAAAGAAGAGTTTAAAGAATCCAGTTGTTGCTAATTGTTTTAGGAGATTTTTAGAATATATCATCTTCTGTTTTATCCAAGGTTTCCATTTGGATTCATAACATTGTCCAGGATATTGATGTGGTACTTAGTAGTAAATAATAAATCACATTTTATTGACATAATAATGCAGCGGTGGATCTTTCAAAAGATATAAGGTCACACCAATAGACAAAGTATATACTCTAGAAGTATCATCTATTGAAAGGTTTATTTTATAGTGGTGATGTTTCAATAAGTAAAGTAACCATGTAAGAGAACATAGTGGACCACTTGACTAAAGGCTAATCTCAGCAGAAGCATGAGTATCCTATGAGAGGCAGAAAACTGAAGGTAGTTAGTAGTTGTATTTAGTGAAAGTGGGAGTCAGTTTGAGTTGGTTCCCTAGAACCAACATCTTTGTACTTTATAATAAACTTTTATTCATGATTTTTGTATTAATAAAGACAATATAAGATCTTGATTATTATTATACATAACATAATATGTGATAATTTCCTAAGAGTAGCAGTGGAACCAAAAGGTCATAGTAGTTCCTCATAATGATGGTAACCATGAAGTGTTACGACAAGATTCTTGAATATATGTTCTACATATGAATGATATCATTTCTGGGAACCAAATGATACATTCTATTAGGTGTGGATATGAATAGGAATTTGAGGCACATTCTCATGGTGTAAACCATTGGTAATATCCAGTATAAATATTATGATAATGATACCTACCAGTAGGAAATACACATTTCTATGAGTCATTGGATGTTCCTATCTTTGGACATGTGTATTGCTCCTTAGACTTTAATATTTTTATTAATGAGTATTATGAGTCGCACACTTAGATGTATTTATGAAACCTTGATGACCGATGTTCATGGAAAAGTAGGATATGTTGGGTATGTAACGAGTAATATCGCATTAATGAATGATATGAGGAAGGATTTATCCCTAATCTTTATTAATGGAAGTTAATATCTCAAGCCCTTTTATAGAAATGATAGAGCTTAAATAAATCCATGGCTATGGTGTTCTGTAGGTAGTTTTTTTGGAAATCCAATGACCAAGATATCGAACATGTAGGTTTATGGCACTAGCATGCAACCTACTTGATTTGAGATATTGTGATAAAGGAATTATATTACACTGTAAGAATTAATGTGAGGTGACATTCCATTACATTATTAAATTCATTCTTTATGGGTGACTTGGTGTGTTGCTAGATGCTAAACATGGACTTTGGGATACTTCACCTAATTCCCTTGAGAGGGAGGCCTAGAGTGCCACACATTATGTGTGTCCAGAATCTTAGTTATAAAATATTCTATGATTTATTATTTAAAAAGTTGAATAAATATTATTCTAGTATGTGGTTTAATAATTATCCATGTATTATTGATCTCATTTATTTGATCATTAATTATTTGAGAGAATATATTATGAGAGGGAAATTTGATAAATATTTATTTTGTATTTTTTAAATATAATATTTATTTATTTATTGGTGAAAGATTCATTGATATTTATTTAATATATTCATATAAATTACTCAAGGACCACTAAATATTATGGAGGAATGGCAGACTGAGTTTAATGGCCTGGTGAGAAATTATAACATGGAATATTATTTAATTAAATAAAATTTAACTATAATTCTCATATACAGTTCATGTGGAGAAATAATAAAAATAAAAATAAAAATAAAAATAAAAATAAAAATAATAATTCATAGGAAAATTTGGCTGGATTAAATAAATAATAAGGGAACTTGTGCAATTGCTTTATTTTAACCCCATAAATAAAAATACCTGATTGTGTTATTTTCTCACAAGGCTATTCGGTTGTGCACAACCAATATTTGGGAATCATCTCAAGCCAAGATATATACCTTCTACAAAAGCACTCCCAATAATGGCGAGAAATAATACTTCACCAGATCAAGGATAATGCTTTGGAATTGATTCTTGAGGCAATTAAGGCAGACAACACAAGCACAAGGATCTTCTGTGCTATCACCCAAAGTCTCCTTCAACAATTTTTGGAGATTTGTGGAACATGTGTGGATATTTGCTAGAATAAAAATTTACTTGATTTGTACAAAATAACAATGGTGCACCATAAATCTGTTGGTAGACTCATCCACAATGAAATAATTCCATAGAGGCAATTCATAATATAATTATATTAATTATATGAAATATGTGCTGATCTACTATCTCTTGGGTCCCATTAAATTCTTAATATTTTATATCATTGATTCAATTCCATTGATTATAGTGATTAAACATTGTATAGATCTTGTATTGATCATCGATTATGAAAAAATGAATGATGGGCACAACCCATCGCAAGCTTCCATAGTGCCCCAAACCTTCAACATTTTCATAAGATATGGAATTGTAGCATCCACATAAAATTATAACTTTGTGAACATGGGTAAATAGAAACAAGGTCACACATTATGTTAAGAACATGAAATCAAGACTTTTCCTAAACTTATGGATATGGAACTTTTTCAGAAAAATTATATTGTAAACATGAAATATAGTGTCATGCATAAGCTTACGAACATGAAAACAAGGTCCATGCACAATATTTTAGACATGAAAACTAGTTCCACACATAAAATTATGAACATGAAATCAGGTTCAATTATAACACATTTAAGTCATGATAAATCCATTTTTACCCATTTCATTTAAAGTAGATATTGGTTCCACCCGTCATATAATGAAAATAATACATATATATGACACAATATCATTAAAAATTCATCATCACAAAACAAAATAGATGAAATAGATATCATAAAAATTTAATCATAATATGACCAGTGGAAATGGGGAATGAGTTTCATAAAAATATTATCATCATAACCACAATATATATAGAAAAATATTAAGGATGGTATCCTTGGATAAAATACACAGTAAAGCTTAAGTAACATTAAATAATGTCAGCTTAGATGGAAGAGGATTTTTAAAGATCATGTGGATCATATATTAAAGGAAGTAAAATTTCCATTTTGAAATCACTTCTTTAAAACCTAAAAAATTGGAAAATATTATTGACAAAAAAATTATCTACAAATAACCATGAAAAATTAAAAGTTATTATTCAAGTATCTAAAAATTTATGTTGGTCAGAAATTCAATTATTTACATTTAATTCAAAAAGAACATTCTTTTGAAAATTTTTATATAGTAAAAATGTACCTCAATTAGAAATCAACAAGAATATTAATTTCAACACAGTTTTTTAAAAGTAATTTTTTTTATAAATGACATTATGCAGTCATTGTAGAGTAGTAAAAATATTCTGGAAATTTATTTTAAAAAACATGTACCTGGAAGAGAAAAGATCATTGACTGAAGAGTTAAATAATGTATATTTTATAACAAATACACATTTTCAATCACTTGAGTACTTAAGGTGAGTAAAATTAAATGAAAATTTTTATTTCTAAATAAATAAATAGAGAAAAATTTTATTTTTTCGTTTTAGAGTTTGATAAAATTAATTGATCACCAAAAACAAAATCATAAACAATCCTGATAAACAATGATATTATAATATAAAACCCTAACAACTTTGGTAACTTAAAAACCATAAGTAAAATGAATGAAATATATTTATATGTAGAATATTATACAATTATATTCATGGTAATAATAATAAAATATATTCAATGAAAATATTTGTTCTATATAAAGCAAACAATTAGTGTATAAGGAATGTGTCCCATAGAAGTAAACATGAGACGAAAATCCCTTACCCCGAGATCTACTTTTTTAGAAAGTTATTTAATTTTCTACACAATAAATTTCAACTTATAGTAATTCAATAGCATAATCATGTATATTCTTATTATAACATATATACTGATTATATATATATAGTAATCTATAATGGTTGATATTGAAAAATTAATTATAACGTTCAAGAAGACGGTATGCTATACATATACATGATTGCTATTTTCATTTGGAAGGGAAAATTTTAAATAAAAATTCACTATTCAAAAATAATTATTATATAATAAAAATCATATATATTGATAAATTTCATACATATTTCAATCCAATAAAATTAGAAATTCAATATGAATAAAATTTCTTTTTCTAGGTAGTAGTCTACACTTACACATAGTCCATGATATCAATTTATGAAATTTTGAAAGATAATTAGAAAAATTAGATATTTATATTATAGAAGAATAATTAGTTCACTAATATCACAAATAAACTATAATAACATTATAATACTGATCCATATAGTATGGTAATGAAAATCAAACTGTATCACTATGTGGAGATGGTAAGTCGTACGTATGCATGAGAAACACTTTCACTTATTAATTGATGAGAAAGTGGGAGGATAATATTGGATTAATAATAATAATAAAAGCATAGTGTATTTATACAAATTAATCTATTATTTTATGAATAATATAAAATTTCTATATGATATAAAAGAATAAAAAAATACAGTGATCGGTTGAGGTGATTACCTCTTATTGGAAACAACTCATTTAGATTTACTCTTAAGGATTATTATGTTTGTCTTTTGGGAGGAGAAGAAAATTTAGAATGTGTACAAGGAATTTCATAAGGAATTCTGAAAGGTTATGGTCATGTTAAGAGGCTCAAAGTGGTGTGACTATGGGAATGGATTGGTGCCCTTTTTTAATTGAGGGGAGGGGAACTTAGGGAATTTATTAAAATATTAAAATAATATAAATTTATTCCAATTTTTAAATGTCACAATATTGATAAAATTAGTTGATAATATGATGATTAGTCAAAATATGCTCATATAATAAAATTTGGGCATTTCTATAATATATATTTACCAATATCTTTTTGAGTTACCATTTGTTAACCCATTTGAAAATTTCTATAATAATAAAATTTTCTACCATTTATGGTTTATTAATGTTATTATAAAATTAGAAAAATTAATATCACATGTTCTTCCTTTAGTTATGGAAATTTTTAGTTTTAGTTTATTTTCTTGGTTTTGACCTAATGTGAATGCCTAGTGAGGAAATGACGGAAATATTGGTATATAAGGATTTTTTGGAGCTCAAATCCCATGTTTTTGGAGAAAACAACTCGGTGGAATAGTTAGTATAAACTCTGTGACCATGGATGCATAGTTTCAATAAACTATATTCTGAATTTTAGAGAGTAAAGTAGGGACACATGGTTTGAGGAAACCATGTATCCATGGTGGCATGTATGAGTGTACCATATTTAGTTTTCTATATATTCTAAAAGAACGAGTTTTGTATGGTTTCAAAAACCATGGGTAAGAACCACGAGATATCCCTCTAAAAAGTGAAGGTCACATAGTTGGTGAAAATTTTGGTCAACTGTGTTGCCAAACTATTTGACCCTTATATTTTTTGTAAAATTTCCAAATTTACTATAACATATTATATTTTCAACCCATAATATTAATTATTGTATCCAAATGATGGAGGTGGGGGTTATTTTTCTCTCATTTGATCTTTTTAAGCCTATTATAGGCTTTGATCTGATTACTTCATCTAAAATCTGATTCAAGATCCATTTATCACCTTGGATCTGTGTCATTTATTTATTCAATCCTTATTCTCATTTAATTGTATTCATTTATAATAAATCATTATTTTGGTGTTATATAATATTCCCTATTTCTATGGTATTCATTCATTATTCCATTTTCATACAATCAAGATTGAGATAGGAGTTGATACATGATGAGTGTTCTACCATGAGTATATTGTAGGTGGTATACGCCTTTTCCCACAATGTCTTTTTATTTTATAACTAGTTTTCATTATGACACATTTCATACATACCACTTTTTCCCATTAAATTTGTTAAATTCCTTGAATAAATTACATTGACATTGATAGGTTTCCCACTTAAAACCTTGTCATTATTGCAGGTTTCCATCCTCAACACAGATCATCCATGAGGTGTGTTTTTGCATATGCCCCATGAGTTACCACCATATTTGGTTCATGTGTGAGATCTAAATATTAGTGGAAACTATAATGAATTGAATGAGATATCAGTAGAGGGATTACTCCACCTTTTCAATGTGTTTACATGTATTAAAATGATTAAATGGTCTTAGTGAAAAATGTTGAATACGTTGCATGAATTCAGAGATTGTGTATGTTTTTGAAATGAATTATTAAATTTGTTAATGAAATTGTTATTATTATAATTAATTTCATAGACATTTCTCACCCATGGATTCAGAATTGCATTAAAGGCCAATGTAATTTCTTCTCCATGGATTGAAAACTATATTGAATACTATGGTATTTTTGACTCAGTGGGTTCATAATTATAGTGGATGCGATGGAAATTTATATTCCATGGATTTACATTACATGGGTATACTTAGACATTAAAAATCATTTGATCCATCCACTGGGATTGAAACTTTTTTACACAACATTTTCCATTGAGGATTCCATGGACATTTCGACATGTTGGATCCTTCCCATTAGGTCATACACTAGATTACATGACATAGTCCACATTAGATATTTTATCAGGTTTACATGTGGGATTGGTTTATTATTTCTTTCATATAGTGTGCCTTGGTAGGTTGGAAAATATCACTTTTGTATCACTTATGATATTTATTTACATCACTGTAATGTACTACATACTTCTTTGGCCTATGTACAAATAATGGACATGTTATAGACACCATTGGTGGTTGTGTAATAAGTGTTATCTCACACCCTATTCAAGATTCCCTTGGTAACTCATATAGACTTAATGGAAGCAACTAGGGACCTAGGTAAGTGCCTGATTTGAAATTATTGATTGATTATACTTAAGAGTAGGGGAGAAGAGGGAGACCTATGCTCGTAATTCTATTTTGAGGTAGTTCTTTAGGTCTTTTTGTAATTTGATAATTTTATTTCATTGTATGTATATTTTCATGTATTTACTTCTATTTTTTTATATAGACATGACATGCCCATTTTTATATGAAACTTCCTTTGATTGAGTTGTTATTAATACTGTCTTATTGAGGTTTATTTAATTCTTCTACATGTTTTTATTATAATCCATATATTGATTGATGTGACTACACCATTGTTTTACTCTCTGATTAGGATTATATAGTCTTCCCATTGTAACACCTTAGTCCCTCTTTAATGGTATGTAGCCTCTAGCATATGGAGTGTCACACTTGGGGCCATGTGAGCCACCAACTCAGGGAACAGTTTAGTGGCTTCTTGATTGGGATGTTACAAAGTGGCATCTGAAGTTCTTTCATTAATTTTCTATTTCTGAATAACTATTTGGGATGGTAGAAAGGACATATTGGAATGTGTTGGAGTTTGGTAATGAGATGTTCTTAGGAGTATCTGACCCACATACAAGAATATTCCAAATTTCATGGGATGGGATTTGATGTTAGAAATATTTGTTATTATAGTTGATTTGATTCCACCATTGGGTGATTCACATGCTATGCGATGTTGTAATGGCTAAGATTGAGGAATTTCAATTTATTTATGGATAGATATTGAAAGGAATTATGGATTATGAATCATTTTAGGCACCCTTCATGATTCTCATTCATTGTATATAGCATGCCATATATGATTCATAGCTTGAATGTGTGACATTGTAATGTGTTCCTTAAGTGATAAACCTATCATTTGATTATGATTTTGTATAGGAAATTGAGAATCCTAAGTGGTACATAAAGTTCCTACAATGAACCAAATAATTTTTATTTGGATATGATATAACAGAAAGGTTATGTAGTTATTAATGGAATTTTGTTTCATGGAATGACCATTTCTTGAGATGGAACATGTCATGGTTGGGATTTCATGGATTCGATAATTCAATTTATGAGGTGTGAGAGTAATTGTAAACTGTAAGCGATGATCTATATAATTCAAGAGTTTAATATAAATGTTTAAAAAATAAGAATGAAATTGAAATAAATTTAATTTTCAAAATGAAAGGTTACTGATAAATAGAGTTTACAATATCACTTGATACTACATATATTAAGACTCATGCTATAAAATAGAATGCTTTATGCATATCTATCTTTTAGAGTGAGATGTTGGAAGCGACTTTGGATTTATTTATGGTTGTTTGTATTACATAGCCATGGATTTTGGAGAATGCATAAGTGTGTTTTTTTATAGTAATTACTTTACCTATCCAATTTTTATATCTATGATCTAGTTTTTACTAAATTATTTATGTGTGTTCTTGGAATTTCTGTAGAGATACCCCTAGGAAGGCCTCAATTCATTGTATGAGATATTGCTCCTAATAAGAATGTTGATACCTAGTTCTAAGAGGGTTTCTAGTGCTTTATGCATAACATCTAGGGATCCCCATTTCCATTCTTTTCAATGTAATATTTGATGTGTGTGTTCAAAAAGTATCACATGGTAATGTTTTTAGAGGATGGTGGTCTATATGATTCTTAATAGTGGTTGATATTGTTTTGTTGATTTTAAAGAATCTCAAGACACCTCATGGGAGGTTGGGGAAACTCATGACATATACACTTTCATGAGATGGAATCAATTGATAGATGTTCTGAACTATGATGATTGGATTTGACATATGACTTGAAGGGATTTACAATCAGGTTTTTATGAAAACTTCTTTCCTAAGACTTTTAGGTGTAAACAAGCTAGTGAGTATATGCATCTGGAAGAGGGTTATATAAGAATTATGTAGTATTTGAATCTCATTTTATAGATTAAGAACATTGTGTCTATATATCTTACCCATGATCCTCATATGGATAGATGCTTCAGTGATGTTTTCAAGCACGTCATTCAATAATAGGTCACCATGATTCAATTCACTACAATAAATAAGATAGTGAATCACATGCTGATTACTAAGCATAATCCTAGGGAATTTTGGGGCCTATAAAATGGTAGTGTTCCATATCAATCCCATAATTCAGTATCAAATGGTAGGGAACATAATTTTGAGGCTTGTTGTGTCATGAACAATGCTGGAGTTCCATCTAACCCGACACCCGACCTGATATGTGGCTTGACCCCAAGAGAATTTACAATCCCCATTGGTTGATAACTAGTTCCTTGGTATCAAAAAAGAATCTTGGTAAATATTTCACACATATAAATAATTATAAACAAACAAAAATAATAAATAAATTAATTCTGAATAATCATTATCAAATATGGAATTAATTTTTTAGTTCACATGTTTTACAACATTAGAAAATACCAAGAGGGATACAAAAAATAGGGACACGAAACTATCCCAAATATACCATGAAACAAGAAGAGAATCTTCCTCAAGCCACCAACAAAACACCTAGAAGGGAATCCTAGTAGAATCTTGAACCACCATTTCTAGACATATTTTTATTACCTATGTCAAACATAACCAATTCTACATACACCCAATGGTGTATGTAGGGTGTGAACCAAATCCTAGAAGGATGTCACCAAGTAAAATATATTCAATGTAGAAACACTATAATATAAATAAAAATTAATGTTTTATAAAAAGTATAGAAACATTTTTTTGGAAATCATTTTATGGAAAACATTGATTTTCTTTTGAAATGACCAAGAAAAATGAACTATATGATGACGATAGGGGAAATATCTAAAAAGAACACAATGATACGGGGAAAACCTATAAGCATTAGCTCATTTGGACACTATGTACATCGTATCTCAATGAAATGGGGTATAGTAACCACAAAAAATAACATTCTCATGTAGGAGGCATTATGAGGGGACACCCCATGAGCATAGTGGTCTCCACACATCATTAATATATAGCTTGTGTTTTATCATAAATCCCTCTAGATGAATCCAGGATGAGCCACTTCCGATTCAACAAGCATAATAGTCCTAGTCCACCCTCCTAGATACCAAGTTTTATCTTCGCTCTCAATTTCCAATTCGTTTGTTACATGAAACATCACTTTCAAATAAACAGAAGATAAAGAATATAAAAATAGTTGATAAATCACTATCTTCACAACCAAAGCCACTTTTATATCCAACACACACGAAAACCACTAAAACATGTTCAATACCACTTTCACAATTTTTTAAACAAGTAGAATACATTATAAATCACATTAAAATTTTATAGTAAGGGTTCACACTTGAAATACACACAATTTCATTTAGAAAAAACTACTTTCAAGACATACACATATCAAAACCTTACAAAAAACCATTCACAAAATAGACATGAATAAAAGAACACATCTAATCACTCTTTCAAGAATATCAAATTCATAAAATAATGTTTAATCAGGAAAACACATACCCAAATTGAAGAAGCTTCCACAAAATGGTGAAAAACAACAACCACACATCAAGAGAAAACTATAAAGGTAAGATCGTACCATAAACATCACGATTGAACTATAATTAATAAGATACAGCCCAAAACATTTCACCCAACCCTGTAGAGATATGGAACCCTAATGAAATAAGAAGAAAACCCTCGTAAAGAGGAAGGACCCATGAGATAAAATGCCATACTTGAATAATCATAGATAAAACCAACCAAATATACCTTTAAATTGACGATCCAAGGGATAAAGAGCACTGGGGGGAGGCTACTTGGGTGAAGAATCCTAAAGGTGTAGTATTTTGGGTGTTTATGGTTAAAAATAGGGGGAGAAAAAACATTAAAATCCAATTTTTAATGACATTAATATGATGAAAAGTTTGTCTGCACAATTTACCAAACTGTACAGAAACCATCCACCCTTTAATATCCACACAAGACATATCGAATGGTTAGACCAAATGGTTTACAACCCATTTGAAAACCATGTGATAACCCTCTATCAATGAAAGATCACTGGAACACATTTTAATTTGGTAAAGGGTGGACAGTTAAGAAGTCCATGCACCAACATTGTGCCCCCTAAAGTTTACCTAAAATTTTCACATTCTTCTCCAAAAACATAATGGGAACACAAATAGAAAATATAGACTGAAAATAAATTGAGAAATATATCAAGATGAAATCATAGGGGTGAAATTTACCCTAGCCATGAAGACATTCTCCCCTAGAAAGTCGACTCGAAACATGACCAGAGTGTAGAAATAGTTAATCTTGATCATCTCATGAATTATGATTCTAAGTATCATTCTCACCATCATTGTGATGCCAAAGAACACAAATGAATGGAATAGACTTCACATGAATACATTTCTCCTAATAATATATTATTCATGTTGTCCACTCAAACATAGATAAATTTGGTTCCAAATCTAACTCTTCCCAATTTAGAACACGAGACAGATTGAGGTAATACTACTGCAACTAAGATACATTTAACATATCACAAATTGATGTCATCTATGATTGAAAAGAAAACTTGTATTCCACCTTACTGATCCCCTTCTTCATCTTAAAAGGTATAACATTCCATGATGTTATATTTCCTTTCATTCCCAAATGATGGTGATCTAAGAGAGATGACACATTTAGGAACTCCCGATCACCCCTAGAGAACTCAGGAACTTCACACCTCTGATTTACATAAGTCTTGTTGTGATTATGACTTATTAATAATAGATACTAAATGAACATAACATTCTCAGATATCTCTTGCACTAAGCTCAGTCTGAACAAGGATGTCTCACCCACCTCATCCAAACACAAAGGTGACTGACATGGTCCACTATATAGGGACTCAAAATGATCCATTCATATCGAGGATTAGAAACTGTTATTATATGAAAACCAAACCAATCCCAAATGTATATCCGACAAGCATCTAGAATCCAAGACACATGATCAGAGAATGTATTCCAATATCGGATTTTCCCATTATATCTGATAACCCCTTTGAGTATGGTATGGAATTATTAGTTAAACCTGGGACCCTATTGCCTTTTGAAGGAATTCCCAGAAATGAATGGTGAAACATTGGTCTATATCAGAAATAATTACCAACAACACACTATATAACCTCACAACCTCATGATAATATATATGGACTAATTTATCCGAATTTTCTTATTCTTTGATTAGAATGAAATGGTAAAATTTGATCAAACAATCGATCACTACCCAAAGAGAATACGTTCCATATGGTGTATGAGGAATGATGATAATAATTTCCATGGAAATATAGTCGCACTTCAAGGATGCAATAGGTTGTGGCTGGTGAATACCAGAGGGCCTTTGAGGATCTTGTTTTACCTGCTGACATATATAGAAACTTGATACGAAGTCCTCTATATCCCACCTCATACATAGACACTTGAATTTCCAATTCACGTGATAAAACATCTAGGTGACTCTGAGAGAAACAACCCACAGAGACTGGTGGATATCTTTCTTACCACATTCCTTAGATATATAAGCACAAAATATGGCCCTTGAATCATCAAACTACCTTGGGAGACAGTGACCAATCACTAGGTTTCTCCCCACCATGAAAAGACTACATAAACTATTGAAATATCTCATCACCAGGCTACTCCAACTGAATCAACTCTAGAAGGGTAGGATCCAATCGAACACTATCTGGGAATGCACCTTCACCATGTTCTTTTGTATCTTAAGTGAATCTCAAAAAAAATACCCATAAAGTTCCACTAATCACATGACTCTTCCAATGCCTAAAATAACACATTTCTACTCAAGTCATCAGCCACAAAATTACCCTTACATGGGGTATATAAGATATTGATATAAAAACCCTGATGGTACTCAACCAAGAATAACTACCACTGATTTAGATATTTAGCGGAGAAAATATAGGCTAATCTCTTATGATCATAATAAACCAAATACTTCTCACTAAAAATACAATTACCCCATGTATATAGGGAACTCATAATCACTTCAAATTCTAGGTCACATGTTAAGTAGTTCTTTTCATGTGGTTGGATTTGGAAAGATCCATATGCCAACACATGGAAGTCCTATATAATCACACAACCATGACCCATACCCCTAGGTATAATAATAAACTACAAAGCACTTTCTAGATTCTAGAAAGATTAACATGAGAGAGGTAGTCAACCACTGATTTACATACTTGATGATTCTTGACACTCTAGGATGCATTCAGAATTTATCCCTTTCTAGGTGATTACCATCATGGATAAATCAAGCCAAGATAAATCTCAAACAAACCCCTGGCAATAACCATCCATTAATTAGAATCTCCGAATCTCAAATACATTATTCGGATGGTCCCATAACATCACTGCATTGATCTTCTTGGGATCAAAATCTCAAAAAAAAAAAACCCTACAATAACCTTCCATTCCTTAGAGTCTCCTGATCTCAAAGTCATTATTCAGATGCTCCCATGACATCATTGCACTAATATTCTTGGCATCAAGTGAAACACCATGTCCCAAGATAACATTTCCTAGAAACATATCCTCCATATTCCATAGGATGCATTCAAGTAACTTGTTATAATGGTGATGGTCTTAAAGATTTCCCAATTTGATTTGAAAATGATGATCTTACTCCCATTCATATTCAGAATAACCCAGGATATCATCTATGAATACCACAAAAAAAGAACTATGATACTGGTGGAATAGTATGTTCATTATCACCATAAAACCCACTGTACCATTTTTCACCCCAAATGGCATGACCATAAACTCAAAATGAATGTACATGCTTCAAAAATAATTTTCCAGGATGTTTGTGTATCTCACCAAAACATGGTGAAAAATAGAATGCAATTCTCTCTTAGAAAACTACCATTCCCTATTATCTAATAAAAAAAATTCATCAATTTAGGGAAAATGATATTTTTTTTGATGGTTACCTTATTCAACTTTCGATAACTAGAAAATAACCAGAGAGATCAATCGACCTTCTTCACAAACATGTCTGGGGAAACCCAAGGTGATATTCTCATGAGAATGAATCCTTAAGACTTCAAATAATCTAGCTTTACCTTTAATTCCCACAATGTGGTAGGGTTTATATGATATGAGGGAAGAGATATTAGTTGTTTACCTAGAACAAAATAAATCGAGAACACCACATCCCACTCTAGAGAAAAAATCAAAAAATTCTCTATAAAACCTCTAGAAACGCGTCCACCACATGAGGTAACCTAAAAATAGGTGAACCACCCCCATCCTCCAACATGGGTGATGATAAATGAAGAATGATATTACCCAATTCAGGGAGAGTAGGTCCAGAATGACCCGACCTATGATCCCATGCTCCATGGAAAACTTAGGTACTTCCATCAGGCCCCACAAAACCCACTCATTTCCTATAGAAATCGATTTGTTCCTAAAATACAACCATTATATCCATTATTAGGATTATACCAAAGAGTTCTATATCCAAGAATAGGAAATACTACTATAGTTCGACCCTTAACTCATTGAGTGCACATGACAGACACCTGAGACCCTTTTCCAGCTTCTTAACAAGATTTATTACTAACTCTATTGCAGAAGATATAATATTGGTTGGTAAATTCAACAAGATCACAAGAAGTGTAGAGATAAATGAATCAAAAGAACAAGTATAAAAAATGATAACTATATATGATGTAAAAAATGGCACCTCGAATCATCAAAGTCTCTACATCCAGTCCAGCCGAAGCTTAGTCCAAAATATGGGATGACTTGTCTCTTTATAAGTTTGAGTGTGATAACTGATATAAAACCCATCCTTGAAATGAATTTGACTAGAAGAGGAAAAAATTATACAACCATGATCCCCAAATTGAGATCCATCTATCCTGGATTGCTCTGACTTAGCTGAAATCCCTTTCAAAGCTACATATCTCGCAACACTCTCATATGGGCGCATCACATTTCAAAAAAGCTATAGGTGTACCATATATCTACACCAATGGAATGTTTTGGAGGATATATGAATGCATGTCGAATGTGTCCTAGAATCCTGAAATAATGACACCCAACCGATGCAACATAAGAATCCAAAAATGAAGACTTATAGGAAGGATGGCCTAAACTACAATCTCCCTTCATCCCCTTCTCATCCCACTCCCCATTTTCTCAGATTTATTTCCACTACCTGCAACTGATATACTCTCAATGTAACCAGTATTTCCCTTATGGTCACTATACACCATAAAATCATGTTCAAAAAAGTTGGCATAGTTATTCATCTTAAACATAAATACAAGAGAATAAATCTATGGTCGCAACCCCCTTTCGATACATTGAGCCTTAATATGCTCCTTTGAAATGATTTCCAGTGTGTACCAAACTAGTTAAGTAAATCGCTTAGAATACCCCATTATAGAATGGTCCCCTTGAACAAGTTCTATAAATACCTCGGTTATTGAATAGTCCAAGATCTATGTAAAATTATATTAAATTAAAATAGACTTGAAGTCTTTCCAGTTCAACTACTCATTCTCTGTAGTTTGGACCACTGAGTCCCACCACCACTGACTATGAACTTCTTGAAAGAACAAAGAAAATTTTACCCTAACTACCTCACGAGTTTCAAGGAACTAAAATATCCACTCTATCTTCTCAATTTAGTAATCTTATTCTTGAGGTTTAGTACTTCTTTGGTAGGATTGGGTATTTTTTTAAGAAAATCTTGATCTTTTTTATTTTTAGGATGAGGTTCAGATTCTCTAATCGGAGCATTACTAGGACACACTACCTATCCAAAGCATAAAAATCCCAGAACAATGTTTTCACTAATATCTGATCAATTGGTTAGAGATAAATCTCTCTAACCAGTTTCCACAATCGTATAGTAGTTCTTCCGGGACGAATAGTACAAAAAAGTAAAAACTACATGGAAACACATCAATACAACTGTCAAGAAATATTCTAAAAACCATTATGTAATAACAATAAATTCCAAAATTTTATAAATAAAAATATATAAAACCCCTCACAATTTCATATAAACCATAAAAACTCACCCCAAACTAGTTTCCATATACAGTCTGGAGCATGTGCATCTCACATTGAGGAGATGTCAAAAAAAAATCCCAATATCCCATAGAAACATAAGTTTTGTTATGAGGTGTGCTTTACAGTAACCCTACTCGAAAAAAGAAAAACATGTACAAACTTCCCTCTCTCCTATCTATCTAGACTCATCATAGAAAAGATTACCCAAAAAGAGCGTAACCTGTCTCTCAAACCATTCTTTCACAAACCAATCCAAAGTACCATCCAACCTAGCACCTGACTCGGCCCAAGGCATAGCCCGTAGGGGGTTCCTGATTTCCATGGGCTGGAAACAAGTGCCTAGGTATCAATAATGAATCATGGGAATGATTTAACGCAAATAAATAGTAACAAAAAGCAACTATAATAATTAAAAAAATACTAAATAATTGTAAAAAAAATGGCATAACAATTTTCAAAACTAATATTTTATAACTTAAGACAAAACCCAGAAGAACTAAAACAAAGGAGGAAAAGACACTATCCTAAAAACCACCATGCAAAAAGAGGTGTATCACACTAAAGACACCACCACAACACCTATAAGGGAAGACCACTAGAATCCCTAACCACCATTTCAAAACAACTTACTGTTACCCGTGTCAAAAATAACTAAGTCTACATACACCTAATGGTGTAAATATGGTGTGAGAGAAATCCCATTTGGATGTAACCTAATAAAATAGATTCCATTATAGAACATTATAGGAAAAATCAAAATTCATGTTTTATAAAATTTCTAGAAACATTTTTATGGAAAACATTTTATGGAAAACATGATTTGATTTTGAAATAACCAACCAAAATGCATTGTATGCTGATGGTAAGAGTAATATCACAAAAGGAAACTATAGCATGGGAAGAACCGATAGGAACATTCACAATGGGACATTATGTAAATTGTATCTTGATAAAATAAGTTATAGTAACCACAACCAATAGAATTCTCATGCACAATCCATTAGGAGGGGACACCCCATGGGCCTAGATATCTCCATCCATAATTACCATTTAGTTAATGTTGTACTATAAATCTTTCTAGATGAATCTAGGACTATTTTATTTTGATTCAGCTAGCATAATAGTCCTAGTCAACCCACATAGATACCCAGGTTTCCCATTGAGTTCAATTTCCATTTCACATGTCATGTGCAACATCACTTTCACAGGAAAGTAATCCAAACAATATAAACAAGAATGATTAATCAATACCTTCACAGCCAAAGCCACTTCTAAATCTAACGCACACCAAAAACATTCTAAAAATTGTTCCTTCAAACATTCACAACTTATTATACATGATGCCTAATTTATAAAGAACATTAAAAATTCACAATAAGGTTTCACACTAGATATACACCAAATTTTCATTAGAAGAACTAATTTCAATCCATACACATATCATAAACCATAAAATAACTTTTTACACCACACATATGAATCATAAAACATATTTAAATACTCAATAATGTATATCAAACTCTTCAAATAACGTTTAAGCACAAAATCACATAACTCATGTGAAGAAACATCTAGAAAATGGTGCAAATCCACAACTTCCCCACAATAGAACCTTGTGAATGTAATATCAAACCATAAAAATAATGATCAGACCATAAAGATCATGATCCAACCCTAAAAATGTTACATATCCTACTCGAGATATGAAATACCAAATAAATAAAAATAAAATACTATAAAAGAAAAATAAACCTTGAGAAAATGGTACTTACATGAAGAATCTTGGAGAAACCACAAAAAATACACTAAGAAATTTAATATCCATGGGAGAAAGAGGTTTGGGGGGAGGTGACTAGGGTGAATAACATTGAGGGGGGCGGGGGTTTGGGGGTTTAGTGTTTAAAATTGAAGAGATAGAAAGAAATAAAATAGAACCAATTTTTATTGATGTGGATATGTTTCCTGGTTTGTCCACACAATCTAGCCGATTGTGTGGTAACAATGCGCCCATTACTATCAAAGTAGGACATTTCACATAGTTATCCTATAAGTTTTAAATAATATGTGTTAACCATGTGATAATCGTTTGTCCAAAACAAAACTTCACCACATGTTTACCCTAGAAAGGGCATATGGTTTTAAAAATCATGCACCAACCATGCACCACCTACTGTTTACCGAATGTTTTCTAATTTTCCCCAAAAACTCAATGAGACTCCAAATGAAAAATCTATACTAAAAATAAATAGAAAAATTCATCAATATGATGTCATGGGTGTGACATCTCTTGGGAGGAACACCAACAAGGGTGTGAGTGTTGGTAGTTCAATCTTCTATTATTATTTTGGAAGGTGGGGAAACATGAGGAGCCAGTTTGATATAGACACAGTCGAGTGATGCGAATGTAGTAGGGTAGGTCTTATACAACATTTTTATAGGAACTTACCTCTATAACCTGGTAATAGTGGGTCAATAATTTTTCTAGGTTTAAGAGCATGATTAACTAATCTGAGTTAGGTTGGGATCTAGAGTACTATCGATCTTTCTTGTTGAGGAGGTGGTCATGGACACATAAGCCAAAAATGAGTTGGACCTCAATAGTGGGGTGGTATTTCTCAATGTTGTCAGGAAATTTTTGGGGGTTATGGATGAAGGAAAATATATTTAGTATATTTTGTAACTATAGAGTAGAGTAGAAGAAAATATATAGTGAGGAGTATGATAATAGTTTCATCTAATCTGGTATCTACTTTTTTTTGATACAGGTGTATCACATTATTTCATATTTCTAGCCATTATAGAGATCTATGAGCTCATTTTTTGGTTTTATGATGGAATTATGAAACTCAATACTCCATTGGAAATCATATCGGAGAGTGTATGCTAGTGTAGGGAGTTCCCCCTTGAGATAGGCTATTATCTATTTATATTAAATATCTTTATTCTCTAGATGATAAGAATTTAAATAATACACTAGATGGAATAAATATTTTCTTTTCAAACCCATTTTGATTACTGTCTCTTTAGGGTGACTTTCAAATCACTATAGGGTGAGGTTTTTTTTCTTAGGGGTGAGTGGTATGTCCAAGAAGGTATAGTTGGACAAGATAATCTTGGGATGGGTGGGATGACATCCCAGATTTCAAATATATATGGATGTTTAGGGAATTTCATATGATAAATTCCATTTAGTAGTAGATTGTGTCAGGGGCGTATTATGAGATAACATATTCATTTTATATCCAAAGTGATAGATGGATTTCTCTATTGAGATAGTTATTAGAGATCCACTAGTAGTGATCCCTTCTTATATGATGACCACTATTGAGTAATAAAAGATCAATAGATAGCTAGAGGAGTTAGAGACAAATAAGTTTATATAAACTGGTATATAATCCTGGGGTTCTCTAATCCCTTTCTCCAAAAGAGGAAGGGAAACCCTTAGGCAATTTTTGATTACTGGAAATTGAATTAGTCAAACATTAATAACCAGTATGATTTTCCTCAAATTGATGATCTCTTAAAAGAATTATAAGGATCCCAGGTGTTCTCAAAGATTGATCTATTATTGGGTTATCATCATGTGTTTGTTCGACATAAAGACATACATCGTACATTGTTTTCATAACAGGTATGGTCTATATGAGTATCTAGTTATTTCATTCAGTCTTATTAATGTGCCAACATTTTTCATTCATTTGATGAACTGAGATTCCCATACTTATCTGGACTATTTTTTGTGGTTTTATGATAATATATTTGTGTATTCCTACTCTCTACTTGTTCCATACAAACACCTTGACGTCATTATAAATACATAGATAGAGAATAGTTTGTATTCCAATACCACAATGTTCCACTTTTTCGATGGTTGAAATTCCCATCATGAGTCATGTTATCTTAGATAGAGATGTTTTAGTTAACCTAGAGTAGGTTAGAGATATAATTACCTCATGGAATCCTAATAATAACTTTGATATATAGAGTTTCTTGGGGACATATGGTTATTATAGGTGTTTTATATAAGACTTCTCATGAATAGAATAACCTCTTACAGGATTAACTAAGAAAGGTGTGATGTTTCTCTAGACAGATACTTGTGAGAAATTACTTGATTATTCTAGAGCCATGAAGAAGATATATTGTGTATTGTGATGAATCATGTATTAGATTTGGATTAGTTCGGATAATGTATGAGTGATTCATGGATTATAGTTCTCATTAGTTGATTCCGCATGAGGGAATCTACCTGAATCATGATATCAGGTTAACAATTTTTGATCATGCCCTATTATTTTATAGACATTACTTATTGGGAGACTTTTTTTGGTGTACATAGACGAAAATAGAGTCATTTACATATTAACACAATTTAATTATAATTTGGTGAAGTGAATGTGGGATGAATACCTACAATACTTTGACATTGAGTATTCTTATACACCCAAAAATGAAAATGCAGTTTTTTATTCACTATGTATGTTGACTCAGATATAGTAATTTTAGGAGGGTAGTTGTGAGTGGAATATTATGGACATGTTTTCAAAGAACCACATAGAGATGAAGAGTAGTGTCGACTAGACATTTCTCTCTTTTTTAGTGGTTACATCCACTCTTCTAGATATAATGAGGATGAGAAAATTATCAGATTCTAAGGGCCTAGTCACATGGGAGGGCCTGTTCGGTGGGGACCAACCTCATAGTTAGATCATTGGTGAGGATGTGTATCTACATATATGTGGTCACATTTAGGTTTCAGAAGATATATATGAGGGGGTGATGTGGGAATTTCATGCCTCATTTTGGGAAGTACAACCTAACATTACCAAGTTGTATCATGTATTGTATCGTCAATACTAGTTGGGAAGGGAAAAAAAGAGTTATCTTATTTTGTTACAAGGTGTTCCATGGGTCAACAGGTGAAAAAGAAACACCAATGACCATCTAAAATTTTTCAGTAGTTAACCATTATTTTTTCCAAACACGATGTTATTGTAATGGATTTTATGATCAGGTTTTCAAGGTTTCCTTGAGGTATGAATGAAAAATGTGTCATTGTGTATGAGATCATGAAGGTCACCTAATTCCTATTGATCAAGGATATCTTATTATTTGATGACTTTGAGATTCATTATATTTGTGAGATTTTGTGACTTCATCGGCTTTCTCAAAACATTGTATCCGAAAGGAATTCAAGATTTATATCTCAGTTCTAGAAGATATTTCAGAGGGACATAGATATACATTCCCTTTCAAGAATGGAATACCACCATCAGAATGATTGTCAGTCAGTGAACACTATAAAAGTTCCATAGGTCATGGTTAGGGAACACATCTTTGATATTAGGTTTCTTGGGATAGGCACTTACCCCATGATAAATTATCATAAAGAAATATATATCAAGATACTATAAATACGGAAACATATGGTGATTATTACAATTAGGTAATGTTGATAAACTCTATTTTGTATAATGATAGAAGAGGCAGTGCAACTAGGACCATGTCTTCTTTTAGAGAATTTGGAGTAGGTCTAGTTGATCATGAAGCATATGAATACTGAACAATCTATACATAAATTATACAATGATTGTTATTGAAGACCTAAAGAGTTTGATGTTAGGGATTGTAAATTTTTACATATCTCACTACGGCTAGGATACATGTGTATTTAGATTCATGGTATGATTTCAATGTGATATATCTGTTTGTTTGAGATTTTGGAGTGAGTCAGGTTAGTATCCAATTCGTTTTAGTTTCTTTAAGGGTATTGTGCCATGCATGACATCTTCTATGTATCCCAGCTATACCAATATCACTAGGATACCTCTCATACTCATCATAAAAATGAGTTTGAGCTATAGGTTGATGTGTCTTTCATGGAGAATATCTTATGTATCATTGATCATATCACAAAATCACTCGTAGGTATGTCAGTTCCTTTAGTTTGGGTGTGATAGAATCCTGATTGTATGCCTGAAGAGACATGGGAGTGAGAGTTAGATTTAAGTCATCAGAGGTTGAATCTCTTTTACAGTGAGTTACCACACTTAGAATAGAAACTCAGAGATGGGTTTTCATAATTGGGGGAGATTCTAATATCCCATGTTTTCTTAATGTATGAATATTTTGAGTTTTAGATAAATTTTTTCTATTTTGATATAATGTTAATGGAAAATATTATTATGGAGGAAAAATATGTTTTTGGGGCTTACTCGTTGCCCATACCCTTAGTTGATAGAGGAAATAGATTTGACACATGGTTTATAGAATACATAAAACACTATCTGCATAGTATCATTGAATTATGTGAGGTGTTTCATACTATATAGTATGGCCACATGGTTTGAGGAAACCATGAAACTATGGATACACACCCATGATTTCAATTTTTAGTTTTTAGTTGACGTGGAATGAATGGTTTGTGCATGATTTCCCAAAGAATGCGCATGAACTGTGCGAGGTCCTTCTTGGATAGTAAAGGGATCACAGTTATAGGATGGTTTAGACAACCATGCAGCCAAACCATGTGTCCACTTTATTTGGGAATAAATTACCATTTACCCATAAAATCATATATTTTACACACAACCGCTTCTTTCTATTTTCCAAAGAATATGGATGGGGGATTCTTTTTCTACCATTTGAGATTATCTTTAATCCCAACCAAGGAATTTATCAGATTCCTCCAACCTATGTCTGATTCTAGATACATTTTTCTCATTAGATCTGCATTAGTGATTTCTTTTACCCTTATGTTATATTATTCATTTTTATTTCTAAAAATGGAATTATATTTTATGCAAGAAAATATGAAATATTTTTATGTTATTTGTTCAATATTCCATTTTCTTCCAATTCAGTATGTGTTAAGAGCTGATAATGGAAAAGTACCAAAAGTGTGTGGTACATGGTCTATATGTTTTCTTACAAAATATAGTTTTTCTATAGATATTTTACATTTTATCTCATGAAATATTTTCCAACATAACTCAAGAAAATAAATAAATTCCTTGAATAAATTATTCGAACCATGATAGGTTTCTCACATAGAACCATGTGATGGGAGGTAGTTTTCTCCCTCAACTAGACCACCAGTGAGGCGTCTTTATATATATACCCCATTAAATACTACCAAATTAGGAGAATTTGTGATCTCTCCATCTTAGTGGAAGCTATAATGAATAGAATGAGATATTAGGAGAAGAATTATTACTCTATTTTAATGAAATTTCATGTATTAAACTGATTAAATGGTTTAAATTGAAAAACTAGAAAGAGTTGGATGAAGTCCTAGCTTGAGTATGTTTATGAAACTAACTATAAAATGGGTTAATTTAATGGTTCTATTTATATTAAATTCCATGAAAGGTTTTACTCCATGGATTCAGTAATACATTGAATTACCTGTAAGTTTATAATTTATAGATTCAGAACTACAACGATTTCCATGGATATTTCTACTCCAAGGATTTGGGATTCTATTTTATGCCATGGAAATTTATTCTCCGTGGATCTAGATTACCTGAAAATCCATGGACATTACTACTCCTTGGATATATCCTTCAGGGATAACACTTGATTAAATGACATCAGCCATTGAGGGTGCCTTGGAAATCAATACTCATTGGAACCTTCCTATTGGATTTGAAACTGGATTACTCATTATAGGTCATATTAGATATTTTATCTTAATTTAAATAATATAATAGTCTATGAATTCTTATTTATAGCGAGAATTGGTATGATGAACAATATGTCTTTTTCATGTATCAACCCTAATTATTAATTTATATCACTGTTTCATATTACACACTTCTTATTCTTATATACAAAGTATATACTAGTAACAGTCACCATTTGGGTGGCCTACTGTGTGCTATCTCATACCCTATTTGGGATTCCATTGGGTACCCTGATAGAGATAATTTATGTAGGTAGGGTTTGGGAAATAACCTTTTTTACGATGCTTGATTGATTATGTTTAGGGGTAGGGGAGCACAAGATTGTGTTATGATTGTGATGCTATTTAGACATCATTATTTTTATCTTTTTGTATATTGACACAAGTATTACATTGGATTCCAATTTCCAATTATTTCTATCTATTTTCTATAGAGACATGATATATTAATTTTGTATATGATACTTCATTGACTTGGTTGTTTATTATCACTGTTTTCTAGATGTTTATTTGCTGATGCTACTGATTTATATTAGGCTTATGGTATTGCGGGATGTGATTAAACCACTATTATAAACTCTGATTATGATGTTTTATTCTTCCCACTATACCACCTTAGACCCTTGTTTCTAGTTATAAGCCTATAGCGTATGGGGAGGTGAAGTTCAATCGATGTGACCCATCAACCATGGAACTTTTTAGTGGCTCTAGGGTTAAGATGATACCAAATAAACTATAAATGGTCCATGGTTGGTTTTTAAAACCACTTCCCATTCATTTGGCCAAATAAACATTTTTATGGAATTTAAATAATTAAAAAAATTATTTAATATAAAATATTATTAATGTCAATTTTACACTATTAAATCTATTTAAATTTAAAGATATCGATAATAAAGGGATAATTCAAATATAATGCTTTCAATCCTCCATAATATGACACATAAATATATAAAACTCAAGGTAAACATCGAATTTTTCAAGTTATAACAATTTTATTGTTTTTAACATATTTGGACCTCTTTTTTATTAATTAAATGATTAGTGTATTAGATTTGCACAAGATATTAAGGTAAAGATATAATTAAAAAAAATATAAATTTTTATCATGAATATAATTTCATTAAGATCAAAATAGAAATTTGGATTTAATTATAAATTGATTTTATCCTTATATGGACATTTAAGAGATATTTAAAACTATGATGGTGACATTTTGTATCTTTCTTTTCTTTAAATATACAATATGACATTTTCATGGATAAGTGTCCATTTAGAAATAGATTTAGAGGTTAAGGTGAAAATTAATGAATTATATTCATATAATATGAATTAAGATGAGGATTTATGACCTTACTACTTAGTGTTAAACAAGATTTTACCAATTTACCCTTACCAAAGAGATTTTTTTACTAAATTTACTATTCATAATGCCTAAAAAATAAAAGAGTTCTATTTACCAAATTTGATCACCCCAAATAATAAAATACAAATCCATTTTATCTAATTTAATAACTATAATTGGATGAATTTAATTTTAATATAATTATGCAAAATGTGATAAAACAATTTTTTTATAAAAAATTTGTTTTTTATGAAAAATTAGTTTTTATATATAATTTTTTTTTACAAAAAAATTAAAAAAATTAAATTTATTCCAAAAATACTTATTGTATATTAATAATTTAAGATTATTTATTTTCATTTTAAACCATGTAAAATAATATGGAATATTGTAAATAAAAAAATATAATATTTATTAAAAATAATTATTTTATTTTTTATTAATTGGAATGTGAATATTTTTAGAAAAATCCCCCAAATTCAACCTATTTTAATTTTGATATTATAATTCCAAGATGATGTAATTTTTTTTAAAATAAATTTAATATAAGTTCAAAAAATTATTATAATACTTTATCACAAAATTCAGTAAAAATAATATTTTGTAGTATAACATCACATTACTAAAAATTGAGTAATTATTACCTAAGAAAAAATAATTATTTTAAATTGTGTAGGGACTATATATATATATATATATTAATAATTCAGTTCATATAATTTATAACTTCTAATTTAATAGCTCGGTTATAATGACCATATTTGAATAATAATATATTGGGGTTTGTTTAGTCTCAGTGTTGCATGTAGTATACACTATCAAACAAAGTATTCTTTGAAATTATTATGGTGTTAAATTCTCCCACCAGTAAACCAATCTTCCCATAAAAATTTGTTTTTATTTATAATCAATAGTTTTATATTTTAAAATACCATTGTGGAAAATCAACATAAAAAAAGAGTTAATAAAACTTTCTCTTAAAAAGAAAAAAATAAAGTATAGAGGTCATCACCAAACATGGATTATACATTGGAAAACATTAGTGGGAAGTGAAAATATGGATCGAAGAAAAAATTATTCCCAAGGATTAATAGAGAGTGGCCGAGAACATGTTCATGAGAAATTTAACTATACCAAAAGTGTAAATATCTGAAGAGTTGAAATAACGTTAATTTCTCAGTAATTAAAGTATACTGATAATGATTTTATCTCAAATTTATTTTTATAATGTCTAAATATTAAATTAATATCTAGATGTAACTCATGAGGTAATAAAATAAAATGATTTGCTTCAATGTCATAAAAAAACTCTTCATTTGGCCTTTCTTTGATCAATTAACATTTAATTTCTTACACCCGGAGATATATATTATGGGATGAATTTTCTTGCATGAAAATCTTTTATTTAGTCATAATATCAATATTTCATTCCATAGGTCTATAAATATTTTCTAAAACCAATATGGTTATTAAAAGTTTTAATTAATCAAAATTTTACCTAAAATAATAACATCCAAAGGACAAATTAATCTATTCCATAAGTTGTAATGCTTAATACTCATCCAAAATATTACCAACCATATTAATAACCCACAAATTATTTGATCTAATATTCATCCGTGATAAACTAAAAAGTCATTTTGATTAATAATAATGTTGCATAACAAAACATGCATACCAGGATCATATATTCTACAATTTATACGCATCCCTTTCGAATAGATCACCAATAAATAATTTGTGATTCTGAAAGATAATTCATAACTTAATATTTAAAAAATATATCATGTTAGCCAAAAAATATTTCAATTTGAGTTTTGGGATCATCCTTGCATATAATATTATTAATAAGTTGATTCAGATTACAAAATATGATTTTTATCCTATAAATATAGAAGGAAACTATGTAGGGAGAGATAATCAATACAAATATTTTAAGAAGTTATAATACTTTCACAGGGAATATTCATATCAACATGGAATCCCCAATTATGGAATAATAGTTAACTATACCCTTACTATCAGGATTCAATTGAATTATTATAATTGTATAATAATCCCCTCGATCCTTTGATTTCAACGGTTTTTTTGGCTTATTGTTTTCATTAGAACATCTCATAGAGAATTAATTCACTTAATTTAAGAACTCATAAAATTTATAAAACTAAAGTGTGAGTGGTGTATTATATTGATATGTTTCTACATTAATTTTATTCAAGTCCTTTTATACATCACTTTGATAGTATTTTGATCGATAACTCAGATTCTATGAATCGAAACATTTTCTTATTATTTTTAGGAATTCAACAATTTTTTTCTTACAAAATTTTTGGAATGTAGGTGGTTTAAAAATTGTCTTCCCTACATGTGACAAACCATTGTTGGTTCCATGATGCTCTATATTTCCTTTCTGATACACATATCCTTAAGGGGTTTTAGCTTTCAAGTGAACATTTAGTGCACATAAAATGATTTATTCCTAGAGTACGATGTCTCTTATGGTTAATTCAATTCAAAAAGTTTGTTTTAAACCACTAAATAATCGATTAATTTTTCTTTTAGGGATGATGAGTACAACTAAACCATACCTTTCATGTCTTTTAAACATTTCCTTAAAAGAAACAATGGGTTTATCATCCACCCAATCTTGCTTAAGTAATACCTTCTACAGTTTTATATGCAGAATAAAAGGGGTGTAATAAATGAAAAATACTCTATTAAACTCATCCCATTCCTTTGAGTCGATTTATTCCCCATTCCTTATATTTATAATTAAATTTCACTTGATCTACTTCTACATCAAAATGATATGAATCTAGGGAAAATATGTCATGGTAAATGTACTAGTGAATGGAAAATATATTTTCCATCAAAATAATTTTGTTATCCCAAACTATTATATCAGAAGACCCATAAAAGGTTGGTTATTGTTGTCCCATAAAGGATTTAATCACAGGTTTCTTCTCCTAGGTGAACTCGTGAGATCAATATGATATATATTATCAACCATATATTGAGATAGTTGAGCAATAATGTATATAATATATTTCATCCTCTATCTTAAGTCATTCTATTTCTCATAAGAAATACAATTATGACCATTAAAATTATTTTTCACGTGATTCCTTTAGGTTCCATCCATTGATTAAAACCAAAATCAATTGTGTGATCAATGATAATGATAGTGGAAATACACCTAACAATGAAACATAATTCATTGTATGTAAAAATCAAGACACCTCCTTTGAGTCTATGACACCCTAGGATTAACCTAGTTCAACCATGATCATTAATAAAACTTTAGGATGTTATCCTATATGTAGACCTATCCAAAGTATTCCCATTAATGTTTTGTCATCCAAATTTCCAAAGTTTAACAAAAAATTACCCGATTCGATTTATATCAACCTAAACCTTCCATACATAGATATTACATCTTAATAAATTAAAATTCTTTAAAAAATAATTATTCACTCCATAATTGTATAGGTCCAGCTCATTTTGAAACATGGACACATAAAAAATGGTTCACAAATGATCAACATCACCCCTCATTATGTTCTTCATAACATGAAATTTTTTTAGATATATCATTTCTAAAATTATTCTTCATACATTTAATGGGAAAAATAATAAATTTTGATAAAATATTCTTATTAATGGTAAATAATAGAGATATAAATGATCACTTAATGTAACATGAGCAGAAGGGTGTGAATAGATGATCTAAACATTTTATATCCACACCCTACATATCATATATCATAATATTGAGTCATTCCATAAATAATGGTAGTAAATAAGTCAATAATAATAAAATAAAAAATGAATATGTTTCATGGGATAATAAAATTGGCATAAGAAAAGTATTTTTGGAATATATATAAAATCATTACATTTTGAACATCTCTAAATAGAAACCAGTTTAATCATTATGTTAAGGAAACAAAATCAGGCCCTCCTATAAAAATAGGAAAATGAAACTAGTCCCAGATAAAATTTTATATACCTAAAATATTGTTCTTTATGTAAACATATAAACATGAGAAATATGTTCAGGCATAATCTTGTGGACATGAAAACTAGGTCTGCTTATAAAATCATGAACCTAAAATCAGGTCTATTCATAACACATTTTCCTCATGTGTTTTTTCATAATTACTAAATAAATTGAAATATATATAGGTCCCACTTGTTACATAATTGAAAACATACATGTGTTTAATAAGGTCATAAAAGATTCAATACATTAAAACCTATGAAAAAATAGATTTCTTAATCATTTAATTATAGTATTACATGTGTAAAAGGGAATGAGTTTCATAAATATATTGTAATCATAACCATATACTATCCAAATAAAAAATAAATAAATGTATCCTAGGATCATAGCCCCAAATAAATATTAATTGCCATTAATGGTTGTCTTCTTGGATGGGTATTTTTTTTAAAGATTTCATAGAACATTTCTTGATGAAAATTACATTTCTATTTTGAAATCCCTTCATTAAAGTATAATTATTTTAATAAATTATAGGAAAATTTTATTTGAAAACATCTATTAAATAATTTAATGTAATATTAAAATAATTGAGCATTTTTGGGGTTTGGAAATTGTTTCATGCTGTCTATGTTAAAAAATCATTCCTTTTATACTTTTGTAAAAATTAAAAAATTAAATTTTTCATAAAATGACAAGAAATATTATTTTAAGCCATTTTTAAAAGTAAAACATAGATAAAATGAGTTTAAATAGTTATTTAATAATATTAAAAATCATTTTTTTATAACACAAGGACATGGGAGAGAGAAGTTTTTTAATGGAATAGTGAAATGAGGATTATTTTCCATAAAAACATACTTTCATTGTCTTGAGTACTTAAGGAAAGGATATGAAGGTAAAAATGTATTCCTATGAAATAAACATACAATAATAAAATATATGAGTTTATTTAGAGGTAGAAAAACCAATTGTTCATTTAAAACTTAATCATAGACAATCCTAATAAAAAAGAAGGTTGTAACACAAAACTGTTTCCACTATGGTGAATTTTGAATCATAGGTCCCATGAAGGAAAAATATTACACGTATATTTTTATATATTTAATTTCATGATAATAATAATTAAATACATTCATTAATAGTATATACACTACAGATATAAATAAATGGTTTGTATGGAATGTGTCCCATATAAACAAATGTAAGACATAAATCCATTAGCTAGAGATCAACCTGTTTCGAATGTTATTTAACATCTTATATAATAAATTTAAACATATTATGAATTTATAGTAGAATAATGTTAATTATTTTTATATATAATATTTTCAATATATATATGTATATTCATATATAATCAGAGAGATAAAAAATAAATTACATCATTCATAGATATGGTAGGCTTTATGTTCACATGAATATTATTTTTATTTTTTAATGGATGGAATGAAATAAAGTTAAATAATAATTAAAAATTAATGAATCATTATTACAACATATAAATAATATAAATTCATCAATTCCATCTTTATTACCACCCATGAAAAAATTAAATGAAAGATGAATTATGTTTATTTGTGGAGGTGGTAGTCCACACTTACACACGACCGGCATTATCGATTTTCAATAGTATGGATGGTATAAAGCTGGATATGATATTATCATTGTATAATAATAATTTGGTAAATATAATATATAAATATTAATATCATCATAATTATAACCCATAATATAAGGAAATGAAAAATTAATATTATTGTTATGTGGTGACTATAAGACATACGTACACACCAGCGACTCTTTCACTAATTAGTTGATGTAAAAGAGGAAGGATAATGGTATTGTGAAAATAATAATAAAAATTTAATAATATTTATGATAATAATGTTTTTATATTATAAAAAATATTCCATATTTATAGTCTTCAAGGCAATATTTAAAAAGAAAGTGATCAGTTAAGGTGATTTCCTCATCTTTGAAACAACTCCTTTATATCTATTTTTAAAGATCCTAGGGTATTTATTTTGGGAGAAATAAAACATATATAATTTGGATAAGAAATTTTATAGTGTATTTATTCATTGTACAGTTGGTATATAAGTCCAATAGCGGTGTGAAGAAGAGAAAGAAGGGGGGTCCTTTTATAATTGTGGGGATCGACACATTTGGAATTACAGAAAATATTAAAACAATATAAATTAATTGTGATTTTTAAATGTCCAAAAATTGATAATATTTGTAGAAAACAATAGGAAGAATAAAAATAATATAATATAATAACATTTAGACATGTTATGATCACATTTGGACACATTTCTTTATATTTTAACCCTTCTTTAACACTTTTAACAATTTCTCTAACATTACAATGTTATAAAAATTACGGGTCAATAATGTTACTATAAAATTCCAATAGAACCATAAATGGGACATGTCTGATCATTAACACAATAACTAATTAATTTTTTGTAATTTTGTTTTAATTAATTTGAAATCATTTACTACAATAATATTTATTATAAAATATCTTTAATGTCATTTTAAACATTATTCATTTAATTTGACTTTTAATACATCAAAAAAATGGAGTATTATAATATAATGGTTTAAAACCTTCATATTATATCACATAAATCTAAAAAATTAATGATAGACATTAAATCATTCAAATTATACCACTTTTATTTTTTTTAAACCATTTATTTAATTTTTTTATTAATTTAATGAAAACTATATTTACGGTGCACACACAATTAAGGTAATTATATAGTTTATAAAAAATATAAAAAAAATTCATCATTAAATTATTTTTATTAATCCCAAAATATACATTTATATTCATTCAAAAATTAGTTTTTTTTCTTATGTGGACATATAAGTGATATTTTAAATAAATAGAGTGACAATTTGTAACTTTCATTGCTCTAAATATTTAGTATTTCATTTTCATAGAGATATTTCCATTAAAAAAAATATATTTTGAGACTAAGATGATAATTTTATAGTTAAATTCATCCTATAAGAATCAGGATGAAAAATAATGGCATTATAACTTACTCTTAACCAAGATAAATCTGATTTACCCCTTACTAAGGTGATAAATTTTACCATAGTTACTATTCATAATTACGTAATATAAAAGGGTCTTACTGACTAATTTTGAACCTCATGATTCCAAATATGAAATCTATTTTATCTAGTTCTATAACTATAATTTGAATATATTATTTTAAAATACGTATACTAAATGTGATGAAATGACTTTTTGGAAAAACACTGTTATTTTATGAGAAATTCCTTTTTATATAATGTTTTTACAAAAAAATTAATACTAATAAAATTTATTATAATGAACAAAAATTTATATAGATTATAAACTATAACTAAATTTATCTTATAATTTTTAAAATAAAATGGATCTTTTGAAGATCTAAAAACACTATTTTTGAAAAAAATAATTATTCTTTCCCCTATTCACTATAAAATTAATATTTTTAAAAAATTCAGAAAAAATGACCCCTAGATAATTTATTTTTATGATTTCATGATGATATTTTATTTATAAATAAAATGTATAGTAGTTCCAAAAATTAATTATAATAATCTATCACAAAAAATAAATAAAAATTAATTTTAATGAAAACATATTTATGAAGCATAAAATAATTTTATTAAAAATTGATTACTTATTTACCAAGAATTAATTTATGATTTTACATTAAAAAGGTGTATTATATATATATATATATATATTTCACAACTTATTTAATACAATTCATACCCTAAAATTTTAAATTTAGGTTATTTCTCCCATATTTAGACAATTATTTTCTCAAGTTCATTGAGGATCGATTTTTCATGACATATATGCTATAAAATGTAGCATTCTTTTAAAATACATGGGTGTTAAAAAATAGAAATATCATCACTAAGAATATATAATTAAATAAAAAATGACAATGAATGGTTTATAATTTTTTTTTAGAAATTATATATTTTTTGACATATATGAGTATGGTTCTAGAATACTTATATAATAAATATATACTTATTTTATGTGAGGTTCAAGCAAGAATGAAGACATAATTTACATAAGGTAAGGTATTTACATTTCAATTCAATTTTAATTGTCTTAATTTATTATTTAATTTCAATTGAGAAAATCATAATATTATTATGTGATAATTAACATTAAATTTTCTTCTCCAATAATTATTTTTCGATAATACATATTTTTATTTAATTTTCCTCACTTTAATTAATCATGATATTAAACGAATAATTTTAATGAAAACCAAATTTCTTTTACTGTCTAGTTTGAAATCATTTTCTACCATATCCATGATTTCATTATTGTTTTCAAGAATATTTTTAACAGTAAAAAATTATTTTCTAAATCAATTTTTACCGATTTTATACTTTTTATAAAATGGTTGAAAAAGAATATTCGTATAATTTTGTAAGAAAGAAATGTTTTACCAAATATATTATCAAAATCATTATTTTATTGACGGGCAGTGATTTATTTGTCCAATGACGTTTTGATTCTCCCAAAAATGTCTTGCCCAGATTGATGGATCGTCTTCCTACGGAGGAAGGACCTCCAGCAATGAACGCATTCAAGGTTAGTGAACACAATAATTTTTTTTCTCCTTTCCAAGGTTTGAATGTTGGTATACGTAGGAAGGGTAACATCGCACATGTCAAGGCGGATCCAGAGGTGGTCACGGAGAAAATAGAACTTGGGGCTCACTCAATTATAGCTCGACTCATCTTTCCTCGAGGATCTGAGCCATAGAAGACCGAGCATCTCACACAGCGGTTTTACAATATTTGGGGATTCTCCACTTGGAAGTGTGTCTCACTGGGGTGAGGCTTTTTTCAAATTTTTTTCCCCTCTGAAGAACTCAAGATGAGGGCATCAGGGTACGGTTCAATATCTTACAAGCCAAGCACACTACACATCCGAGAATGGGACCGAAAATTCAACCCTCTGGAAATTGGTAACTCTTCGATCCAAATTTGGGGTAAAGTCTTTGGCCTAAACTGGATTCTGTTGCATCCTAGAATTTTATATGATATTTCCTTGTCGATAGTATTTCCTATAAAAATTGATAGAGAAACTGAAATATCTAGATTTGGGCATTATGCCCGTTTCTTGGTGGAAATAGACTTAGGTTCTACTTTGGTGGAAAAAGTTTATCTTTCTACTGAAGAAGAGGAGCTTGAGTTGAGAATCGAATTTGAAAATATGCCCAAATACTGTCCAGAATGTAGAGTTATGTGTCATGATTCCTCTAATTGTAGGAGGTCTGTTGTTTGTGAATTTTGTTCTACTCGTGGACATGATGCTAATCTATGATTCAAAATGATCAAAGCGCTGAAAGAAAACACCAATTGGGTGTCTCATACTGTTGTACAAAATTCTCAGTTGCGGGTTCATGATCCACAAACTCAAAAAGTGTGTAAACATATCGGAGAGAAGAGCTTGGCTCCGAATTCCAGACCCAGTGAGGTTGAAAATCATACTGTAGGCACTATGGAACATTCTGAAAAGAGTAGATCATGGGCTGATATTGTTGAGCAAGGCCGTACAGGTAAATCCCGATTAAATGAGGAACTTAGAACACAAGATGCAGGTTCTCTAGTTGTGGAAGGTTCTGTTCATTTGAAAATACAGGGGACAAGTTCGGGTTTACTGAATGCCCCTACTGCTCCCCCCTCTACAATAGTTCCCAAATGCATTGAGAATGATATTCTTCAAACTCATGTGCATTACACAGATGGATCTACTGACTGCACATGTGTGGGATGCTCTGAAACTGGATTTCAGGTGCATTCATCTGCTGTTGCCTCTGCAAATGAAGAAGACAATGCCTCCTCTAGGCCTCCTAAATCCATACAATATGGTAAATAGGAGGAATTTATGGATTTAGCTACCAATTCTCCTCTTGTGCAGGTGTCTTCTCCTATAATTAATAAGGCATAGTAATATTGTGCTCAACCAGAGAAGAACAAGACAGAAAACATTGCAATTCTCCAGTCAACTGGAATGCAACATTCTTCTCAACAAGAGAAAAATAAGACTCCTTCAATGGAAATGCATCAAACAGTTACAGTTGTTGATGATTTGGAACCCTGGAAATAAGAAAATTCGAAACGGGGATGTCAACCTAATCGTGGGAGGGGACGAGGACGTTCAGACTGGACTACAAAGAAGGATGAGTTATCTGACTTCGAAGATGGCTCAAATATTGAATGTCTCCTCCAACAAGAGAAAAAATTAGATGCACTCCACTTCCAAGGTCGTGGGCATAGGCGAGGCCAAGGCATAGACTGGGGAGCCATACAAGATAAAGAACGCCAGATTGCGGAGAAGATAAAGAAAAAACATGGTGCCTCATAATGGGGGTATTAACAATTTGTGAGGCCCCTACTGCTCCTTTCCTTTTTTTGTACTTTTTACTTTTATTCAATAAAAAAGGTCATGGCCTTTAAAAAAACTGTGAAATAATGAAATAATTCAATGCTTCTTATTTTATTGGATGTTTTATGATTATGATGACGATATGTTTATGAAACATATCTGTTTGAAATGAGATATACTATAATTAAATATTGAAATTTTTATAAAATTCATTTCTTTTTCATGAGTTATGATATATAATTAATGTTGTATGACCTCATGGAATAAATATTTATATTTTTCATTATATAATGTGTGGAATTACAATTATATAACCCTCTATTTAATTGGGAAATGTTTTATATATCATGAAATATTTATGGGATGTAGGTGTATGTTCTTGATACACAATGAATAAAATCAATGTATTTTAGATCCACTATGGGAAATAGGTGGTGATTTCTAATCCACTATGGAAAAAATATAATTTTTCCAGATGAAATACCATATTGGAAACTAATTATGATGCTTAATACACTATGATTTGTTGGTCTCAATAGTTAAAATTCACACATGAAGTGGTATCTTTTCATATGATGGTGCTGCAGTTTTAGGACCCAATTATGATATAAAATTATAGTTCATGATTGATTTATGATGTTCTCTCACTCTTAGGATTCATGTATTTTTAAATGATAAAATTCTATATCATGAATAATTTTCTTAATCCATGATATAATAGGTATAATCATTATATGTTATGATCATTAAATCATACACAAATTATCATATTTTTCATTCTTATAATTATCGATTGACATCACCCATGTTTACCCTTACTGAGATCACATATTCTAATGTATAATTTCCCACAATTATGAAAAAATGTTTTAGGAAGGTTACATAAAGAAAGGTACAAAGTTAAAATAAACCTATGACAAATATAGAATAATATACCTATTTTTTGTTTCATGTATCCAGCCTCCTAAAACTATAACCTATATGGTTCAAGAGTGGTTTAAAAATTTAATATTGACTATTATTCTAAAATGATGTGATATTTTTTAATGAAAATATTTGGTCACTATATTAATTATTAATTTTTTTAATGTTAATATTTTGAGATAATGATTATGATTTTTTTTTTGAAAACTAGAGGAATATTTATAAGTACAAGATTACATCCAATAGTTTTGGTAAGATAGAGAAAATGTGGATTTTCATGAAAATAATCACTATCTGGATACTAAAATTTGAACTCATTTTACTATATTTCATCTAGGGATAAAAAACATAAAAATATTTGGTTGATTATATCTCTACTATCATTTAGGTGTATAGTAAATGTTACATTATAATAGACCTAGAGTGATAGTCTTAAGGGAAATTTTTGGGTTTACTCACTTCTTCCTCATGAAATATTATAAAAGAATTAAATATATTATAACCCAATATAGACTAGGTTAAGAGTAAGGAATCATATATTTATGAGAAGGATTCATGATTTGGACATTCTATAAATGAATTTTCCTGATTATGTGGTTTCCCACTATTATTATTATTTATAAAACTATGATTTTAAGTTTCATTTAATTATTTGAATGAAGGCGATTCATGTTATAGATAAATTTTATGGGAAGTGGAAGGACATTCTTCATCATAAAACAAATTATTTAGAAGTTATAATGAGAAACATTATGATTATTCCTAATCATATATCTTATTATAGTATTAAAAAAATAAACTTGTGTGATTTTTCCCACAAACCTATGAAAATAAGGATTTTTCTTCCTCAAGATCATAGAGAAAATAAGATTTATCTTCCTATATGTTGAGAATGTGGGTAGAATAAATTAAGGTAATGTATCATAGGAAAAAGAAGATTTTTTTTGTGTAAAAAATAAGGATATAGAAATTTTAATTATAGAGAAAAATGATATTTTTAATGTTCCTATAGGAATTTTTTCCTAAAGAACCATTTCTAGGTCAATGTATTATTTTTGGTTAATATTAGAATTATCTGATTTAATGATATAATAAAAGAAGTTAAGTCCTAAAATAAAAAAGGGATTATGTTATATTAATCATTTAATTGATTTGATTAAAGTGTTCATACATAGGATTTTGCGAAATATATTATATAATTATTATATAAATGATATTTTGGATATAAGAATAATGAAATATATAATTATTTTCTCACATGATTGTTTCTTTTAGTATTTGATGAAATATGATTAATGATACCAATAAACAAGAAATGTGATTTAGTTGTAACGTGATATTATTAAATTTGGGAAATAGATGATTAAAATTAATAATGTAAATGTGATAATAATGGTGAGCTTGAAATTGGTTAGTGATTTTATAGAAAAAGATATTTAGGTCATATTTGATGATGTATATTTCATTTTGGAATATATTCAATCATATGTGATTTTATTTTAGGAATTATGATGTTGTTAAATTTTGGAAGCATATATGATTTCATGGGTGGTTAACTAAATTTTTATGGTCACAACTATGGTCTTATAAGTTTAATTTTGATCATATGTACGAAGGCATAGATACCCCTTTTTTAGTTTTAAGTGATGGGATTTTGAATTAATTTGAAACATTTAATCGGTTCTATTTATAATAATATATTGATGAATAAATAATTATTTTGGTAAGTATTTTATTTCATATTATATATATTATTTTCTATTGTATAGTTGGATATAGATAATCTTGATAGTTGAAATGTGATTAATTCAAAAGGTTATATCTTTAATATATTTATTTTCAATCAAAGGATTAACTTTTAGATTTGTGTAAAATTTGATTCATGAAATTTTGTTGAAGTTCATTACATTATAACATTATATAGTGATTTATCACTGTGATTACTGATATTTTGGGTGATGATTCAATAAATTGAGGTATATGTAACAATTTTATTTAACATGTGATTAAAAATGAAACATTATTTTAGAATAATGAGATTAATTTTTTATTATATAAGTTGAAGGGTGTGGTATACAAATTGAGGTTAAAACAATCATTAACATATAGGATATTTTCTATATTGGGTTATTTAATTATGAAATTATTTAGGTTGAACATTGGATTTGAATATTGACATGATTATTTTTTTCATTTTGGTAATTAACGTTCATTTTCAAAGAAATTTTGATTTTGTTTAATGTCTATGGATATGTGAAATAAAATGATATTGTCACGACCCGACCTCGGGGCCCGTGCCGTGACTACCCCAATCCCGCCTTCCATAGGCCAGGGGCTGGCGACTAGCACCAAGGCGTAAATCCCGGTAAACAGGGAAGGCATTGCCTTTATAAGTAACAACCACCACAGAGTCAGCAAGCGGAAAGTAACTACAAAGTGCAGAAAAGTAAAGGGGGCCGGAATACAAGCCCAACAGAAAGTACAACTGAAAAGGAAAAGAACATCAACTGAAGAAAAGACGGTGGCCTCGTGTCGTCCACTGGCAATCCCACCTGAAGGGTGGGTACAGATAGCCTCCAGGCTCCTCGGGTCCCACGTCCGCTCCGAGCACGTCCCGCCCAGTGGTCCACCTCCAGATACCGTCCTGCTCTACGCCCCAACCGTGATCAGCGCTGTCCGTCGTCTGCATCCAACACAACAAGGTGCGGGCATAGCCCGTGCAGGGGTGAGTATAAGCTACTCAGTAAGGACCCCGAGACCCCCGAAGGTCTCCCGAAATCCACAAAGGATATAGCACAAAAAGGAAGGTGCAATCACGAAGTAACATATGACTCGACTTAGGTATATGCCCATACATATACCTAAGTCCCCACTTCTAGCTCTGCTCACGAGCTCAAGAACAACTCAATCCACATAGGAAAGCAAGACTCAAATCCACAAAGGAGAGTAAACAGTAAATCCACATAGGATAGTTCAACACAATCCACAAAGGAGAGTAACATAAGATTCAGCTCAACCATGTATACTTTTTCAGATGACGTCAAAGATGATCACTGATCCATCTAAGTCGTCGGACCCACGAAGGATCGATAGGTACTAACCCCCGCAAAAGACCCACATAGGATCGGGCTCACACAGAACCTGTAGGCAGTGGCTCACACAGAACCGGTAGTAAGGACCCACGAAGGATCGGGCCCACACAGGACCTGTAGCACTGATCCACGTAGGATCGCTGAGTGCAGTAGTCGGCGCAGTCCACTGAGGATCTCTGCACAGTCGTCACCGCAGTCCACGAAGGATCTCTGCTCTGTCGTCGTCGCAGTCCACGGAGGATCTCTGCTCTGTCGTCGTCGCAGTCCACAGAGGATCTCTGCTCTGTCGTCGTCGCAGTCCACGGAGGATCTCTGCTCTGTCGTCGAAGTCACAGCCAGCACTAGGGTTCCCGCACACAGCGATCTCGTTTAGGAGGGTCCGCTCCACGAGCCGAGAGGCTGATACATCAACTGACACGTAGTCCGAAGTTGATGTATCCAAAAGTTCCGTATCGACAACAGGATCTCAACGCAACAGACGACGCGTCAAACGGACGCCCGGTCTGAGAGTTATTGGCATTTTCATCCCAGGGGCCCGGTTGGTTTTTAGGGAAAAACCAACCCGACCGTACTCCGCCTGTGTCCGATCCTCGGGAGGAGTATGCCAAAAGTTCCGTCTCACTTATAGGAAACTACCACAGCTGACGGTACGTCGATCGGACGTCCGTAGCTCAAGTTATGAGCGTTTCCGCTCCGAGGGCCCGGTTGGTTTCGTGTACGATCCAACCCGGCCGAACCCAAAGTCTTCCTAAACCTTGAGTATAATATACCGAAACGACCGTATCGATCCAAGGATCGCGTAGCCGCTGACGGTTCGTCAATCGGAGGTCCTAGGCCCAAGATATGGGAAAAAGACCGAAGAAGGCCCGAAAACGGGGGTTCTGGGCCCGGGGCGACCCGGCCCGAACCCCCCCTGGGTCGGCCGAACCGGGTCGGCCCGAACCGGGTCGACCCGACCCGGCCCGACCCGGCTAGGCCGGGTCCGGTCCGGCCTGGGCGCGGCCCAGCCGACCGGACCGACCGGCTCGGTTTCGGCCGAGTGGCCGAAGAGAAACCGCCGCGGGTTTGACCCGCGGCTTGGAGGAACGCGGCCCGCGCGGGCCGCGTGCTGGGTGGCCGGACCGCAGACGCGGTTCGGCGGTTCGCCGCCGCCGCGGCCGAGCCGCGGTGGATTCCTCCGGCGGCGCGCCGGGCGCCGCCGCCCCCGGTCGCCGGCGCCGCCGCGCCGGCGACCCGCGCCGCCGCCGCCTTCCGCGGGCCGCCGGAGTTGCTCCGGTGGCCCGTTTTGCCTCCCGTCTGCGCCATAGCTCCTCCCGGGGGCCGATCTTCACTGCGGGATCAACGGATCGCCCCTGCCGCACGGTTCGTCGTCGTCCGCCAAATCCGCACAACAAAAAGATCGGCGGAGGGTTGCCGGGTCTTGATTGTTAGACCCTCACCCTCCGCGTTAGTCATAAACTCAACGGGAGGAAAAGAAAAAAATAACCAATCAACAATTTTAAAATAAATTAAAATTGTTCCGTGATCGGGTTATTTATTTTTAAAAGAATAAACACGGGAAATAAAATATTCCAACAACCCCTACCTCGAAGTCGCCGTCGGACGTGAGGTCGTCGCGGAATCGCTCGTCGCGAAAGGAGGGGATCGTCACGTCGTCGCGGAAGAGACGTTCGTCGCACCGCGGGAAAAACGTTGCACCGACGATCTCCGGATCTAGAACAAACGGATTTAATTAATTAAATCCGTTGTCATTGAAATTAAAAAGGGAGAATTAAACGATCCGTTTCTCACCTTAGTTGCCGAACGAGGATCGGTCGCGGAAGAAGAGGCGTCGCCGAAGAACGTCGCGGGTAGAGCTCGTCGACGTCGCAGATCACGGTGTGCGTCGTTGAATTCCGGTTCCGGCGTTCTTCGCGTTCTTCGCGTTCTTCGCGGGGAGGGTGGAGGCTCAGAGGATTCGCACAACGATAGCAATCCTCCAAAATAGACAAGTTTGTCTATTTTATTAATTTGCCAACGAACGCAAACGCGTAAGTAACGACCCATTAAATTCGTTGAATTAATTCAACGAATGAAACAGCCCATTTAATTCACGAAATAAACCGCCCAATTAAATGGTCTGTTAAGAATTAAGGAAAACGCGTCGGTTGACTTTTCAGTTATTTTGACGGGTTTTCGCGGGTGCGTTACTTAGCGAAAGAAACGGCGGGGCTCGTGCGGGCCCCACCGCACAAATATCCTACCAAGGGGTAGGGTATTTCCGGATAGCACCCTATCCGCTTTAACTCAGTTCAAGTGGCTTCCAAGCAGCTTCCAAGCGGCTTAAGTGAAATAAAATAAAGTTATCGCACAACCTTTATTTTATTTCCGACTTAAAGCCCAAAATTTTAAAAACCACGGTTGAGCAAACGCAACTCCGGAAGAAGCGTTTCTAAGCAAATACCGGCGCTGCGATTTCATCGGTGCCCTCAGAATTCGATTCCGGGTACCGGTTCAAAAGATAGAAAAACCCGCTCGTCCGTTCACTGAACGTACCCGAGCCAAACTTCGGAAATTGATTCCGGGCACACCGGGCCTCGGAATCTGGTTCCGTCTGAAGATGCGCTCTTGTAAAATTCCAAAGAAAATTAAGGAAAAAAAATTTCCTTGAAATTTGCGGGTCTTTACATTACTCCCACCTCAGGGCTTTACGTCCCCGTAAAGATACATCAAAAACTAGGGGAACAAATGGGGGTACTGAGCACGCATCTGAGCCTCCCGCTCCCAAGTGCTCTCCTGGAGGTTCCCGTGCTGCCATCTGATGCGCAAAAGAGGAATCGACCGCCCACGTAGGACCCACTCCTGTCGATCCTCGATCTCCACTGGGACCTCCGCAAAAGTCGCCCCATCGTCCACGTCCAGCTCCCCAAAGTCGATGATGTGCGTCGGGTCGTGCACGTATCTCCTCAGCTGAGACACGTGGAAGACGTCGTGCACCCGGTGCAACTGAGGTTGTAGAGCCAGGCGATAAGCCACCTCTCCTATCCTGCTGAGGACCTGGAAAGGCCCGATGAAGCGTGGAGACAACTTGCCACCTCGGCCAAATCTCCGTAAACCACGTCGAGGTGAGACACGCAAAAAGACGTGGTCGCCATCCTCGAACTCTAGTGGGCTCCGCCTCCTGTCAGCATATGACTTCTGCCGGCTCTGAGCTGTCCTCATCCTCTCCTGGATGATCTGGACCTTCTCTGTCGTGGCTCGGACCATCTCTGGTCCCACGAGTGCTGACTCCCCAGGGTCTGTCCAGCACAACGGTGATCTGCAGGGTCTGCCGTACAACGCCTCGTATGGTGCCATCCCGATGGTGGAGTGGTAGCTGTTGTTGTACGCGAACTCCACCAAGGGTAGGTGGTCCTCCCAGCTGCGACCAAAGTCGAGAACACATGCACGGAGCATGTCCTCGAGTGTCTGTATGGTCCTCTCCGTCTGACCATCCGTCTGAGGGTGGAAGGCTGTGCTCAGATGGAGCCGCGTCCCGAACGCCTCCTGCAACCCCTTCCAAAGCCGAGAAGTGAAACGAGCATCTCGATCGGAGACGATAGACGATGGCACACCGTGAAGCCGTACGATCTCCTGGACGTAAAGATGTCCCAAGCTCTCCACTGAGCCCTGCTCTCTGATGGGTAAGAAGTGTGCCGACTTGGTGAGTCGGTCGACAATCACCCAAATGGAGTCGTGACCTCTGGAAGTGCGTGGAAGTCCAGTCACGAAGTCCATAGATATGTCGTCCCACTTCCACTCCGGGACCTCCAAGGGCTGTACCAAGCCTTCTGGTACCTGATGCTCTGCCTTCACCTGCTGGCAGGTGAGGCATCGTGAAACGAACTCTGCCACAGCTTTCTTCATACCCGGCCACCAGTGCTGTCGTCTGAGATACTGGTACATCTTCGCCACTCCGGGATGTACCGCCAAGGGAGAAGTGTGAAACTCTCTCAGCACCTCCTCCCGTAAAGCGACTGGTATGAAGGTACGTCCTCTGAAAAGGATGTCGTGCTCTACTCCAAGGGAGAAGCCATCAGGCGCCTGACCTGAGGATATCAGCGTACGCCGGGTCTCACAGTCAGCGTCCCCACGCTGAGCCTCTCTGACCCGCTGTAGAAGTGGAGGAGAGACTGTGAGAGACTGAAGAAAGGCTGCTCCGTCTCTATCCACGAAGGATATCTGTAAGGAGGCTAGCTGCTCCGTCGCCTCCTCAAGTAGCTGAATGCCCGTCCTCCCGCTGACGGCATCGTCTACCACGTTCCCCTTCCCAGGAGTATAGACTATCTCAAAGTCATAGTCCTGGAGGAACTCAAGCCATCTCCGCTGTCTTAGGTTCAGGTCCTTCTGAGAGAAGATATACCTGAGACTCTGGTGGTCAGAAAAGACTGTGAAGCGCTCGCCCATCAGATAGTGCCGCCAAGTCTTCATAGCGAAGACCACTGCTGCTAACTCCAGGTCATGAGTGGCGTAGTTCTGCTCATGCGGCCTCAACTGATGTGATCCGTAGGCGATCACGGCCCGCTCCTGCATCAGGACGCACCCGAGTCCAGTCCCTGATGCATCGTAGTAAACTACGTACCCAACTCCCTCCTCAGGCAACCTCAAGATAGGTGCGCTGGTCAATCTCTGTCTCAGCTCCTGGAAGCTCTGCTGACATCTGTCTGACCACACAAAGGGTTTCCCCTTCTTCGTCAAGGCTGAGAGTGGTGCCGCAACTCTGGAGAAGTCTGGCACAAATCTCCGATAGTATCCGTCTAGGCCCAAGAAGCTCCGCACCTCCGTCACGCTCCTGGGTGGCTCACAAGCTAGCACTGCCTCGATCTTCGCGGGATCCACAGCAACTCCCGCCTCAGAGATGACGTGCCCCAAGAAGTGGACCTCACATAACCAGAACTGGCACTTTGAGAGCTTGCCATAAAGCTGGTGCTCTCGGAGTGTGTCTAGCACAACTCGCAGGTGTTAGGCATGCTCCTCCTCAGTCGTCGAGTATACCAAAATGTCGTCAATGAAGACCACGACAAATCGGTCGAGGTATGGCTGGAAGATCCTGTTCATGAGGCTCATGAACACTGCTGGAGCATTGGTTACGCCGAATGGCATAACCAAGAACTCATAATGGCCATACCGACACCTGAAGGCCGTCTTCTGCACGTCCTCGTCTCGAACTCTGAGCTGATGATAGCCTGACCGGAGGTCTATCTTCGAGAACCACCGCGCTCCCCTGAGCTGATCGAAGAGGTCATCAATCCGTGGCAGCGGATACTTGTTCCTCACTGTCACCTGGTTCAGGCGACGATAGTCGACACACAGTCGCAAGCTCCCGTCCGCCTTCTTGGCGAACAATATCGGGGAAGCCCAGGGTGAAACACTGGGTCGGATAAACCCCTTGCTCTGCAAGTCCTCCAACTGTACCCGCAGCGCTCGAAGCTCGGCGGGGGCCATCCGGTATGCTGGAGTGGATATCGGGGCTGTCCCGGGGTACAAGTCGATGTAAAAGTCTACGAGGAGGTAGCCCTGGAACGTCGTCGGGAAAGACGTCCATGTACTGGTCCACCACTGCAGGAAAAACTGGACTCCGCACGTCCACTCCTCCTAGGATGAGGCTAGCCAACTGATGAGAGATGGGCTGCACTCTCCTCCGCGGAAGTCCATCCTGTGCTGCAAAGGTTCCCTTCTCGCCGGTGAAGGTAAACCTGCTCCCGTCGGTACGAACACATCGCACCTTGCGCCTAAAACAGTCGATCTGGGCATGAACCGTGGATAGCCAATCCATGCCCAAGATGACGTCGTAAGGCCTCGACGCCGCTACAAGGAGATCCCATCCAAAGCTCTCGCCTCCTAGAGTAAGCTCACACTGCCGGCACCAGTGCGTAATCGTCGAGTCTTCTCCCGTAGGAGTCTATAGCCGTAAGGATCGAGCCAACGGCTCAGTCGGAATCTCCGAGATCCGAACAAGGGTAGAGGCTATGAAAGAGTGACTCGCTCCTGTGTCTATAAGTACTGCAGCAAGGGTGGAATAGACACAGATCTTAACTAGAATCATCTCTGGCATGTCGGGGTCGTAGGCCTCCACTGCCTGGAGCTGGGCCTGTCCCTGCCTGCCAGCTCCCTGTGGTCGAGGTGGCCCTCCTGGTGGTGGTGGGGGTAGAGCCTGGAAGCGTCGCCCACCACCCGCTGCTCGGCCAACTCCTCTGCCTCGTCCGCCTCCTCCCTGCGGACCGCCACGGTCGACCCTCTGCCTCTGCCTGGGTGGCCCCTCCACCGTCTGCTGCTCCTCTGATCGTAGAGTCGGGCAGTCACGAGCCATGTGACCCTGCCCGCCGCAGGAGTAGCACAGCCTGCCTCTCGGAAGGCTGGCACTCCGCTGTGTGCCCCGCACTGCTGAGCCGGTGTCCTAAGGCCGTCTGCGTGGGGGTCTGGTCTGCCTGGACCCGAGAGTCTTCCGTCGGCTACCTGCTGCCGAAGACTCAGCTACCTGCCGCCCTGCGCTAGGTCTTGCCGCTGAAGAAGGCTCTGCCAGGAAGCTCTCGATCAGGAGGGCTCGCTCCAGCACTCCCGCCTGGGTCGGAATGCTGAGGGAGATCAGCGACGCCCGAATCTCCTGCCGCAAGCCCTGCTCGAAGGTCCGGGCCCGGAAGAAGGGGTCCCATACCATGTCGGTCGAGTAGCGAGATAGGTCAGTGAACCTCGCCGCGTACTGAGCGACCGTCATGCTGCCCTGGCGCAGCTGGAGAAGCTCCTGGATGCGCACCGCTCGGAGGGTGGCCGGGACGAACTCAGAGCGGAAGAGGCTCTCGAAGTTCGTCCAGAGCAAGGATGCCTCATCGTGAACCTGGAGCATCAAGCTCCACCATCGTCCTGCCGCCGCCTGTAGGAGGCTCGCCGCGAGAATCACCATGAGATCCGCTGGTGTCCTCACTAGCCTAAAGATCCGCACCACCGCCTCTAGCCAGTCCTCGGCGGCCTGGGGGTCCGCCTCACCGCGAAACCTGGGCGGTCGCTGGCTCTGAAACTCATGCAGTGCCCTGAGGCGACGTGCATCGTCAGCGTCTGGTACTGGTAGCATCGGTGGCTCGGCGGGTAAAGCTACCGCCGGTGCCACTGCTGGCAAAGGGCCCTGCACCGAGGCCTCGTCGCTCGGTGGGCTGCCGTCGCGCCCTACACTCGAAACCCTAGCTGGCTGTCGTCGCGGGGCCATCCTGAAAAGGAGAACAAGAGCACCACAGTCAGAACAGTATACCTGGTGAGCTGGCACAAGTAATCACAAGGAAAACTTGAGACTTTCATGAAGCAGATCATTATACCCGGTGAGCTGACACAAGTAATCACAAAGAAATTTGAAACACACATGCAATCAATGTTTTCATGCATTAAGTCAGAAATCAGGAGTCAGGGTCCTGGTGTACGGATACGTCGGCCGCCGCACCAACACTGGGCTCCCTGAACTGATAACCACACTCAATACACTAAACACTATTGCTTCATATAGAAAGAAAAGACGATCAGAGTCTGCGGTAGAACCGACCACCTCTGATACCAATTTGTCACGACCCGACCTCGGGGCCCGTGCCGTGACTACCCCAAGCCCGCCTTCCATAGGCCAGGGGCTGGAGACTAGCACCAAGGCGTAAATCCCGGTAAACAGGGAAGGCATTGCCTTTATAAGTAACAACCACCACAGAGTCAGCAAGCGGAAAGTAACTACAAAGTGCAGAAAAGTAAAGGGGGCCGGAATACAAGCCCAACAGAAAGTACAACTGAAAAGGAAAAGAACGGAAACTGAAGAAAAGACGGCGGCCTCGTGTCGTCCACTGGCAATCCCACCTGAAGGGTGGGTACAGATAGCCTCCAGGCTCCTCGGGTCCCACGTCCTCTCCGAGCACGTCCCGCCCAGTGGTCCACCTCCAGATACCGTCCTGCTCCACGCCCCAACCGTGATCAGCGCTGTCCGTCGTCTGCCTCCAACACAACAAGGTGCGGGCATAGCCCGTGCAGGGGTGAGTATAAGCTACTCAGTAAGGACCCCGAGACCCCCGAAGGTCTCCCGAAATCCATAAAGGATATAGCACAAAAAGGAAGGTGCAATCACGAAGTAACATCTGACTCGACTTAGGTATATGCCCATATATATACCTAAGTCCCCACTTCTAGCTCTGCTCACGAGCTCAAGAACAACTCAATCCACATAGGAAAGCAAGACTCAAATCCACAAAGGAGAGTAAACAGTAAATCCACATAGGATAGTTCAACACAATCCACAAAGGAGAGTAACATAAGATTCAGCTCAACCAGGTATACTTTTTCAGATGACGTCAAAGATGATCACTGATCCATCTAAGTCGTCGGACCCACAAAGGATCGATAGGTACTAACCCCCGCAAAAGACCCACATAGGATCGGGCTCACACAGAACCTGTAGGCAGTGGCTCACACAGAACCAGTAGTAAGGACCCACGAAGGATCGGGCCCACACAGGACCTGTAGCACTGATCCACGTAGGATCGCTGAGTGCAGTAGTCGACGCAGTCCACTGAGGATCTCTGCACAGTCGTCGCCGCAGTCCACGAAGGATCTCTGCTCTGTCGTCGTCGCAGTCCACGGAGGATCTCTGCTCTGTCGTCGTCGCAGTCCACGGAGGATATCTGCTCTGTCGTCGTCGCAGTCCACGGAGGATCTCTGCTCTGTCGTCGAAGTCACAGCCAGCACTAGGGTTCCCGCACACATCGATCTCGTTTAGGAGGGTCCGCTCCACAAGCCGAGAGGCTGATACATCAACTGACACGTAGTCCGAAGTTTATGTATCCAAAAGTTCCGTATCGACAATAGGATCTCAACGCAACAGACGGCGCGTCAAACAGACGCCCGGTCTGAGAGTTATTGGCATTTTCGTCCCAGGGGCCCGGTTGGTTTTTAGGGCAAAACCAACCCGACCGTACTCCGCCTGTGTCCGATCCTCGGGCGGAGTATGCCAAAAGTTCCGTCTCACTTAGAGGAAACTACCACAGCTGACGGTACGTCGATCGGACGTCCGTAGCTCAAGTTATGAGCGTTTCCGCTCCGAGGGCCCGGTTGGTTTCGTGTACGATCCAACCCGGCCGAACCCAAAGTCTTCCGAAACCTTGAGTATAATATACCGAAACGACCGTATGGATCCAAGGATCGCGTAGCCGCTGACTGTTCGTCAATCGGAGGTCCTAGGCCCAAGATATGGGCAAAAGACCGAAGAAGGCCCGAAAACGGGGGTTCTGGGCCCGGGGCGACCCGGCCCGAACCCCCCCTGGGTCGGCCGAACCGGGTCGACCCGACCCGGATAGGCCGGGTCCGGTCCGGCCTGGGCGCGGCCCGGCCGACCGGACCGGCCGGCTCGGCTTCGGCCGAGCGGCCGAAGAGAAACCGCCGCGGGTTTGACCCGCGGCTTGGAGGAACGCGGCCCGCGCGGCCCGCGTGCTGGGGGGCCGGACCGCGGACGCGGTCCGGCGGTTCGCCGCCGCCGCGGCCGAGCCGCGGTGGATTCCTCCGACGGCGCGCCGGGCGCCGCCGCCGCCTTCCGCGGGCCGCCGGAGTTGCTCCGGTGGCCCGTTTTGCCTCCCGTCTGCGCCATAGCTCCTCCCGGGGGCCGATCTTCACTGCGGGATCAACGGATCGCCCCTGCCGCACGGTTCGTCGTCGTCCGCCAAATCCGCACAACAAAAAGATCGGCGGAGGGTTGCCGGGTCTTGATTGTTAGACCCGCACCCTCCGCGTTAGTCATAAACTCAACGGGAGGAAAAGAAAAAAATAACCAATCAACAATTTTAAAATAAATTAAAATTGTTCCGTGATCGGGTTCTTTATTTTTAAAAGAATAAACACGGGAAATAAAATATTCCAATAACCCCTACCTCGAAGTCGCCGTCGGACGTGAGGTCGTCGCGGAATCGCTCGTCGCAAAAGGAGGGGATCGTCACGTCGTCGCGGAAGAGACGTTCGTCGCACCGCGGGAAAAACGTCGCACTGACGATCTCCGGATCTAGAACAAATGGATTTAATTAATTAAATCCGTTGTCATTGAAATTAAAAAGGGAGAATTAAACGATCCGTTTCTCACCTTAGTTGCCGAACGAGGATCGGTCGCGGAAGAAGAGGCGTCGCCGAAGAACGTCGCGGGTAGAGCTCGTCGACGTCGCAGATCACGGTGTGCGTCGTCGAATTCCGGTTCCGGCGTTCTTCGCGTTCTTCGCGGGGAGGGTGGAGGCTCAGAGGATTCGCACAACGATAGCAATCCTCCAAAATAGACAAGTTTGTCTATTTTATTAATTTGCCAACGAACGCAAACGCGTAAGTAACGACCCATTAAATTCGTTGAATTAATTCAACGAATGAAACAGCCCATTTAATTCACGAAATAAACCGCCCAATTAAATGGTCTGTTAAGAATTAAGGAAAACGCGTCGGTTGACTTTTCAGTTATTTTGACGGGTTTTCGCGGGTGCGTTACTTAGCGAAAGAAACGGCGGGGCTCGTGCGGGCCCCACCGCACAAATATCCTACCAAGGGGTAGGGTATTTCCGGATAGCACCCTATCTGCTTTAACTCAGTTCAAGTGGCTTCCAAGCGGCTTCCAAGCGGCTTAAGTGAAATAAAATAAAGTTATCGCACAACCTTTATTTTATTTCCGACTTAAAGCCCAAAATTTTAAAAACCACGGTTAAGCAAACGCAACTCCAGAAGAAGCGTTTCTAAGCAAATACCAGCGCTGCGATTTCATCGGTGCCCTCATAATTCGATTCCGGGTACCGGTTCAAAAGATAGAAAAACCCGCTCGTCCGTTCACTGAACGTACCCGAGCCAAACTTCGGAAATTGATTCCGGGCACACCGGGCCTCGGAATCAGGTGCCGTCTGAAGCTGCGCTCTTGTAAAATTCCAAAGAAAATTAAGGAAAAAAAATTTCCTTGAAATTTGCGGGTCTTTACATTACTCCCACCTCAGGGCTTTACGTCCCCGTAAAGATACATCAAAAACTAGGGGAACAAATGGGGGTACTGAGCACGCATCTGAGCCTCCCGCTCCCAAGTGCTCTCCTGGAGGTTCCCGTGCTGCCATCTGATGCGCACAAGAGGAATCGACCGCCCACGTAGGACCCACTCCTGTCGATCCTCGATCTCCACTGGGACCTCCGCAAAAGTCGCCCCATCGTCCACGTCCAGCTCCCCAAAGTCGATGATGTGCGTCGGGTCGTGCACGTATCTCCTCAGCTGAGACATGTGGAAGACGTCGTGCACCCGGTGCAACTGAGGTGGTAGAGCCAGGTGATAAGCCACCTCTCCTATCCTGCTGAGGACCTGGAAAGGCCCGATGAAGCGTGGAGACAACTTGCCGCCTCGGCCAAATCTCCGTAAACCACGTCGAGGTGAGACACGCAAAAAGACGTGGTCGCCATCCTCGAACTCTAGTGGCCTCCGCCTCCTGTCAGCATATGACTTCTGCCGGCTCTGAGCTGTCCTCATCCTCTCCTGGATGATCTGGACCTTCTCTGTAGTGGCTCGGACCATCTCTGGTCCCACGAGTGCTGACTCCCCAGGGTCTGTCCAGCACAACGGTGATCTGCAGGGTCTGCCGTACAACGCCTCGTATGGTGCCATCCCGATGGTGGAGTGGTAGCTGTTGTTGTACGCGAACTCCACCAAGGGTAGGTGGTCCTCCCAGCTGCGACCAAAGTAGAGAACACATGCACGGAGCATGTCCTCGAGTGTCTGTATGGTCCTCTCCGTCTGACCATCCGTCTGAGGGTGGATGGCTGTGCTCAGATGGAGCCGCGTCCCGAACGCCTCCTGCAACCCCTTCCAAAGCCGGGAAGTGAAACGAGAATCTCGATCGGAGACGATAGACGATGGCACACCGTGAAGCCGTACGATCTTCTGGACGTAAAGATGTCCCAAGCTCTCCACTGAGTCGTGCTCTCTGATGGGTAAGAAGTGTGCCGACTTGGTGAGTCGGTCGACAATCACCCAAATGGAGTCGTGACCTCTGGAAGTGCGTGGAAGTCCAGTCACGAAGTCCATAGATATGCCATCCCACTTCCACTCCGGGACCTCCAAGGGCTGTACCAAGCCTGCTGGTACCTGATGCTCTGCCTTCACCTGCTGGCAGGTGAGGCATCGTGAAACGAACTCTGCCACAGCTTTCTTCATACCCGGCCACCAGTGCTGTCATCTGAGATCCTGGTACATCTTCACCACTCCGGGATGTACCGCCAAGGGAGAAGTGTGAAACTCTCTCAGCACCTCCTCCCATAAAGCGACTGGTACGAAGGTACGTCCTCTGAAAAGGATGTCGTGCTCTGCTCCAAGGGAGAAGCCATCAGGCGCCTGACCTGAGGATATCAGCGTACGCCGGGTCTCATAGTCAGCGTCCCCACGCTGAGCCTCTCTGACCCGCTGTAGAAGTGGAGGAGAGACTGTGAGAGACTGAAGAAAGGCTGATCCGTCTCTATCCACGAAGGATATCTGTAAGGAGGCTAGCTGCTCCATCGCCTCCTCAAGTAGCTGAATTCCCGTCCTCCCGCTGAGGGCATCGTCTACCACGTTCCCCTTCCCAGGAGTATAGACTATCTCAAAGTCATAGTCCTGGAGGAACTCAAGCCATCTCCGCTGTCTCAGGTTTAGGTCCTTCTGAGAGAAGATATACCTGAGACTCTGGTGGTCAGAAAAGACTGTGAAGCGCTCGCCCATCAGATAGTGCCGCCAAGTCTTCAGAGCGAAGACCACTGCTGCTAACTCCAGGTCATGAGTGGCGTAGTTCTGCTCATGAGGCCTCAACTGATGTGATCCGTAGGCGATCACGGACCGCTCCTGCATCAGGACGCACCCGAGTCCAGTCCCTGATGCATCGCAGTAAACTACGTACCCAACTCCCTCCTCAGGCAACCTCAAGATAGGTGCGCTGGTCAATCTCTGTCTCAGCTCCTGGAAGATCTGCTGACATCTGTCTGACCACACAAAGGGTTTCCCCTTCTTCGTCAAGGCTGAGAGTGGTGCCGCAACTCTGGAGAATTCTGGCACAAATCTCTGATAGTATCCGGCTAGGCCCAAGAAGCTCCGCACCTCCGTCACGCTCCTGGGTGGCTCCCAAGCTAGCACTTCCTCGATCTTCGCGGGATCCACAGCAACTCCCGCCTCAGAGATGACGTGCCCCAAGAAGTGGACCTCACGTAACCAGAACTGGCACTTTGAGAGCTTGCCATAAAGCTGGTGCTCTCGGAGTGTGTCTAGCACAACTCGCAGGTGGTAGGCATGCTCCTCCTCAGTCGTTGAGTATACCAAAATGTCGTCAATGAAGACCACGACAAATCGGTCGAGGTATGGCTGGAAGATACTGTTCATGAGGCTCATGAAAACTGCTGGAGCATTGGTTACGCCGAATGGCATAACCAAGAACTCATAATGGCCATACCGACACCTGAATGCCGTCTTCTGCACGTCCTCGTCTCGAACTCTGAGCTGATGATAGCCTGACCGGAGGTCTATCTTCGAGAACCACCGCGCTCCCCTGAGCTGATCGAAGAGGTCATCAATCCGTGGCAGCGAATACTTGTTCCTCACTGTCACTTGGTTCAGGCGACGATAGTCGACACACAGTCGCAAGCTCCCGTCCGCCTTCTTGGAGAACAATATCGGGGAAGCCCAGGGTGAAACACTGGGTCGGATAAACCCCTTGCTCTGCAAGTCCTCCAACTGTACCCGCAGCTCTCGAAGCTCGGCGGGGGCCATCCGGTATGCTGGAGTGGATATCGGGGCTGTCCCGGGGTACAAGTCGATGTAAAAGTCTACGAGGAGGTAGCCCTGGAACGTCGTCGGGAAAGACGTTCACGTACTGGTCCACCACTGCAGGAAAAACTGGACTCCGCACGTCCACTGATCCTAGGATGAGGCTAGCCAACTGATGAGAGATGGGCTGCACTCTCCTCCGCGGAAGTCCATCCTGTGCTGCAAAGGTTCCCTTCTCGCCGGTGAAGGTAAACCTGCTCCCGTCGGTACGAACACATCGCACCTTGCGCCTAAAACAGTCGATCTGGGCATGAACCGTGGATAGCAAATCCATGCCCAAGATGACGTCGTAAGGCCTCGACGCCGCTACAAGGAGATCCCAGCCGAAGCTCTCGCCTCCTAGAGTAAGCTCACACTGCCGGCACCAGTGCGTAATCGTCGAGTCTGCTCCTGTAGGAGTCTCTAGCCGTAAGGATCGAGCCAACGGCTCAGTCGGAATCTCCGAGCTCCGAACAAGGGTAGAGGCTATGAAAGAGTGACTCGCTCCTGTGTCTATAAGTACTGCAGCAAGGGTGGAATAGACACAGATTGTACCTCGAATCATCTCTGGCATGTCGGGGTCGTAGGCCTCCACTGCCTGGAGCTGGGCCTGTCCCTGCCCGCCAGCTCCCTGTGGTCGAGGTGGCCCTCCTGGTGGTGGTGGGGGTAGAGCCTGGAAGCGTCTCCCACCACCCGCTGCTCGGCCAGCTCCTCTGCCTCGTCCGCCTCCTCCCTGCGGACCGCCACGGTCGACCCTCTGCCTCTGCCTGGGTGGCCCCTCCACTGTCTGCTGCTCCTATGATCGGCGAGTCGGGCAGTCACGAGCCATGTGACCCTGCCCGCTGCAGGAGTAGCACAGCCTGCCTCTCGGAAGGCTGGCACTCCGCTGTGTGCCCCACACTGCTGAGCCGGTGTCCTGAGGCCGTCTGCGTGGGGGTCTGGTCTGCCTGGACCCGAGAGTCATCCGTCGGCTACCTGCTGCCGATGACTCAGCTACCTGCCGCCCTGCGCTAGGTCTCGCCGCTGAAGAAGGCTCTGCCAGGAAGCTCTCGATCAGGAGGGCTCGCTCCAGCACTCCCGCCTGGGTCGGAATGCTGAGGGAGATCAGCGACGCCCGAATCTCCTGCCGCAAGCCCTGCTCGAAGGTCCGGGCCCGGAAGAAGGGGTCCCGTACCATGTCGGTCGAGTAGCGAGATAGGTCAGTGAACCTCGCCGCGTACTGAGCGACCGTCATGCTGCCCTGGCGCAGCTGGAGAAGCTCCTGGATGCGCACCGCTCGGAGGGTGGCCGGGACGAACTCAGAGCGGAAGAGGCTCTCGAAGTCCGTCCAGAGCAAGGATGCCTCATCGTGAACCTGGAGCATCAAGCTCCACCATCGTCCTGCCGCCGCCTGCAGGAGGCTCGCCGTGAGAATCACCATGAGATCCGCTGGTGTCCTCACTAGCCTAAAGATCCGCACCACCGCCTCTAGCCAGTCCTCGGCGGCCTGGGGGTCCACCTCACCGCGAAACCTGGGCGGTCGCTGGATCTGAAACTCATGCAGTGCCCTGAGGCGACGTGCATCATCAGCGTCTGGTACTGGTAGCATCGGTGGCTCGGCGGGTAAAGCTACCACCGGTGCCACTGCTGGCAAAGGGCCCTGCACCGAGGCCTCGTCGCTCGGTGGGCTGCCGTCGCGCCCTACACTCGAAACCCTAGCTGGCTGTTGTCGCGGGGCCATCCTGAAAAGGAGAACAAGAGCACCACAGTCAGAACAGTATACCTGGTGAGCTGGCACAAGTAATCACAAGGAAAACTTGAGACTTTCATGAAGCAGATCAGTATACCCGGTGAGCTGACACAAGTAATCACAAAGAAACTTGAAACACACACGCAATCAATGTTTTCATGCATTAAGTCGGAAATCAGGAGTCAGGGTCCTGGTGTACGGATACGTCGGCCGCCGCACCAACACTGGGCTCCCTAAACTGATAACCACACTCAATACACTAAACACTATTGCTTCATATAGAAGGAAAAGACGATCAGAGTCTGCGGTAGAACCGACCACCTCTGATACCAATTTGTCACGACCCGACCTCGGGGCCCGTGCCGTGACTACCCCAAGCCCGCCTTCCATAGTCCAGGTGCTGGCGACTAGCACCAAGGCGTAAATCCCGGTAAACAGGGAAGGCATTGCCTTTATAAGTAACAACCACCACAGAGTCAGCAAGCGGAAAGTAACTACAAAGTGCAGAAAAGTAAAGGGGGCCGGAATACAAGCCCAACAGAAAGTACAACTGAAAAGGAAAAGAACAGCAACTGAAGAAAAGACGGCGGCCTCGTGTCGTCCACTGGCAATCCCACCTGAAGGGTGGGTACAGATAGCCTCCAGGCTCCTCGGGTCCCACGTCCGCTCCGAGCACGTCCCGCCCAGTGGTCCACCTCCAGATACCGTCCTGCTCCATGCCCCAACCGTGATCAGCGCTGTCCGTCGTCTTCATCCAACACAACAAGGTGCGGGCATATCCCGTGCAGGGGTGAGTATAAGCTACTCAGTAAGGACCCCGAGACCCCCGAAGGTCTCCCGAAATCCACAAAGGATATAACACAAAAAGGAAGGTGCAATCACGAAGTAACATCTGACTCGACTTAGGTATATGCCCATACATATACCTAAGTCCCCACTTCTAGCTCTGCTCACGAGCTCAAGAACAACTCAATCCACATAGGAAAGAAAGACTCAAATCCACAAAGGAGAGTAAACAGTAAATCCACATAGGATAGTTCAACACAATCCACAAAGGAGAGTAACATAAGATTCAGCTCAACCAGGTATACTTTTTCAGATGACGTCAAAGATGATCACTGATCCATCTAAGTCGTCGGACCCACAAAGGATCGATAGGTACTAACCCCCGCAAAAGACCCACATAGGATCGGGCTCACACAGAACCTGTAGGCAGTGGCTCACACAGAACCGGTAGTAAGGACCCACGAAGGATCGGGCCCACACAGGACCTGTAGCACTGATCCACGTAGGATCGCTGAGTGCAGTAGTCGACGCAGTCCACTGAGGATCTCTGCACAGTCGTCGCCGCAGTCCACGAAGGATCTCTGCTCTGTCGTCGTCGCAGTCCACGGAGGATCTCTGCTCTGTCGTCGTCGCAGTCCACAGAGGATCTCTGCTCTGTCGTCGTCGCAGTCCACGGAGGATCTCTGCTCTGTCGTCGAAGTCACAGCCAGCACTAGGGTTCCCGCACACAGCGATCTCGTTTAGGAGGGTCCGCTCCACGAGCCGAGAGGCTGATACATCAACTGACACGTAGTCCGAAGTTGATGTATCCAAAAGTTCCGTATCGACAACAGGATCTCAACGCAACAGACGGCGCGTCAAACGGACGCCCGGTCTGAGAGTTATTGGCATTTTCGTCCCAGGGGCCCGGTTGGTTTTTAGGGCAAAACCAACCCGACCATACTCCGCCTGTGTCCGATGCTCGGGCAGAGTATGCCAAAAGTTCCGTCTCACTTAGAGGAAACTACCACAGCTGACGGTACGTCGATCGGACGTCCGTAGCTCAAGTTATGAGCGTTTCCGCTCCGAGGGCCCGGTTGGTTTCGTGTACGATCCAACCCGGCCGAACACAAAGTCTTCCGAAACCTTGAGTATAATATACCGAAACGACCGTATCGATCCAAGTATCGCGTAGCCACTGACGGTTCGTCAATCGGAGGTCCTAGGCCCACGATATGGGCAAAAGACCGAAGAAGGCCCGAAAACGGGGGTTCTCGGCCCCGGGGCGACCCGGCCCGAACCCGCCCCCTGGGTCGGCCGAACCGGGTCGACCCGACCCGGACCGACCCGGCTAGGCCGGGTCCGGTCCGGCCTGGGCGCGGCCCGACCGACCGGACCGGCCGGCTCGGCTTCGGCCGAGCGGCCGAAGAGAAACCGCCGCGGGTTTGACCCGCGGCTTGGAGGAACGCGGCCCGCGCGGGCCGCGTGCTGGGTGGCCGGACCGCGGACGCGGTCCGGCGGTTCGCCGCCGCCGCGGCCGAGCCGCGGTGGATTCCTCTGGCGGCGCGCCGGGCGCCGCCGCCCCCGGTCGCCGGCGCCGCCGCGCCGGCGACCCGCGCCGCCGCCGCCTTCCGCGGGCCGCCAGAGTTGCTCCGGTGGCCCGTTTTGCCTCCCGTCTGCGCCATAGCTCCTCCCGGGGGCCGATCTTCACTGCGGGATCAACGGATCGCCCCTGCCGCACGGTTCGTCGTCGTCCGCCAAATCCTCACAACAAAAAGATCGGCGGAGGGTTGCCGGGTCTTGATTGTTAGACCCGCACCCTCCGCGTTAGTCATAAACTCAACGGGAGGAAAAGAAAAAAATAACCAATCAACAATTTTAAAATAAATTAAAATTGTTCCGTGATCGGGTTCTTTATTTTTAAAAGAATAAACACGGGAAATAAAATATTCCAACAACCCCTACCTCGAAGTCGCCGTCAGACGTGTGGTCGTCGCGGAATCGCTCGTCGCGAAAGGAGGGGATTGTCACGTCGTCGCGGAAGAGACGTTCGTCGCACCGCGGAAAAAACGTCGCACCGACGATCTCCGGATCTAGAACAAACGGATTTAATTAATTAAATCCGTTGTCATTGAAATTAAAAAGGGAGAATTAAACGATCCGTTTCTCACCTTAGTTGCCGAACGAGGATCGGTCGCGGAAGAAGAGGCGTCGCCGAAGAACGTCGCGGGTAGAGCTCGTCGACGTCGCAGATCACGGTGTGCGTCGTCGAATTCCGGTTCCGGCGTTCTTCGCGTTCTTCGCGTTCTTCGCGTTCTTCGCGTTCTTCGCGGGGAGGGTGGAGGCTCAGAGGATTCTCACAACGATAGCAATCCTCCAAAATAGACAAGTTTGTCTATTTTATTAATTTTCCAACGAACGCAAACGCGTAAGTAACGACCCATTAAATTCGTTGAATTAATTCAACGAATGAAACAGCCCATTAAATTCACGAAATAAACCGCCCAATTAAATGGTCTGTTAAGAATTAAGGAAAACGCGTCGGTTGACTTTTCAGTTATTTTGACGGGTTTTCGCGGGTGCGTTACTTAGCGAAAGAAACGGCGGGGCTCGTGCGGGCCCCACCGCACAAATATCCTACCAAGGGGTAGGGTATTTCCGGATAGCACCCTATCCGCTTTAACTCAGTTCAAGTGGCTTCCAAGCGGCTTCCAAGCAGCTTAAGTGAAATAAAATAAAGTTATCGCACAACCTTTATTTTATTTCCGACTTAAAGCCCAAAATTTTAAAAACCACGGTTGAGGAAACGCAACTCCGGAAGAAGCGTTTCTAAGCAAATACCGGTGCTGCGATTTCATCGGTGCCCTCAGAATTCGATTCCGGGTACCGGTTCAAAAGATTGAAAAACCCGCTCGTCCGTTCACTGAACGTACCCGAGCCAAACTTCGGAAATTGATTCCGGGCACACCGGGCCTCGGAATCAGGTGCCGTCTGAAGCTGCGCTCTTGTAAAATTCCAAAAAAAATTAAGGAAAAAAAATTTCCTTGAAATTTGCGGGTCTTTACAGATATCATTTTGAGGAATCTTGTAATCCATTAGAAGTTGACTTTAGTGCATTATGAATGAAAAAATAATCTCAAACACTTATCATTGTATAAAATGATGATATTATGGTGTAATTTCACTAAAAGAAAAAATTAAACTGGTTATGTAAGAAAATTCCTAGATATTATTAGTCTATATGGTAATGTAATTCCTCATCTCTCGAAAAATGATCTTGGATGAAAAAATTTGTTATATTTTCTTTATTTTTGATTTATCAATGGTCTTTTTTCACACCTCTTTTGTTTAGAATTTTGTGGTCATTAATATTATCATAAAAATTATATTTATTGCGGTCAATGATATTTTTCTACCTCCAAAATTATTTAGTCATTAATTTTACTTCGTTTGAATATTTTTACTTCCCATTAATGTTATCCAATTTTGAAACCATGATATGTATTATTCCACCCGACCTTTATATTTCTCAATCCATATTCTATAGTGTATGTTTTATTAACACATACTCTTATGTTGGTTTTATAAAAGGAATTATCAATAATAAAACAATTCATTAATGAGTTCACTTTAAAATTGTGAGGAAATAATTTATTTTGGGTAGGGGGAATCTAACCTCCTTTGATATGAAAACAACACTATGTTCAATAGTGTATACAATATGCAAAATCAATATTAAATGAAAAATATTATAAAATTATGACTATTATAACATAGCCATTGAATTTTAGGGTATGTAGTGATGTCACCAAAGTATTAAAAAATTTATATAGGTTATAATAAATGAATTTTTTTGATAAATTCTAAAGAAATAATTATTCCATTTTTTGTTAAAGACATTTTATTATAAAAAATACTTTTTCCTGAAATTTTTTTTCTATTAATTGAATATTATAACAAATTTCATGAAATTATAAAAATTTAATGGAAAAAATATCAATTTTTCAATCAACATATAAAAATTGTCTTAGGTTAATACTTTGAGATTTTTCTGAAAAGATTACTTTTCCAATGAATAGTGAAAATACTAATTTTTATTAAAATTGTATTTTTTATATCATGATTTTAAAAAAGTATAATTTTTTAAAAAAATATGTAATTGAAATTAGTTATCTTATATTATTAATAATCCAATTATCTTCATTAGAATTAATTTTTTTGGTGAATTTATATAAAAAAATTATACTTAAAATGAATTTATTTTAAGAATTATTTGTCATTGCATTTCTTGTTTTCCCCTTAAACTAGTTTCTTACAATTATAAAAATTGAATATATAACAATTCATATCATATTTTTAATCAGGGTGTCTAAATTTGGTAAATATGTCTGTTTAGTATTTTGGTAAATATGAATATTAACCATAGTAAATTTTGTTAACATAGTAAAGATAAAATGGATAAATTAGTGTTAAAACTATCGTGATAAGGCAACCAATTAATTCAAACACTTGACTATTATTCATGTTATAATTAAATATAACAAATAACCACCCAAATTTGAAATTATGACCTTTTTATCATTTAATTTTAAATTTTATATTTATAATATTTAAGTAAGGGATAAAGTAAAAAATGTCCCTTTCATGATTTTAATATCAATAATAATTTTTTAAAAGGATAAAATTATTTTTCTGTTATAAAAATTAACATGAAAGATTTAATTTATTATAATATTATAGTTTGATTTTAAATTTTTATTATGAAAAATTTCTATTAAATTCTTGCACAATGATGGCACAGTGCTTATGCAAGGAGTAGAAAAATCATGTAAATTATTTTAAAAACAATAAAAATAATATATCTTCACTAAAATAATGTGTCCTATAATACTTAAAGATAAATATAAAATTATTTAGTTTATTGAAAGTTTAATATTATAATTTCATTATTGTAATGGTTTTTTGAGATCAAATTATCTGAATAATTCTTAAAATGAGATTATGTGAATTTTATGATAAATAATACATTATTAAATTGCCCAAAAATAATAAAAGTATTGAAACTGTACAAACATGATTAAAAATGTTCTAAAATTTTATAAAATTTACATTTAGGATCCAATTTTCATCTCAAAAGTTAAATTATAACCTTTTAGTATTGAAAAATTAATTATAACAACTTATGTTAAAATTTGGTAACCATGTGATCAAACCAAAGGATAAGATGTAAAATGATATCTAATAATATAAAATTTTATTTTATTATTATTTTAAGACCATATATTCTTTATATTCTAATATATTTCATTTTAAACCATTTTAAATGAGTTAGAAACACATTATAATATAATATTTTGTGTCATTCCAAAAAACTACATAAATTATATTTCATAATAAAAAATATATTACTAAATTATTTATAATTCATTAAAATCACAAAATAAGACTTTTTAATGAGAAATGGTTTAATGTATCATTAATTATTCATTAATGGGATACTTTTACTTTTATAGTAACTTCAGTAGCCTCAAATAGTAATATATATTGACATCACAATAATTGAAAAAATGGTTTAATTGGGGGTTAAAGCTAAGTAATGAGGGTGAAAAATTAACTAAAACATTTTAAAATTATATTTTATTAGATTAGATTTACCAATAAACATCTTATATTCTTATTAAATCAACTTTGAACCCCTTTCCTATGTAAAATATGTTTTTATTAATGTACTACTTTATGTATATCCAAGAGTTCCCCTCCCCTCACTTATAAAACAGAACCTTCTAACATTCATTATTCAATATTTTTTTTCATTATATCCAATTTAATAACAATACTAACAACATAATATATTATTTAATCTGACCATAATGGTTTTTTTATTTCCAAAAGACCATACATTTATGGTTTAATGTGTAAGACCAAGACCATTTTGCAACGAAGAGTTATAACTCTTAGCCGAGTGTTTTCAATTTCATTTCCTATTATAACTCCCATTAATAAATTGTAACCAATATAAAATAGGTAATAAATAATCATAAATATATTTAATATTTTTTATGATAATGGAATAACCATTATTCACCTCTTCTAATCTGTTGGAAAACGATGATGCCACTCGTTGGTATGTGTGAACTACCACCTCCACAAAGCAATTCCAATTGTTTTTTAATTAATTTTTTTCATTGATGGTAATAAGAATATATTTGAAAAATTATATATATATATATATATATTATTTAATTTTTCCTTTTAAAATATAATTATTATTTACCATTATTATATTCCATCCACAGAAAAGTGAAAACAATGTTTATGTGCACTTACTACCTCTTGTCTCCATGAATAATGTAATTAATTTATCTATCAATAAATTTTATGTTCGAATATGAAAATTTATATAATTAGTACATATTATATTAGTATCATTATTAATGTTCTGCAAATGATGTAACTATAATCATCATGTAAGGTTTGGGACTTCCAGACCAAAACAAGCATGAATAATGAAGAAAATGTCACTCAGAACAGTGATTTAAATAAAAAATTATTTATAAATAGGTTATGAGATGTTATAAGTAAATCATATATGGAATAATAGAAAGGATTATTTTTTTAAAATAATTGTTTAATAAATCAATATTTATTATACATGAGGTTTTCACATAGAACGAAATATGATACACGAGGTAAGGGATTTTGGTTTCAATTCAATTTTAATTGTGGTCATTTATGATTGAATTTAAATTCATGATATTATATTATAATTATCAGATAAAACTACTTAATTTTTCTTATCATATTTTTAATTGTATATAATAAAAAAATTACTAATTTATATCATTTCTCAAGACACTAGAAGAATATATTTATGGAAAGTAGAATATGTTTTACTATACAGTAATAAATATTGTTCATCGATGCTAATATATTAAAAAATGTTCTGAAGAATTTTTCTTACTATTATCCAATTACTTTTAAATTCATTTTACCAATTTTTCTTTAAAATAATCTTTAAAAATAATATTATTCTTATTTTCTGAAATATGAACATTTTACCGAAGGTACGGACATATTCTTTGTTTTAACTATTACAAACTGAATGGAATTTTCCACTATCACGACCATTCAATTATTGGAAAATTCTATATATGTTTTCATATATATTTTCAAATAAAAACTTTTCTATAATATTTTGTAAATATTTTGTTTTAAATATGTTATTTCAATGTTAAAATATATTCTTTCCTAAATAAATATTTTAGAGATATTTTAAATATATTTTTCATATATGATAGCATCCTTTCATGTTAAAAATTATTTACTAGGGTTATTATCCAATGATACCATCCTTTTTTTTTGTATTTTTTTTTTCTTATTATGTTGAGATTTTTATGAAACTAATTTTTTTCCGTATGTTATACTATGATTAAATGTTGAAATATAGATTAAAATCTTTTACTTTCAATGAGTTATAATATATCGGGAATATTTTATGACCTTGTTGCACAAAAATGTATATTTTTCAGTATATGATTTGTGAGATTAGAATTTTATAACCCTACAATTCATTGGGTAGTTCTTTATATGACTTAAGATAATAATTTTATGTTAGTTTATGATATTTTTCCACTATGAGAAATAGAAAGGTATGCTTTATCCACTGTGGGAAACATGTGGTGATGCAGCCACACTATAGGAAATATATGGGGATTCCTGATCCATCATAGTATGAGAAACATGTTCTTTTTTCCTAATCCCCAATTATTTTATGGTTTTAGAAGTTAATGTTGATACATGATAAAATTTATTTTCCATTGATGGTGACACACTTTTATTATATGATTATTATATGAACACTAGGTTTATGATTAATTTATGATGTTTCTCACTATTCTAATTCAAATATTTTTAAATGATAATGTTTTTTTTCATGAATCATTATCTTGATCTATTATTGTTTTTTATGGACATTGTATGTTATGATAATGAAACCATTACCATATGATTATATTATGCTCACTTATAGTCATCAAGTGATATCTAACATGTTTACCATTACTATGTATATGAGATGAACCTTTATTATGTTTAACTTCCCTAGGTTATGAAGAAATTTTTTATGTTTGGTATGTAAATAATGTTATATATTGAGATGAAATTTATGAGAGATGATACAGAATGTAACAAAATAAGTTGTTCATGTATCTAGTCTCTAAAGACCCTAAACATATATAGACATATAGAAAGGATATTAATGATTTATATTCATTATTAATCTAAAAATATGTGATGTTAATGTATGAAATTTTTGGGTTACAATATGGTTGATCACTATTTTATAAATTATATGTAAGAAATGTGTTTTTTTATGAATTTCCCTATATTACAATTTAAATTTTCAGGTTATTTGTTATTAAAAATTTTGTATTTTGGTCATATGATGATTAAAAATTCATCATGTGTTACTGACACCTTTTTTATTAGATTCTCAACATTGGGATACAATTTATTGAGGATTTATTTTTTATAAAATATATATGGTTTTATTTAAATGATGTGGATTATATATTCATACATTATTTAATTATTTAATTACTCATTATCAATGAGGATGGATAGAATGAGAGTGGATGAATAAACATATTTTAGTACGAGGAAAGAGATATACAATCATTTATTTTGTTAATTTTTTTTATTGTGTTGGATTTCTACCAAGTTATTTTAGGTTTGTGTTTTATTACTATTATTATATCCAACATATTTACGTGATGTTGTTTGGGAAAAAGTTACTATAGAATCCAATCAGTAAACTATCCACTAAAGGATTTTATAGAATGGAAAAAATATCCACAAAGAAACACTATCTTGAAATATGGGTTTATGGAAGACTGTATAGTTCCTAGGTAATGTTAGTTGATTCATTACTAATTTTATAATATTGAATGACATTACATTTACATTATGATTTTTAGGTCTGTTATTTTTGTATTGTATTTTAATAATATTATTTTAGAATGAATGTGTTTGAAATATGTTATCCTAATAAAGTAATTGGTTTTCTAAAACATAGTTTTTAGGGATTTTAGTTTAGTTTCTTTGGTGTGCAAATATATAATGTAATTAACTTTAATGGTTCTAAAAAGTGTTATTTTTCTTTTATTAAAAAATAATTGAGTATGTAATAAGGAATAAGTTAGTTTTTTAACATGTACCCGTGGTGACAAAATTTTGAAATCCCATATTCATGAGTGACCTATTTGTTGGTAGTTTTCTTATGTAAAATCTAGTATTTCATGATTATTATTTTATTTTGTGAAAAAATATACTTGAGTGGATTTAGTTGATGTTAAATTGTGAAATATTATGGGTGATCACAGTTTAGTTCTGATTATATTTTTGGATTTCTTTGGAATGATGGGTGATAGATTGATATTGAGGCAACCCAATTATACAATACATATATAATACATAATTTTACAGGATTATTTATTACATATCATACTAAAAACTCTTATAACCTCTAGTTTATTTATTTGTAGACATGATACACAATCAATTTATTTTAGAACCATTCTACAACAAATATGAAAAATTCTCTTTACAAATTATATCCTTATACACTTATCTTACGTAATACTGTTATTATTAACAAGGAAAAAGAAAAAAATAATGAAGGGTGGGCTCAAATGATCAGTGAGGGGTGATAATAAGATATACTAATAAAAGATCATAAATTGGCATACAATAAAAAAATGTGTATGAGAAAATTATTAAGGCACAATAACATAAATTAAGGAAATAATACTAAATAAAATATGGATTATAAGTGATGAATCATAAAATAATGATTTATAAATAAAAAAAAACATGAGTTCTATAAGGGTAGAAACATGAGTCAATAATCATGAGTAAAGAGAACAAGAAACATGAATGTTAACAAATATAATAATGTATAAAAAAATTAAAATATAAATAGAAACATATTTCAAGGTTAACCACTCATACATTCATATAATAATGTACTAGGATAAATTCCTTCCCAAAACAAAGTAGACATTGGATAACCACCCATGAACAATAACATTTTGGACATGGGATTCCCACCCATGTGACATATTTATCTCATGAGATATAAAACATTTCCCCCTTAATTTTAGGGAAACATCAGACCCACCCACTATATAATTATAAACCATACATATGTGTTTGACATTAACATGATAAAATACATAATCAAATCATATATTAATTATACCATGAAAAATAAAAATGTTTCATTAGGTTTTTTTTCAAAACACGATAATAATCAATAATGAGAAACAATTGTATAAAAACATTTGATAATATCCCCAAAAATGTATAATAATTGTCAATTGATGTTGACATTGATAAAAAACAGTTTATAAGAGAATTAAAAAATTACATTGAAAAATAATAATAAATACCCTTTACATTTTTAATATAATTTATTGTAGGGAAACTTTTTATAAACAAATTCGAATAGAAATTAATTTGGAAAACCATAACAACATCAAAAGAATGAATTGTAGAGAAAATAGCAGAAGATGGTAGAAAAATGTGACTTTGCTTAAATGGTTAAAAAATGATTAATTTTACCCCTTTTAAAGAAATTAATTAGAAAATGAATCTTTATAAAATTACTAAAAATATATTCATTTCACATTACTTATTAATACAGTTAACATAAATAAAAATTTCTATAAGAAATAATAGAAGAATATAGATGTAAATTCATAAAACAATATAAAAAGGATGGTTATTAAAGGGAAACATTTCAGACAAAAAATATGGGATATGCTATGAGGAACTTATATGAAACCATTTGGTGGAGTTTTGAAGAATGTCTATATGAAAAGTTAGGAAGAGATGTAAAAATGAAAAATAAAATGAGTATATGTAAACATTTTTAGGATATAATGATCAGTAAATTTTCTCATGTATTGAAGAATATATATTGGAATATTACCACTTCATAAATTTGTATAAAAATTAATTTAATAACTATAAAAATATATTGATTATATTTATATTTTATTAGTCATTCTTGAGTTAATTGTTATAACAACGTTCATGTATATGGTAAAAACGAACCAAACAAGAACACTCTATATTGACGGAATGAGTAAGAAAATGTTATTGTATAATAATTATAATAACACATATATAGAAGGTTAATGATTTTAATTTTTTTTATTAAATAGGAAAATAATATTTATTTAATGAAATATTAATATGAAAATAATAATTATTAAAGAGGGGGTAACACTTTCATTGAAGAATTATATATCTCCTTAGATAACCTCAATGAAATGAGGTATTTGGGACATCTTATTGTGTCCATAGGTTCCTAAACATGATAGAGTACAATTAAGGATATAATTGGAGTATTTATTCAAGTGAAAAATAGAGTAAATTCGTGATTTGGGGTTATTAGATAAGGAGTCAATTTATCGGTGATCATGAGTAGTATCATTCACAAATACCATTTCATTAATGCATAAAAAATGTATTTTTATAAAGAAAGTGGATCCAAAGTTGAAAATATTTGAGATAGGATAAGGAGATATCCATAATTTCATCATAAACCTATTTATTTAAAACTTTTAATTAAACTAATGGTCTTTACCCTATAATACGACTCTTTTACCTTATTTTATCCATTTCATTTGTACCTAACTTTATACTTATCACTTTTTTTATTCATGAAAATGAAAGTGAATTTAATATTAAATTTTAAAATGTTTATTAAAAATATGAAAAAATTTCATTGGAGGAAATCTGTAATGGAAATAAAAATTAATTTCAATATAAATGCACATAACAAATGAAATCAATTTAGGAAAATGTATTTTTATTCATAAAAATAAATTGTTCATAGTCTATACCATGTAAGAATTATTTGATTATTGATGATTTATATAGGAAAATAAATAAATATATCATTTAATTAAAATAAATTTTCAATATATATCATTTTAATTTATTTAATTAAATATACAAAACCTTGAGAAAAAACAATTCTATGAAAAATAGTTTTTTGACGTAAAAATATATAATCATTATTAATAAGTAATTAAAAATCAACACATGTATGTATATTTTTTTAAATATATAAATAAAACATTTAATGAAATTTCATACTTTAAATATGAGAATGTCAATTTAAAATAGGAACCTATAATATATAATATAAACATTGATATAAAAGAATAAATTTTACTTTCGACATGAATAATTATAAAAATATTCCTTATAGTTACTTTATAATTTATTATATGTAATTAATTTATTTAAATAAAAATTCCATCAATTATATAAATATATTTTTAAAATTTTTATTTAAAATTAATTAATATTATTAAAATATATAGTTCTTAAAATCGTTTCTTTGGAAGTAAAGTTATTTTCCTAAGTTAACTAATAATTTTAATTTATTAGGAAACATTTATTTTTCTAATTATGTTTCATCTCTAAATCTTGTGATGAATTTATTTATATAGTTTTTTATTCTACCATATAAAAAAATTGTTCACTTTAGTCCGGTGTTGTGTTTATCACAACATTTTAAACACATAATTTTTATTTAAAGGGAGATACATAATAAAATCATAAGGTGTTTTATTCTACCCCATTTGTATGAATTTTAAAATCTATATATTTTTACACTTATTTAATAAATGTTGGGACCTTTGCTTCATTAGTTATTATGGTCCCCACATTGCTTCCATAAACTTATGAGTCCTTTAGTGAATTTTAAAAAGGCCTGTTGTAAGAACCTTGAAGTTCTTTTCAGGTATAAATCTTGCTTTCTGGTAGTTTTTGAGAAAGAGGAGTTTCTGAAAATTTCAGGAGTACACGATGGGTACTCTAAGTACACGCCATGTACCCAGTTTCCATGGGTGACCATGTACTGGCCATGTAACAGAAGAGCATATGGCCATGTGTGGTGACTTGGAGACTATCTAAAGAGGAAACTGGAAAGGGAATGTACACGCTGGGTACTTTTAAAATAACCGTCATGTACTTTCATTTTTTCATTAAAGGGACTGGGGTCACATCTAATCGACATAACCCCTTTTTTTCTTAGTCCATCTCATCCAAGAGCATCCGTACGATCAAATATCTTCTATAATCCCCTGGATTACCATCTGTTCTCTGAATCGACCATCGTTTATTATGTTGGAATTGCATCGGTGAGTTCTCCTTTCATCTTGAACATCATCTCTTAATATGTCCTCTCTCGCAATTTCTCCTCAGTTGAACATTTTTAACATTTTTTAAGATCTATGAAATTATAGGTTGGTTTAAGGTCTTAAGATCATGTATATCAATCTCATGACACTAAGGTAGGTGGTTTGTGCCTTTCCTTAGATAGTCTTTGAATTTTATGTTCAAAAATACCCAATACCCATGAACGGGGTATTGCATGTTTATGTTTTTAGCCTTGTTATTACCTAATATGCCTTGTTTGTTTTTATAGAGGTTAATTTTTGTGAATAGGGTGGAATTTTCTAGGCTATGGATGTTTTTCTCATATTTGCTTGTTTTAACGGTTGGTCTAGCTTTGCTTGTTAGGCAACTACTTGGATTTTCATTCCAAGTATTGGTAGGATGGAGTGATTATTATCTAACAAGCTATGATATTCTATAGAATGTTTATCCAAGTAGTCGTTTGTGCCTGAATAACTTACAGAAGGCTATGGGAACTTGGTGTAGTAGACCATAGAGAGAATTGACATTGGGGGCTTCTCCAGAGTGTCTTTTTACTTTTACATTGTGAGACCATAGGGGGATTGATGTAAGTGATCCCTCATAGTGTCTGTAGTTTCTTCAATACAGTCCACATGGGTAATTAAGCGTTGAGTGATTCTTTAGAGTGTATATTAGTTACCGATACGAGACTACCGGGGGGAATTGACAGTGAGTGATTCTTCAGAGAGTTTTTGGTAAAGCTGAACCAGAGGGGTTAGACTGTGTGTACTTCCTATATGGTTGTTTGTGTTTGTTATGGTTGAACCATTGGGGATATGCTATGAGTACTTCCCAGAGGGTTACTTACTTTTTATTAGCTGATTATTTGATATATGAAAATGAATGCATTTAAAATTTTAGGATTGTTACTATGTCTACATCCTTTTTTACTACTTCATTTTGTTTATTGCCTGTCATATATATTCACTGACTATTAGGCACAAATCATTGAGTGGTTGCCTACAGGGATTTGTCTCACACCCTGTTTGGGTCATGCTTTTGGGACCAAATAGATTATATTACTGCATGTATAGATAAGGGAAAGCACCCTTCTACTTGAGGTACTTGATTGCTGCGGAGCTGGGGAGCATGGGACCAAGATGAGGCTTGTGAAGCTGTGGATAATTTTATCTATTATCTATTTTACTTCGGTTTAGTATTATATTCCAGCATTGTGGCTTGTTTGGATTCATTCCTATACATATGTATCATGCAATAAATTCATATATATATATATATATATATATATATCTGTGTGTGTGTATGTATGTATGTATGTGCTCCAGTTGTTTATTACTTTTGATGTTTACCTATTGTATGTCTTATATATTCTGCAATTGGTATCTATTTTACATCTGATGTGTTACTCTGCCAATGAGGTCATAGTTTCCCCACTGTCACACCCAAGGCCCTCATTGTCAGTCGACAGCCTCTGGTGTTCAGGGAAATGCGCTTTAGGCCATGTGACCAATTGGGTACGGGGCACCTCTAGCTGGCTCCCGAAACTGAGATGTTACAAAGTGGTATCATAGGTAGGGCCTTTTCTTCTTGAATAACTATTTAGATCCTATATCTAGTGATATGAAGAAAATAGGTACTTTGTAAAAAGTTGTACCTTGGAGTAGTTAACTCGTGTACAGGGAAAATCCTATATACCTCATTATTGCCATTTTTTCTGGTTTTTCAATTTTATAGTTGATTTCATTTCACCGATGGGTGATTAACATGTTTTGTGATATTATCATTGATATTATTAATGTTCTATTTCTCTTTCAACCTGATGAGATGAGGGTATCCCATCTCATGCATCATATAGGCACTTGTTAGAAATCACATTTCAGGAATTCCTGACATTCCATTTATGGTGAATTTTAATGGCATGTTGTTGTAATAGATTTTGTGCTAGAAATGTGTGCTGTTATGATATATTCCTTGATTGAAATACCTGATTTTGATAGAGTATTTAATTTTGTAAGGTTTCATTTGAATGAACTCTGATATTTGGTTCTTGAGTGGTTATGGGCCCTCATGGAATGGAACTTGGTGGGTTATTACACTATTATTCTTGAAAATGACATGTATAAGATGTCAAGATTTTATTCTTAGGGTGTATGGGTCCTCATATATAGGAATTTGGCACCTTAATGTTTGTTTTTATGTTTTATGGGTTTAAGAGTTGTTTCTGAGGCATACTGTTCAGAAGAACCTAGAATACATAGCATGTAATGATGAATACACACCATGTGTCCTTCCATTCGAGAAGGAACTGTTTTTCTTAATTACATGTCATGTACTATATGTACACACCGTGTAGTCTCTAACCATGTCACTAGCTCTATGGGCAGAGACACAGGGTTGGAATATCTTTGGGGGAACAAGTCGTGTACTGGTTGTACATGCCGTGTTGTGTTGACCATGTTTCCACCAGTGTGAATAATGACACCGATGGATAAAACATAAGTTATATAGTCCGTTTCAATCTTCAACACACCGTGTCAATATTCAAAAAACCATGTAGTGTAACCGTTGTATCCGACCATGTAACAAACAACATAGGGAGGTGGGATCCTTCTAGTACACACCATTCCTATCATAAACACTCCGTGTAGAGTCAGATGTGTAACCAAACTTGTAACTAACAACATGGGTTAATGAAGTTCGTCTAGTACATGATGTCTCTAGCACTAACATGCCATGTATTCTACTTTTTAGAGAATCGTATACCTTAGCTGTGTTCAAGAACTCAGGCAGGAGAAGAGGATTCATGTACATCTCATGTGTTAGGACAACACACCATGTGTATGGGGTGGTACATGACCTAGATTGGTAGAATTACATGTTTTGTATTAGGAAGACTTGACGTGTGTATGTGTGGTTACACGACCTGGGTTGGATGAAGTACACGCCCATGTGAAGGCATAAGGAAACACGCAGTGTAGGTATTATACATGCCGTGTATCCATATTTTAAATAACTTCAATGCTTCCTTTCTCATGTTACCTTCATACACTTATAATTTTCAGTCCTTGCTAATCATGATCTAAGGTGTGTTATTGACCTTGTAAAGTCATTCCACTGAGATGTCCTCCGGTTGTCTGCCAGTTACAAGGTAGTGATTAGACACCGGATATGGCTGATCAGGGACTATCAACAGATCGGCCAATTGTGCCAGTCTTGACACCAACTTTAATTCCAGACATAGGTGCTGACTATAGTGAGCCTGCCTTTTCATACATTACTATAACAACATTTTAAATATAAACAGCATAATAGTATTATACATAGATGATCCAATGGTTTAGTGTCTTGGGGAAACTAGGACCATACATAACAATTAAAACATCAAGCATAAACATTTTTTTAATTTCTTCTTCTATAGATTCTTATTGGCACTTGTCCTATCCTTTGTACTTGTAACCACCTGAGGATATACATCAAAAGGGGTGAGATAGAAGAGGATAGATAAGAACAATATAGCATGGGGGTGAGAATAATCATAACATGGGAAAAAGATCATGAACATGAGAGGAAGCATAAATATAAGACTTGAAATGTGGCAATGCATAAAAATTAAACATCATGTGTTAGTGGTTACCTACCACACATACTTGTGAACCAAGCTAGTATCTTGTTAAAATATCATTTCACATTTAATCATGAGATTAATTACTTTAACCAATGCATTTGAGTGCTGTATAATTCCAGGTGCACCCGTCACATTTTAACATTCATATTGCGCTATATAATTCCAGGCGCACCCGTCACATCATAACATTATCATTTATCATGCATTCCACAATGAATATATAACATAAATGAACAAAAATAACCCATTAAAAAGAATGGTTTTCATCTCATAATAATACATTCATAAACTTTGGGTTCCCAAAAGAAATAGGGAATAATATACTTGATTCGAGAACTGTAAATCTTGAATGAAAAGTAAAAGGTGTGTTCTGGAAAGAAGAGTTATTTTGGAAAAAATTTTGATCATCGTAAATGCCTGTGAAAAACATTTATATCCTAGAAAATTAATGAAAATAATGAACAAAATATTTTTAAGGAGTAACCATATCAAAAATGAGTGAAAGAGGGAGAACCCGAAGGAAGAAAATTGGGTTCGAGATTTTCGCCTTACCTTGTATCCGAATGATTCCTTATCTTTAATGTCTTGTATAAAGAAATTATATTCATTAATTAGAAATAAAGAACCTTATGTACATTAATATGGTTCATTTTGGTTTCATTAAGTGATTTTATGTTCCTTTGGATGAGTTAGAGAGTTTAAAAACATTGTTCGAGAATGTTTGTTTTTATGGTTTTCTTGAGTGGTTCACTTGTATTCTTAAATTGATGTTTGGGTAGAACATGGGTAAACATCTAGAACTGATATTACATTTTAATAAAGATATTATATGTGTTTTAATGATATTATAATTAATTATATTATATCCATGTGTATGAATCATTAGAAAATAAATAAATGATGACTGTTTGGGTTAATTTGAGCGATTTTTCGATTATAATGAACTTGTATTATTTTATCACTAGAAAAATGGTCATAAGATAGTTCCGGAACTTCAAGATGAGATAATACATATAAAATATTCTGGTTCAACCATAAAAATGGTTTCATGACCAGATCGGAAGGTAGAAGTGGAAGAAGAAAACATGTCGTTCTAGAAGGTGATAAATTAACACCTCACGAACAATGCTTTCTTTAATAAAATAAAAGGAAGAGGGAAAGGGGGTTGGATGATATAATATCCCATTATCATAATAAAATTCTAGTACATGTATAATACTAGAGTTAAAATACAATTTGGATGAGGATATGCGGGGAGTGATCAAGAAATGAACTTGAACTTGAAATAAAATTAAAGAAGAAGAGGGAGAGAAATTACCTCTTAAATCCTCCTCTTGAGATCCTCCTTAAGGAAGCTAGGATTGGTCTTTTGATGAAAATAGTATCTCTTGAAAGTGTTATAGGGGCTAGGTAGGATTTTTGGGTAGAGTTTAGAGAAGTCTTGGATCTTGAGAGGTGTGAGGAAATGAGGGTGTGAAGGGTGGGTTTTATAGTGGAGGGGCGAGGGATTTCTTTAATATAAATTCATTAGTTTATTTATTTCCTATAATACAAGAAAGAGTGAGTCATACATGACCAATAATATTAAATAAGACATGTGAGTTCGGGATTTGGGTTCTTACATCACTTTTGATGTCAAGAATAGTGGGTTTTAATGATAATGTATTTATACAGTAAATTAATGTATTTTACTATTCAAAAAAAAATCACAAAACATTTACCCCAACAATTTTTAGATGTGTAGAATACAAAAATTAATTCCATTTTTCAAAAATAATTTTCTAAATATGATTTATTTAATAATTAATTAAAATCATAATTTTCTTAAAAAAACAATTTTTAAAATCTAAACTTATTTTATTATGCTTTCAAAAATTAAATAGGGTCTTATAAAATTATCTAAAAACTACAAGAAATTTGATAATTAATGAACACATATTTTGAAAATAGATTTTATTTTAAATTAATTAATTAATTATAATTAATTATTTAAGACTTATAAAATACCAAAATGTTTACTAAGGTCAAACTGTCACTTTCTAAGATGTCTAAATTTTATTTAATCATTCATGGGTAAGGTTACTCTTTTGTTGGATTATTTAATATTAATAAGGGTCATATTACTATTAATAAGGGTAGATTACTATTCACAAGGGTACATTACTATTCACCGAAAATTATTTTTTTCCATTAGACTCCAAAAATCATCTTGAACACAACCGTGTATGCAGGATTTTCAAAATTCCCAACACAGAAGTGACAAAATTATGTTTAAAGGTAACTTAGTTGTTCATTATGTTGTGTTTTCATGTGATTTAGTGACATATTTATAAGAAGGGAATTTCCATTCAAAAACTTTGGGTTGTTACATTCTTCCCCCCTTAAGAAATTTTGCCCCTGAAATTTCACTTTACACAAAAAGGTAAGGGCACTTCTTCTTCGATGACTCTTCCAGTTCCCATGTTGCTTCCTCAAACTTATGGTTCCTCCAAAACATTTTAATAAGATGAGTTGTCTTGTTTCCTAGAACCATATCTCTCTGATCCAGAATCTCTACTCGCTACTCCTCATAAGGGAGATCATATTTCAGCTGTACCACCTCTGAGTTTAGTACATGTGAGGGGTCCGATATGAACTTCCTTAGGAGTGATATGTGAAACACATCATGAACTTGAGCCATATTCGGTGGATGTGCAGGTCGATAGGCCACGACTCCTATGCGGTCAAGGATCTCAAAGGGGTCAATGTACGTTGGGATTTGCTTCCCTTTCTTCCCAAATCGCATGGCTCTCTTCCATGGAGATATTCGTAGGAAGACTTTATCTCCAACGTCAAACTCCAATTCCCTTCGACGGTTGTTAGCATAGTGCTTTTGAAAACTCTAAGCAGCTTCGATGTGTTTCTAGATGACTTCAACCATCTCTGTCATCTCTGTCACAAGATTAGGTCCAAGTACCTTTCTTTCTCCAACTTCATCCCAATAGGTTGGAGTTATACATCACTTTCTATATAGAGCTTCGTATAGAGCCATCTGAATACTCAAGTGGAAGCAATTGTTGTATGAGAACTCAACTAATGGTATATACTAATCCCATCAACCTTTGAATTCTAGAGAGCAGGATCTTTTCATATCATCAAGTGTTTGAATAGTCCTTTTAGGTTGGTCATCATATTGGGGGTGATAGGCCATGCTAAAATTTAATTCATTACTCAAATCATGTTGAAGGATCCTCTAGAATTTAGATGTGAGCCTTGAATCACGGTCAGAGACAATTGAGAGTGGAACATTGTTCAGTCTCACCACTTCCTTCACATATATCTTTGCAAGTTGTTCAAGCGAGACATCTTCTTGAATATCGATAAAATGTGCAGTCAAGGTGAGTCAATCAAACACCACCCATATCACATTATTTCCCTTCGACGTCATCAGGAGACCCATGAAAAAGTATATAGTAACATTTTACAATTTCCACATGGGTATAGGTAAAAGCTGCATCATACCTTTGGACTTTTATCATTCAGCTTTAACTTGTTTACATACCAAGAACCTTGATATATATTCCGCAATCTCCTTATTCATGTTATCCCACAATAAGTGTTCTTAGAGACCACGGTACATATTGGTACTCCAAGGATGGATAGAGAATGTTGAGCTATGTGCATTGTCCAAGATCTCCTTCTTTATCCCGGGTGATTAAGGCACACAAAACAACATTCCAAACCGAATCACTCCATCATCATCAATATGGAACTCATGCAGCATCCATTCCTTTTCCGCATTCACCCTCTTTTGTATCTCCAAATCATCCCTTTGTGCTTCCTTAATCCTCTCTTAGATGTATGGTTGAGCAATCATTTGGGAAAGTTAGGATATATCCCCTTCCCTTATGATTTCCAAATCAATTCTATGCATATCCAAGAATATATGGTATTTATCAATCAGTAACATGGATAGAGTAGCATGTTCTTTTCTACTTAAAGCATAAACTACCTTGTTCGCCTCTCTAGGATGATAGTGAATAGAGAAATTTTAATCCTTTATTAGCTCTAACCATCTCCTTTGACGCATGTTGAGCTCCTTTTGTGTGAATATATACTTTAGGCACTTGTGGTTGGTGTATATGTCACACTTCTCGTCATAAAGGTGGTGTCACTAGTTTATCAAGGAAATATTCATGACTGCCAGCTCTAGATCATGCGTCGGGTAGTTCTGCTCATGGATCTTCAACTGTCGTGAGGCGTAGGCTATCACATTATGATTTTGCATGAGTATGCAACCCAAGCCTTTCTTTGAAGCATCATTATATATCAGAAAACATTATCCACTTTTCGGTAGTGTGAGTATAGGTGCAGTGATCAACCTTATCTTTAGCTCTTTGAAGATTCCCTAATATTCTTCCATCCAAACATACTTTACCACTTTCCTTGTTAACTTAGTTAGCAGGCTTGAAAATCATGATAAGTTTCACACAAAACGATGATAGTACCCAGCTAATCCAAGAAAACTAGGGATTTTTGTGACACTAGAGGGCCTGGGCCATTCCTCAATCGCCTTTTTTTTTGAAGGATCCATAGAAATTATCTCACTTGTGATCACATGTCCCAAGAACGTGACATGGTTCATCCAAAAGACATACTTTCTGAACTAGGTGTACAACTTCTCCTTTCTCAATTTCACCAAAACAAGTCTTAGATGTTCTTCATGTTCCTCCTTTCTCTTGAAGTAGATGAGAATATCAGCAATAAACACTACCAAAAACATTCCAAGGTAATGTATAAAGACTCTATTCATAAAATCCATGAAGATTGCAGGGGAATTAGTAAGTCTGAATGGCATAAAAAAAAACTCATAGTGCCCATACCTTGTTCGGAAGGTATTCTTCTGAATATCTTCCTTCTTTAACTTTACCTGATGATATCCAGTTCAAAGATCCACCATTGAGAAGTATTGATCTCCTCTTATCTAGTCGAACAAGTCATCAATCCATGGGAGAGGATAATTTTTCTTTATGGTGATCTTGTTGAGTTCTCGATAATCAATAAATAGCTGCATTGTTCCATCCTTCTTCTTCACAAAGAGCACTGGTTCACCCCAAGGTGATGCACTAGGGCATATGAAACCATTGTACAAATGCTCTTGCAGCTGCTTATTTACCTCCTCTAGTTCGATAGGATCCATCCAACAGGGACACTTTGAGATAATAGTAGCCTCGAGTATGAGTTCAATTGATAACTCTACCTCATGATCTGGTGGAATTCCAGGTAACTTTTTGGAAAATACATTATCGTATTCCATCAATATGGGAATTTCTTCAAGGTTGAAACATTCCTTCAACTCAACCATTTGGGTGAGGAATTCTTCTTCATAGGGAATCAACACCCAACCCATTGAAGGATTTTTCAATGGAGATTCATGATCTTCCTTTAATTTATAGAGGAGCATGGGATGGTTCAGAATATGAAAAGATAATTCCTTTTCCCGAAAGATGATATGTGTTCTATATAAATAGAGCCAAACCATTCCCATTATAGCATCAAATTCCACCAAGGGAAGTGTTACGATATTTTCCGGAAGAATCTTCCCAAAAAACGCAAGTAGGAGAAGAGTCAAACACTTGGGTTGCAATGATTGCACCACTTGGTGTGTTTACAGATATCTCTACTGTAAGGTTTCATGGTTTTGATTCTATAGTTCTAGCAAACTTGCAATATATAAAGGTATGTGTAGAACCAGAGTCAAATAAAAAATTTTCCATTCTTGATTGAATAAGAAGTATACCTTGTATGACATCATTATCATGCTCCACCTCCATATTAGTGATGGCATAATCCTTCCCTTGTTCTTTTGGATTTGGTGGATGCTGACGCTGATTACCCTCAAGAACTTTATGTTTAGTGAACTATTTTTCATAGTTCCCTAGCTCCCTACAGTTCTAGCATTGAACCATGAGTGGTTCTCTTCTTTCATCGGCTACATTCTCCTTCCTTTTCGTGTCTTTTTGACACTCTTGAGCATGGTGTCCTTATTTACTACACTTGAATCATTTCCCCATCCCTTTTAGGCCATTCCCATGGTGAAAAATTCCACATTTTTGGCATCTGGGTCGTTGAGTCTTCTTCCCACCATTATCATTAGATCCCCGAGCATGAAAATACATCTTTCGTTTTTTATCACCATATCCATGGGACCATTATCCAAACTCCATATCCACATTGAGAGAACATCAAACAACTTCTTCATAACACCCAAAGTCTCAAATTGAAAGATGCTTTTGATGGTGTGTTTTTAATCTGCTAAAGAATCTATCAATTTTTCTATAATTGTTGATAATAAAACCTGAAGCATACCTTTAAAGTCTTATGAAATTCACTTCATAGGTTATGATATATTCCCCTTCTTTTGGCTTGAGATTTATGAATTCTCTCTCCATCTTCAGGTGAAGTGTTCTTGGGATGTATTTGTTAAGAAACATTATCTTAAAGTCTTCCCATTCCATCTCTTCAATTTCCTCCCTTGGATTGGTGTTCTTAATCAAAGCCCACCATTGATCTACTTATCCATCTAGATGATAAACTTATAGGGTAACCTTCTATATCTCAGAACAATGAAGAACATAAAATATATTCTCTATAGAGTTGACCCACTATTCCGCAACTAGAGGATCAGAAGATCCACTAAATGTCGGTGGTCGTTGCCGAATAAAACATTTGATAGCTAGTTGCTCCCTCTTTGGTGAAGGAGGATGTTCCCCATCATTATGGTTATTGTTAATAACCTGAGATAATTGGGTAATCATCACCATGAAGTATTAAACTCCACCTCCCAAATCATTGGGGATGTCATTTGGACAATCGTTGCATTGGCCCTCGTATGAGTTGTTGGCCTGATTTCTCCTAGTTCCCATCATTTTCTGAAATAGAAAAGGTTATAACAAAACATAAGTAAATAATTCATGAATAAATTATTAATTTAAACAATTTATACCAAAAATAACATATGGGATCCCTATGTAAATATTCTTATGTGCATATTTTTATAGAGTCTCATGCTAGTGGTTTTCTCTAGGGTTCACTAATCCTAATTCCCAAATTAACTAAACCTTTCCTATGATACCAACTATAGAAACCCTTCCTTTTCTTAAATTACTATTACATAATTTTAAATAAAAAAAATAACAGTGTTACACAAAGAGGATCCAAAGGTTTTCTGTATTGGGAAAACTAGGACCATACATAACAATTACAACATCAAGCATAAACATTTATTTAATTTCTTCTTCTCTGGATTCTTATTGGCACTTTTCCTCTCTTTAGTACATGTAGCCACCTGAGGATATACATAAAAAGGTGTGATCTGGAATCCTATTAAGAGGATATATAAGAACAATATATAATGGGGTGAGCATAATTAGAATATGGGAAAAAGATCACAAACATGAAAGGAAGCATAAATATAAGACTTGAAATGTGGAAATACATAAAAATGAAACATCATGTCTTACTGGTTAACTACCACACATACTTGTGAACCAGGATAGCATCTTGTTCACATATAATTTCACATTTACTCATATATTCATCACTTTACCCAATGCATTGGAGCTCTGTATAATTCTGGGCGCACCCGTCACATTTAAACATTCATATTGTGCTATATAATTCCAGGAGCACCTATCACATCATAACATTATAATTTATCATGCATGACACAATGAACATATAACATAAATGAAACTAACTAAACTATGAAAGGTAATGGGTTTAATATCATAAAAACACAATCCTAAAATTTGGGTTCCCAAAAGAAAGTGGGAATAACATACATGATACAAGAACCGTAAATCCTGAGTGAGAAGTAAAAGGTATATTCATGAAAGAAGAGTTCTTTTGGAAAACATTTGGTTTGTGATAAATGCTAGTGAGAAACATGTATATCCTAGAAAAGGAAAGAAAAATATGAACAAATGATTTTTATGTAGTAACCATATCAAAAAGTAGTGAAAGAGGGAGAACCTGAAGGAAGAAAATTGGGTTCGAGATTTTCCCCTAACCTTGTATCTGAATGCTTCCTTCTCTTTAATGTCTTGAATAATGACATTATATTAATTAATTAGAAATACAGAACCCTGTGTACATTAATATGGTTCATTATGGTTTCATTAAGTGATTTTATGTGCCTTCGTAAGAGTTATTGAGTTTAATAACATTGTTCAGGAATGTTTGTTTTTATGGTTTTCTTGAGTGGTTCACTTGTATTCTTAAATTGATGTTAGGGTAGAACATGGGTAAACATCCAGAACTGATATTAGAAGTTATTAATGATATTAAAAGAGTTTGGATGATCTTATAATGAATTATATTATATACATGTGGATGAATCATTAGATAATAATTAAATAATGATTGTTTGGGTTAATTTGAGCGATTTTTCGATCATAATGAACTTGTTTTATTTTATCACTAGAAAAATGATCATAAGTTAGTTACAGAACATTAAATAGGAGATAATAAACATAACATAGTCTATTTCAACTATAATAATGGTTTCATTACCATATCTGAAGTTAGAAGTGTAAGAAGAAAACCTGTCGTTCTTGAAGGTGATAAATTTACACCTCACAAACACCGTTCTCTTTAATAAAATAAAAGGAAGAGGGAAAGGAGGTTGGATGATATAATGTCACATTATCATAATACAATTCCAGTATATTTATAATAATGGAGTTACAATACCATTTTTATGAATATAGGTGGGGAGAGATCAAGAAATGAACTTGAACTTGAATGGAAATTAAAGGAGAAGAGGGAGAGAAATTACCTCTTAAATCCTCCTCTTGAGATCCTCCATAAGGAAGATTGGATTGGTCTTTTGATGAGACCATAAGCTCTTGAATGTGGGAGAAGGGATAGGGAGGATTTTTGGGAAGAGTTCATAGAAGTCTTGGAGCTTTAGAGGTGTGAGGAAATGAGGTTGTGAAGGGTGGTTTTTATAGTGGAGGGGAGAGGGGTTTCCTTAATATAAAATTCATTAGTTTATCAATTTCCCCTAAGACAAGAAATAGTGATTCATCCATGACCAAGAATAGTAAATAAGGCATGTGAGGTTTGGATTTGGGTGATTACATCACTTGTGATGTCAGGAATTGTGGGTTTTAATTATAATATATTTATACGGTAAATTAATGTATTTTACTATTCACCAAAAATTCAAGTATTTTAGAAAAATCCCAAAAATTTACCCCATACATTTTTTGACATTTAGAATCCAAAAATGAAGTCCATTTTTTTAAAAAAGATTTGTAAATATTATTAATTTAATATTTAATTAAAACAATAATTTTCTTAGAACACAGTTTTTTAAATTAAAACTGATTTTATAGTGCTTTCAAAAATTACGTAGGGTCTTATAAAATTATCTAAAAACTATAAGAAATTTATTTGATAATTAATGAAAAAATTTTAAGAAAATAAATTTTCTTTGAAATTAATTAATTATAATTAATTATTTATGACTTATAAAATACCAAAACGTTTACTATGGTCAAGTTTTCACTTTCTAAGATGTCTAAATTTTATTTAATTTTTCATCGGTAAAGTTACTCTTATGTTGGATGATTTTCTATTCATAACAGTCATATTACTATTCATAAGGGTAGGTTACTATTCACAAGGGTACGTTACTATTCACAAAAAAATATTATTTTTTCATTAGACTCCAAAAATCATCTTGAACACAACTATGTATGTCAGATTTTCAAAATTCCCAACACATAAGTGACAAACATATTATTAAAGGTCACATAGTAGTTCATTTTGTTGTGTTTTCATGTGATTTATTGACATATTTATAATAAGGGAATTTCCATTGAAAGACTTTTGGTCGTTACACTGACGCACAATTCTGAGAGGGCTTTATCAGGTTCATGAAGACATTCCAAGGAATACCACATTCTGACCCATCAATGGATGGGTTTACATGGGTTTTCCCGTAGCAACATCCTCCCACATTCATAGGGGAAGGAATACCTCATTCTGAAAATTCCTGGTTAGATCCCATGATTTCTATCTTCAAGTATTTTGGTATGCCTCCAAAGATGATGGTGAAGATCTCTATGTATATGCTTCAGGATTTTGCCTAGAGATGGTGGAATGTGATCTCACGGGTGGGATGCTAGTAGGTTATGGGTTGGGATGAGTTCTAGTGTACCTTTTATGACTACTTTTAACTGGAGGATTTGAGGTATTATCGAGCTTGAGAGTTCATGAGTCTGGAGTGGGGTACTCTTTCTATTGTGGAGTATTCTTCTCGCTTTATAGAGCTACAGAGCTTCCCTCCTATTCTCAGAGGTGATGAGATATTTCTGGAATGGAAGTTTGAGGATGGTCTTAGGCCCGACATCTTATACCAGTTGAACATTTTTAGGTTGACTTCCACCACATCTATATTCAACCAGGCATTAATCACATAGCACAATCTGAGGGATTCTCAAGTGGTGAGCCAGGGTGGTTCGACATGCAGAGTTGGTATCCCTCTTACTGACAGTAGGAAGCGCCACAGGGAGTCTACACATGGAGATTGTAGTCAGAGGGATACTTCTTATGGCGGTAAGGTGGTGTGCTAACAGTGTGAGAAGAGAAGGCATATGAGACCTCATTGCCAGAGAGACCTAGTGTAGTGTCGATCTTGCATCAAAATGGGTCAACTTTAGCACTTATTTTATTTATTCTCACTATAAGATATTGATAGGGGGTTTTCTATGACTCCGCATTCAAGAGCAGCAGTACCATTTTCTCATATGTCAGGGAACTGGAGCTCTTCCTGCCGTTTAGGCCGATGTGGAGATCCTGGCTATGGTAGCCAATCTACAGGAATTCAATGACAACATGGTGGATTAGCACAGAGTGGTCAGGCAGGGTCTTAGGGCCGCAGTGCAGGTCATACTTTTTTAGTGGAGCAGACCCAGTAGAAGTAGGATCCTGGACCCTCTATAGTTCGAGGAACGATCCTAGTTGCCTCATTTTTAGCTTCTACACTTTTTGATACAGGGGATTCCCATAGCATTATATTTTTCTATTGTTGAGATCCTTTGGATCTGTATCTTTTTTTATGATGATATCTTTATGTTAGACACACAGTTTGGGACAAGAACGGCTAGTGTAAGTAAGTGAAAGGAGTTCCTTATAGAGGTTGGTGGGTGTCACTTTTTATGGGTCCTTTATGTCCTAGAGATGATTGACTATGATGTCATTCTTTGTATGGACTGGTTAGTTTCCTTCTAGGCTGTTTTTGATTGTTATCACTGTAGGTTGAGTTTCACATCACCAGAGGGCAGATTGTTTTTCATAAGGGAGAATGGGATGTCCAAGAGAGCCGAGCGCTACCCAAGCATTATGAGTTGGGAGGAGTTATAGAACCGTTTTCTAGTCTATACCTAAATTACTAGGGGACTTTACCGATGGACTTTCCTCTAGTGGTGGATCGTTTCAGATATGTATTTCCTGAATAATTTTTAGGTTTTTATATAGAGCGAGAGGCAGACTTTTCTATTGAGATTGTTCCAGGAGCGTCCCTAGTGTCCATTCTCTTTATAGGATTGCAACAATGGAGTTACAAGATCTCAATAAGTAGTTAGAGGAGTTTCAGGCAAACAGGTTCATTCGACCCAATACTTCTCCTTAGGGATCACCAGTCCTATTTGAAAAGAAGGTGGACAATACCCTTTGACTTTGCAAGGATTATAGAAATTTGAAACAGTTGGATATTAAGAACCAATTTTCCATTAAGGGGATTGATGATATCTTTGATCAGCTTTGAAGAGCATGAGAGTTCATGATGATTAAATTGAGATCTGGTTATCATCAGTTGCACTTTTGACCATCAGATGTACCTATTACAGCCTTCCGGAGTAGGTATGGTCTATAAGAGTACGTGGTTATGCCGTTCGGTCTCACGAACATGCCTGAAATCTTCATGGAATTGATGAACAGAGTGTTCCATCTGTAATTAGATTCATTCATGGTGGTCTTTGAGGAAGAAATCTCAGTGTACTCTCACGCTCGACATGACCATGCCACACATCTTGAGATCATTTTGAGTACATTGAGAGAGCTTCAGTTTTAGGCTATGCTCTCATAATTCCACTTTTGGATAGACCAAATTCACTTCATGGGTCATGTTATCTCATAGACAAAAGTAATAGTAGATCCGAAGAAGTTGAGAGCAGTAGTTTCCTAGGAGAAACTGAAGAATATATTTGAGGTATGGAGTTTTCTAGGGCTGGATAGTTACTACATATATTTCATACAAGACTTTTCATTCATAGGAGCACCACTAAGGGGCCTGAATATGAAGGGTGTGAAGTACTTGTGGTCTGATTCTTGTGATTTAGTATTTCATAAGATGAAAATGATGTTGACTTTAGCACTGATTCTAGTTCTTCAAGTGTCAGGAATGAGCTAAATTTTTTACTGTGATGCTTCAGGTATCGGGCTGGGAGCTGTGCTTATGCAGGGGGAAGGAGTTGTTGTGTATGAGTCTTGATAGTTGATGCCACATGAGAGGAATTACCCGACGCATGATCTTGAGTTGGGGGTAGTTATCCATTATTTATGTTGTTGGTGACATTATCTGTTAGGAGATCATTTTTTGGTCTTCACTGAACACAAAAGTCTCAAGTATATCTTTACTCAGTGTAACATGAATTTGAGAAAGTGAAGGTTGGTTGAGTAGCTTCAGTCTTTTGAATTTGAGCTTGACAACACACCTGTGAAGGGAAACACAGTGTCTGATGCATTGAGCAGAAGAACTCAGATACCAACAGTTCAAGAGGCCAATAGTGAGTGGCAGCTAATTGAAATATTCTCTGAAATGCATTTGGAGGTGCAAGAAATATAAGGCCAAACATTTCTATCTTCTGTAGCTATTACATCCAATCTTCATGATCGAGTGTGAATGAGGAAACTATCAGATTCGAAATGCCTAGTCCTATGAGAGAGTGTGTTAGGAGAGGACCTAGTTCCTAGATGGACAATAGGTGAGGATGATATCTTTAATTTTCATGGACGCATGTGGGAACCAGTAGACATATGCGTGGAGTTGATGCGAGCCTTTAATTCCTCTATTTGGGTAGTTCATATTGATGTCACCAAGATGTATCAGGATCTACACCATCAGTATCGGTGGCCAGGTATGAAGAGAGATATAACTAGTTTTTTCATGAGGTGTTCCACCTGTCAGAAGGTGAAGGTAGAGCATTCGCGACTAGTAGGGATTTTGCAGCAGTTAAAAATTCCAGAGTAGAAATGTAATGACGTCGCGATAGATTTCGTGATAGATTCTCCAAGTTCTCCTCGAGGGAATGATGAGTTTGGGTTGTCATTAATAGACTCATGAAGGTTGCCAACTTATTTTCAATCAATTATACCTTCAATGTTTATAATCTAGGATAGTTGTAAATTCGAGAGATTTTACGTCTACATGGGGTTATACAATCCATTATTTTATATAGGGACACATGTTTTACTTCTCAGGTCTGACAGGGAATTTTTTGGGCTTTGAGTACATAGGTACTTTTGATTACAGCTTACCATCCCCATACAGATTTTTAATTCAAGCATACGATTCAGGTTCTTGAAAACATGATTCGAGCATTCATCCTTGATTTTGGTGGTTCTTGGGAGAAACAGTTACCTCTTCTAAAGTATTCATACAATAATAGTTTTCAAGAAACCATTCAGATGGAACCTTATGAGGCTTTGTACAGTAGGCCATACTGATCACCCTTATATTGGCTAGAGGTTGGAGAGGTAGCTATGCTGGGACCTTGACATGTCTAGGAGACAACAGATCTGATAGAGTTGATTCAGAAAAATATGGCTATGACACAATCATGACAGAAGTCTTATGCTGATCGGCGAAGATGGCCACTAGAGTTTGAGGTCGGAGATCAAGATTTTATATGTGTCACACCAATGTTGGGACACAATAGGATTAGGAGGCAGGGTAAGCATTCAACGAGGTACATTAGACCATTTGAGGCAATGGAGAGAGTTGGGCCGGTTTCCTATCTGGTTCAGTTACCTCAGAGGTACTGGGCTATGCATGATGTCTTCCACATTTCTTAGCTTCGATGATACTTCTCAGACCTGTCTCATGTTTTTTGATCCAAATAGGTTGTGCTCGAGGTGGATGCATCATTTGAGGACTTTCCTATCTGGATTGTTGATCGTAGTACTAAGGTTCTATATGGATGGTATGTTCCTCAGGTATAAGTGTTCTGGCTACATGGGCGAGTACAGGACGAGACTTGGGAGAGGGAGGCCGATGTATGATCGTAGTGGCCACAAATTTTTGAGTTTCATTCTTATATGCCTCCTTTCTAGAAAAATTTAGGGATGAATTTCTTTAATGGGGAAATTTTGTAAGAACCTGGAACTTCTTTTTAGCTATGAATATTAATTTTTGGTTTTTTTTAGAAAAAGAAGAGTATCAGGAAATTTCAAGAGTACACGACGTGCACTCTATGTACACACGGTGTACCCGGTTTCCGCGGGTGACTGTGTACTAGTCATGTGATGGAAAAGTACATGGCCCTATGTGGTTACCTGAAAACCATCTAAATCGGAGGCCGTAAAAGGGAAGTACACATCGTGAAATTTTAAAATACACGCTGTAAAATATCTTTTTTTATCATTAAATGGAGCGGGGTTGCGTCTAATTGACAAAACCCTTTTTTTCATTGTCCATCTCATCTAGGATCATCCATATGGCCGCATATATTCTTTGAGCCCCAGACTTGTCATCCATTATCTGAATCGATGGTTGTCAATTGCATTGGAATCACATTGGTGAGTTATCCATTCTTCTTGAACATCATCACTTGATTTCTCTTTATCTCACAAGTTATACTTAGTTGAATGTTTTTAATGTTTTTGAATATATACAATGTTCTAAGTTGAAATATATCAATCTCATGATGCTGATGTAGGCAGTTTGTGCCTTTTCGTAGATAGTCTTTGAATTTTATGTGCAAACATTCCCAATTCCCAAGAACGAGGTATTGCGTGTTTATGGTTTTAGCCCTGTTATTACCTACTATTCCTTGTTTGTTTAGATAAAGGTTAATTTTTGTGAAGAAGGTTAACTTTTATAGGATATGGATGTTTTCCCCATGTTTTCTTGTTTTGACCATTGGTTTAGCTTCACCTAATAGGCTGCTTCTTTGCTTTCCATGCATTGTATTTTTTAGGATGGAGTGATTATTATCTAACATGCTATAATATGCTATAGATTGTTTATCCAAGTTGTTATTAAGGAATACATTGGATTCCACATATCATTTGTGCACTACTGAAATACACACGGCTATGGGAACCTAGTTTAGTAGTCCATAGGGAGAATTGATGTTGAGGGATTCTCCAAAGCGTATGTTTACTTTTACATTGTGAGGCCACAGGGGGGATGGACGTAAGTGATCCCTTATAGTGTCTGTAGTTTCCTCGCTATGGGCCATAAGGAGAATTAGATGTTGAGTGCTTCCTCAGAGTGCCTCTTTGTTACCGATACGAGACTATATGGGGAATTTACAGTGAGTGCTTCCTCAGAGTGTCTTTGCTAAAGCAGAACCAGAGGGGTTAGACTGTGTGTACTTCCTCGAGGGTTGCTTGGGTTTGTTTTGGTTGAACCTGTGGGGTTAGGCTATGAGTACTTCACAAATGGTTACCTACTTTTGTTTATATACATACATGATATATGAAAATGAATGAATTTGAAATTTTAGGAATGTTTCTATGTGTAATTCCTTTTTTACTGCTTCAGTTTGTTTATTGCCTGCCATATATATTCACTGACAGTTTGCCACAAATATTTGGGTGGTTTCCTACTAGGATTAGTCACACACCCTTTTTGGGTCAAGATTTTGGGCCAAAATATATTATATTGCTACAGGTATAGGTAAGGAAAAGTTCCTTTATAATTCAGGTACTTGATTGCTACGGAGCTAGGGAGCATGAGACCAAGCTAAGGCTTGCGATGGTATGGAGCATTTTATCAGTTTTCTATTGTACTTTGGTTTAGTATTTTATTCTAGTGTTGTGACTCAATTGGATTATTTTCTAGATATATGTATCATGCAATATATATAAATATATATATATATATATGAGTGTGTGTGCTCTAGTGGTTAATTACTTCTAATGTTTACCAATTTCATGCCTTACTGCTCCAGCTATTACTATTTATTTTACTTCTTCTATATTACTCCTCCAATGAAGGCATTGTTTCTACACTCTAACACCCAAGGCCCCCACTACTAGTCTACAACCACTGGTGTTTGTGGAAATGCGCTTGAGGCCATGTGACCAACCGGGTACGGGGCACCTCTGGGCAGCTCCCGGAACTGTGATGTTACATGAGTGGTAATGTTTTATAATTCATTATCTTCAGGATAGAAGATTTATACTAGTTATTCTTTATAATATAGATTATTTATTTAATTATATTTTCCATGAGAACGATACATGTGATGGTAAATGCACATTCCTCCTCAAAAGTGATTCATGGAAAACCCCATTCACCTAGGAGAGGTTTTCTTAAGTGAAAGGTGATACACTATCATCCCCACATGATCAAGGATTTATGAAGGGATAATGTATTTAGGGATGAAATTTTCGTACTTCCAAAATATGACTTCTCTATTAAATGATGAATTTTTTTGTAATTACATTTATCTTAATTCAAACCCCATATATTATTGATGACTATCATCATAAATCTTCAAATTTTTTTATAGATTTAATATACTACTGAATGGTTCGAATATTATCTAATATTTATTATGTAATATCTTATCCCCATAGCTTATTTTATCCAATATCATTTCAAGATATTATAATTAAAACTATTTTCTTATAAAAACCTAATCTAGTATCATTTTAATACTATAATGTAATTTTTTGTTATAAGATAAATATACCTAAGGAAGGTATGGATTCCAAACTCTGTTGAAATTCGGTGAACCTGATGTCAACATATCCTCTAAAAATTAAATAATCCTTTTATATTTTCCCCTAGTCTATGTATGATAAAATAAATTAATGGTCTAATTTGTATTAAATTCTAGGTGATGAAATCTCCAGAACATCAAGGTAATCCTCAGATATCAATCTGATATAATGAAAAATATTATTGTATTTAGAAATATCTAATTCTCTATAAATATCAAGGAAAATATATTAAGTAAGATATCTTAAAAAATATAAATAAAATTTTATTGTTTTTTGTGATATAAATAGAAACCCAAATAAAATTACATCCTTTAATAATATTAGTAATTATTATTATGAAATACATGGTGATGTTCTCCCATTTTCATATTGGTATGGGTAATAGTATCAACATTCCATTATAATTATGGTATTCAACCTTAACTTGTTGGAAACTAAATCATTGGGAATCATACTCTGTAATCACTAGCATCATTTTTTCCAATAGAAAATATTTTTGTATCTATATATGTCTTATTTATTCCATTATGGATGTATATTGTTGAAGTATGTGCATAATCTAGTAACCCAATCTTCAATTCTGGTATTTATTTGACTAATATTCATTTCTGGAATCTAATAACTCTATCATTTCATGTATTAACTCTTGAACATTTCATACCATATTTTATAGTTTTTCATCCTTATTCTAATCTCTATTAATCTTTACCTAGATGAATAGTTTATTAATCACATAGGAAATATAATATTTCTCTTATTAATTTATGATTTCAAGGTAAATCATTCTTAATTCCACAAGTAATTGGTTTTTTCAATCCTCATAATGGATAAGGTATCATGATCCTTCTTACATAAAGCATCATTCCCCATATTCTCCACTATTGGTTGTTAATGTATTAAGTAATTAATGTATTTGATCAACTAAAACCATCTAATTTGGATCATGTTCAACTCCTTTTATGTGAACATAAACATTAATACCTTAATATCAATATACATTTCAAACATTACTCCAACGTTATAATTAATCCATAAAATTAATTTAAAAATTAATTCTACCGACTATAAATCATCATTTTGTTAAGATTCCTCTCGAACCATTAATTAACGTGGGGTATATGCTACCACCAAGTCATTTTCTATGAGGAAACATACAATAACTTTTTTGATGTATCATGATATATCATACTCTGTTATTCACTTTAGGGGAGTTTGGGTATAGGTGTAGTGACCAACCATCTTTTAAACTCCATAAAATTTGAATCAAAATCATTTTCTGAAAGGAACATGACTATATTGTGAAAAATTTTGGTTAATGGATTTTAATATCAAGATAAATTTATCAATTTTTTTTGACAACATCCAACTAATACAATACAAATATTGATCTATATTATAGTGGTTGGTATATACCTTTATTCAATTATCACTTTCTTTGATGAATCCTAATATATAATCTCTCTTGTGATTACATGAATCGAGAATGAAATTTTTTCCTAGAATACCCACACACAAAAAATTGGAATATTTTTTCTCCTTTCCCATGGTATTTTTCAAAACCGATGAATAATCTTGATCATATTTGTTTTACATGAAATATATGAGAATATTATTTGAAAATTATACTATAAATTTATTGATGTTATATCTAAAGACTCTTTTAATCACACAAATGAAGACAACATGGGTATTTGTATATCTAAATTGAATCACTAGGAATTAATAGTTTTGATATCATGTATTGAAGGATATCATGGGTATATAATCCCTTTTCATTCATAATTTATGATATTTTTATCAATGTTGAATCTTTTATATGAATTTATCCCCTAAAATTGGTAAAAAAAATCATCGATATAAGTTAGAGAATATACAATCTTTATAATGATCATTTTATGTTCCTTACAATTAAATTAGAAATGCATTGAGCTATTTTCCATCATACAAAAAGAACCAGAGCATAGAAAGGTTAAGACCATGTGACTATGAAACTATTATCTAAATTAACTTTGAGTTTTTTTTCAATTCATATCGATCAATCGAGGACATACTATAAGGATTCCTTGATATAATATTAACATCAAGTATTGGTTTTATTTAAAAATTATCCTAATGACCTGAGGAAAGATATAAAAATTGACATATTCTTGATTTATAAGAAATTATTTAATATTAAGTTTCACACAAAAAATTTTATCCAAAAATCCCTCTTAGAAAGATAACAAGACCAATTTAAGGTATGTATATCATTAGGGAGTTCATAGACTGTCTTTCATTAATAATTGATAATACGTTGATTTAAGATATGAAATATTATTTTCTTATTCCACAAATTGATATCGGTTGAATATATAAAAATAAAATTCCTTTCAAAAATCATATAAAATTCTACTAAAGGGAGAGTAATAATATTTATTAGAAGAAAATTCCCAAGAAAATTATATTAGAGTGCAATTATAATATTTGGTTGAAATCGCCACATCAATTTTATTTTTTAATTATTATAAAATATCTCCCTATTGGTGTGGTGATTGAATACTCTTATAATATATTATAGATATAAAGATGTGGGAAGAACTAGAACAAATTAATAAAATAGTATTTCTTTAGTGGATGATAAGTGATCATTTCACCACTTTTCTTTATGAACCACTTCCAAATGTGTAATTTTTTATAATTCTCTTGATCCCTTAGATTTGGTGGTTACTAGGATTGACTGTCTACACTAAAATTTGGTTTGCTGAACATGATATTATAATTTCCATACTCTATAGAGTTGAATTATTAAAGTGGAGATGGTGAATTAGGATGTGATTCATCTCCATCCATTTAATTGGATGGACTCTTTATATATCTTTGATATTCATGTAAGAGATATGCATCTTTTCCCAACTTCAAGGATGTTCTTGCTCCAATGAGACAATTACCCACATTATTATTCAAAACATTATGGCATGTATAAAGTCGAATCATATTCCCTCAATATATTTCAACTCATGAGTTTCCCTAAAAATCTATTTTCTCTTCTTTTCCAAAAACAATGAGAATAGTGGGAGCCCTTTTCATCTATTTCAACCTTTAGAAAACACCAAACAATTTCATGAATTTTACCAAATTCCCTAATAGAATAAAACTATTTAGAGACTTGGTTTTAATCCACTAAAAAATGAAAAATTTTACATTTATACCCACCCATCAAATATTGATTAACCAAATATATGTGTGATAGATGAACATGAAAACATTTATAATCCAGTTTTAAATTAATTAAACCTTGAGAAATAAATGAGTTTTATGAGGATTTCCAAAAAAAATATGATCATAATCCATCCAATTAATGATGGTGGATTTTATAAATAGAGAAAACACCTATTAATGAATAATATATGTTAAATGATGTTGAAATATATTAAAAAAACATTATATGAGAATTATTTAATTAATTTGAAAAATAAGAGGAAAAACTTTTTATGTTTTTAGACACATCAATTTCTAGAGAAATAATTTATAAAAATATTAGACTAAAAATTAATTTATCAAAAATTAAAAATTGTTATGTATTATTAATAAATATAAATAGATATTGTGTAATGGAGAAAGAATCATAAAAAATATACCTTTCACACTTTTTAAATAAATTCAATTGAAAATGATCCACTCATAAAATGTAAAAAAGGGATTCTATTCAAACATTTGAATATATTTTAAAATTAAATGTAAAACTAACTTAATAAATTATATAATTATATAAAATGAAATTCATGATAAAATATAAATAATATTTTTATGGTAGAAACATTTTCTTCACTGAAAAGATAAGATATTTCAAACTCCACTTACCTGAATACTTTTTGCTGATTTATAAATAAAAGAAAGGTAAAATGGTATTTTGACATCAAACCCCAAAAATAATCAAATTTGGAAAAAATATGTGTTTTTAGGGATAAATAATATAAAATTATCTTAAATTTTAATTGATACATAAATAATTATCAATTCAATGTGATATTAGAAATGAATTACCAACCTTGGACCTCCTCTTGGTCACACATTCTAAAAATCATTGTCTGAATTTTTTTGATTTCTTCTTCATAATTATAAAAAAACTTATATCTATTTTACATGATAAATTTATTATATAAATACTTATTACTCACATATTAATTCTTTATTATTAATGTTAATATTTATGTGTTAACTATTATATTTTCGACACATGATTTAGTTTGGTGCTTCTGATCTGTGATACGTAATTGTGAATTAATCACTTGAACTATTTTATTAAGGTGTATTATATCTATTTGATATAGAAATGGAGTACCATGGTAATTTACTAGAATTTATGTTGATAATTTTAAAAGAACACTTAAAAATAAATTTTTAGGGATTATTAAATGAATAAAAAATTGAATTTACTGGTGTATATAATTTATAATATTACAACTATATAATTACCCAAAAAACATAAAATAATCATTATTAAATAATATTAATGGTATTTAATATTTATTAGTCATTTATCTAGTTATGATTATTACATCATTCATATTTAAGGTAAAACCGACCCAGAAATGAACAAGTTATAATGATCGAATGAGTAAGAACACATCATTATATAATAATAATATAGATTTTATAGAATAATAATTATTTAAAAACAATTTAGGAAAGTTTTAATTCATATTTAATATTATTTAGATGAATACTATATTGAATAATTATTCTGTAGGGGATAATAGTTACATTGGAAACATAAATCTCCTCTTAGATTGGTGTATGGAAATGAGGGATCTGGGGCTTCTTCTTGCAACCAATGGTTCCCAAATGTAGGGGAGTCTTATTTGGGATGTGATTTGGGTAGGTATTAAACATAAAATGAATGTAAAGGTTTCCTTTGAGGTGGGAATATGAGAGGTTATTTTATTGTTGAGTTTGACTTTCATTTTCACAAATATACATTCATTAATGTATAATGAGTATCTTTTTTACATGAAAAGTAGTTAAAAAGTGAAAAAATATTAGATATATTAAAATATAATTTCAATAACTCTTTAATAGAAGAATTTAAGGGTAATTTTATATGATATTTAGGTCTTTACCCCTTAATCAATTAATCTTACCTTATTTTTGACATTACCATGGTGACAAAACTTTACATTACTCACATAAATTAATGCCAAAAAACAAAACAAAAAATTTTAAACGAATTTTAAAATATGAATCTGAAAATGATTTTTTTTCATTTTATTCAATTTATAATGGTGATCAAAATTAACGTTAATATAAATTCATAGAACACATAAAAATATTTATTCTGAATTTTTTTTTCAAGCATAAAAATGTTTTTTTATTAATATGAATTAATAATAATTAGATGTTTAGTAATATTTTTATATATCAAAAAATTACATTTAATTAAAATAAATATTTAAAATATGTCATTTTAATTTATTAAAATGAAAATATGAATAATATAAGAACATAAATCATTAACAAATATATCCTTTTACCATTTAATGATTTATTATTACTAACAATTGAATAATAACATCAAAATAATTTTCATTATTTACATATTTTAATAACAAATTTCATTAAATAAAATTATTTAAATAAAATTAATTTAAAATTTTAAAAAAATTGTACATATAATATAAAAAATAATTACAAATAAAATTTTGTCTAGACATGAAAAATTATATTATTATTTCTTATAGTTACCTAATTATTTGTTGGGTTTCAGTAATTTATTTTATTAATAATTCCATGAATTTTATAAATACATTTTATCGATATCTTTCTTTTAATATAAAAAACTTAACAACCACAAGTAATTTATAAAAGCAGTTTCTTTATTACCAATGGTACTATCCCATATGAATTACTAAATTTTAATTATATTGAAAATTTATTGATTTTTCTAATTATGTTTAATTTAGAAACATTGTAATTAATTTATTTTTTCATATTAATATTCAACCTTAAGTAATTTTTTCCCACATTAGTCAGTTGAATAGAATATCATAAGTCATTAAACACATAAGATTTATTTAATGGGAAATACTTTCAAACATCACATGGTGTTATATAGATAATTGATTTATGGTGAGGTAATTCACAATAAATCGTGAGGGTTGTGTTTCCATGTCATAAGTTAGACCCAATATTTTTGATTAATAGATGAAATCGAGTTTACATATGGTAGATATACTATTTGGATCATCATTTTTGGATGAGATCCTAGGATAATATTGGAGAGGGTTCTCTATATATTGTAGTTGACTAATGTTTGGTATGTCAGATTGATTTATTTGACATGTATCTTGTGAGGAAGGGAAGAGTTATTTGTAGACTAGATATTTGGAGGAAACTTTATTAATGATGCAAAGTTTCATGAAATAACCAAAATAGGGAAAAAATATTGGTGACAACCTCATAAATACTAGGGAGAATTGGTGAATTTTATTTTGAGTGTGTTGATACACCCTTTGGATGATAGGTTTTTACCTAGTTATTATATATGGTTAGTATGGAATAGAACTATAATGAAAAATATTGATTTGATACGAGGAATGACTTAAGAGGTGTAATTTTTTGTTTATACGGTTTGGATCCATTCATTTCTTTGACATTAGATCATTAATGGGATTACTATTTAAAGGTAATTTGTTTTTTTCATCTCAATTTGACTTGACATTTATATTTTTTTATCATTATAATTTTTAATTGATGTTTTTTCTACAATTATTATTCACTTATTATATTTATTAATGTTATAATAATTACTAAAGGTATTTTACGTTCCAATTACTTATAGAAAATTAAATTATTTATTGGTTAGGTGGGAATTTATTTTGAAAAAGTCATCAAGGATTTAATGTGAGACCTCATAGTTATTGTGTGTGTTGTGACATAAGAGTGTGCCCTTTTTATATCCCAATATGGGGTCTAGGTAAGTGTATTATAAAAAATTAATAGGCTGGATATGGTCTAGAACAAGTAGCTAGTGGAAGTATTTAGTGTACATGTATCTTCTTCGCTATCATGGAACATTATTATAATGATATTTCAGGTTCATTTAGGACTAATGATTTTAGGTGGTAAGAGTGCGACTCACTAGATACATGTATGTGAATCCATTTGCTCATTGAAATTTAATGAGTCAGGATGAGTATGGTAATACTACATGGTCATTAGAGTCACCCTACCAATATACATATATGGGTTTTGATGTACAAGAATAGATATTCATATTTTATTAGAGGTTCATGTATTATTGTATATATAGAGTTATGGATCATACAATCCAGATAATGGAGGCCAATGATACTGTTGGATAATATAGTGAGTTGGGATAATGGATAATGTGTTTTATTTCTTTTTTTTAATATATCTCTATCAACTGTGGGGAAAATAATTACTATTTTATTTAAAAATAATAATGTATGTTGTTAGACTATTACTCTATATTCTTGAATAAATATCATGTGGCCTATTTTACTTTTGTGTAATGGACTAAGGGATACCACATTATGTTCAATATTTTGTTTAAATTAGTTTTGGGGGTGTTTTGTATATGAAAATTTTATATTGGCTTTTTGATAGCTCTTGGAATGAACTGTGAATGTTTTTTTAGTATATAGTCTCAGAACACCTGATGTCATGAAATATTTCTTCTTAGGAAGCAGTTATATAAAACATCTAGAGATTTAACAAAATTTTATCAGACCATGAGTTTGGACTTAGAGTTAGTTCAAAGTAAAATAGAATGTAGAAACATGGGAGTTAGACTGAATGGATGCATGGACAACATGGTTTCATTGGAAATCAAAAATTTTAGAGAATTTCATACGTTAGGTGTTTTCACTATATATATGTGTGATTTTTTGGGCTAGGAATTAGAATTTGGTAAATATTGGACATGGAAACAGTTATAGGGATCAATGTGGTGAAGGTTATACATTTTTTATGCCTCATGATAGTGGAATTCTTTAATTTTTGTAAATGGTTATATTGATAGTGTTTATTAATAGAAAAACTAATTAGGACATAATACTAATTTAAATATAACTATATTATAATTTTTTTCAAAAATAAAATATTATAATAATTTTAATTGATATTTGTAGGAGGGGTTTCCTAGTTTTATTTTTTAGTGACTGTGATTTTTAGGCCACTATAGGGAAATGATCTAGGTATTTTCAAATTGATGTTTTTTAAAAATAATTAATTTTTAGTCAAATAAGAAATGTAAATTTTTTATTATTTTTTTAAAATGATTATTCAAAAAGTGTTCTTAAAAATAAAATACGGATTTTGGTAAACATGTATTTTTGAGAACATGGTATTGTGAAATTTATTATCCTGAGTAGAACACTATTAATATCGGTTTTTGAAAAACCCACCACCTATTATATATATTTTGTGTTCAATGATTTTGTTATAAAAATTGAGACTGCATGGTGGATATGAGAATAAATAAATTGCATTTTGGTGAGTGTGAAATGGTTTGTATATTTTCAAATGTACAGGTAGTTGTCTCATAACATTGGTTAACAATTTTAATGAGGTCATGAAGAGTGTCTTTGGAATAATGGATAATCCTATTTAGAATATGTTTTATCATCCATGTCTTAAATAAGTGTTATCAATTAACTAATCAATTATTATAATTAATTCTTGAGGGAAAATAGTTTTAGGTATAGTTAGAACATTTATATTTAATAATTTTATGTTTCTATAATTTTACTAAAAGTGAAATGTTTTATATATAAGTCCTATTTTTAGGAAATACATTAGGAAAATTTTAATTTTAATGGCGATTCATTATGGGAGCAGTCACCCTAAGGATAATAAATGTTTGTATATTTCTATCTTGGTAATAGTGGTCACATTAACACACCTTTTTATTTATATAGTGCTAGTTTGAATTATTCTCTATATTCATTAGAATACTGAATAAAATTGTGTATGGAATATAAAAATTAATATAAAAAAAATGGGTAGATTAAAATTTTATGGAATTTGAGGAGTCTCAAATATTTAATGGGACATGATTCTTTTAATAAGTACTATTGGGTGTCAGGGATGAGTAGTAAAAGTGTGATAAAAATGTAGGCTAGAACATTATAATATCGTGATGGATTAATGACTAATATAGGTTGGTAATTTTTCAGGAATAACTGGTGATGATATTTATGGATGAATATGTTCATATTAAATAAATTATAATGTTATATGGTATTCAATGTTATTGGAACTAGAGGATGGTTTGGACCTAGTGGAATTAGAGCTAATGGATATTTAAATATTTTAAATGAATTGAAATAGAGGGTATATGGAATACTATCAAGGATTTTATTGGATATATTAAATAGTTAATAACACATGTAAAAACAATTTAGATATAATTTATCATGATTTGTAGGAGACTGGGTTTGGTGGGATGATACAACACCCACATAAAACCCATTGGTATCATATTGGGAGTTTGATGAGCTAGGTAGTTGGGAATTCCTACTTCCCATACCACTAGAAAATTGGTTTCCCATTAATGTAAAGGTAGTTATTTACCAATATTTTAGTACTGAAACCCCTTCCCATCATTAATTATATATCTTTTTATTTGTTAATATTTATTTTATAATATCCTTTATGGGGTTTCATATATAGGTGGAATACATAAAGGGTGCCCTCTATAATTCCTTTCATTTTTCCTCTCCCTTTTTGGTTATAGATTTAGTTGGTTCAGGAGGAGTCGGTAAATATTTTAAGGCAGGTTCGTAGAAATTTCTGTCATTTTATTTTTTATCCTCATCTAATTTTACATAATAGAGCTATTGACTTGAAAATTTATTTCACCATAACATAGAGATATTTTTCAGAATCAAAGGTATTTTGAATCCAATTGATTGTATAGATCATGAGAGGAATAATTGATGTGGTTTTTAGAATTTTTTTGGAAGTTAGTTCATAAATATGTATTCATATATTTTTTCAAAAATTATATTTCTCATAATGATTGGTTAGATTATATAAATTATTTATTTTACTAATACTAGGATCATATTTTTGATATGTGATTCTTAAACCCCATTGAGTTTCGATGTAGTTGAACCATTCAATTTGTTTTTATTAGTTTATATTAGTTATGATATTTTATTTAAATTAAAGGTATTAGGTATTTATAAATACTTTTATGTGATATGTTATTATTTGTTTTAGGATGATCAGTGTGGTAGTTGATGAATAAATCAATAATGAGATGTTGTAGGTGTCCTTTACATATAGATTATATTCACAGTTTAGATTATTCCAGCCTTTTATTGGTTATTTTTTGTTCATTATTTATTATTATTATAACCAATAAAATTATATTACAATATATGAATTTTTAAAATCATACAGGCTCATGATATATTTATATTCACTAAATTATTGAATATCTTGGATAACTTGTTACTTTGTTGGAACCATATCTAAATTGGTTTAAGTGGACCATCTTAAGGATTTCCTAGGTACGATGAGATTATTATTGATGTATCTTATGAGATGAAATAAAATAAAAATTAAATTAATATCTTTGAGAATATTTTTTATTTTAAATTAGTATTTAAAATAAAAAATGTGGTTTAAAATTAATTCTTTGAAAACATTTTTTTAAAAAAATAAAGGGTTTCCAAAAAAAATATTTTTGACTTGGATTTTTATAAGGTACTTAATTATATAAGAATGAAATGGGATTATATTATAATGGTTTTTAAAAGTTGTATTTGAGTGTTATTTTAAATAATGGACTATTTTGATGTTTTTTTAAATTGTTTGTTCTATTTGACCATGTTTTGGTGATAAACCCATTCTGAATGCATGTGTGCTGAGTTTCTTCATTATTGATAGTTTTCCTATATGATATTTTTATAGATAATGATGAGTGTATCTCATGTGAATCCCCTTATTAATTGATTATATTATAATTATATAGCTACCGAATTCCTTTTTTACCTTATGTTCATGGGACCTTTTACGTCCATGATGACATATTGTATAAAGTCTGGGACTCTTAGTTTTCAGAGAATACAAATCTATGTCATGGAATTTGATCAATTCGTTTGAGGAATAATGGTTGTTATGTGAAACATTGAGATGATTTAATAATGGAGGGGTAGTTAAAAATTATAATTGAAGAAAGTATTTTCATTTCATGAGTTTGTATTAAACCCCAGTTTTTAGGATCCATTAAATCTTCCATATATATTTATAAGAAATGTTTCTCGATTACTTCAAAAGAATTAATAATAGATTGGAAATTGTGTTTTACATGATAAGAAAAAAATAAAAAAATAAAAAAATAAAAATTCAATCATAATTTAATATTACAAGAAAGTTACATGAATCTATATATCTAATACAATGGATTGTTACAAATAATGGATTACTTTATCCATTAAAACATCAAAAATTAAAAGGGGAAATAAATTGTAAAGAATAATAACTTTAAAAATATAATGTCATAAGGACCACCCTTTCAGTAATGAATCACCAATAATATAAAAATCCTATGATGAAAATGAATTTCATTAAAGGATAAAGCATTTTGTGCGATATAAAATGAAAACTATAGAAATGAGAAGTGAGGCATAAGAAGTGAGAATATAATGAATTATTTTAGTAAATATATATATATATATATAGAATCTATCCTCTATAAATATGGTTGTTCAAAATATTGTAATTTAAAATATAGTCAATAGGTACACATGTGTCAAATAGTAATGTTGGAGTTATATATTTTAAATAACAAGTCTAAATAATATATATATAAAAATAATAATAAGAAAACAGAAGTGTAATATGTAATTAAAATATTTTATTTTTATGTGATAAAATATTATCATAAAAAATGATTTGAAAAAACTAAAAGAATATTTTTATTTTATTATACTGAATTTATAAAATCATTTGGTTATAAATAGTTAGTTAAAATTATATTTATGTTGTGGTCATTTCATTCATAAAATCATATTTTCTAAAAATTGACTTTTCATGGAAATGATTTATTTTTGGGGAATAAATATATTATGTTTAAATAATAATAAAATATATAACTAAAATAAATTAACACTAATTTATTTTTTAATTTATGTGAAATAAATTAAGAACACATAATATCTAAAAAATAATTTTTTGGATAAAATAATTTTCTTTATATTATGCATCACAATTTAAATTAAAAATTTATAAAATTTTAATTTTTAATTTATTAAATAGAAATTATTTTTGAATTCAACATAACCAATTTTTCTGTAAATTAATTTTTTGTATTTTTATGAAATGTTGGATTTTAAGGTGAATAGTTAAAAACATTGATTTATCTAGAACCATCAATTTTATGAAATTATCATAATACAAGAATGATTTAACTGTTTTGTACAACTTTTTTATATAAAAATATATAATTTTATGTTAAAATATTTAATTTAATAAAAGATTTATTGATGTTACAGAATCTATTTTTATGATATTTGAAATATAAGTAATATTTCACACTAAAATCAATTTTATCCGCTCATGTTGAAATTTAGTTTTCATCAGTTGTATTAATTAAAATTTTAAATAAATTAAATTTCATATTTTATATCAATATTTTTATATTATTTAGTAAGGTAATTTTCATTTTTAATCATAGAAGTATAATTACTAATATAAATTTTAATGACAATAATAATGGTGAAAAAGTCATTTTTAAATAGTTGTTTTTTTATGTTGGGTAAATTTTATCTAATAATAAAATTCATATATTTTATACAATTAATATGATAGTATTACTAAAGTTATATAAAAATATATTATGAATCATTTCATTTGTGGCTAATGTTATTTATGATTAATAACACTCAATAAACAAAACATAGTTCTTCTAAAAAAAATTACGGTTTCCATATATTATATGTTTTATTTTAAAAATAATATTCTCTAACCAAGAAATTGAATTGGAAAAAATGGTGGTTAAATTTATGTCCATAACAACCAAATTTGTTAATATATATATTGACCAATACATTTTATAAATAGATATTATATCTTAATAGATGAATATTCAAAATATTATACAAATACATGTCTGATGATTGTAAATGTTTTTTTTCTTTGGAAAGTAGAAAAAAAATCTTAATATTTATAAACAAAAAATTCAGAATATACAATAAATATTTTCTTACATAGTACTCTATGAAAATATAACCTTATTAAACCCATTCTACATAACATAGGGAATGGAAATACAAGAAAGATCGATATCAAATACTCTATTAGGGTAATCAAGGGAGATATCAATAATTAAATAAGTATAAAATTATAATAATTTTATGATATCATGAGATTAACAATTAATAACTATACCATGAAAATCATAGATCACAATATTGAGTCCTGATATAATTCTTTGAATTTTAAAGATGTGAATCATAAATTAATCAAATAAGTAGAGTGATAATAGAATAACATTGTACACATTACAGGGTTTTGGAATAAAAATAAATATAGAAAACAATTTCCTTATTAGTAAAGGATCACGAAAGTTATTATCATAGTAGATTGGGATCACTCCCAATTCCATTAAATCTATAGTCAAGCTTCCCTCCAAATACTGTCATACTGTATTGGGTTCATACTCACTCTTTAGTCATGGTGCACTCATAGGACTATCATAATGGATTTGGTTCACACCATTTTCTATTTTATTGGTATACTAACAAGACTATCATTGTGGTTTTTCCCTTATTAAACTCGGAACACACCCCATTTCATTCCTTATTATCTCTCATGAAGTAAATTTTTAATCGATACATTGGAGGGATATATATTTTAGGACCCACCCATCACATAATGAAAAACATACATTTGTGTGAAAAAATATCATAAAAAAATTATCATAGTAGAACCCATGTAATGTAAATGGTATTCAAAAACATTTCATTAATGCACAAATCATGGTAAATTAATAGTTTATATAAATGTTGTATGAAAACATTAATCACTTGTAGGAAATAAAAAGAATTTAAAGAATCATTCTTAAACCGTCGCCACCAAAAGACATCAAGAAAATGAAAGTGGATGTTATTATTGGATAATATACCTATTAAATCATTATTAACATTGAAGGATGTTATAAATGATTAAAAATGAATCCAAAAGATATCTGGAGCATTTATCAAGGAAAATACCATTTTCATATTGAATATACTTATTTATAATGTCAAAATGTACCAAATATTATGAAAAACACATTAGTTTATGAAAAACTGTGGAAACATGTAAAAGAAGTATCAAATCAATGATCAGTCAGGTTGATGGGATGTTTTATTCATGTTGTGAGTGTTAAAACAAATACCCCTTTAACATTTATCAATAATAAGTCAGATGTAACTCATTCAAAAACTAATAAGAATATTAATTTTTTTTATTTCAAACAATAAATAATGGGTTAAAATGACTCTAAATAAATCATAGTAGAATGTAATATAAATTAATGATTATTTTAAAAAGAATTAATAGAGAAGAAAATGGATTTTAAATAGGAAAGAGAAATATAGTCAGTTTTCCTTGAGCACATTATTTTGGTATATTGAGTTATTAAAAATAAAATAATTAAAAGAAAAAATGTAATTTCTTGAATTCACCAATACTGTATGAAAGTCATGGTATTCTTGAGAGATATTGTATAAAACATATTCAATAGAAATTTAAACATAATGAATCTCGATAAAACAATGGGATTATTCCTTATTTGGTAACAACTAAATAAAATACTCAAGAATGATAAAAACCTTGACATATTTTTAAATCCATAAAATTATCAAAATAAAAATAATAAAATTCATTCATAATAAGTATATACACTATCTAAAATAAATAATGCATTAATTTGGAAATTGTCTCTTTGAATTAAAACTAAGTTTGGAAAATGGGTTGCCTCAAGTTCAGCCTTTTTTTAAAGTTCCCAGACCTCTAATAAAATAATTTTAAATTTTTGATACTTCTAAAAAAAAATAAATTAAATAATTTTTATATCATATATGATCCACTTAAAACATAAAAACCCCAAATAATTAAAACTTTATTAATAAAATAATTTTATTTTATGTTAACTGTTTCATTTTTAAAGAAAATTCCAGTTTTGTGGTTCTCGACAATATAATTTGATCATGGATAAATTATATAAATTATATCAATAATTATATAAAAATAATATACACTCATTATATAAATATATTGTGTTATCCCTAAAATTAATATATTGAAAAATGAATTACACCGTTAATGGAGACGGTAGGTCGTACATACATAAGGTCACTATTTCCATTTTTCAGAAGATAGAAAAAAATAATGTTAAATAATAATTGAACCTTATAAAATAATTATTAAATAATATATATCATATATATTATTAAAATATATCCATATTTCCATCCATGTAACGATGAATCCAAAATTGAATCGCATATCTTCATGGAGGTGGTTGACCACACGTATGCACAAGTGATACAATTATTTTACAATGGATAAGATGGTAAGAATATAGATATGATATTATAATTAAATAATAATAATAATTTCATAGATATAATTTATAAAATTTGAAACTATCATAATAACCATCCATTAAGGATGGCGATAGAATATTAATTGTATCGCTACATGGAGGTTGTATTCCACAAGTACAAACCAATGGCACATTCACTTCCCATTTGATGGAATAGAGGGTTTATATTTATAGTTAAATAATAAAAATACAATTTAATTAATTTTAGGATACAAAATTTATTAATTTATCTTGAATACCATATATTTGGAGTTGGTATAAGAAGAAATAAATAGAAAGAGGTCGGGTAAGATGATTATCTTTTCTTCGATAGATCTCCTTTAGATCATTTCAAAAGGACCCTTTAAATGAAAATATAAGGATAAAATAACCTATAATATATAGATATAATGGTGGATAATATAATTGGGTATGTTTGTTCAAGATAGACAGATGAAACGACATGAGGAATGGAAGAGAAGAGGCACCCTTTTATAAGTGAGGAGATGGTCAATCTTGTAATTATATAAAGTAATACAATTTTTTAAATTAATAATCAATTTAATTTGGATTGAAATTGATTAATTTAGAATATATAGTTATTATTAGTCTAGTTCCAATCTTATAATAAAATTTTCAAATGTTTAGGTGTTTCTTTCATACTTGTCTTTTTTGTTTTAACCCCATGTGACACCTTTTAATAATTATCACAATATAATGTTTTTTAATATTTGAGGGTCAATTATGTTATCATAAAAAAAAGTGACCCATAAAGGAAACATTGTTAATATGTTTAACCATATCCCAATCACATGGATTAAGGTAGTATTTTCTTATTCTTAAATAATTTAATAACATATTATTCATTATAAAATATAGAATATTTCATTTGGAAAACTATTCATTTACATGTACATTATACTCCTTAATATAGTCATGAAATTAGAATATAAACATTTAAAACTTCCCTAATATGTATTATTTACCTAAAAAATTCATGTAACATAATAATTCACTCAAATTTTATTTCTTCTAAAATTACTAACCTCAATTATTTTTGTTTTCTTGTAATTGAATAAATATTCTGTCTGTCTTATGTAAGAATTTAAGGTAATTATTCACTAAATAAAAATTAAAAATCATTAAAAATGATAAGAAATTTAATTCTTATATTATATAAAAATATAGGATGTAACTTAACAACTTTTGATCATTATATAATAATTTAATAGATATTAAAGTCTAAAGAGTGATAATTTGTATTTAATTTTTTTCTTAATATTATATAAAGTTAACAATAAAAGTAAAATGGTATCCAGCTATGTATTTATTTTTCAATGGTTAAATTCTTTCATCAAGACGTGGATTAAGCCTACTAGACTAGCTCTAATTTGGTGCATTGCTCATAACAGATTACCCACTGAGGTCTGCCTTCAATCTTCTGGTATCCAGCTATACTCCAAATGTCACCTATGTAATCAACATAGGAAAGACACTAACCATCAATTTTTATATTGTGCCACAACTTATTCTCTTTGGAAATATATTTTTGACATTTTTTATTGCAGATGGAATACCCCCGACATAATTTGCAGCCATATTAAATGTTGTGTGCAGCGCCAAGACTCTAAGAAAATTAAGAACATTTTTCTAGATGATGTTGTTGTGCTCGCACATTTGATCTGGTATGACAGAAATGATATTGTACATAATAAATGCTCATTAAATCTAAATTCAGGGAAAGCACAGATCCTCATTGTGATTCGAGAAGCTGCATCAATCCAAAAAGCTCACTGCAACAACTTGGTTGGTGATTGGGATATTTTGCACAAGGTTCAGGTTGATGGAATATACTTTCAAGCTCTTCACACCATTGAGTTTTTCATTCAAATGGCAATTCCATGATTTATCAAAGTCTACATTGATGGTGCCTCAAATGTAAATCCTAGACCTGGCAGCTATGGATCCATTTTCAGAGATTTTGTTGGCAAGTGTCATGGGTATTTCTTTGGAAATTGCGGCATAGCTTTGTCATTGGAGGCCGAAATGATGGGAGTAATTCATGATATCAAGTTTTCGATTCAAAAAGGCTGGAGGAAACTATGGATTGAAAGTGATTCTACCACAATTGTACAGTCAATCTAGAATGGTGTGACTCACCTTGCCTGGCTTTGATCAATCTTTGGATGTAGTGCCAGGACACTCTGTATGAAATAGACAACATTGCCACACATACCTTCAGAGAGGATAACGTTGTTGATGATGCCCTTTCCAATAAGGGTGTTCATTAAACCATGACCTGGATGGACACCCTCCCACCATATTTAATTCATCTATTTGATAAAGATTGTAAAAAAAATCCCTTATTTATGTATCCTATAATCCTTTCGACTTTTTTATTCAATAAAATCTGATTTGGTCTTTGACCGAGGCACCACTTTTCTAAAAAAACAATAAAAGTGAAATGGACTTCAGTTACCATATTATTGACGTATTTAAGTTTATTTTATAAATATATTAATCAAATTTGATAAAGGAAAGTGTAATAAAAAATTTGAAGCCTTCTCCAAATGTTTCAACCATATCTCACCCGTTTTACCCTTATTTGAGAGAAAAATATTTACCAAGGATTCAATATATAATAAAAAAATAAAAGGTAAATATTTAATAAATTTTATCATCATTATTTAAAATATTTTATCCATTTTCCAATATTGAATTCACATAAGTGATTTAATTTAATTTAAAATTAACCCCAAAATTGTGATAAAAATAGTTTTCCTGAAAAATGTTCTCTAAAGTATAAAACAATTTTATAACAAAATAAAACGTAAAATTATTTAAAATTATTTCAATTAGATTTTTTAATATAATTTAACAAATTATAATTTTATAACTATTTTAAAAGAATATTTAACTTTTTAAATGATTTAAATGAAAAGATAATTTTTAATAAAAATCTGTATTTTTCACTATTCACCATAAAGTAAACCTTTTAAAGAAACTATCAAAAAATTACTATAATAAAATTTTGATATTATTATTTCAAAAAATATGTAATTTGTTGAAATTTTTCTTTTAATAATGATAAAATTAATTACTTTTTGGATGCACAAAATGCAATAAAACTCATTTTTGTAGAAAATGATTTGGTGAAGTATAAAATGACATCACTAAAAATTGAGGGCTTATTTATTATGAAATAGTTAGTATATTTGTATTGATTATGACTATTATAGATATAATTAATAAGATATCTGGTCATATTTATACCCACCAACTCAAAAGTTAGGTAAAATTTAAGTAATAAAATTTTTATTATACATCTCAATTCGCTTAAAGAATAATGTTGTGTATTAAGAACATTATAGAGATTATAATAGTTTTAAACCAAATTTTCATGGTGCTACATTATCCCACAAAATAAATACCAGCCTAAAAATTTTATCTTGGTCATCAATGGTTCAAAATTTTGAAATTTCTTTATTCAAAATCTATATCTTAAAGAGGTAATGTAAAACTTATTTTATAGAGGGAGAGTTGTAAACATAAAAATGACATAAAAGAACACGTAATAATGTTCTTTGATAAAGTTAACATCAATGGGATGTTAAAATTTGGACATTGTGGTGAAAATAAACATCAAAGGACTGATATAAAGTGATAGATTACATAGTAATGAGAAAGTTAGTGACCTCAAAATCATGAATTTATAATGGATGAAAAGACCATAGATTCATCAAAAAATGAAGGATAATGTATAAAATTATTATTTTAGGAATCATTTGTTAAAATTGGTGTATTATATTATTGTTATGATATAGAATATGAGAAATTATAATTAATTTGTCTTTTTTATAAGAAAAAATTCATGTTTTGGTTGTTCTTTTATTAATATTTACTTTATCTATTACTTTATTAAATGGATATTAAATAGGAATTTTTCATGATTAAAGAACCAAAAATAACTTATAACCAATAAAAATATCTATAAGATAATGAAAATTCATTCCTTTTATTATTAGTAATCTTCAAAATAAAAATCGTTATCATAATTTATCCTATATGTATAAGTAATTTTATGATGAGAGAATACACTAATATTTAAAACCACTATAATAACACCCATAGTTCGACTTAATACATGCAATATAAAGTTAAAGTTAATAACCCTTACTAATATTTCTAGAAAAATACAAATCCCAAAAAATTGATAATATTTGATCACATATTTTTTTCTACTATAAACTTTAGCATTTATCCCTAGAAAACATGAAGAAGATCACAATGTTAAATACTAAACATATGAACACCAATAACATATATTATCATTAAAACAAAATTATCATTTCCCATAAGAATTTTAATCACTATGAAACCAAAAAGAAAACAGTCACAACCCATCCCCCGAGGCTCGTGCTGTGACTACCCCATGTCCGCCTTCTATAGGCCAGGGGCTGGTGACTAGCACCAAATGTGTAAATCCTTAACTTGGAAGGCATTGCCTTTATAACTTGAAAACACACACAACAGAGTACAAGCTTGAAGAAAAACACTATATAAAAACTGTATAACAAAGTGTACTGAAAGTAAAGGGGCCAGAATACAAGCCCAATAGGAAGGTTCAAGTACAACTAATAATCAAGTAAAACTGAAGGAAAGTAAAGTAGATATAGAGTCATCCTCTGGGGATTCCTACCTAAAGGGTAGGTACAAATAGCCTCCTCAGAACTTCACGTCCTTCAGTCTCCTCTATGTACCGACTCATCGTAAAGTCCACCTCTAGGTACCGTTTAGTCCTGCTACTCTGATTCTTAGTCAGTGTTCTCCGTTTTCTACAACCAAAACAATGAGGTACGGTCATAGCCCATGCAGGGGTGAATATAATGATACTCAGTAGGGAACCCGAGACCCTCAAGGTCTCACAAAATCCCCAAAAAATAAATCACAAAGTATGAAATCAACAGATAACCCCACTTAGGTATATGCCCATACATATACCTAAGTTATCAAGTAATCCATCTCAATCATGAGGTAAACACAAAAAGTTACTCACTCAGCTCAACCATGATTTTATTCTAGGGGTAGTATCAATCTGAACCCTCAGATTCTAGAGAACTCCTCCTCTATCGAGTACAGTGGGCCCGCCACGTCACAAAAAGACGCTTCCCACTAACCTTGGACTACTGAGGTACTCCTCCTATCGAGTACCATGGGTATGCTGCCTCACACAAAGGCGCTCCCCACCGTGGGTCTTCCGCGTCACAAATAGGCCCTCCCCCTCATATCCTGCTGAGGTACTCCTCATGTCGAGTGACGTGGGTATGTTGCGTCACTAAGGCGCTCCCCATTGTGGGTCTGCCGTGACACCAAGACACTCCCCACAGGGCCAGTAGAGTTACTCCGAGTCAAACAGTCAGCAGTCGCCAGGACTCTGCCAGCTAGTAGGTTCTCACACAAATGCCCTCTCATCTTCAAAAGATCTTCTCTACAATCTACTGGTTGATGTGACATCTGCCATGAAGTCCCATGAAGAAGTAACTCAAAGGTGTATCATGTCATAGGGGTCTTAATGCAATTGACGGTGTGTCAATCGGATGCCCAGTCTGTGATTTATTAGCCTTTTAGTCATGGGTCCCGATTGGATTTGTGTACAGTCTAACCTGATCGTATCTCAAAAATACACCAAACTCAAGTGGGGTATACTCAAAGGGAACATCACTCTCAAAGAAAACCAGTTCCACTGACAGTTCATCAAATGGTCATCCGGTGCCAAAGATACGGCCAAAAAAAGTACAGGGTCAGTAGTGGGCATGGGTCCAGTCCGACCCAGTCGGACCGACCAGACCCGAACCGGTCTAGGTCAACCCAGTCAGACCTGTTTGGATTGGACCGTCCCATTGGGCGGTCCAGCCTGTTAGTTTCGGCCCGACCCCCTTGGTCGGGCCTAGCAGGCCACATGGGCGGTTCAGCCCGGGCTCGGGGACAGTTAGGCCCGTAGTGTCGCGAAGAAGCGGCCCGGCCAGGCTCAGCACGGAGGGCGCGACCAGGCCGGTTCATCCAAGGAACCTCAAGGTGGGACGTGGGATGGTTCGAAAGGTCGTGCTGCCGGGAGGCCACCGGGAAGGGTGCGGCCGGGTGGGCACGAGGCTGGGCAGGGTGTCAGGCAGGCCTTCAGGCGGCCAAGAAGGACGTGGAGATGCAAGGAGGCAGCCGGGCAGGGTTCCAGGAGGGCCTAAGGGTGGCTGAGAAGGGCACGAGACTGGCCGGCAGGCGGCCGGGAGGCTGGGAGACCATGACGACGCAGTTCGGTGCGGCCTGTTCCAGTGCAGGCCGATGGGGTTCTGCCGGGGCCCGCAGGAGGCTGCCGTTAGTACGGACGGACACGCGGGAGGCCGGAGGTGGTTCAGCCCGTGAAGCCAACTCGGTTGGGGAACTGGAACTCCATGGGGGTGGTGCGGTTCGCGGAGGCCGCATGAAGCATGAAATTTTCCTATGACTTCGTCACCTTCAATGCCACTTCATCGCCAGGTCGAGGATCATCACAAACAAGAACGACGGAGGGGTCGGGCCTTATTGGCTTGGCCTGCACCCTCCGCCTTTAGGGTGGTAACACTTTGCTCATACAAGTGTAATAAACATGAACAACAATTTTTTCAAAACCACACAATGATTCCTTTCCAATCCGAAGAAGAGAAAAAGAAAAGGAATGTTACACAAAATAAAACCCCTAACTTTTATAGTTTTTCATTAATGATGAAGTCACAGGAAGAAGATAAAGGAGTTCATTGTTCTTCGTGTATTCCATACACTTCTAATCCCAAGCTGCGTTGGATCGTTGATGACGATGTGGAGGGTTGGTCGGTTGTGGAAAACACCCCACGTCGGTAGGATCCGAGGAAGGACGTCGAAGTCACTCGTCGCCTACATTCTTCATTCTTCGTTCTTTGTTATTCATTGGGAGCTTTTCCCCCAATATCTTCTCTTCCCAAGGTCCACCAAATGATAAATTCCAAAAAATAATAATAGATTATCTATTATATTATTTTTTGGCACGAAATTCAAATTGGCGAATTAAATTTAATTGGCCCACCCTAATTAATTTATTAGTGTTGGCACAAATTAATTAGAGGAGTTGGCACCAATTAATTAAAGGGGAGTTCAAGAGTCTCTCTCTCATTAATGAGAGTGAGTTGAGAGGTTTTAATCTCATCCCATAAATAGGGGCCAGGTGGTCCCCACCCCAATTATTCAAAATGGGAGGTTATGTGGTCTCAGGTGGTCCCCACATCGTAACCTCTCTCAGGAGGTCAGATTCAGGTGGCCCCCACCACCATAACATCCCTTGGAAAGTTAAGGTGTGGTGGTCCCACCTCCAACTTACATGAAGAGGTTTTAACCACCAAACACCCACATGGTGGCTCAAATAAAAATAAAGAGAGGCTCACATTATTTTAGTACTTTCCACGAAAACCCAAAAAAAAAATCCTTTATTCTCGACCAACTGACATCGAGGAGAATGTATTCTTAAGAGAATACCGGCACTGCGAGTTCAAAAGTTCCCTCAGATTTCAATTCCGAGCACCGGTTCAAAAGTTATAAAAACCAGCTCGTACGTTTACTGAACGTGCCTGAACAAAACATCATAAATTTATTCTGGGCACATCGGGCCTCAAAATCATGCACCGTCAACTTTCGCGGACTCGTACAAATTTCCAAGTATTTATGAAATACTTTTCCATGGAATTTCCAAGTCTTTACATTCTCCCCACCTTAACATCCTCGTAAGCTACAACTCAAACTAAGGGAATTAGTGGGGGTACTGAGCACGCATCTGAGCCTCCTGCTCCCATGTTCTTTCATGGAAGTTCCTATGTTGCCAATGAATGTGCACCAAAGGTATCAACCGTCCTCAGAGGACTGCTCTTGTCGATCCTCAATCTCCACTGGATCCTCTGTGAAAGTCACCCTATCGTCAACGTCTATCTCTCCAAGGTTGATGATGTGAGAAAGTTTGTGCATGTATCTTCTCAGTTGAGATACGTGGAAGACGTCGGGCACCCTATGCAAATGAGGTGGGAGAGATAAGTGGTAAGCCACCTCACCTACTCTGCTTAGGACCTGGAAAGGTCTAATGAACCTCAAAGATAACTTTCTGCCTCGGAAAACCCTCTATAGACCTCATCAAATTGAGACCCATAGAAAGACGTGGTCGCCATCCTCAGACTCCAAAGGTCTCATCTCTAGTCAGCATATGACTTCTATCTGCTCTGTGTAGTCTTAATCCACCCATGTATGATCTGCAACTTCTCTTTGGTAGCTCATACCATCTATGGTCCCACTAGTGCTGACTCCCCTGGGTCAGTCCAACATAAAGGTGATCTGTAAGGTCATCCGTATAACGCCCCAGAAGGTGACATATATATGGTGGAGTGATAGATTTTGTTGTATGCAAAATCCACCAAAAGTAAGTGATCCTCCCAGCTTTGACCGAAGTTGAGAACACATTCACAGAGCATGTCCTCGAGGGTCTGAATAGTCTGCACATTCCGACCATCCATCTGAGGATGGAAGGCAGTTCTCAAATGAAGTTGTATCCCAAAATCCATCTTCAACACCTTCCATAGCCGGGATGTAAATCATACATCACGATTGGAGACAATAGATGAAGGTACTCCATGTAGCCGCACAATATCCTACAAATAGAGGCGTCCCAAGCTCTCTACTATACCCTGCTCTCTAATCGGTAGGAAGTGCGCTTACTTGGTGAGTCAATAAATGATCACTCAAATCAAGTCGTGACCCCTGGATGTACATGGAAGTACTATCATAAAGTCCATGGATATCCCATCCCACTTGCACTCTGGGACCTCTAAAGGGTGAACCAAGCCTGCTGGTACCTGGTGCTTCACCTTAACTTGCTGACAAGTGAGGCATCGAGTGAAAAACTCTGTTGCTTCCTTCTTCATACCTAGACACCGGTACTATCATTGAAGGTCCTGGTACGTCTTTGCCACTCCGGGATGTACCGCTAAAGGGAATGTGTGGAACTCCCTCAACAATTCCTCTTGAAGTGACACTGGTACCATAGAATGTCCTTTGTAGAAGATGACATGCTCCCCACATTTAGGAAATCTATCAAGTGCCTATCCTATGGATATCTGAGCACGTCGTGTCTCATAGTAAATTTCCCCATGGTGTGCCTCCCTGACTTGCTGAAGAAGATGGGGAGTGACTGTAAGAGACTGAAGAAAGGCTTCTCCATCTCTATCCACCAAGGATATCTGTAAAGCATCCATATTCTCTATCACCTTTCCTAGCATCTGTATAATAGATCTCCTACTGAGTGCATCCGCTAAAACATTCCCCTTTCTAGGAGTATAGAATATCTCAAAGTCATAGTACTAGAAGAACTCATGCCATTACCGCTATCTCCGGTTCAGGTCCTTCTGAGATAAGATATACCTGAGACTCTTGTGATCAGAGTACATGGTGAAATGTTCACCCATCAGATAGTGTCGCCAAATCTTCAATGTGAATACCACTACTGCAAACTGCAGGTCATGGTTAGAATAGTTCTGCTCGTGTTGTCTCAGCTACTGAGAACCATACGCCATCACTACTCACTCCTCCATTAGGACACATCCGAGTCTGGTCCCTAATGCATCACAGTAGACTACATACCCTATGCCTTCATCTAGAAGCCTCAAGATGGGGTCCCTAGTCAACCTCTGCCTCATCTCTTTAAAGCTCTACTGGAATCTCTCCGACCACATGAAGGGTTACCCCTTCTTCTTCAAGGCTGATAGTTGTCATGCAACTCTGGAGAACTTTAGAATGAACCTACGGTAGTAACTAGCCAATCCCAGGAAACTTTGTATCCCCATTACACTTTTGGGTGGATCCCAAGCAAGTAACGCCTCAATCTTCACTGTATCCACTGCAACTCCAGCCTTCGAGATGACATGTCCCAAAAATTGAACCTCTCAGATAAAAAAATGGCACTTAGAGAGCATACCATAAAGCTGGTGCTCTCAGAGTGTGTCCAGTACTACCTGCAAATGGTAGGTATGCTCCTCCTTAGAAGTCAAGTAGATCATAATGTCATCGATAAATAATTCCACAAAGCGATTGAGGTAAGGTGGGAAGATCATGTTCATGAGTCTCATGAACACTGTTGGAGCGTTGGTTATGCTGAAGGGAATAAACAAGAACTTGTAATGGCTGTACTGACATCTGAAGGCCATATTCTGCACATCCTCATCTCAAACTCTGAGCTGCTGATAGCCTGATCTGAGGTCTATCTTCGAGAACCACCATGCTCTTTTTAGATGATAAAAGTGGTCATCAATCCTCAAGAGTGGGTACATGTTCTTCACAACCACCTGATTTAGGCGACGATAGTGGACACAAAGCCTCAAGCTCCCATCCGCCTTATTAGTGAATAGAATCAGGGATGCCTAAGGAGAAACACTGGGATGGATGAATCCTTTCTCCTGCATGTCCTCTAGCTGTACCCATAGCTCGCGAAGCTCCGTAGGAGCCATCGGATACGCTGGTGTAGATATCGGTGCTGTCCCGGGGTACATGTCAATGTAGAAGTCCACCTCTCTATGAGGATGTAATCCTAAAACATCATCAGGCAAAACATCCATGTACTAGTCCACCACTATAGGATTGCTTAGACTCTCCACATCAACTGATCTGAAGGTAAGGGTGGACAAATGATGGGTGATCGACTATACCTTCCTCCGAGTAAGTCTATTCTTTGTTGTAAAGGCTCTATTCTCACCAGTGAAGGTAAACCTGGTCCCATCCGTGCGGACACACCACACTTTGATCATAATATAGTCGATATGAGCATAGACTGTAGATAACTAGTCAATACCGAAGATGCATTCATAAAGCCTCAATGCTGGTACTAGGAGATCCTAGCTGAAGCTCACGCCTCCTAGAGTAATCTCACACTACCTGCACCAGTGCAAAATCATCAAGACTTCTTTTGTAGGAGTCTCTAGCTGTAAGGATCGAGCCAACAGCTCCATCAGAATCTTTGAGCTCTGAATGAGGGTAGTGTCAATGAAAGAGTGACTGGAACCTGTGTCTATAAGAACTATAACTAAGGTGGAGTAGACACATAGTGTACCTCGAATAATCTCTAGAGTACCATGATCATAAACCTTAGCTTCCTGGATTTGATCTCTCCCCTGTCCACCTGCTCCCTGCGGTCAGGGTAGACCTTCTGGTGGTGGTGGTGATAACAACATGAAATGTCACCTACTATCAGCTACTCGACCAGCTCCTCTACCACGTCTGCCTGCTCCCTACGAACTTCCTCGATTGAATATATGTCTCTGCCTGGGTGGTACTTCGACTGTTTTCTGATCATATGATTGGCGGGTAACACAGTCATGAACCATTTGACCATGCCCGCCACATGAGTAACACTGCCTGCTCCTAGCATGTGTGTCTCTAGCCCGAGTGCCCCACACAACCGATCCAGAGTCATGTGGTCATCCACCTGTGGGTCTGGTCCTCTTGGACCTCTGAGACATCTATCTACTTCAAACTATTGTAGACTCTACTACATGTCTACTAGTGGTGGGTCTCACTGCTGGAGACATCTCTGCAAGGAAACACTCCACTAAGAGGGCTCGCTCCAACACCTTTGCCTATGTCGGGATGCTGGCGGAGATCATCGAAGCCCTGATCTCTCGCCTGAACCCCTGCTCGAAGGTCCAAGCCCTGAAGAATGGGTCGGGTACCATATCTTTGGAGTATCATGAGAGATCGATGAACCTCACTGAGTACTGTGCCACCGTCATGCTGCCATGCTGCAGATGAAGTGGCTCCAGTATCCACATTGCCCGTTGGGTAGTTGGAAAAAACTCGGCCCAAAATAGGCCCTCGAAGTCTTCCCATAGTAGCGTCATCTCTTCATGAACTTGGAGCATCAGGCTTCACCATCTGCCTGCTACTGCCTATAGAAGGCTGGAAGTAAGAATCACCATGAAGTTGGCTAGTGTCCCTACCAGTCTGAAGACTCTCACCACATCCTTCAGCCAATCCTCAGCCGCTTGTGGGTCCGTCTCTCCCCTGAACCTGGGTGTCCCCTAGCGCTAGAACTCATGTAATGTGCTCAAGTGGTGTGCATCGTCTATGGCTGGTGCTGGGGGCATCGGTGGACCAACAGGGGGTGGTACCTCTGCTGCCTCTACTAGAAAAGGGCCCTACACCGAGGCCTCGTCACTCGGTGGGCTATTCGCGCGTAGAACTCTCAGAGCTCTAGCTAGTCGTCTGTGGGGAGGCATCCTGAAAGAAAAAATGTGACATGATCAAAAGATTAATACCTAGTGAGATGACCTGGTTGAGATAACTTTAAGAAATTTTTTGAAAATAAACATGCAATCAGTGTTTTCGTGCACTAAGTCAGAAATTAGTAGACAAGGTCCTAGTGTATGGATATGTCGGCCGCCGTACCTACACTAGACTCCTTGAACTGAGAGCCACAATTAGTAACCTTAACACTATTGATTCAAATAAAATGAAGATCATAGTTTTATGTTATATGGTAGAATCAAATCCTGTGATACCAATTTATCACGACCCGTCCCCCGAGGCCTATGGCCTGACTACCCCAAGCCCTCCATCTATAGGCCCAAGGTTATAGACTAGCACCAGAGGCGTAAATCCCTACCTGGGAAGGCATTTTATTTATAACATGAAAACTCACACAACACAGTACAAGTTGGAAGCAAAACACTAAGTACAAACTTTATAACAAAGTGTACTAAAAGTAAAGGGGCCGGAATACAAGCCCATCTATATGGCACAAGTAAAACAAAAAAAAGTACAATTGAAGAAAATTAATGTAGCTACTGGGTCGTCGTCTAGAGATTACTACCTAAAGGGTAGGTATAGATAGCCTCCTCAGCACTCCCCGTCCATCAGTCTCCTCAATGTACCAACTCATTGTAAGGTCCACCTCTGGGTACAATCCAGTCCTGCTACTCTGATCCTCAGTCAGCGCTGCCCGTCGTCTGCAACCAACATAACGAGGTGCGGGCATAGCCCGTGTAGGGGTGAGTACAACGATACTTAGTTGGGGCCCCGAGACCCTCAAGGACTCATAAAATCCAACAATGATAAATCAAAAAGTATGAAATAAACAGATAATGCCACTTCAGTATATGCCCATACATATAGCTAAGTTATCAAGTAATCAATCGCAATCATAAGGTAAACACAAGAAGTTACTAACATAGCTCAACCAAGATTTTATTCTAGGGTTAGTATCAATCTGAACCCTTGGCTGCTAGAGAACTCCTCCTCTATCGAGTACAGTGGTCCTGCCATCTCACAAAGAGGTGCTTACCACTAACCTTGGACTGCTGAGGTACTCCTCCTATCATGTATCGTGGGTCTACCGTGTCACACCGAGGCGCTCCCCACCATGGGTCTGCCATGTCATAGAGAGGTGATCCCCCTCATAGCCTAATAAGGTACCTCTTCTGTCGAGTACCAATGGTCTACTACGTTACCAAGGTGCTCCCCATTGAGGGTCTATCGTGACACCAAGCCACTCCCCACTAGTCCAGTAGAGTCACTTCGAGTCAAACGATCATTAGTCTTCAGGTCTCATCTAGCTACAAGGTTCCCACAAAAATGGTCTCTCATGTTTGGAATATCCGCTCCACAAGATACTAGTCGATGATCCAAATGTTAAGATGTCCCATGAAGAAGTAACTCAAAGGTCTGACACTTCATAGGGGTCTCAATGCTAGAGACGACGAGTCAATCGAACACCCGTTCTGTAAGTTATTAGCCTTTTAGTCCCGGGGGCCTGTTGGATTCATGTACGATCCAACCTGAACGTATCTCAATATTACCCCGAACTACAGTGGGGTATACTGAAAGGGACTGTAATGATCGAAGAAAACCAGCACCACTGACGGTTCGTCAAATGGTGGTCCAGTGCCAAAGATATGGCCAAATAAATTAAAGGGTCAGTTGTGGGCCCGTGTCCGGTTCGACCCAGTCTGGGTTGACCCGGTCACACCTGTTGGGTCTGGACTGACCCATTAGGTGGGACAACCTATTAGGTATGGTCCGGCCCACTGGGCCCAGACCAGCAGGCCCCGTGGGTGGTTTGGCTGGGGCTTAGGACCAGTTCGGTCCAGAGCGTCGTGAGGGCGCATCCCGACGCGACATGGCCCGGAGGGGGAGGCCGGGCCGGTTCAGCTAGGGCACCGTGAGGGGGGATGCGGGATGGGAGACCAGGAGACGGTTGGGAAGTGTGCGACTAGGCGGGTACATGGCTTGGTAGGGCGTCGGGTGGGCCGGAAGGCGGCTAGCCAGGGCAAGACCAGGACAAGAGACGACTGGGCAGGGGGGCCAGCGGGCTGGCAGGCGGCCGTGAAGGGTGCCAGGCGGGCCGTCGGGTGGCCGAAAAGGGTGCCAAGTAGGCTGGCATGCGGCCGGTCTGGGCGCGGCCAAGCCGAAAGGTGGCCAGAAGGATGATTCGGTGCGGTTCGGCACGGCTCAGTCCAGCACGTGCCTGTGAGGTTCGTCTGGGTCACGCGGTAGGCCAGCGGCGGTGCGACTAGAGGTGCGGGAGGAATGCAATGATTTGGCCTATGGATCCATCTTGGTCAGGTCACCGGGACTCCATATGGGGGGGGGGGGGTTCTTAGAGGCTGCGATAAGCGCATCCTTTGGATGTGCCTTCATCACTTTCAACGCCGCTTCGTCGCCATGTTGAGGATCATCACAAACTAGAATGGTGGAGGGGTTGGCCCTTGTTGGTTTGGCCCTCACCCTCCACGTTTAAGGCGGTAACACTTTCTTAATCAAAGAGTAAAAAAGATGAAAAACAATTATTTCACAACCACACAACGATTCCTTTCCAATCCGAAGAAGATAAAAAGAAATGAAATGTTACACAAAATAAACCCCTACCTTTGATCATTGGTCATCGATGATGAAGTAACGAGAATAAGATGAAGGAGTTTTTCATTCATTGCGTCCACCATACACTTCCAATCTGGAGCATCGCTGGCTCGTTGACAATGATGCGGAGGGTAGGTTGGTTGTGGAAAATGCTCCACATTGGTAGGATCCAAGGAAGAAAGTCAAAGACTCTCCTCCCTGGCATTCTTCGTTCATCATTCTTCATTGGGAGATTTTCTCCCAAGCTCTTCTCTTACCATGCTCCACCAAATGACAAATTCCAACCAAAAATAATATATTTTCTATTATTTTAGTTGTTGGCCCAAAATTCAAATTGGTGAATTAAATTAATTTTTCCCCACCTAATTAATGCATGAGTGTTGGCACAAATTAATTAGAGGAGTTGGCCCCAATTAATTAAAGGGGAGGTCAAGAGGTTCTCCCTAATTAATGAGGGAGAGTTGAGAGGTTTTACTCTCCTCCCATTAATAGGAGTCGGGTGGTCCACACCCCTATTATTCAAAATGAAAGGTTATGTGGTATCAGGTGGTCCAAACGTCATAACCTCTCATGGGAGGTTAGATTCGGGTGGGTCCCACCACCATAACCTCTCTTGGGAAGTTTAGGTGTGGTGGTCCCACCTACAACTTCCATGAGGTGGTTTTAACCACCAAACACCCACATGGTGGCTCAAATAAAAATAAATTGAAGCTCACTTTATTTTATTACCTTCCACGAAATCCCAAAAACTAACTTTTCGTCTTGAACAACTAACATCGAGGGGAAAGTCTTCTTAAGTGAATATCTATGCTATGAGTTCAATGGTTCCCTCAGATTTCAATTCCAGGCACCAGTTCAAATGTTATAAAAAAAGCACTTTTACATTTACTGAACGTACCTGAAAAAACCTTCATAAATTGATTCCGGGCACACCAGGCCTCGGAATCATGCGCCGTTAACTTTTGTGGACTCGTAAAATTCCCAAGTGTTTAAGAAAAAAAGGTTTCCATGGAATTTCTGGGTCTTTAAAAAACACACATTCTTCAAGAAATTATTTATATCCAATATATTATATCAATAAAAAAGTGAAATAAGCAATATTAAAGATACCCAAAATCACATTTTTTCAAATAACCAACCAATTTCATGGATAAAAATTATATCCCAATTACATTATCAATATTGATACTTTTTATATCTAAACTAAATATTATTATCTCAACATCGAGAATATAAAATAAAGGTTATCTATCCCTTAATCATGTGTTTTCCAAAATATATCCTTACCACTAAATTACATTTCTAGTTCATCACTACCATTGAACATATTTTTGAAAATATTTAAAGAAAAACTTTTATAGAATTGTACTAAGATGTTTAATGATTCTTATAACAAGAATACCATTGATAAAAAATAATTCAAAAAAACCATTACATAGACAACTATACAATCAAATGTCATTTTCAGTTTATTCACCATCCTAAATAAAACATTTACTTATATAACATTGTTGATACTATATTCAAGATTTCACCCTTAGACATCAATTATCAGAATTCATACACATTCCACATTTTAAAATTAAAATGGTTGATGATAACATATATAAACCATTATTCTCATCTATATAATTAATCAAAAAATTTATTTTCCCTCACTAATTACTTGTTATGTTTCATTATTTTACACACCCAATACATCATCTCATTATGTTGAGAAATTACTTTGATTGATTCTTCCCAAATTCAAGAAATGTAGAATGAAACATATTCTACCCTATATGGTCTTATTGATACTCCATTTTTCTCTTATTAGGTTTTCTATGAATGTCACATTTTTTTGTTGTTGTTAATCATATTATGGGATAATTCAGTTGGAATAATCACTTGGCATCACATTATATGTATTGTTTAACTATATTTAACATAAGTAAAAACATTCTATTTTTTCACTTTAATTGTAAAAAAAATCATCTTGTCTCCATCCATTTACTAAAATAAAAAATCATAGTGCAAGAAAAAAAAATCATATTTATTAATAATGTACTCATAAAAAATATTCATACGAAGTTTAAAAAATCAACCCATTTTTTCAATATATAACACTATAGGTTTAATATTTTTCATCTCTATTCATTATCTTTTTAAATAATTTCTAATTGATCATAATGAAAATTTGAATTAAACTATGAATATTCCATATTAATGTAAAATTAGGTTTGTATTTAGGTATGTCTCACCATTACCCAAATTGTTGGTTGAGATATAATCGCCCAAAACATTTTTGGTTTGTTACCCCAAGATGTGTCAATGAAAAAACCTTGTCAAACTCTTGTATCTATAATCTTATGTATTTCTATGAAAACGATATAATCCACTCCTTAATAAAACATCAGTATATTATGTTATTATTAGACTTATCTGTTGGGTTTTCACCAAAGATCTATAATCATAATATAAAAATATTGACTAAACAATTCTTTTATTATTGACTATAGAGACCCATTCTTTTTGTACATATATATTACATCACAATAGATGAATATTAAATATTTTTTACAAATACACACTTATGGACTATAATGGTTTAGTGTATTTGGGGACTAGATAAAGAAACATATTATTCCAATAATGATATTTAGTATCTCCTAATAAGATCTTCTCACATAGCACACATTTTAGATATTCCAAAATAAAAATGATTCCTCATAAAATGGGGAATGAAACCTATAAGTGTGTGAGTTTGGATTATTAGTAAGGGTACAAAAGTGTGATATAAAAAATTTCATAAGAATAATAATAACATAAGTGTATAAACACATGAGTTTCACATTTTATGTACTCATATTTTATATCATAGATCATAATATTCAGTAAAGTAATAAATTGTGGTAGTTTATATGACATTAATCATGAAAAAAGTGATGTACATAAGCTAGAAGAAAATAAAATTGTAATTAGTTGTCAGTTTTTTAGAATACACATAAGCATAAAAATTCATTCCATTATAATTTAAGGCACACTACCATGAAAATCATTGTTTATTGGGTTCACTCGCAATTCCAACATATCTATAGTCAATTTTTACTTTCAAGACTATCATACTAGATTGAGTTGACTACTAATTCCATATTCAAGGTTCATTAATATGGATGTTATAGTGTATTTGGTTCACTCCCAATTCCTTATTCATGTTTTATAATAATGTCTATAAAAGTGGATAGATTCTCTAAATGAACGGTTTTTACTCCCCATTACAGTCCTTATTATCACATGAGATATCCATATATAACGAATTCATGGGAAGGATATTATATTTCGATCCCACTAATCAAATAATGAAATATCATATATATTCCATATGATAATAATATATTCATCATATAATCTCACCTAGAATTGAAATAGGATTCAGAAACATTTCATTATTTTATAACCCATAGAAAATATACTGGTTTCAAAAAGGTTTCATCATAACAAAATATATCATTGGGAAAAGAAATGACTTTCTTAAATGTTTCATCATAGCATTATTAACCCATGGGAAATAAACTAGGTTCATAGAATTATTATTAAACGATCACCATTAAAATATATAAAGAAAGAAAGTTGGTATTATAATATTAATTTATACATATTAAATTCTACATAATAGAAATTAATGTCTTTATAAATAAAAAATTCATTTAAAAGATCACTATAATATTTCATGAGGAGAATACCCTTTTTAATTTTAAATCACTTACTAAAAATATAAAATGTCTCCAAAAATTAAGTAAAATAATTCCTTTTAAAATAAAATTAGACAAATTTAATTGAATCATCAAAGTGTTGACCATTAATTATGGTAAAAAATTCCATTCATATTGTTAACATTAAAACCAACATTTATTAGTAAAAATTCAAAATTACCTCATTCAAAAAAAAGAATATTCCATTAAATTTATAAAATTTAAATCATGTGTAAAAATTACATTAGAAATCATAGGAGAATAAAAAATACATTCTTGGCGATATTTTTAGATAACATAGACATGTAAGTTAAAAAATGTTTTGACCGAAGTGAGAAGTAAAGTCAATATTTCATAAAAATATTATTTTCAAATCTGCAGATCTTAAAATAATCCGAATGATTAGAAAAGCATGTAATATCTTCAATTAATCAAATGTTAATAAAATTAATTGTATTATTGAGAAATTGGTCATAAAATTTCCTTACTAGACCCATAATCACAAACTGTCCTAATAAATAATTAGATTACAACATAAATATCCCACTTCTTTGGAAATATTTGAATAAAATACCCAAGAATGAAAAAATATTAGATGTATTGCTAAATTCTATACTTTTTCATAACAATTACCTAAAAATAAATTCATCTGTATTATATACACCACAAATTTGAAATAAGTGGGGAATATGGCATGTGTCTCACAGAAATAAAAGTGAGATGACAAATACCTTTATCTAAATATCAACATTAATTGAAGGTTACATAAAATCTTATAAAATAAATTTAAATTTATTATAATTAAATACTGGAAAAAAGTTCAATATTTTAGTTTCATATATTATCTACTTATAAAAATTAAACACCTATTTATTGATAATTCCAAAACAAAATTGTTGTTTTCTGATGTTAATTGTTTCATTTTATCTAAGCATTTTTAAGTAGTTCTGGATCTTTTACATTAATTGAGGATCCATCATATAATGAATATTAATATTTATAAGATTAAAATACATTGTAATTATATAAATATTTAGAGAATTCTATAAAATGTAAAGTTAAAAACAATAATTACACAGACAATGGTGATGGTAGATTGTATGTATGCATGAATGATGTTTCCATTTTTAGAAGGAATGAATGAAAGTAATGGGAATAATAATTACCCATTAAATAATCATTCTTAAATCATATATATAATATATAATAATTTATTTATTACCATCAATGTAAATCAAAATTTAAATCTGAATCACATCACTTCATGGTTGTTGGGGTCCACAAATACACACGTGTGATGTTATCATTTTCTAAAGGATTTGAATGTAATAATGAAGATATTGTACTATAATATTTAAAAATAAATATTTAATAAATTTAATTTATAAAAAATAAAACCATAATAATAACATTCCATAAAATATAGTGATAGTAAATGAATGTAATCACTACGTGGATGCAGTAGTCTGTATATACGCGTGAGCGATACATTAACATTATATTTAATAGAATTGGGGGTTGATATTGGTTGTTCCATAATCATAATAAAATTAATATATATTTTATATAGTTAATTAATTATTTCATGGTGAATATAGTAGATATTTATGTGGTATAAGAATATATAAATTGAAAGAGGTTCGGTATGATGATTTTCACTTTTTCAGTAACCATATGTAGATCATTTATTAAAGATATTTTTAATGAAATTTTAATGATAAAATAAAATTTAATTAATTTATAGTGGATTTTATATGGTAATTTAGTTTCATATTCTAAAAATATATAACTAAAATCGAAATCCTTATAAAATTTGTGCAATTCTGGGCAATGTTTGTACCCTTATCTCTTTGTTTTAACCCCACATTACCACTTTTTAAAATTACTGAAATATAAAAGTTTTATAATCTTTGAGGGTCATGAATGTTACCATAAAAATAAAAGTGACCCATAAATGGAGAATGGTTGAAATTTTCAACCACATCCCATTAACTAGGCTACATATTGTAATATTATGAATTTTAATTATAATAATTACACAATGCCTATTAGATATTGTTATTTATGTAATTTTTCAAAAAAATCATTTAATTATAAATTAAAGATAACACGATAGTAATATAATTTGATAATAAAACTGTAATTTTTTTTAATATGTTATATTTATCTAAAAAACTAATTGAAAATAATAATCCAACCAAACTATATTACTTTTAACATTTTCTTATTATTTATTTTATTTTTCTATTAATTCTATAAATATTCTTCCAATGTTTTGTAAACATTTATAATAGTAATTCAGCCACTAAAATATATAAATAAATTACTATGATAAAAAATTATTCCTATATGAAATACTATATTATGACTGAACTTATCCCTTGTTTATCCTTATATAAAAATTATAGATATATTGATGTCAAGAGAGTGCCATTTTTTTCTTTTTATAAAATAATATAAAGGTCATAATCAAGGAATATTGAACCATGTGGTTATAAATTATAAAATTATATGGGTGTGATAAAACTATACTCATCTGAGAGGATAAATGATAGTGTTATAAAAAATTTAAAGTACTATCACTATGTTTTAACTTTGTATTACTCATTTTACCCTTATTGTGGTGACAACAATATACCATGTCTACTATTCATAATCTCTAATGAAAAAGGGTCCCATTTGCTGATGTTTATCATCATATTTCCATGTTTTATTTACATTTTAATGATCCAATTTATATAATTGTTAGATCATAATTTAATATTTATCCCACAAAACAAGATGCAATGTAGTTTTCTAGAGAAAATGTACGTTATAGTATAAAGTGTTTTCAACAAAAACCCACAATTAAACTAATTGAAATGAATCCAATTGTATTATTAATAACATAAATTAACATATATAACTTCTTAACCAATTTTTGAACCAAATAAAAATTTATAAATTCCATAAATGGATAGAATGTTTTTAATAAAAATAAATATTTGAAACTATTCATTGAAAAAAAACATATTTATAATATTATAAAAAATTCAATATATAATAATTTTGACATTGTGTTTTTAAAAAATGATGTCTATTTTGCTAAATAATATATCTAATGTGGTTTAAATTAATTATAATTTTGGAACACAAGATGGGATAGTATTCATTTTGGATAAAAATAAATTTTTGATGTGAAAATTTTCTTCAATAAAAATTCATTGCTTATTTCCTATTATTAATCAGAATATTTGAATTGAATATAACAATTATTCATATTTTTATAATCCAGTTACATATATTTAAACCCAAAAATTCTATAAAAATAAAAAATTTAAATAATAACAATTTTCTAAATACATCTCATTTCTCTTAAAGCATGGTGTTGTCTGTTAAGTAAGCTATCAGGCTTAGTTTTCTTTTCAAATAAAATTTATGATGTTTCATTAATATCCCATTAAATAAATATCAACCTAAATTTTTTATCATGGAAATCAAAGGGATATTATTTAAAAATACATTTATTAAAAACCAATATTGAAATGTCAGGAAATAAAACATCATTTATAAAGGGATTGTGGGAAACAAAAAGGTTACCTAAAATAGCACATAATTGTTCTCCTGGATATAGATAAAATTACTGGTAAGTTAAAATTTATACATATATGAGAATCTTATTATCCATGGAATAATTTAAACTGATATAGAAAATGGTCATGTGAAAGTTAACAACCACAAAACTATATATATTTGATGTGTTAAATGACAATCGATTCATAAAAAATAATGATAAAAAAATAATTTTTTTATTTTAAGATCCTTTTCTTAGTATTAATTATTTTTTTTCACGCATAATATATAACATTGAAAAATATAATTACTCAATTTATTCAATTTTATAAGCATAATTTCTTCTTTGGGATGTGCGTCGATAAATTTTCAAATCATATATTACTCAAAAAAATGAATATTCAAGATGAATTTATCATGCATAAATCACTGAAATGAAATTTTAATGTATCATAAGATATATAAGTGAATCGTAATTAATTCCTTATATCACTAGTTTTCACTATAACAAAAATTGTTAGCATATTTTATCCAATATTGATATACCACAATAAAATAAACTAGTATACCAATATGTAATATTTTAATAGTAACAAACAAATTTCTAAATTCCTTAAATTATAAACACTAAAAATATTCAAAAACATTTGTAACCAAAATAAATTCAAAAAAAATTGAAATATTTTATCACATTTTTTTCCACGATCAATTTTATCATTTATCACTAGATAAAATTAAGTATCTCAGAGTTTCATATACTCAACATGTGAATATCAGGACCTAATAATCTAATTAAAAAAATTTAATATTTTATCAAAGAAATATTAATGGCCATAAGACCACAATTAAAATATAAATTCTTCCTAAAATTAACCCTATCCAACACATCCAATAAATTTGATAAATATAAAAAAATTTATTAAATATTACATAAATTGTTTTTTCATTAAATAACTAAATCATATTAAGGGAATAAATAATATACCATTTACATTTATAATCATAATCATCCCCTCATCACAATAAAAATTATTATGTCAACACTAAGAACATATTAATGGATATTTTTCTATCAATCTCGTGGTTTTTAAAATTATCTTCATACCACTAAATCACTTTTCATGGTAATAAACACCATTAAAATTTTTATAGGATTACTTAATGAAGAAATATTAAAGAACAATCATTATATCAATCAATATTATTATTATAAGAATACTATTGGTAAGAAATAATTCAAAACTAATTATTTAATCCTTATAAATAAACACTTGAATCATTCCACTCCCTTCTTAAATCATTAAAGATTCTTTGTTATATTATTCCTTAATATCTCCATCCTTACACATGTCATTTTATGTCTCCCCATCATCATTATATAAACCATTAATCATATATTATTTTTGATACTTTAGTGGATCATATAACCTAGGGAATCAATTTTAACAATTCCCAAACCATCCATATTTCAATCATTCAAATATTGATGATACCTTAGGAAAATCATTTTTAAAATCCAATTCATTAACTTATACTTTTATTCAAACATCATAAATAATTTTTTTTGGGGGTTTTCAAAATTAAAAAATCTTACCATTTCTTATAGACAGTCTCTTGAGCTATTTTTTCAACACTTTACACATGTCAGAAGTCAAATATTTTTTCTACCTTAGTCTTTAGCTATTTCCATTTCTCTATTTTTAAGTGTGTAAAAAATCTCCCAAAATTTGATGTTGGTAATCATATAATGGGATATATTATTAAGAATAATAATATGGTATCACTTTCATGCTCCCATTTATTTTAATTAATCTTGAGTAAAACTATTCCATTATTTATCACATTTATCACTTATCTCAGTACTTTTATTTAAAACCATTTACTATAACCGAAAATAATAGAGTGAGAAATTTTAATCATATTGAGAAATCTTATAATAATTAATAATTATTAATTTTATTAATAAATACTTACATCTAATTTTAAATATATTACACCGTAGGTTCAATATTGTTCATCCATGGTTGTTATCTATTCATATACTTCATAATGATTCACAAAGAACATTTGAATTTACCTAATAATTTACCTCATGAGTATAAAACTAGGTTAATAGTAAGGGAAACTAATTATGTAGTATAATTATGGTTTAGATATACTTGAACAACTATTTTTTGGTTATTATCTTTATATTAATCTATGCTAAATATCATTTCCACTTGTATCATGCAGAAAAAGATACATCACTTGGAAAATCATATAATCGATTTATTTTCAAACCTTTAGGATATTATACTATATATACACTTATCTCCAAGGATTTCACAAAACTTATCTATCCATAATCTATAATTATTTACTAGATATAAAATTTGGTACCAAATATGGAGATCAATACTTTTCATATATAAATACTTTTACATTAATAGTTTTATATTAGATATATTTTACCATTACACCCTCTAGGACCATAAAGCTTTATTGTCTATTTGGGATGGATATAAAATATTCCTATTTCATGAAATATATTTAACATATCCCAAAAATATAATCCTATATAGTACTATTCTTAGGAATACCCAACATTAAATTGTTTATTATAACATAGGGAAAAGAAACGTAAGAACAGGTGATCTCAAATTTTTATTAAATGTAAACAAGAGAGATATCTATCTCTTCATTAATGTAAATTTTTCAAAAATGAATGAGAACTTGATATTTATATTTTCAAACCATACCATTTATATCATAGATCATAATCTTGACTCATTTTATAACGCTTATCATTTTAAAACATAGATATCTATCTTTATCTAATTCATTAAAGGGTTATATAATTCAAGACCCAATTGTCACGTAATGAAAATCAAACATATGTGTGTCATAAGATCAAAAAAAATTCATCCTAACATAACATATGGAATGGAAACCATTTTCATGAACATTTAATCATATAATAACCCATGGGAAAAGGGTTTCACAATGGTATTAGGAAAAAATAAATTAACCAACGGGAATGAAAAAGGTTTCATAGAGTCATCCTTAAATCATCATCATCATAAGAAATATAAATAATTAATGTTGATGGTATCACTCGATTATATATATAATAATTCATATATAATTTCAATGGATGTTATCATAGATGAAAAATTATGTTAGTTGAAAACTGGAACATTTCATGATGAAAATTCATTTTCCACTTTGAAAAAAATTATTTAAAATATAAAAATATCCCTAATATTTTGAAAAACAATTAATTAAAAATTACATTTAAGAATTTCAAATTAGTCATAAAATATTTTATTGTTCATGAAGGTGGGATATTATGTTCATTCCTTGTATGTCAAAACGAATATTCATTCACATTTATTAGTAAAAATTCAAAAGATCATAATTCATAAATTGAATAAAATAGTATTTGAAACATTTACTTAAAAAATAAATAATGTGTAAAAATTATTATAAAAAGTCATGGTTCAATATAAAATTCATTCATGATTTTTCTTAGAAAACACAGATAAAGAAACAGAATTATGTTCGACCAAAGAGTGAAATAATGTCATTTTCCATAAAAAAAATCTTATAGTCACTTGAGTTCCAAAATATGAAAAAATGAAAGGAAAAACTTTATTATCCAAAATTAATTTTTTTTGAAAAATATCAATTGTATTATTTTAATTAAGGTCATATGTTTTCATAATTTTAAATTTAATCATAAACAACCCTGATATACAATGAGAATGTATCCTTAATACATTACTGCAATGGTAATATTTGAATCAAATAATCTTGGAAGATAAATAAATATATGGGTTTTTAAATCATTATAATTTGGATAAGAAAAGTCATAATATATATCCATGGAATGTATATATACAATATAAAATAAACAAGGTTCTAATATGGCATGTGTCTCAAAGAAGTAAAAATGAGACGAAAAATCTAGATACCTTAAATTTTATTTTCATTGATAGAACCCTAACCTCTAGTATAATAAATTTAAATATATTAATTTTTTTTATAAATATAATATATATAGTTATAATATCTTATATATTTAGTGTATAACATTTCAACACCCATTTACTAATAATTACCTATTAAAATCACCATTTTTAGGTGTTAACTATTTTATTTTCATGAGAATTTTGATTAGGTGGTATCAATACTTATACAATGATCATGATTACACATTGTAAAAAATTATAAAATTATATAAATATAAAATGTATTATATATATATTGAGAGTCATCATAAAAATTTTGTGACCGAAAAATTAATTACATCATTTATAGAGATAATAGGTCATAGATACACAGAACACTCTTTCAAATTTTTTATGGATGGAAAAAGTTAAATTATATATCATATTTACAAAATAATTATCATAACATATGTATTATATATATTTACTAAATATACCATCAATACCCAACATGTAAAGATGAATTGGTAAACACATTACATTGCTCTGTGGAGATGGTAGTCTACACTTACGCATGAGGGACATTATCATTCTCCCACAGATTATAATATAAGATGGTAGATATGGTTTTATAATATTTGATGAATAATAACATGATAAATATAATTTGTAAAAATTAAAACCATCAAAATAAAAACTGATTATGGTTGGATATGGAAATGATTTTTATTTTTATATGGAGATGGTAGTCTATATGACAGATGACAAATACATTCACTTCACATTAGAAGAAATAAATGTTGGATAGAGGTGGTTATGTAATCATAAAAAATTTAATAATATTTAGGAAACATGAATTGTTATCTTATGATGAATAAAAAAGATTTAGAGGTGGTAGTAGAATAATTAAATTTAAAGAGGCTAAGTAACACAATTAACTCTTCATCGGTAGGCCCCTATTAGACCCTTTATAAAGGAACCTTAGAATGATATTATAAAAAGAAAAGAAGCTAAAATTTATGTATATGGGGTATTTGAGAAAATTGGGTATTTTTCTATCTTTCTATATGACTCAAAGGGTGTGAGGAAGAGAGGATAATTGGTTTCCTTTTATAAGTGATGAGAGGGACACTCTTGGGATTACCAAAAGTGTTAAAATAATATAAATTAAATTTCAAGTTTGTTTGCTTACAAATTTATATTTGTTAAATATATGGTAACTATGATTCATAATTTAGTATCCCAATAAAATTTGGACTAGTTTATGTGATTTTTTTCACCCTTATATCTTTGTTTTAACCCCATGGTACCCCTTTTAACAATTACCTTGATATCAATATTTTGTTTTAGTTTTTGTGGGTCTAGAATGTTACCATAAGAATTAATGTGAATTATAACTGGACCATGATTGATATTTTTAACTATATATGTTAAAAAGATTTGATATAGTGTTTATATTCAATTACTATCATTTAATAGAATATTGTTTATAATAATTATCATTAATACAATTTTTAGAACTATTAATTTAATTTGATATTAAAATCATAAATATAGTAATTTAATAAAAATATAACCCTTTAAAACATCCTTAATATGTTATATTTATCTAAAAACTAAAAAAATTAACAATTCATTTAAATTGTAACTCTTTTGACATATTCTAAAACATTGGTTTAATTTTTCTATTAACTGAGTAAATATTAGGTTGGTTTTGTGTAATAAATTAATGTAATTATTCAATAAATAAAAATTAAAAATTTATTAATATGATAAAAAGAGAATTAATATTTCAAAAGATATTTCTGAATGAACATATGCCTTTTTTATCTTTTGGTAAAAATTTGAGAGTTGATAAATTCAAGAGAGTTCAATTTTTTATTAATTACTTTATTAATATAATACAAAGGTTAAAATTAAAAAAAAAACTATAACCAAGTACCCTTACATTCAAACAATGGATGTGTAAAAAACTCTCATCCAATAATGTAAATGAAATATTTAGAAAAATTGAAAGCCTTATTTGAATGCTTTAACCATGTTTTAATAATTTCACCCATGCCGTAGTGACAAAGATTTACCAAGGTTAATAGTTATAATGAAAAACAATAAAATGTATCTATTTAAAGAATTGGATATTAAAAATTCCAAATATGGAATATATTTTTCATGATTCAATTTAGATAAATGAAAAAAATAATTTAAATTTAATCCCATAAAATGTGATGAAAAGTAGTTTTTGAATAAGAGTATTTTATGAAGTACAAAATATTTTTATAGTGAAATATAATATAAAATTCATTAAAAATACCTTAATCTGATTAATAATAATATAAATGAACTAATGTTGCTTTTAAATTATTTTAAGAAAACATGGATGTATTTAATTTCATTAAATGAAAAGAATGTTTTCAATAAAAAATTGTATTTTTCAACATTCATTAAAAAAAACATAATAGAAATTTATTTTAAATTAAAATCAAGATAATTTTAGCTTGATGATTTCAAAAATATTGTTTAGTTTTGGAAACTAAAATTTATAAATTTGAAGGAAATTGATTATAATATCCATGAAAAAAATGAAATAAATAACCTTTTTAATGATAATGCATTTTTTAAGCATAACATGACCTCCCTAAAGTTCATTTAATATTTCCTAAGAATTATCCTGTTTTTGGATTGGAATATTTTAAATATATTTCAGTAAATTTTAAAGATATTTATACCTAATAATTGAATAACCATGTCATATTTAATTATTAATAGTTTTATAATTTATGATAATATTTTTTAAATCCAGGATTTGGATGAAAATTAATTATACATATTATTAATATATTACATTAATTTTTGGAATTTAATAACAATATTTATATTACATTTTTAGTAAAACCAATATTTTTTTTAAAAAATAGTTTCCATGGTAAAAAATAAAAATGCTAAAGTGTAAAAAAGTAATGGTAAATTACTTAAGACATGTTTAAAAGATATTTTAAAATGAATGGTCAAGGACTTCCATACCCATATCTATATATACTAAACTGTGTAATAGTTTTTGTTTAAAATCCAAGTATTTTTTAATCTATTTCTCTTTAAATATATTTTTTGTGTTTGATAGATTTCTTAACACGAAGCAACGAGGTTAAAATTAACACAAATAAATTATAAACAACAAGTTAAATTAACAGTCCTAAATAAGATTAAAATTTTTATGAAATATATGTTTATTTTTATTTAATTAATAATTAATTAAAAATTCATAATAATTAAGTACCTATTTTTTAGTAAAGATATTTTATTCTTAAATAATATATGTTCATAAAAAAATCCATTACTTGTAGTGAGTGAAAATTTAAATTTATTTATACCAAATATAAAAATTTTATTTTTTAGAATTTTTATAATATTTTAAATAATCATATGAAAATTAGTTTAGTGTGTATTTTTTATAATATTGATTTATCAAGGAATAATTAAAAATATTGATGTAAGTGAAAACTGTATTGTAATTTCATAAATTTAAAATGTCCCAATATTTTTAAAATTTGATAGTAAATTAATTTTTTTTATTTTAATTAGATATAATATAATTAATTATATAAGAGTCATTATAATACTATAATTTGGTAAAAGTTTATTTTTAGGTAGGAGAATGCATTTATTGAAAAACGCATTTCACACATTTATATTAAAATTTATTTTTCTAGTTCGAGAAATTGAATCTTGATAAACATATTATATATATTTTTTCATTAGTTTTAGTTATTAAAAATAGGTCCCTTTTATTATTTTCCATTATGAATAGTAAATCATATAATTATTTTTCACCTTGGAAACAATAAAATAGGTAAAACGAGGATATAAATGTGAGATAAGGTTTGAAAACAACCAAACACTTACCACTTTTAAATGAGATGATATTAATTAAAATATATCCTTCCAAACACCGAATAAATGTCATTTTTGTTCCATTTATCATTGATAGTGAATTTTTTTATTATTTTATGATATAAAAATTACAAAATGTCA